>CM075978.1:191131040-191292693 GCA_038087875.1 Malacoraja senta
ATATCATAAATTAGAGTGGGATTGTGATTAGCTAATTGGACCAATATTCTACAGCCCAAGATAAAACAAAAGATCAAATCCCACTTTACAGTAGTGGAAATTACATTCAGTTAATTAAATTACTCTAAAATGCAAAACTAATGAATAACTAACATGAACATGTATAACTCCACCTGATTCATTAATATTCTTCAGGGAAGGAAGTATATCTTTGCTCTGTTTGGACACATGTTCAACTCCAGACCCACAAGAATGTGATTAATGTGTAAGTACCCTCCAAAGGGACCAAAGATACTGGAGGTCTGTTCAGTACAAATTGAAACCTAAGCCTTAGAACTGAGAGTGTTTTATGAGACGACTGATATCGTTGAGTGGTAAGGTCTACTATTCAATTTGGGCTCTGCCAGTTCAACCCCTTTCATGAATTGTAGTCAGATTGAGATTAGGTTTTTGGACTAATATACTTGAGCCCAAGATGGGACTTTATTGTAAGCACTGCCCTCGGGTGCCCCATCACAGACACAAAATGCTGGAATAACAGTGTGTAGGCAGCATCTCTGGGGAATATGGATGACGTTTTGGATCAGGACTCTACTTCAGACATTGTAGCAGGGGAAAGAAGCTGGGAGAGAGGAGGAGCAGGACAAAGCAAGAGGTAATAGGAGAATACACATCAGATGTGCACTTCCTTATCCGGCTCACGGTTGGTTCCTTGGTGTTCCCATCTGGCTCACCAACACGTGGGGTGTTCCACTCTGAATACACCTCACACACTGCCACCCAACAAAATAGAAGTGATAATTGCGGATCAAGGGGGTGATCTTATAGAGGTATACTAAACTAAGTGGGACCCGTTGGGTCCCAGCATCACACTGGAGGGCTGGTCCCCCAACGCAATATTCCACCTCTCCACCAATTCCAATATTGGTGGCCAGTTGGGTGGGGGGGGGGCTTTCTGGAGCGCTAGTATGGGTGTTGTGGGCTGAAGGGACTGGTTTCCAGAGGGCTAGTATTGTCATTGTGGGCCAAATGGATTCTTGGGCTGGTGGCTCAGTCACTCAAGACTTGTGCTGGCAGCTCACTCACGGCTGGTGGGCTGGCAGTTGACTCATGGCTATTCCTTGAAATTCCATTTCAAGCAGGGTGCAAGGCCACCAAATTCAAGTCCAGTTTCTTACCACTTCAAGCAGGGTGCAAGGCCACCATATTCAAGTGCAGTTTCATACCATTTCAAGCAGGGTGCAAGGCCACTAAAGACAGCGAGTCGTGACCTCTCCCTCTTCCATCTTGCAGAGACTGGGCCACACCCACACGTCTGGGTTTTATAGTCCCTCCCCCTCTCCCACCAGAAGGGGTGTGGCCTTCAAAGCGTGATTGACAGGAGAGAGAATCTCCACATTTTTAAAACACTAATAACGCCTTTATTTTTCATCGATGGGAAAAATCCTCGGCACCTGATGAGCGGAGGAGGACTCTGAGTAAGATGGCCAAAAATCACAGCCGTACGTGGTAGCGTTTTTTCTAAAATCAATATAAAGCGCAAACAGGAAGTGGTCAAGATTAGACTTTTAATTATATAGAAGGCAAGGCAACTTTAATTAGGCAAGGCAACTTTAATTAGGCAACACAGCATTAGCATTTCCAAACCAAAGGCAACACAGCTTTAGCATTTCCAAACCAAAGGCAACACAGCTTTAGCATTTCCAAACCAAAGGCAACACAGCTTTAGCATTTCCAAACCAAAGGCAACACATCTTTAGCATTTCCAAACCAAAGGCAACACAGCTTTAGCATTTCCAAACCAAAGGCAACACAGCTTTAGCATTTCCAAACTATATTTTCAAACCACATTAAGGGCACTGACAGGTCAGTAAGACCACTCACAGTTTAGTAGACATGTGTTCAGTGTTATTCACAACTGAGACTGAGAGACGTGACCCTCTCGCTCCCCCATCTTGCAGAGACTGACTGAGGCACTCAACACTTCCGGTTTTATAGTCCCTCCGGAAGGGGCGTGACCTTCAGGAGAGAGAATCTCAACATTTTTTAAACACTAATAACTCTTTTATTTTTCATCTATGGGAAAAATCCTCTTGTCCTGCGCAGCGGAGGGGGACTCTGAGTAAGATGGCCAAAAATCACAGCCGTAAGTGGCAGCGTTTTTTCTAAAAGCAATATACAGAACAGCAGGAAGTGGTCAGGATCAGACTTTTAGTAATATAGATAAAATCATGAGGGGAATAGACAGGGTAAATGCACAGTCTTTCAACCAGGGTAGGGGAATCAAAAACCAGAGGAAATAGGTTTAACATAAGAGGGGCAAGATTTAATATAAAATTGAGGGGCAACTTTTTCACTCAGGGTGGTGGGTAAGTGGGCTGCCAGAGGAGGTAGTTGATGCTGGGCTATATATTTAAAATACATTTAGCACATTTATGGATAGGAAAGGTTTAAAGGAATAAGGGGCAAAGATGAGCGACTAGGTTAGATGGAGCATCTTGGTCAACAAGGATGAGTTGGGCTGTTCTATGATTCTAAATGCCACCTGAGGTGAATCTGATCCAAGTCCAAGGACAAAGGAATTGTTTTCAAAGTGAACTAGCCTCTCGTATATAGTTCCTGCCAGACTTGGGGGAGGCAAGAGGGTTTCCAAAGGAGAAGCAGTTGAGTAGACTAGGCCTGCATTCATGAATGAGAGGAGATCTCATTGAAACTTACAAAATTCTTACTGGCTCATTAGGTTGGGTGCAGGTAAGTGATTCTCCTGACTAAGGTATCCAGAACCTATGATCTTAGTCTCAGAGAAAGGTATCAGTCATTTAGGACAGAAAAGGAGATATTTTGTCACTCGGATGATGGTGAATCTTCGAATTTTCCTACTCTGGAAGATTTTTGGATGCTCAGCTGCTGAATTAATTCAATGTAGAGATAGATAGATTTCTGGAAGCTTAGGGAATCCAGTCATATGGGGATAGTGCGGGGAAAATCTAATTGATGTGAAAGATCAGCCACAATTTTGATGAACGGTTCGAAGGGTATCTAACTCAAACAAACCACTAGGTTATATGAAACTGCATTATATGAGATAGACTCCAGCAGTTCTGCCTTCTCAAAGATAATTGGAAATGGGCAGTGCAGGGTCTGGCACCCATACCGTGGGCTATATAAACAAAATGCTAGAGTCTAGATGAGTGTGCAATTCTCCTTTCAATAAAGTTTGGTGAACATACCGCTGCAAGTGATTGAGGCTGATTTTATGAAAATAATTTATATATTTATATAACGCCCTTCACTCTGTTTTGCTGGATAAATTGGGCAAGAACATTGAATTAAGGTCAATAATGGATAAGTTGCCCTGCTTTAACCAAACGTTGCTGCATAGAACCCAAAATGCAGGAATAACTCAGCAGTTCAGGCAGCATGTCTGGAGCTCATGAATACAGAATGTTTCAGGTCAGGACCCTTCTTGAGACTAGTTTGATTCCATTGCTTTTATAGATTTGATTTTGTTTGCCGTACAACTTAAATGCCGTCCCATGCACAAATCATTGGCTGACAATGTTAGCAATAGGTACTCTGGCATATGATTAAGTTGGAGTGTGCTTTGCAAAAATTGTACAGCAAATTAATTAATTCAGTGCTGAATAGGTCCATTGTGTCATTAGCAACAAAATTAACATTTAGGATGCAATTGAAACTTTTATTCCAGTTTCTTGATTTAAAAAAAATCAATTTTATCTATCAAAAGTAAGTGTAATTTTGATGTTATTAGGAATTTATTAAATTCCAGATGCTTTTAAGACAGAATTATAAGACCATGTTGAATAGACATGAACACTGGTAAAAGACTGCAAAATAAATGAGGAGGTGCTAGAATGCCAAAAGATCCAAAACTATCTTGGGATAATTTTCTAGTTGCCAAGACAAAACAACCCAAGCAAGGTAATTTAACCAGATCTGTGATGTATTTTTATGCTCTCCCATCCAAATGTATCCCAACAAGCCATTACTGTGACAGATTCAACAAGTCAAATCTTGTAATGTTCTGGTGCTCTTTAAAAAAAAATAACTGACACAATTGCTTGGTGCAGTCCCACAAACTGAATAGCCAGGGGAATATCCCTTTTTAAATAATAGACACAATGGAATAATCAAACACCTCTAAAGCAATATGGAACCAAGATAATAAAATATAACTGAGAAATATTATATTAATGAATGCCCCTAGCTAATGCCTTAAGTTTAATCTCAATGGAATAATTTACTATCGTCAAAAGCATACTTAGGACAAATTTTGTTTGTTGCACAATTCAGTCACATCTAGGCAAACCATAAAGTGTTGTAGGAGCCTAACAGGCCAGGCAGCATCAATGGAAACAAATTGGCAGATGACGTTTCGAGTCGAGACCCTTCTTCAGACTGATGGAGTAGAGGAGAGAAAGCTGGTAAAGCATCTAGTCAAATCATTGACCTTAATTAATTTTTGTACACAATCATTGTTTCCATTGATTTCCCTAGAATCCATCAACCTATTCAATGGCTGAGCACCCACAACCTGCTGAAGTAGAGAATCCAAATAATCTAAACAGCAGAGTGAAAAAGATCTCCATTATTGACAACCTCTCAACCTGAGAGAATGCCCCCCACTCCCCGCCATTCCAATTGTTCCACCCAAGCAAAACAATCTCTCTGCTTCTATCCTGTCAAAGATCTCTCAGGGTGCTTCATGCTTCAAAGTCATCATCCCTCATTATTTTTAATCACTGCTCACAATTAGGCTTCCTCTTCCTGGAAACGGGTGGAAAATTGAAAATACGTAGGGAGAGAATCCAAATCATAGAGACTGGACAATGAAGACATGGGTCTAAGGAAGGAGTAAAACATTAGAGATGAGATTGGAGGAACTGAATGTTCTTGTTGGGCTAAAGGAGGTTCTGAAATATGAAGAGGCATGGCTGTAATGTTTAAATCAATTAAAGTCTCAGGCAAGCTGCCAATATAACTCAGCAGGATCAGTACGCATGATGGACATACATTTGGCTAAGTGCAACTGAGTTTTGAATTTCCTCCAGGTTACAGAAAGAATGTGGAGATTGTCAACAGAGATAAATCTGGAGGTAATTGCATCCCGATTGAAGGTTTTGACAATGGAAGGAAAGAGGCATGAGCACTGTCACAGTGCTGAACGCAGATAATCTTTATGCTGGACAAAAAAGAACACCAAGATTGTAACCTGTCATCTTCATTGCAGAAAGGAATGGCAAGGAAGGGGTGGGATCAGTGGCAAAGCAAGAGTTTGATGATAGTCCCAAAGGCAATGATATTGGTCGTCCCTTTGTTTAAATTAAGGGAACTGCGGATACTCCAAGACTGGAATAATGGAAAAGTTCATATTATTGGTGGAGAAGTAGGGGTGAATTGCATCAGCAATACATGTAGAATTTGATAGCATGTCTTTGGATGAAGTTGACGGAGCAGAATGGCGGTGATGAATAAAGGGATTGATTGCTGGGGGACTCTCAGAATAATGATGCAGTGAATGGAAAGAATAATCATTGCTGGATACAACCTTCTTTGATTGAATGAGTATAGAACCAAGCAAGATCAGAATGACTGATCTGAACAATGGAGGAAAGTTATTGGAAGTTCAACACTATCCGTTGTATCCTGCCCTCATCATAAATTAAAACAAGGAAAATAATAGCTAGGAGCAACTGAATATATCGGAACCTAGGAAGAATCGTGGTTCTCACATTGGCCATTTGAACAACTCCAGAATCCACAAATCCAAATTGGAAGCATCATTCTGGATACAAGGAGCAGCCTAAGAGAATGTGAGAGAAGTTGTTGGGAGCTAACATGGACTTAATGGCCTCCTTCTTTGTGATAATAGATAAATAAGCAAGTTGGACACTCAGGTCATTTGTTATGTAATAGCATTCACAGAATACAGGAAGTTTGTTTCAGCTGGAAAAAGGATGGGGAAGCAAATCGGTGGAAGGAAGTTGGATGAGAAAACTCACTAAACTAAAAGGATATTGTAAGACAGACATATTTCAAGAACAACATTTTTATGACATGGACGCTGACAATAAAAGAATGTTATTCAATTGTTGCATCAATTAAAACAAAACAGTAAAACAAATTAATTTATTCTCCTGATATCAATGATGCAGATGATAAATAATTAGCAATAAACCACAAAACAGGTCATGTCTCTTCTTACTCAATATTTTCATCACATGAAGTTTCAAAATTTTAAAAGTCTAAATAATTATTACTGTGTCTCCCTTAACTATTCTCCTGTTGCTCTCCCTCCTTAATAGAAATGCTCTGATTAATGCACATAACTCCTCAAGCAGCATTTATTCACTGGAACTGAGCTCAGTTAGCTATTATTTATCTATCAAACCTATCAACATTAGATTGTATTGTGCATCACACTCACGTCTGACTCACATACATATCTTTTTTATCAGATTCACGAGAAAACTATCAGGAAGAGGAATTGTCACCAAATAACAAAGGCCAAACTCAAGCCAATTGTCTAAGATCAGTTAATTCAACATAATTCTGGAAAATAGTTCATAGAATAAAGAAAGATGTCACATTCTTGGATCATTCCTCAGGCCAAATAGCATCAATACAATTAATATGATAATGACCAGATTATCTGCTTAAATAATATTGACAGGTGAATAAATGTAGGTCATGAGGACATGGCCACTCCATTAATGTTCATCAAAAATAGTGCTGTGAGATCTTGCTCCTGGTTGCCCATGAATTTAATGTCTCATCCAAACAATGGGCTCCTCAGACACTGCTGCATTCAACATTACATTGCTGACAGTCCAGCATTTGGATTGGGGCTTCAACCCACAAACTACTGACTCAGTGCAAGAGTGCTATCAACTGAGGCAAGCTATTAAACTTGCCCTTTCAAAACAACAAATATCAACACCTATGTCCTTGAAAACTACCATCATTCCTCCACCCTTTGTTTCTTCACAAGCCTCTTGAATATATTGTTATTTCCTAGGTTGTTCCCACAGGTGGGAGAGATTGGGAGTAAGTTTAGAGATGGATCAGCAGAATGATTCTACTAACTCCTCCCCATCATCACCATACTTACTTTCTAAACCCTTTTTACTTTTGCTGTGTTCGAACATTTCTTAAAGCACATCTATTTTAATCATATCTTCTTGTCCCTTCAATGATTCAAGGTTCATTTTCATCATAAAATGCCCCAGTGAGATTTCAGCATTTACAGGTACTATATGATCCACATTGTTGCAGTCGTATGGTTAAGGGAAATAATGTTACTTAAGCAGGTGGAACGGGGACATGATTGTGAGGTGGGGCAGAGTGAAGAGAGGAGGGGGTGGTGGAAAGGCGAATGGTGTTGTTTGTTGTTTAGTTACCTAAAATTGGAGAATCCAATATTCATACAAGAACATTCAATGTTCAGGATCCTCTTTTCTTTTTGTTTTTTTCAGTGTCTAAAATTTTTTCAGGTTCAGGTTAATTCCAGGCAAACTTGATGCCATCTGGGGGGAACAGTATCTTCATTCTTCTCTTTGGTACTTTGCGCATTCTGGCAAGATCAACCCCAGTAATTTCAGTCCTTCCAATTAATGCCCATAATCTCTCTCTCTCAGGGATTCCTCAGGATGACTACAGAGAAGGCGAGAGCAAAGGAAGAATAGCACTTTTGGTGAGAATCCTCAATAGGTTGTTTCATAGAAGAGTGATCAAATTCCTTTGTGTTAAACTGCAGTATTCTTCTCTTATTCTCCTCGCTGCCTGAACATGCTGCACTCTGCTAAATTTTTGCTGTTGCTGTAACTTTCTTATCTCCCCCTTTTTCAGATATTCACTCTGTCTACTATCTGTCCTTAATCTATCTCCTTATTTTTCTTTTCGTTCATGCTAATATCATGTGTTCTCTTTAATCACCTTTTGTTTCCCACTTGTGGAAGCTTTTACAGAGGTGTGTGTGTGTGTATGTGTGCAAGTGCATGTGTGCATGCACGTGTGTATGTTTCAGTTTAATGATCTTTTAATACAACAAGATAAAGTTGAAAATAGAGCTGATTTTCAGTTGGGGTGGAGGTTTGGAGAGATTGCATGCTCTAAGTGGCAAATGACAATGGTCCCAGCTGAAAGAGAGTAATGAGGTTATGGCTGGAGGTAGTGGAAATAACGGAAGACTAATGTAATCTGAAATATCAAGAGAGGCAAAAATCAGATTGCTGGAAATGTGAAATACATGACTAGAAATACTGATTATCTGAAATGGTTGACAGATGCTTTGAACACAGGCTATAAAGTGCCAAATCAAAAGATAAGATGCTTGAAGTTAGATTGATCTTCATTGGCATAGTGTAGGAGAACAAAGATAAGAGAGACCAGGGTGGAAGTGGGATGGATAATTAAAGTGATGGGCAACTGGAAACTCAGCATCACGCTTGGGGATTGAACAGAGGTTTTCCTTATGCAGAGGAGACTGATGTGAACATCAAAATCAACATTGGATGGGTTATTCAACAGTACTTCGACTTTGGCAGGTATTTTATTAATTTGCTCATAAATGGCAACTAATGATGTTTGTAAAATATTTTATAACAGTGGTTAAAGCATGACACCTTTAAATTATGTTTCCAGGCCTCTTCATTTGTTGTTTTTTTGAATAGTAAAGGAATGGTTTAACTGACTTCTGGTGAAGCAACAATAGCATGTTACCAGTTTTCATCACAGCCGTATAGGTTTCTGTAGTTTTCATTCATAAATTATTTCTCCTCATTCTGTGGATCCTAGTAGCAAAAGTGTATTCATATAGCAGATGTGATGTTAATTGAAATAATTTCCTTAAATCTCTTTGCAACAGTACAGAAATACAGTACAATATAATATAATTGCATGATCTGTAAATATTGTGAGAACCATGCAAGCTTATTAGCTTTGTTTTATGGTGCATCAAAATACTGGATTTTTCCATTGACAATTTGTAATTATATTTTATTTCATTTCCAATGATCTGATGGTTTATTACAGTGGTATGCACTGCCTCGTGCTTTGGAGCAGTAAGGCAATAAAATTACCAGCACACTAAATATCCGTCCAGAGATTTCTATCCAGTATTCAATAAAATTCAAAGTGCCAGACTTCATTGTGAAGCTTCAGGGAGTAGTGGCTAAAACTCTCCGACCTACTGTACCATCCAAGTTTTGTCTCTTAATCAGTTATAAAAGGTAATTAATTATTAACAGTATGCTGAATATGCTACAGGACACAAGTGACTCATCATGCATGTATACTTGTTATTACTGCAGACAGTTGATTATATTATAGGAGAAGTTTAGTTTAGTTTAATTTAAAGATACAGCACGGAAACAGGGCCTACAGGCCACCTTAAGGTCAAGGCTGCTTTATCAAAGGGAGCTGAGGGAATGTGCTGTGTTGTGTTTCACAGAGACATGGCTCACCCCCAGCTCCCCAGACTCAGCCTTCCAGACTGAAGGTTTCTCCATCCATCGTATGGACCAAACGCAGGCATCTGGAGCGTCTGCCTCATTGTCATTGTCAAATCTTCATGGTGCTAAGATGTGGCAGCTCTGTCTAACTCCTGTTCTCCGCATCTGGAACATCTGGCTGTGAAATGCCGCCCCATCTACCTCCCAAGGGAATTCACTTACATCATCCTGACCGCGGTCTACATCCCACCCTAGGCAGCCGTCCGTCTAGCATTGGAGGAGCTGCACGCCGTGGTCAACAAGCAACAGTCAGCGTACCCCGAAGCCTTTACCACCACAGCTGGGGACTTCAACAAAGCCAACCTGAAAAAATCACTTACAAACTGCCACCTGCAGTACCAGAGGATTAAACACCCTTGACCACTGCTATACGACCATCAAGGATGCTTATCGCTCTATCCCTCGCCCTCACTTTGGGAAATCCGACCATTCAGTGGTGCTGCTTCTTCCTGCATACAGGCAGCAACTGAAGAGCGCACCCCCATTGGTGAGGACTGCACAGAGCTGGTCTGGAGAGGCAAAGGAACAACTATGGGACTGCTTGGAGTCAGTAGACTGGGCAATGTTCAAGGACTCGGCAATGGACTTGAATGAATGTGCCACAGACGTTATGGACTTCATAAGGAAATGTGCGGAGGCCTGTTTACCTACAAAAAACATACGAGTGTTTCCTAACCGGAAGCCTTGGATGAACCAGGAGATCCGCATTCTTCTGAGGACCAGATCCCGGGCATTCAGGTCTGGTGACGCAGAGGTCTACAAGAAGTCCAGATATGACCTTGACAAGGCTATCAAAAAGGCCAAATGGGACTTCCGCTTAAAGCTTGAGGATGAGGCGGATGTCCGAAGATGTCCTGGTGGGGTTGCTCCTGGGCTTGGCCAAGCCGGCCATCCACAAGTCACGGCGCCAGGCGGAAGAGGGCTCTGCCCGAGCCAGCTGCCTGCTCCTTTCCCGGGGTTATGTCCGCGCCCGGGTGGTACTAGAGAGGGACTACGCCCTGTCCACGGGCACCCTGGGGGATTTCCGGGACCGCTAGGCACAGCAGGGGGTTGAATACATCCTTGACAAGATACAAGATAGATACAAGATACATGTATTTGTCACATGTGCCAGTTGGCATAGTGAAATGTGATTACCATACAGCCATACACTAAAATAAAGAACACAACACACGATAGATTTAAACATAAAACATCCCCACACAGCAGAATCAAACGTTTCCCACTGTGAGGGAAGGCACCAAAGTCCTCTTCCTCGATGTTCACCCGTGGTCGGGGCCTCTGGAGCCCTCCGCAGTAGCCGCTATGGGCAGCCCGCCGCTCAGGCCCGCTCGCCGGGATGTTGGCTCTCCGACGCCGGGACTGGAGGCCAACCTCAGCAGCTTGGACCTTCAAAACGGCCGCTTCCCACCGGAGTCCGCAGCTCCCGACGTCCCCAGGCCGCGCTGGGCGGAGACTCCCGCTGGCGGCCGTTGGCAAAGGGCCCCAGGGACTCCATGATGTCGGTCAGCGCCACCCGCGCTGGGAGCTCCGTATACCACAGCTCCATGAACTATAGCTCCACAGCAGCGGGCCCAACGCTCTTGAGCTCCAAACGGCGATCCAAGTAGTTATCGCCCTCTCCGCCGCCGCTGCCGAAGCTCTGGTCCGGTCCCCGGTCTCCGGTAGGAAAGGCCGCTCCGATCCAGTTGGTAGGCCCCGAGGTGGGGGGCGAGGACGCGACTCGGAGAAATAGTCGCATCCTCGCCAGGAAGCGACTGGGAAGCGGTTTCCCCCTTACCCATCCCCCCTCCCCCCATTTAGAAAAACTAAAGAATCCCCAAAACAAAACTGTTAGACAAACTAAAATTAAAAAAATATAGGAAGAAACGGACAGGCTGTAGGTAGAGGCGCCTTCAATGCAGCGCCCCTAGTGGTAGAAAGGATTGTAACATAGTTGTATGGTAGTTGATTTAGTATAATTGTTTATTTGGTAAATTTGTTTGTCTTGTATTATAGTGGTGGATTCTGTTTTGTGTTATTGTATTATAAATAGCTTTTTTAATAATTGAATACAATTTTTGATTAAATAAAAAAAAGCTGGTTACCAATATGCATAGGGGAGAGGGTGGGTCTGAAGATGTCCTGGTTGGGTTGCTCCAAGGCCTGGCCAAGCTGGCCATCCGCAGGTCTGAGCCACAACAGCGCCCGGCGGAAGACGGCTCTGCCTGAGCCAGCTGCCTGCCCCTTTTCTGGGGTTACGTACATGCCCGGGTGGTTTTGGAGAGGGACTACGCGCAGTCCACGTGCACCCTGGGGGATTTCTGAGACCGCTGGACACCGCGTGGGGTTGAATGCATCCTTGACAAGGATTGTAACATAGTTGTTTAATAGTTTATTTAGTATATTTGTTTGTCTTGTATTATGGTGGTGGGTCTGTTTTGTTTTATTGTATTGTAAATATTATTTTTAATAATTGAATACATTTTTTGATTTAAAAAAAAGCTGGTTACCAAGCTCAAGGAACTGAGTCTCTGCGCATCCCTCTGCAATTGGATCCTCGACTTCCTCATCCACAGACTACAGTCTGTTCGAATTGGCAGAAATACTTCCTCCTCATTAACAATCAGTATGGGAGCACCTCAAGGCTGCGTGCTCAGCCCCCTGCTCTACTCTCTCTATACTCATGACTGTGTAGTCGGACAGGGTGCGAACTCCATGTTCAAGTTCGCCGACGACACCACCGTTGTGGGATGAATTACAGATCGTGATGAGTTAGAGTATAGAAGTGAGATCGACCGATTGACCATATGGTGCCAGCACAACAACCTGGCTCTCAATATCAGTAAAACCAATGAACTGGTTGTGGACTTGTGAAGAGGAAAGATGAGGACCCACAATCCTATTTATATCAAAGTGGGGAAAGTCAAAACATCAAATTCCAGGGCATGCATATTTCCGAAGATCTTTCCTGGACCCAGCACACTGATGCAATTCTAAATAAACCACATCAATACCTCTACTTCCTGAGAAGATGATGGAAATTCGGTATGTCAGAGTGAATTCTCTTGAACTTCTACAGGTGTACAGTACAAAGCATATTGACTGGTTGCATCACGGCCTGGTTCGGCAACTTGATCGCCTAGGAACTAAAAAGACTGCAGAAAGTTATGAACACTACCCAGTCCGTCACCGGGTCTGACCTCACCATCGAAGTGATTTATCGGAGTTGCTGCCTCAAAAAGGCAGCTGGCATCATCAGAGACCCACACCATCCTGGCTACACACTCATTTCACCATTGCCATCGGGAAAAAGTTACAGGAGCCTGACAACTAACATCCAGGTTCAGGAACAGCTTCTTCCCTACAGCCATCAGGCTATTAAACACTACAACCTCAAATGAGCTCTGAACTACAATAGACTCTCCCCCAACGCAATATTCCACCACCCACCCGTTCCCCCAACGCAACCCGTTCCGCAAACGCAATATTCCACCACTCACGCATAGCACCCTACTGCGCAGGCGCGGCTCATTTCCCCTCATCCCCCAGCACTCCATCCCCCTCCTCTGCACCCTCCCTCATCTTTCCCCTCTCCTCCTCCCCCCCAATCCCTCTCGCACCTCTCCTTTCCCCCACCCTCAGTCACTCCCTCCCTCTGTAACTCCTCTCCCCTCCCTACCCCTCTCCTATCCCTCACCTCCCCCACTCATCACCTCCCCTATCTCCCCCACTATCCCTCCTGACCTCCCCCACTGCCCTCCTCTCCCTCTATTCCCCCCCCCCTACATCCCCCACTCCCCCCACCCCTTCCCCCCTCCTCTCCCTCTATTCCCCCTCCTCCCCACTATCCCTACTCACCCCCCCCTTCCCCCCCTCCTCTCCCTCAATCCCTACGGGTCTGCACTGTCTAGTACATATATACAGGTATATGTGTACTTGTGATTATGTGTGTATATATACACACTGAACTTTTTTCTCTCATTTATTATATTTTTTACAGTACTATGTTTACATATTTCTGTTGTGCTGCAGCAAGTAAGAATTTCTAGCTGGAACATGTGACAATAAAACACTCTTGACCTAGTCCACTCCAACGATCAATCACCCACTCAGACTAGTTTTATGCCAATCCACTTTCTCATCCACTTCTACACGCTACAGGCAATTTACAGGGGCCAATTAACCTACAACCCCACACTTCTTTTGAGTTTTGTTGATTGTTATTGGGAAGATGGGATTAAATTGGCACACCCGGATGAAACCCACACGGTCACGGAGAATGCAAACTCTACACAGAAGCACCTGAGGTCAGGATTGAGTAAGGTCGCTGGTGCTGTCAGACAGCAGCTCTACCAGTGTGCTACCCATTCAAATTTTATACCTGAAAAGAACTGATAAACAATTGATGTACGAGGTAGGGTTTATAATGTCTCAACATCATATTAGGGAGAGGAATTGAACAAGACAGTTTGCCTTGTAAAAAGAATACCTTTTTTTTTTATAAGATCCACTTCAAACATAGTAATTTCTATTGGGGGGAAAAGGAAAAAGAAAATAGTATCAGTTGAAACTAGATGTTATTCTCTGACCCCATTTATAATATTAACAAAAAATGATAAAAATAGAGAGGAATATTTCAAAAGCATTGTATACATTTTCAATTATCAATAGATCAATAGGAATTAAGCTTGCGTTAAGCTCTATTGATTGGGAATCAGATGAAGGACGCCTTATTTCAAGTGATCATAAATGGATCACGCTCAAAGCAGCACATTGCTTTCAAAATTTCTTTATTTAAACCTGCAAATCCTTTCGGCAAAATTTTCACACATAATTGTAAACGCATTCTATTTAAGCAAACACCCCACCAACATTTGGACTACACAATCAATACAGTTACTTGTACTTTTTACCAAGTATATTTCAATTCCATGCACAGAAAGGTTCATCTTGCAAAGTATTCAAATCAATTCAGCACCTGTAAATTGCACTACATACAAAACAAAATTTTAGATAACACTTCATTGTGGTGCATTGTTGCAATAAAATACATCGATAATTCTCCTTGTGTGGTGTAGAGATTTTATCTGTGAAGAATTGCCACAGCAGCTTAACAAGACGCCCATTATCAGGTATGGAGTAGTTCACTTGATGCAAAATATGTGAACTTGTGTGCCTATAACATGAATGGTTTGCTATAATCTTTAAACCATCAAATAATGTTTAAAGGCTGCAGAAAAGTACAAAAAAGGAAGCACTAAGTGAAAAAGCTGCTGCCTTAAATATGAATCTACCACCGTTTTCTCATATACTTAATAACTCTTTTACTTCTCTGCTCCTCAAAGCTCACCTTCCCATTACTTGTTCTTCTCATCAGCTGATTTCCCAATACTGATTTTCTGTATAGCTTGCTTGCAGTTTTTAAAAAATTGATACAAAATTCACTTCTCACTGATTTAGTATTTACCCTTTCTCTTTGCTACCATTCCTTTTGGTTGCTACATGCTTTTAAAGTCAGTGGAATTCATTTCTAATCTGCTGCTTCCATCGAATCCAATACTCCCACGTAAAGACCCTCCAAAAAGGGTGACATTTAAAATTCTTGAGAAGTCTCTGTTCAGATTTCATATTCACACAGATAATTGTGTGTGAAGAAGGGTCCTAACCTGAAGCGTCACCTATCCATGTTCTCCAGGGATGCTGCCTGACCCGATGAGTTACTCCAGTAATTTCTGTCTTTCTGTCTTTCCTTGGTAAACCAGCATCTGCAGTTCCCTGTTTCTATAGATAAGTTATTGCTTAGTTTTTAACTTCCTTGGGACTCCATACCATTTCACCCCTTGCAGGCAGTGGAGAAGAATCTGGTTAAGATGAAATGATGATGCCTAAAATACCTGTCCCAAAGACAACTCAGGACATCTATTTAAATGATATCAATACATCAATACATAGTATGCAACAAACTAATAATTAACTATTGGGATGTTGGGATGAGGCTGGGGTGGGGGGGGGGGTGCATCTGCTTGCCCCACTTTGTGCACCTTCCTTGAAGGAACAACAGTTTAGCATCAATGCTCATACTTTGTAAACCTGCATAATGCTGAAATGAACTCAACAAAATATTTTTTGTTTCCTTTCTCAAAGTGTCCCTGCCATCTTCATTCTCACATCTCTTCTGTGAACCTGCAAGAATTTTCCTTTATGAATCTTTCACCCACATTCCTTCTATGACCATTGAAAGTAGAAGGAGCATTTGGAATTGCTGTTGCATGGAGAGTCTTAATCCATCCTTTGGGATTCCATCAAAGCCCTGTGTAAGTGATGAAAGGAATATCCCACCTCACGTTATTCACCAGGCCATACCATCATTCATCGCTTGCCTCGTCTGTGAAAGAGCCTGTACTTCTCACATTTAACTCATCAGCCTCCTCAGAATCCACAAAACTGACTGGAAGTAAGGCTTCCAAGTGTCTGCCCAAGAAGAAAGTGGAGGTTGCATTGACTGCTGCATCCATCATCTTTGTTGAAAATTAATCACTTCAGTTCCTCGGAGTTCTTCCTCCACATGTTCAATGGTGCTAGTTTTGACTTTAAACAATCTAGGCATCTTAATTTAATGCATACTGACTGGAACTGCCCTGTGTCAACTTGCTGAAGAAGATAGCATTAGCATGCACGATCTATAGACTAAGCAGTGTCATTTACAAATCTCTGAAGTTGGAATGAATGAGAACTGGGTGACACATGAGACGTTCAAATTGATAAACTATTTTTCTTGACAAGTGAACCTACAGAAATATCTTATCAATGCTTAATATGAAAGATGTGGATCTTAGTAACCTGACTTCATTCCCTAACTTTCCCTCGAGTAATGCTTTTCTTTTTGATTGCACAGTAAACTGTTTTCATATGGCCAGTCCACTAGTGTAGGCATCAATGGCACTTTTTATTTCTGAATGTTCATGCTCACAAGTAGGTCAACAGCCTCGCGACATGGTGGGTTTGGATTTCTTTTTTATTAGTGTGACAATTTCATGCGATGATTTTTTAAAATAATATTGGGAAAAAACTACAAAGAAGCATATTAGAATCTCAAGAGCTCAACATCACAGTCTGTACTTAATCAAATCCTTTGTGGGAAAAAAGATCAAAAGGTTCCAAAACCCTTAATTTCAGGAAATAAATATCAATCAATGCATTTACCTGAGCTATTTCCTACTCATAATTTTGCCAAGGGCTGATCTTTTTCCTTTCCTGATGTTGTATCCAAAGATAAATATGCTGTTCAGACAAGTGAACATAATCTTAAACTCAATGTCAAGGATGACATCTCGCGATGGATTCTTGTTGATGGTGGTGGAAACTGTGAGAGATGATTCACAGAGTGTGAAGCCTGGTGAGGTGGATGCTGAAGAACAGGGGATCTTGTTCCATGCTCTGTCTGAGACGGAAAGGGTGAGAGCAGAACAGCAGGAAATAGATGAGGAGAAATCACAAGCTCTCTTTACTATGGTAGAGGAGAAGTAGGAAGGATGGGGGAGGTTAGACAGATATTCTAAATACTAATTACGAATCAACTAACATACAGGCTAATGAAAAGTCTGATTAATGACGATAATAATTCTATTTTATTGTAAATCTTCTAGCTTTTCTTCTATTTTATTTTAAATTTTTTGGCTATTAATCGACCTGACATGATAATTTTGGTTATAAGTGGAGGAAACCAACTAATGTTGGATGATATTTTACTAGGGGGACAAAGCCCAGTGCATAATTCCATCGACGGAGGTCAATTTAAAACAAATCTTAGCCACCATAGGTGGCTTTTTTGTAAGATATCGCTTTTTTGATAACTTACATTCACTTTTTTTGTTTATTCACTATTATGCGTTGTATGATTTAACAATTTTTATGAACACTTCATTTTATGTTTTTCTTTTTCCCTTAATTATGTTTAATAGTGTCAGGAGATGTAAAACTAGTGCAGAAATTATGAAGGACAACCCTAGACTCGGGATTTCGAGGTACTTGGCTGCATCACATGAATTATACATTCTGGTAATAATAGCCAATGCAAGATAATAGTCGAATAAACACCGGAGGTCTCACTTTTTGTAGTTGGAACATTAGAGGTGCGAATGAGCCAATTAAGAGGGGTAAAATTCTGGCACAATTAAAATCATTAAACATTGATATTGCTTTCCTACAAGAAACGCATTTGAAACAACAAACGCAGATCAGATTAAGGGCAAACTGGATAGGTCAAACCTACTACTCCTCATTCACTTCTAAAGCAAGAGGCACGGTCATTATAATTCGGAAAGGTATACCTTTTAAATTAAAGAAGTCTATATCTGATAAAGAGGGAAGATACGTTATAGTCACGGGAGAAATTTACAATACACCATTAACTATGATAAATATTTATGCGCCTAATTTTGATAATCCCCAATTTTTTAAGAAAATACTAGATATAATTGCAGAGCATAATTATCAAAATATTATAATGGGGGGAGATTTTAATTGTGTTATAGACCCATACTTAGATAAATCAATAAAGGTAGGGAAGCGTCTAGTTAAAACTAAGACCTGTGAATTTTTAAATACTTATATAAAAAATAATAACATAACTGACGTTTGGAGAATAGCAAACCCAATTGGAAGGGAATATTCGTTTTACTCGTCGCCTCATAAAACGTATTCACGAATTGACTATTTCTTAGTTGATACAAAATTAATCCCGTATACAATTAAACCATCATATCATAATAGTATTATTTCCGATCATTCACCACTGACTTTTATTCTTAAAATCGAGGGAATGCCGGGTATAAAATCTTTTTGGAAATTCAACGCACAAATATTAAATAACCCGCAGGGTTATGAGTATATAAAAGAACAAACAAAATTTTTTTTCGAGACAAATGATACGCCGGGTATTTCTGTATCGCTATTATGGGAAACCTTTAAGGCATACATTCGCGGTGTTATAATCTCTTATCAAAGTTATCAAAATAAAGAAAATAAAAGAGAACTTCAGAGGATAGAACTGGAAATAAAATTACTAGAACTGGACAATGCAAGTGACCCAACTATAGATAAACATAATAAGATAACCTTATTGAAATATAAACTCAATAGAATATTATCGGGTAGAGTAATAAGACTATTCCAAATTACGAAACAGGCACACTTCGAATTTGGGGATAAGCCACATAAATTATTAGCGAGGCAACTGAAGCAACAAGAAAAGGAAAATACTATCACTAAAATTAAATCTGATAAGGGTGAGCTTCTAACATTACCAAAGGATATTAATAAAAGGTTTGCCCAATTTTATCATAATTTATACACAACTAAAATAAATACAGATGAAAGTAAAATTACAATTTGTTTAGATATTTGCAACGTCCCTAAATTGGATAGTTTAGAACAAGAGGAATTAGGAGCACGGATTACTAGTGAAGAAATAAAACAAATAATAAAATCATTGAAAATTGGGAAGACCCCAGGACCAGATGGTTTTAGTAATGAATTTTACAAACGGTTTCAGGAGTCACTTGTACCAAGATTACTCAACTTATACACGCAGGCTTATACCGAAAATAAACTACCAGAAACTTTTGCAGAATCAACAATAACGCTTATACCAAAAAAAGATAAAGATTTAGATGAACCGGGTTCTTACAGAGCTATATCACTTTTAAATACGGATCAGAAAATTTTAGCAAAGATTCTAGCAAGAAGACTGAATAATTATATTAATAAATTGGTAAACCCGGATCAAACGGGATTTATACCCAAAAGACAATCATTTAATAACTTGAGAAGGCTTTTCAATATAATGTACTCTCACAAAGAGGACATTTAAGATATTTCAGTCGTTACGCTGGATGCAGAGAAGGCATTTGATCAGGTAGAATGGCAGTATTTATATAAGGTACTCGAAAAATTTAATACGGGAGAGAATTTTATTAGATGGGTTAAACTATGATAAACCTATGGCAAGAATATTAACTAACAATATGTTATCTTCAAAATTTTATTTATCAAGGGGTAATAGGCAGGGTTGTGCCTTATCACCATTGCTATTTGCCCTTATGATAGAACCGCTGGCTGAAAGGATTAGAAATCATCCGAATATTCACGGATATAATACCAAGGACTCAAAGAATAAAATTTCATTATATGCTGATGATATTCTTTTATATATTACTAATACACAAACGAGTATTCCCACCTTATTAACACTAATTGAGGAATTTGGTTCTTTTTCAGGATATAGAATAAATTGGAATAAAAGCGAAATCATGTCTTTAAAACCACAGGATGCGAGACACTTATTAAAATTCCCTTTCAAAATTGCAACAGAAAAATTCAAGTATTTAGGTATTCAAATTACGAGAAGACACAAATCATTATTTAGCGCCAATTTTATGCCACTATTAAATAAATTGAATGTTATGATTAAATTTTGGAAACTGCTCCCACTCTCATTGATAGGTAGAATTAACGCTATAAAAATGACTTTCTTACCACAATTAATATATTTGTTTCAAGCGATCCCAATATATATTCCAAAATGTACATAATGTACTGGTTGGATAGTTCAACTCACCAGTCGGAGTGGATAAGAATGGAAAAAGAGGAGTGTTTCCCGTACGATATAGGAACGATCTTGTTCTCACCAATAAAATTGAATAGTATAATATATAAGAAGAACCCAATTATTCACAATACAATAAGAATTTGGAAACAAATAAAATTATCCTTGAAATTAAATAATCTATCAGTATTAACCCCAATTCTGAATAATCCTGCATTCAAACCATCTCTTATCGATAAAACATATAAACAATGGGATAGATTGGGGATTAGGAAAGTAGGAGATATGTATGAACTGGGCAAATTGTTATCATTTCAACAATTAAAATTAAAATTTAAACTGAATGATAATCAATATTTTAAATATATACAGATATGTGACTTTATGAAGAAATATATACATAGATTTTAAACTATATTTTTAGACCCTTTAGAAGAAGCAATGAATAATAAGGCTGATTCACAAAAACTAATATCATATTTTTATAATAGTCTATTAAATAGAGAATTACCCTCAACAGAGGCACTAAGAGAAGATTGGGAACATGAACTAATGATAAAGATCCCGAAAGATAGATGGGAAAAGTATCTGATGAATACACATAATTGTTCCATTAATGCAAGACATAATTTAATTCAATTTAAATTATTACATAGACTATATTATTCAAAAACGAGGTTGAATAAATTTTACCCAAATGTCTCTCCCAGATGCGATAAATGTTTGTTTCAAAATGCCAATATAACACATTCATTTGTAGGATGTACAAAGTTGAATACATTTTGGAGCGATATATTTGATATATTTACAAAGCTCTTCAAGTCAAGAATAGAACCTAATATGGAATGGATTATATTTGGAATAATATTAGAAGATATCAATTTAAACAAAGACCAAAAAGTATTCTTTAATTATGGGTTAATAATTGGAAAGAAATTGATACTTCAAGTTTGGAAAAATACAGCTATACCAACTATTAAAATGTGGATTAGGAATATGACGGACATAGCACACCTTGAAGAAATGAGACTCCGCCTAATAGATAAATATGACCAATTCTTAAGGAGTTGGTCCCCTTTCATCGACTTTTTGGAATCATGTGATGCAGCAGTATCGTAAAGATTACTGATTTCAGGTCAGGTCGTGGATAGATTTACATCTCCAAACAAAGATTTGAAAATTTCTTTTTTATGGGTCTTTTTCTACTATTTCTACTTTCTATTTTTTCTTTTCTTATATACACACTTCACGTTTTTCTATTTTCTACTATTTATTTTTCCTCTTTCTTTTCTCTATTTTTTTCTTTCTTTTTTTTTCTTTTTTACCTCCTTTTCAAAAACATAAAACTAGAGGTTGTACATAAAATGCATTACGTTATGACATAGTTGGCACCTAAAATTAGGTGCCACTATATTGTTTTGTATTGTATTAACTTCTAATAAAATAAACAAAACAAAAAACAAAAAACAAAAAAGAGGAGAAGACATGGTTTCGGAAAGAGGAAGCCTCCTCAAAAATATCTAACTGGAAAGTTTCATTCTAGGAGTAAATACACAGAATCGGAGGAACTCAAAGAATGGAAGGAAGTCCTAATGAGAGGCAGGGTGGGACGAAGGGTGGTTGAGATCGTTGTGGAAGTTCAGACTACACTCATCCTGGAGAGAGCAAGGATTGACCTGCAATGGTCTGAATCTTTCATCCACCAGGCCCTGCATTCAACAGATCATGCTTTGCAATTTCAACCATCTCTAAAAAAATTCCAACTCCAGACACATTTTACCCATGTATTTCAGCATTCAGAAGGGGCCATTCACTCTGTGACTCACTTTTCCACTTTCTGTCTGCACCAGCCACTCCCCTCTTGTACCGCTATCACATACAACCGTAGTGGATGCAACACATTCCCTTTTATCTCTTTCCTTCCCACCATCCTGATAAGGCAGTGATTCATTTGCACTTCTTCTGATCTAGTGCTCGCAATGTGGCCTTCTCTGCATGGGAGAAACCAAATGCAGTTCAAGTGACTGCTTTATCTCCTGTGTTCAGTCCACATAAATAACCCTATTTTCAGGAACGCTAACCCAAACCCTATCCTCCTGTTGCCCACCATTGTAATCCTTTCCACTCTGGCTTGTCTTTTTTTGTGGACTTCTGCACTGTTATGATGAGACCAGTAGGCATAAAATGCTGGAGTAACTCAGCAGGACAAGCAGCATCTCTCGAGAGAAGGAATGGGTGACATTTTGGGTCGAGACCCTTCTTTAGACTAATGTCAGGGGAGTGGGTGGTAAAGAGGCTCTGTACCGCCCAGGCCCCTGACATTAGTCTTAAGATGGGTTTCGACCTGAAACGTCACCCATTCCTTCTCTCCAGAGATGCTGCCTGTCCCGCTGAGTTACTCCAGCATTTTGTGTCTACCTTCAATTTAGACCAGCATCTGCAGTTCTTTCCTACACATGATAAGACCAATAGAAGCTTAAGGAACAGCTTTTGTTTGGGTACATTGTAAACTGCTGGGACTAATTTCTACAATTTCTGCTAAGCTCTCTCTTTCTGAATCATGTTGCATTTTATTCTTGCATTAGTGCAGCAAATTATTTATTCTGCAAAAAAAGGAAGTTACTGTTCCAGGTTGTTGGGAAAGAATATTTCTTAAAACCACTTCCCCACCGTTAAACTGAGTCACACAGCAAAGAGGATTTGAATTTGACCTGAGGTGTCCAATGAATTTACATATGGAGACATTCACAAGTTATAAAGATAAAAGAAAATCTAAAATCTACAGATGCTGGACATTGAAATAAAAACAGAAATTACTCAACAAGTTAAGCGGGATTTGTAGAAAGTGAAATTGAGTTTATTTTTTAGAGAATTAAGATAGAAAACAAGTTAATTTGAAGTTGCAGAGAGGATGAGGTAAGGGTGGATTGAACAATAAGAATATCCCGATGGGGTGAGGCCAGACTTGCTATGCGGTAATTGTAGTGGTCATTGGTTGATGAGATAGAGAAAGGAAATGTGTAACGACAGCTATGTGTTGAGGGCAGTTGGTGAGTGGAAAGTACAAGCAAAGGAACAGGACAATATGTGGAATACAGGGCTGTAGACCATGCAATCAACGCAAGCCTACATCTTCCTACAATTCTCAGTTGTGCTGATGGCACAAGTGGTGGAAGTAGAATTTTCCCATGTTAGATATCATTATTGCCAGGCATTTGTGTGGCTCGAATGTTACTTGCCACCGATCAGGCCAGACCTGGATATTGTCTGCATTTGGTTGTGGACTGCTTCATTACCTGAGGAGTTGCAAATGATGCTGAACAATCATCAACCAGCAAACATCCCTACATCAGACCCTATGATTAAAAGACGGTTAGTGATGAAGCCACTAAAGATGGTTGAGTTCAGGACACATTGTTTTCCTTTCCACAGACGCTTCCTGATTTGCTGATTACCAGCTTTTACTTACAGGTTGCAATTGACCTGTCTAATGAAACCTTATGCAAATTAAAATACATGTAGAATTTGCTTGGGAATCACTTAGCAGTGAAGTTTACCATTATAAACAGATTCAAATAGGTTTAAAAATTAAGACTGAGTCCTGTGGTAAGATACTTAAAGGATTTTCAATGTTAAAATGTAAAATTTAATTTCAATCGATTTTCTTACATTTCCTTTTTAACAGCTAATCTTTTTCCATCCTAATCTGATAAAAGCAGACTTTTATTTGGATTAACTTCTCACTGTTTTATAGTTGTTCAATTGTAGAATTAAGGGGTCAAAGGCAAGGGTGGCATTTATGTCCTATCCCTAATTGCTAAATCAGAATGTGTTGGAGAGCTGCTTTCTTGAACTGTTGTCTGGATAGTGGTGAATCTACTCACACACTAGTATTTGTGAGAGCATTCCAATATTTTGACTTTGCAGTGATTTTTATCAAAGTCAGAATGGTATATCAATCATTCAATCAATTTTTATTTATATAGCACATTTAAATCAACTCGCGTTGAACCAAAGTGCTGTACATAGAAGAATTTGTGGAGGGAATCTTGTAGGTGGTATTTTCACTTGGCTGTCGCGTTCATCCTCCTGAAAGGTAAAGGTTGCAAACTTGAGAACTTTTTTGTAAAGAAACTTGGTTAGTTCTTGTGTCACAACCTTTAGGCAGTACATGCTGCAGGCAAAGTGTTCCATTGGTGGAGAGAGGTAGTCTTTAAGATAGTGTGGATCAAATGAGCTGTTATGTCCTGGATGCTGTTGGGATTGTTGCCAACCAGATATTCTATTTGTCTTCTGTAAATGGTGGGAAGGCTTTGGGGAATCTGGCAGAAGGTAGTTTCTTGCAGAATACTTAGTCTTTGAACTCTTCTTGTAGCTACAGTGTTCATACAGATGCTCCAGTCATGATTTTCTGCTAAGCAGTGACACCCAGGATGTTTATGGTGATGATTTGGCAAACTTAATCTTGCCAGCGGGTTTAGTGTGGCTTTAATTTATTTAAGAATGTCATTGCCAGACTTGTGGTGTGAATGTTAGTTCCTGTTACCATCCCAGGTGCAAATGTTGCCCAGAATCTGCTGCAAACCATAAATGACTGCTTTATTATCTGAGGAGCTACAAATGGAACAGAACGCTGTGCAATTATTTGACATACCAGTTTTCATGGCAAGTTGAAGGGAAGGTCATTGATGAAGCATTTGAAAGTATTCGCTCAGGACCATACCATGAGGATCTTCTGCAGCTATATTCTGGAGCTGAAATGACCAGGCAACAACTGCAACCATCTCCTTCAAGTTGAGTGTGATTATTTGCAGAGGAAAGATCTACCTACAATTCACATTTTCTGACAGAGCTCCATAATGATCTAAAACTGATTTGATATTAAAGGAAGCTAACCTCACCCTACCTCTGACATTCAGTTTATCTGTTTTGTTTGGGCCAAGACCATACCAAAATCTGGTCTTAAGTGGAGTTGGCAAAAATCAAACTCGGCTGGGACCTGTTCAGTTAGGCAGCATGATCAACATAAATGGGTTGGGCCAAAGGGCCGGTTTCCGTGCTTTTAACTTCTTCTTCTTGCGTATGGCGTGCACAGCCTAAAGTTGTAGGACAACTTGTTCTATTTGATTTTATTAAATTGTGCACGCCAGGTTGAATGCATTCGTCGAAACAGGGTGGACCACGTGAAGGTTGCAATCTCCCACCCTAGCTTTTAACTTGATGACTCTAAATGCAACTGCATAATGCGATGGTTATACTATTTTTTTAATCATGTGAACAGTTTGGCCACCACACCCTAAGAAGCAGGGACTGACCTTTGAGTGACTGTAGCAGAGATATACCAGAATTAAACTGAAAATCCAAGGATAAACAAGCTAGGACATATGAAGGCTCAAACAGTTTGATCAATACATCCAAGACAATAAGAGGAACCAAAGAGATGGATGAGGACTAATTCTTTCTGCTTCTAGAAGAGTTTGATATCGCAGGACTTTATTTTAAAAATTAGTCAGGTTTATAAGTCAATGGTTTGGGTAAATTTACGGATTTAAATGTTGATATATTATTTTTAGAGCTTTTTTACTGCAGAAGACAATAATTTGAGTTTGAATACTAATTTTGCACCTGAGATTGCCTTTTTCTTGACCTTTTCCCCATTTACTTTTTCTTGAGAATCAAAAGTTTTATGGGATAGTGAAAAATGGCAGATGGGTGGAGTTAGGACAAGGTAACCACAGCCTAGTCATCTTAGGTTTAAAATTAAAAACATATACAACCTTACCTGACCTCAGTTGATCTAAACCTAATCCGAGTTCCTGGTCGCTTATTTATTTTTCCTTATCTGTCTCAACCCGTCCCAAAGTTATTTGCAGGGTATCCTGCTCAGCGACCCAAGGAAGACATCACACGTCTGGGTGAAATCGTTTTTCAACCAATTTCCCCTTGAGTTACACCAGCACTTTGTGTTTTTGCTCTGGTGCTGCCTGAGTTACTCCAGCACTTTGTGTTTTTGCTCTAGATTCCAGCATCTGCAATTTCTTCTGTCTACATAAAGTGGCAACCCTTTGGAGTGGGGTTCCACCTGGATCTCATTGAACAGCCATGTGGGGGAAAAGCCACATCCTGTTTTAGTTTTCCAATCTGAAATCTTCCAACCAGTTTGATGAAGTGATGTAAGCCTTTGTGAACATCCATCAGCAATATATCATATGCATATTATTTTAAGGATTTTTTGACAGCTGAATACTAAAATCAACCATGTTTCATTTTAACATTTGTCAGTTCAGTAAGAAAATAGTTATGCAACATAATTGACATATTGTTGAAAATCTGATACTCCATTTGATTGATGGATAGTGTCTTTAACTATAGTGTTTCAAATGCTTCGCAAATTACCATCCCAATGAACAGTGGGTAAATACTTGACATGACATGGATCATTAGTTAAATAGAACGAAGACTTCAATTTTATTTACAAAGCGTTGGTCATTGCAACGGAACTTTTTTCTGTTTTTTTTCCAGAATGCTGTCTGGACCAGGTGGTATTGCCCACAAGGAGAGGTTGAACAAACTTTGGTTGTTTTCTCTGCTGAGCCAGAGATTGAGTACAGACCTGATAAAATTATGAGAGACATCGTAGGGGTAGACAATCAAAAGCTTTTTCTCGGAGTGGAAATGTCAAAGACTGGAGGGTATAGCTTTAAGGTTGGAGGGGTAATGTTTAAAAGAGATGAAGTTAGAACGGTTTTTATACAGAGGGTAGTGGGTGCCTGGATTTTGCAGCCAGGGATGATGGTGGAGGCAGATACGATCATGACTTTTAAATGGGCACATGGTTATGCGGAGAATGGAGGGATGTGGGATATGTACAGGCAGATGAGATTAGCTTATCCTGGCATCACGTTTGGCATAGACATTGTGGGAAGAAGGTTCTGTTCTTGTACTGTTCTATGTGCAGTGTAGCTTAGCATTTTAGTCCTGATTTTTGTCTTCCTGCACATGACATGAATGTGGCATGACGCAGTTTTAAATATGAACAGGTTACTTACCTCCCTGTTTTGCTCTGCATCGCTGCTCGCTGCCCATTCATTAACATAGTTTCAGAAGAAGGGTCCATGAAGAAGGGAAGATCCAGTCATTTGGACCTCAACCTGATGTTAACATCGGACTACCCAGGTCATGTGCAGAACTGAAAGTGTTGGGCAGATCTGTCCAAGGAATGACCTGGCAAGATATTTCCCTTTGATGTCCAGCTTCCTCAGTCTTCTCCCTTCCTTAATCATGTCTTGTCATTTCTCCATTGTTGTATATCCCCCTGATGTTCCTTCTTCAGCCTTTTGAACAGTCCTTCCTTATGCTAGGGTTCTGTCCGATTCATCCCTACCTCATTGCGGACATTGGACTTTGTCTAAGGAACTGATGTGCTACAATGCTGAGAACTATATTCTGCTCTCTCTATCTTCCCCTTTGCTCTACCTATTGTACTTGGCTTGATTGTATTTCGATATTGTATTATCTGATCTGATTGGATAGAATGCAAAACAAAATGTTTCACTGTACCTTGGTACACGTAACAATAATAAATTTAAGCCTAAACCACACTCACACTGAGATTAAAGAAAAGACATAGCCCCTTGCTGTTCCTATTCCTTATTTGCAATATATAAGCTACAGCTGCTAATCCCTTTTTTGTCCCATTTGTTGCAAAATTATGTGGCAATGCTGGTTTGAAAAAAGACACCACCTTCCCTGTGACACTTTTTTTTAAACTGTGAGCACGATGCATTTAGCTTCCTAATTTCTAAACGGATTAATGTTACACAACTCACTAAGCATGCTTCACTGGGTGTATCAAATGGTACACCTTATTTTAAAAACATGCATTAACTCACTTAATAAAGTGGATGGTGGCAAAAACACAGCGTAGCACGACCATAGATATTAGTACAACTCGGGGAGGTGTGGGGGAGGAGTTGGAGTACTTAAGTAGGGACCAAATGAGCATGAAATAGATTGGGTGAGTGGGTAATGTTTCAATTTGATGATTCAGCTGTCAGTGCACATTTAAATTTATGCACTTTGCCTCTTAAGAGGTTTTGGATCAACTGATGTTCATTGCTGGTGGCTGATTTATTTTAGAGAAGGAGCATTGCCTCGCGTGGAAGGGGCTAAACCTTGTTTCAATGCCCTTGAGGACAGAAAATGTCTGCTGCCATTGCCGCCATGTTCTCCAAATGTGTCTTGGAGGCTTCAGAGGAGGATTTTTTTTATTTCCAGCAGATGGAGGAAT
The DNA here is from genome assembly GCA_038087875.1 of Malacoraja senta. Lineage (NCBI taxonomy): Eukaryota > Metazoa > Chordata > Chondrichthyes > Rajiformes > Rajidae > Malacoraja > Malacoraja senta. The sequence continues at coordinate 191,159,452 of CM075978.1, forward strand.
GGTGTCTTATTTTAGTTTTTAGTTTTAGAGATACAACAAGGAAACAGGCCCTACGGCTCATTGAGTCCACGCCGACCATTGATTACCCATTCACACTAGTTCTATCCTACACACTAGGGACAATTTACAGAAGCCAATTAGCTACAAACCTGCATGTCTTTGGAATGTGGGAAGAAACTGGAGCGCCCACTGCAGCGTTGGTTCATGAGGTTAATTCCCGGGATGGCGGGACTGTCATATGCTGAGAGAATGGAGCGACTGGGCTTGTATACTCTGGAATTTAGAAGGATGAGATGGGATCTTATTGAAACATATAAGATTATTAAGGTATTGGACATGCTGGAGGCAGGAAACATGTTCCCGATGTTGGGGGAGTCCAGAACCAGGGGCCACAGTTTAAGAATAAGGGGTAGGCCATTAAGAACGGAGACGAGGAAACACTTTTTCACCCAGAGAGTTGTGAATCTGTGGAATTCTCTGTCTCAGAAGGCAGTGGAGGCCAATTCTCTGAATGCTTTCAAGAGAGAGTTAGATAGAGCTCTTAAAGATAGCGGTGTCAAAGGATATGGGGAGAAGGCAGGAACGGGGTACTGATTGTGGATGATCGGCCATGATCAAAGTGAATGGTGGTGCTGGTTCGAAGGGCCGAATGGCCTACTCCTGCACCTATTGTTTATAGTCTATTGTCTAAAACCCATGTGGTCACAGGAAGGAAGTACAAACACTGTACCGACAGCGCAAATAGTCAGGATCGAACAGGGTCTCTGGCACTGTAAGGCAGCAACTCTACCGCTGTCCCACTGTGCTGCCCTATCATTCACTGTGCTGCCCCAAATGTCCTTCCAAACTTAGGAGGCAGATTCTATCAATATTCCTGCTGTGTCCTTGTATCAGGGATCTCATTGACCTGAGCCACGCTGCTATGGTAAGGCTCGCATTCACAATTTTATTTTCATCATCAACAAAACGCCAATGAAAGAAAGCCTCAGCACCCGTCACTTACCCTATCCTAATGTTGGAGTACCATCACTGGGTCAGATTCTGCTGCCACATCCAGATTCATTCACATTGCGCTCATTAATACATTGCCTCACACACAGCTGCTGCTCTACCAAATCCTTGGATCTTTGAACACATGTTCATTACTGTTCAGCACATCACTCAATAATGTATCGCCTTGCCTCTCCCAGAGCAAATCAGCACATGCTAGGGAGAATGTCCACATGGTGGTGGGGGCTCCATTCACTTAGCAGTCGAGGAGATCACTCTGCATATATGAACAGAGGAAGTGTGCAGGATATAACAGATGGTGATGCGGGAGAAAATATTGCACAAGGTGTGTGGACCTAAAAATATCCAAATTCCAATATTTAACTATTACTCTCAGTCAACATACTGTATGTTCAAGCAATGGTTTCTGCACATTTTGAGAGTATATCAGACTAAGTTGCAAGGAATCTATTGTACATTAATTCCAATTAGTCCTTTCCCATTTTGACCTCTTCACCCCACATCCTTCTATTTACAACTCCCCCCCATGGAAATATCATTGCCTCTTACGTCACAGGATGGTTAGAATTGGAAGGAGACTATTTGGTCCAACATGAGGGGAATTGATGGGGTGAATGCACAGAGTCTTTTACCCAAGGTTGGGAATTGGAGGACATAGGTTTAAGGTGAGAGGGGAAAGATTTAATATGTAGCTGAGGGGCAATTTTTTCACTCAGTGGGTGACAGGTATATGAATTAAGCCGCCAGGTGAGGTAGTTGAGGCAGGTACAATAACAACACTTGGAAGACACTTGGACAGGTACATGGTTAGGTTCATAGGGATATGGACCAAATGCAAGTATGTGAGACTAGGTTACATGGGACACCTTGGTCAGCATGGACAATTTGGGCTGAAGGATTTGTCTCCATGCTGTATGTCCTACCGACACAAAATAACAATTTATCTCTTCACATTCCACCCCTATCTCACCCCAAAGCCTGCATTTTTTTTTTCCATTCAGATGCTGATAATGCATCTATGTAGGATAGATGACTATGCAGGATTTAAACCCAAGAAAGACACAAAAAAACAGGAGTAACTCAGCAGGTCAGGCAGCATCTCTGCAGAATAGGTGACGTTTCAGGTCGAGACCCTTCAGTCTGAGGAAGGGTCTCGGCCCAAAACATCACCTATTATTTTTCTCCATAGATGCTGTCTGATCCGCTGAGTTACTCCAGCTTTTTGTGTTCTCTGTCTATGCTATCTCTACCATTCATGATATTGAAAACCTCCATGAGATCTTCTTACAAACTCCCCTGTTGCACAAAGAACAAATCCAGTTTCTTCAGTCTGCAACAAAAATATCTCCTCACTGGAATTTTTTGGCACCCTTTCTGAAAACTTTTGATTTTTCCTCACATACGGCATCTAGAATCGAACTCGAGTTGTATTTGAACCATTTGTTTGTAGAAGTTCATCATGACTCCTTGTTTATATTGCCAATTATTCTTTGGACAAAAATGTCACCCTTCCCTTCATCAAATTTAATCTGCCATGTTTCCACCTTTCTCCCATCCTATCTATATATTCAAGGTCAATTACTATTCCCACTGTTTATTAGTTTTTAATTTTAGTGATACAGTGCAGAAACAGGCCCTTCGGCCCACTGACTCTGCGCCGATCAGCAATCCCCGCACATTAACACTATCTTACACACCCGAGGGACAATTTATAAATATACCAAGCCAATTAACCTACAAACCTGCACGTCTTTGGAGTGTTGGAGGAAGCCGAAGATCTCGGAGAAAACCCACGCGGTCACGGGGAGAACGTACAAACTCCGTAGCGCCCGTAGTTGGGTTCGAAACCGGGTCTCTGGCGCTGTAAGGCAGCCACTCCACCGTGCCGCCCACTGCCAAGTTTTCTGTTATGGTTTTCTGTTTTTCCTCTGCCAAATTTTCTGTTATGGTCAAATTTGGAAATTCTGTTTCTGTACATTAATTCCAAATCATTAATATATATTGAGAAGAGTAATGATCCCAGTACCATTCCCAAGGGAATCCATTGTAAACTTCCCCCTTGATCTGAACAACATCTTTCTCAATTACTCTCTGTTTCTATTCCTTAGCCAAGGCATGTTACAGCAGCCCAGTTCTAGGCATGTTGCAGCAGCCTCTGTTATTCCTTGGCTTTTAGTCTTATTCACAAGCCCATTATGTGATACATTATCCAAAGTATTTTGGAAGTCCACTGCTTGTGCTTCATAAACAACTCGAATAATTAATTGAACAAAAACTCTTATCAAGTTAATTGGAAAAAAATTGGACAGATCAATGCTACATTTTGTTCTATTAGGTTTACACTTGTCAAAGAGAATGTGAATTCTGTCCTTCATAATTGTTCCTACAACTTACCCCACAACTGAAGTTAAACTGATAGGGTTTTATCCCCAAGATAGACACAAAATGTTGGAGTAACTCAGCGGGCCAGGCAGCATCTCTGGATAGAAGGAATGGGTGACGTTTCAGGTCGAGACAGATCTTCAGACTGAGTCAGGGGAGAGGAAGTCACAGAGTTAAGGAAGGGTAAGGTGTGACAAGGAGATATCAAAGGGGATGAAGTTCAATGAAGATGTAGAATAGATCATTGTTAGCTAGGGGAAGGTGACAACGAAGCATACAGAGATAAAATGGAATCGGGGGGACAGTCAGACCGGTCGGTGAACTAGGCTGGGGGAGGGATGGAGAGAGAGAGAAAACAAGGTTTACTTGAAGTTAGAGATGTCAATATTCACACCGCTGGGGTGTAAGCTGCCCAAGAGAAATATGTGGTGCTGTTCCTAACTTTATCCCTGCAGTTTTTTGAATAAGGATGTAGTATTTCCAGTTTTCAAGTCCTCGGGCACAACTACTGAATATAGAGCAGGGAAAATTACAGCAGTGGAACCGGTCCTTCAGCCACAATGTCTGTTGAACATGATGACAAGCTAAGCTGATCTCATCTGCCTGCACATGATCTATACTCCTCCATTCCCTGCATACCCATGTGCTTATCTAAAAGCTTCTTAAATGCCGCTATTGTATCTGCCTCCACCACTTTTACGGCAGCATGTTCCCGGCAACCACCACCATCTGTAAAAAATACTTGCCCCATACATCTCCTTTAAACTTTGCCCTTTTCATCTTCAAGCTATGCTCTATAGTCTTTGAAATATTCATCCTGGGAAAAAGGTTCTGACTGTCTACCCTATCTATGTCTCTCACGACTTTATATTCTTCTATCAGGTTTCAACGTTCTAGAGAAAACATTCAAGTTTGTCCAACGTTTCCTTATAGCTAGTACCCACTCAGGTATATAATTCAGGCATCATTCCCGTAAACCTCTTCTGCACCTTCTGCAAAGCTTCCACGTCCTTCCTGCAAATGGGGCAACCAGAACTGTACGCAGTACTCAACTAATCGATAGGTGTTTGGAAGATTTTGGACCAGGGCCTCTGCCAATTCCTGCTTCACTTCCCTTGTCAATCCAGAATGCATATTCAATGGTTTCTGCCATAATATTCTACTGTTGCTTTATTTTTGTTGAAGGAGTCAATTTAAGCTTTAAGTTCAGTTCTGTACAGTGATGCCATATCTCAAAGATGAAAGGTAGATTTGCTTTATCCACTGATTTGTTGTGCACATTTGAAGATGTTTTTTTCGCCTTTTTTTTTTACAAAATGGATCGTTAGAAAACATTTGCATTTTCTTTTTAACCTTTTCCTATTGTCATCATTTTCCTATCACAAATGTAGGCTTTATTGTTTGTGATATTTTTTTTATGATTAAATTCTTACCTTTCCCATTATATGTCAATCTTAGCTAGTCTATTTTGTGGAATACATTTTGAACTATCCTTTTCATATTTCCCAGCGTAGTTCTGTCTTTTGCTCATTTGCTATTTTCATCCAGTTTATATTCCTTAATTCCATCAACATTCTCCAAAAAATACTGGAATTTTGTTCTATCCTATTGTGTTTAATGTCTCTCTCAATCCCTCTTTCAAGTCCCATTGCATTGTGGCCATCTTTACTCAGATATTCTGACAGACCCATCTCTGTAATCTGTTCAGTTCATTTCCCATTATCAGGACCTGCCATACAAAGTGAAACTATCTTGACTGCTGGAAATATAAACTGATAAGCCTAGAAATACTCAACAGGTCAGCTGAAATTGTGGAGAGGGAAGTCGGGTTAATCTTTCTGATGAAAGATTATAGGATTGAAATCCACTGAGGATTTCCATCATTTTCTCTTTTTATTCGATTTATTTTTCCCTTGTTAGCCTTCTTATTGGGTCAGAAAGGTGTTCTGAACATAGTGTAAATGATCCATCCTAAACAACTTATTTAATTTAAACAACCCACCACTTTTGATGCACTAGCTTTTGGAATCACCTATGATAATATTTCTGTCGTTTTTCTGACCATATTTTTGGCTTCATTTTTCTTCCTCCACTTTTACTCTATGATTTGGTAGTATATCCATCAATTACATTTTTCCCTTCTTCAACTTTTGCATTTTTCACTGTTACTTTTGCCTCTTGCATAATACCACCATTAATTTATATCTGATTAACAGTTTTTTTCTCAACCCCTTTTCCTTCCCTTTTTCCAAATACGACATGGCCTGAAACTTTTGACTACTAATCTCCAGCCCAGCTGGATTTATGCTTCTATTGCATCAGTTATATGTCCTGATCACAGCCTCCAATTTCCCAATTTTATTGATGGTCTTCTTATCACGGATACAGAGCCAGTTTAAGATATTTTCATTTATAATTAATTCTTTTTTTTTAACAATGATTGTATTATTATTTTCTCTAATCTATTTGTTCTCTGTGCACTTGTTATCTTTATCTCATATTAGATTTTTTATTTTCATTCCTTCTTTTCTTATCACTAGATTACATATTGACCAAAATTTTCCATCTTCTATTACCCTTCTTTAGATAAAGGTACTTTATACTGTTAATCATCCTTTCCAATGGAACTACTCAACAGACTGGACACCATCTGGAGAGAAAATAATTGTGTTCATGTTTTCTTGATGAGGTTCCGTTGAATTTCTGAAATTCCGCTTATTGCCCAGTTCCTCTGGCAGAAGGTACAGAAGGTTAAAGTGCACACCACCAGACTCAAGAACAGCCTCTTCCCATCTGTTATCAAGCTTCTGAATGGTCCTTCCATTAGCTAGAGTACCATTCAATTCACCTCCACCCAATTGTGGACATCAGACTTTGTCTCGAGAATTGGTGTGATATGTTGCATTACAATGCTGAGAACTCTATTCTGCACTCTGTATGTCCCCCTTTGCTCTATCTACTGTACTTGAGTTTGACTTGATTGCATTTATGTATAGTATATCTGATTTGATTGGATAACATGCAAAAACAAAATCTTTACACTGTACCTCAGTACACATGACAACAATAAACCTAAACTTAAACGTACTGGTAGAACGTACTGGGGGATCTTATAGAAACATATAAAATTATAAAAGGATTGGAGAAGCTAGATGAGGGAAAAATGTTCCCAATGTTGGGCGAGTCCAGAACCAGGGGCCACAGTCTTGGAATAAAGGGGAGGCCATTTAAGAATGAGGTGGGAAAAAACGTTTTCACCCAGAGAGTTGTGAATGTATGGAATTCCATGTCACAGAAGGCAGTGGAGGCCAGGTCACTGGATAGATTTAAGAGAGAGTTAGATAGAGCACTAGGGGCTAGTGGAATCAAGGGATATGGGGAGAAGGCAGGCACGGGTTATTGATTTGGGACAATCAGCCATGATCACAATAAATGGCGGTGCTGGCTTGAAGGGCCGAATGGCCTCCTCCTGCACCTATTTTCTATATTTCTAAAAGTGAAGGTGATGGGACGGGGTTACTGTTACACTTGCAAACACGAGCTCAGAAACTGGCAAACTGCGATCTTTAGATATTGGGGTCTTTAGACATTGAGAAAAGCAGGGGATGAGGAGAAAGACTCAAGATATAACCCATAGATCAAATTCATATCCCTGCCCTAATATACAGGGCATAGGTAACAATTTGCGGCTTTGAAAAGATGATCATGAGCTCTGAAACCAAATAATTATCATTAAAAGTTTCATCAGCACCATGATGAAATATCAAGACATTAGAAAAAAGACCCAGAAAACACTGGGAATACTCAGCAAGGCACAATGTTTTTTTTGAGAGAGAAACAGAATTAATGTTTTAGGTCAATAATCCTTCTTCTGTATTGGAATAGTGAGAAAACAAACAAATGTTCTGTTTCAGAGAGGTGGAGAGAACAGAAGTGCAAGTGACCGTGAAAGTGAAACAATGCTTACAGAGCTTCCCACGTTGTAGATAAATGATGAAATGAGAGACAAAAAGAAGAGTGAACAGAATAATTGGCTGGAACATGGAAGCTCCTGGAAATCTGAAGAAAAGGAAAATTCTACAAATACCCAGCAGATCAGACGGCAACTGTGGAGGGAGAAAATTAGAATCAATGCCTTAATGTTATAGATGGGTAAGCTTGCATTTGAACTGACCAGTTCTGATTTTTTAATAAAAACAAGAAAGGCTTGATATCCGAAAGTGTTGAATTCAATACTGAGCCTCAATAGTCGCAATGTGCCTGAAGACAAAGTGAGACAATGTTCCAGAGCTTGTGGTGGGCCAGAGCATTTTCTGTTTTTATTTCAAATGGGATAACCTGTACTTTTGGATTCTCTGGAAACTGGAGTTGTTTCCACTAACTAAGAGAGACTGGCAGCAGATGTAATATTTTACAAAGATGTACACCCTGTGCTCGAGAAGACTCCAACATCTTGCTCATCCTGAGAAAGTATTATGAAGTCTGCTGTCAATAAGTCAGACTGGAGTGCAATGACTGCATTTGGTGCAATTTGCACAGTGACATGAAGAGGCTTTTATATAGGCACATGGATATGCAGGACTGAAGGGATATGGATCACGACATGCAGGCAGAGGAAATTAGTTTAACGGCATCATTTTGAACATGACATGTTTTATATTCTATGGGTGACTCCGAGGAAGTGGACACACAGAGCTGGAGTAACTCAGCAGGTCAGGGAGCATCTCTGGAGAACATGGATAGGTGACATTTCGGCTCGAGACCACTCTTCAAGGAAGCGGAGTGTGCTTTGCCCGGGATTTGACCGAGGAGGATAGCCTATATTGCCCAACCCGGCAGAGCGACAGAGAGTGCAGACTGAGCATTGTTACAGAATTAAGGCAATACATCAGCTGCCTGGAAACTTAATACTGACTTGCATAATTCATGGCAAGTTGTACATCAGTTGGACATTCAGTGAATGAAAATTTTCCCTATTGATATATACTACAATCTCTTTTATTGATTCATGCAATGTCGTGTGTGCAAAGTTGGCGATGGCCTATGTTTGTAGGAATCTTGCAATATGCTAATGAGATAGGAGCAGACTTCCCATTGATTCTGCTCTGCCATTCGATCATGGCTGATCTATTTTACCCCCTCAACATTCTCTTGCCTTCTCCCCGTAACCTTTGACGCCCTTACTAATGAAGAGCCTATCAATCTCCGCTTAAAAATTACCCAGAGACCTGGCCTCCACCACAGTCTGTAGCAATGAATTCCACAGATTTACAACCCTCTGGCTAAAGAAACTCCTCCTCATCTCCATTCTAAAGGTATGTCCTTTTATTCTGAGGTTGTGCCCTCTGGTCCTTTACTCTCCCACCACCATAAACATTCTCTCCACATCAACTCTATCTAGGCCTTTCATTATTTGGTTGGTTTCAATGAGATCGTTATTCTAGCAATTTCAGCAAAGCCCTGCGCCTGCTGTTCTGCTTTGCTTTACCGAAGATGATGAAATCATTGATCATTGATTACCTGGCAAATTCATGGTTACTTTATCTTTGAAAAAAAAAGAAGAAAAGGTTAGATAGATGAAAGGCCCACCATGACAGCTCCTTCTTCTCCATCCCCCAAGCTATAAGACTCATCTGCCACAAAACCAGCTATCGAATATCTGACCTGACCTAATGTCCTCTCACAGCTTTGTCCACCTGATGTGTCGACCCGAGCAGATTTTCTGCCCCCACCCAACCACCAAACAGCCCCAACTACAGAAACCTGAATACGGATCCCGGTCATGGGATAGCTTCTTCCTCACAGCCATCAGACTATTAAACTCAACTCAAACAAAATCTGAACTTTAATTTGCCTACTGCACTTTATATGTTTATTTATGTGTGTATATATATATATTCATTGGTATATGGACACACTGATCTGTTCTGTATTATTTATGCCTGCAATATTCTGTTGTGCTGAAAGCAAAGCAAGAATTTCAATGTCCTATCTGGAACACATGACAATAAACTCTCTTGAATCTTGAATCTTAACATCTACTCCGACTCTTCTGCAGCTATGAGGGCACAATGGTGCAGCGATAGAGTTGCTGCCTTACAATGCCAGTGACATGGGTTCAATCCTGACCGCGAGTGTTGTCTGTACGGTCTTTGTACATTCTCCCTGTGACCACGTGGGTTTTCTCCTGGTGCTCCAGTTTCCTCTCACACTCCAAAGATGTGCACATTTGTAGGTTAATTGGCTTGTGTAAAATTGTAAATTATCCCTAGAGTGTAGGATAGTGCTTGTGTATGGGGTGATCGCTGGTCGGCTTGATCTTGTTTGGCCGAAGGGCCTGTTTCTGCGCTGTATCTCTAAAGTCTAAAATATAAAGCCCTAATCCCACCCATTTATCCAACATATCAGGTTATATCCATCACCAATCCCATTCTCATAACCTCTATTAACTGATTGGATCCAATCGACCCTCACTTCCTATCCCAGATACCCCATCACCTCCTCAGGCTCTGTCCCTCACGATCCCTTAACACGCCCTATTCCAGTCCTGCACTTACCCGCGCCGCAAGAATCCTCCATTTCCTAGAAATTGGTAAGAGAATGGAAGTTCAATGGTCTACCACAAAAGAATTGTTTAGTCCCCAAAGAGGTACCTTATAATTTCCACGCCTAGAAGTCCTGTTTCTCTCTCTTCTTCCTCTGCCGTGCATAATCTTCCTCCTCTTGCATCATGTTCAGCAGTATTGCCCTTCTCTACCATCTGAAAAATCAAAGCACATAACTAACAAGACTGCATGTATGGCAAGAGAAGGAAAGCCTATTATAGAAAGATGTATCATTAAAGAGACAAAAATAAACACGTAGGCGGTGAGAAGAAAATATAAACTCTCCCACACAAAATGAAATGAAGGGAAAGCAAAAATAAAAATAGCAAAAAGAAGTGGTGACACACTGTAATCATGACAGACGGGCTGTGGAAATCCCAGAGATATGGTGTGAACATGTCACTGCTATGTTCTGTGGCTTCCCGTGCTGTGCTGTTTATATACTGTAGTTGCCTGTTGTAAAAGTCCCCACTGCCCGATCCCATGGCTCCCCCCCACCAATGCTGACCGCTGAGGCTTGTGCAGGAATTGAGCTGTCCAGCACATTGTGCCACAGAATTTGGAGGGTATATAACCTAATTAGTAGGTTGCACTGCCCTGAAAGATGGCTCATGGAGAGAAGGGTTACCTTCTACTTTTAATCCCTATGTGTGCTTTCACCATTCCTGCTGAGCTTTGATACAATGACAGCCACATTTGTAACATGATGAACAGCAAAAGAATGCCGTTGGGCCCCTTTAAAATAAGAATCCACAGTTAATATATTTTAATATCTTTTACTTCTAACATTTGACATGCATGTCTTCAATTCAAGCTAATGCAGTCCACACACATTCAGCGATGAGAAGATCCTGTGCAAATCACTTGGAAATTAAGGCTCAATTTAAAGGAATGAAGCAATTGAATTTCCCTAGATACACAAAAGAAAACCATGGATGAAGTCTGTACCGAAGAAGAACCACCAGATCAATATGTTAAACTCTGCTGGTTAAGGACTCACTTCTGACTAATGATGTCTCACCTTTCATGTGGCATTTAGCTCTGCATAAATGAAGTGCCGAGTGATTGGCAGCATCATGTGGATGGTTCATTGCACTGTGGTACTTTGTTCATTTTCACCATTCTGAAGAATACACCCAGCAATAGACAAAATCTGAGAGAGAGAGAGAGAGAGAGAGAGAGAGAGAGAGAGAGAGGGGGAGGGTCACTTTACCTTAGAAGTTTTACATCTCCTGAATTCATGGCAAATAGTTATATCAGTCATACTTATTTTCATCATGCATTGCAACGAGACAAATCTGTTCCAATTGAATACTGTCTGACAAAGACTTGTCTCACCCTGGTCATTCTTTCTTCTCCCCACTCTCGTCTGGCAGAAGGAGCAGAAGCTTGAAAGCGCACACTACCAGACTCAGGAACAGTTTCTACTGCACTGTTATCAGGCTTGTGAACGGTCCTTCCATAAGCTAGAGGGTTGTCCGATCAACATCTACCAAATTGTGGACGTTGGACTTTGTCGATGGAGCTAATAATGCAGAGAATTATATTCTGCACCCTTTGCTCTATCTACTGTACTTGAGTTTGATTTAATTATATTTATTTACAGTATATCTAATCTATTTGGATAGGTTACAAACAAAGCTTTTCATTGTACCTCGGTACAGGGGTTATGTAGACAATGATAAATCTAAATCTAACAACCAGCAGCAATCATATTTGATCTCAAGCCATTAGAGCTATCGTGTATGCAATGGCATCATAACCGAGTAATGCCTCAGTGGGTATGTCTGAATGTAACCAGTTGTCGCACTTCTGCACCTTCTGTCAACACACTGCAAGGCTTTATACATCTCCAATGAAAACAAAGTTGAAAGGTATTTATAAGTTAAAAATAGGAAGGAAGGAAGGAAGGAAGGAAGGAAGGGAGGGAGGGAGGGAGGGAGGGAGGGAGGGAGGGAGGGAGGGAGGGAGGGAGGGAGGGAGGAAGGAAGGAAGGAAGGAAGGTTGCTTCTAGGACTGGAGGCCTGTGACTAGTGCTGTGCCTCAGGGTTCCTGTTTGTCATCTACATCAATGATTTGGATAAGAACATACACGACAAGATTAGCAAGTTTGCTGATGATACAAAAGTGGGTGGTTTTGCAGATAGTGAAGATGGATGTGAAAAATTGCAGCAGGATCTTGATCGATTGGCCAAGTGGGCTGAGGAATTCATGGCATTGTGAGCAGTGGCTGCAATCAGGCAAATGTTTATCATGAAGGAGGAATGAGCTACAATTAATCTATATATATATATATATATATACAGTATATACTGTATGTGTGTGTGAAACACACACACAAACAGGTTTCCTACTGAGCAAAGCTAATATGGCCTAGACAAATTCATAATTCAGACTGAAAAACTATATCATGGATGCAGGAAGTCTGGGTCAGGAGTAATAAAGCAGCTGAAACAAAGAAATGCAGATGCAGGTTAATACACAAAAGGACACAAAGTGCTGGAATAACACGGCAGATCAGGCAGTATCTCTGGAGAACATGGATAGTTGATGTTACGGATCAATACCCTTCTTCAGACTGATACCAAATGTTGCCTAGTTTAACAGGTGTTAGCAACAGCGAGCAGTTGGATCGACTTGGATTGTTTTCTCTGGAAAGCCAGAGGTTGCGGGGAGACCTGATAGAAGTAAATAAAATTACGTGAGGCGGAGATGGGAGACACTCAAAATCTTTTTTTCTCAGGACAGAAAAATCAAATATTAGAGGGAACAGTTGTAAAGTGTGAGAGGCAAAGCTAAAAGGAGATGTATAAAAAAAAGTAAAACCCCTGTCCTACAGAACAAGTTCATTCCAAGAGTTCTCCCGAGTTTGCCCTGATTCGAACTCGGAGATTTACGGTAATGGCCACTCGTCGGTACTTGGGGCTCTCTTGGACATTTTTCATCATGTTGAAAAATCTTCACGAGTCTTCCCATGCTTACCTGCCGTTAGCACTAAGAGACGTCCCAGAGCTCCGACATACCCGCTACGTTCATTCTCCGTGCTTACCACGAGTTTGATTTTTTTTAAACTTGGGAGAGCTCTTGGAATGAACTCGTGCCATGGGACAGGGCTATAACAATATACAATAAAGTCAATTTTTCTGACAATGTACAAACCTTTAAAGCGTAGCATTTCTGCTGTGAAGAATAATTATCTACCCAAGCTTCCTCATTTGGAAAGATATCCACACAAAAATATTTCTATGGGTGACCTGGCAGAACACGAACCTGATGTCTAATCAAAATCTTTAGCTTCAGCTTGTTAGCAATTGTCAGCAATTGGTAAAATACTGCATGGAGGTGGAAATTGTGACAAAACATTAATTTTCCAAAGCTGAATCGATATATGTGACTTGATGGTCTCTCCACCTAGAGTAATGGTAGTATTTTTGTGATAGGCCACGTTATTAATGACTATCTTATAACAAAATGACAATGATGGTTGCATTAAATCTTCTCCGTGCCTCACATTAAGATAAATCTTCTACATTTGAAAATGGCTTTGTCTGTAACCTACTAAAATATACTTCTCTGGTTCTTTGATATAGACAATACTGAATACTGAGGCTGACCTATGAAATGTGTAGGAAGGAACTGCAGATGCTGGTCTAAACCGGAGATAGACACAAAATGCTGGAGTAACCCAGCAGGACAGGCAGCATCTCTGGAGAGAAGGAATGGGTGATGTTTCGGGTTGAGACTTCTTCAGACTACGAAATGTTCCATTTCTTTTCTCCACCATTAGTTTAGTTTAGTTTGAAGATACATTGAAACAGGCCCTTCGGCACATCGGGTCCACGCCAACCATTGATCAGCCATTCACACCAGTTCTATATTATTCCACTTATGCATCCACTCCTTACACACCAGGGAGTAATTTTACAGAGGCCAATTAACCAATAAACCTGTAATTCTTTGAGATGAGGGTGGATACTGAGCACCTGGAGAAAACCACGCTGTCACAGGGAGAATGTTCAAATTCCACCCAGACAGCATCTGAGGTCTGGATCGAACCTGAGACTCTGGCGGCAGATCTGCCAGCTGTGCCACTATGCCATCCATTTCTTTTTCTTTTTCCCCAACAGCGGAATATTTATGTTAAGGTTAATTCCATAGGCATAATTGGGATATCAGCCACTGATCTATTGGTTTTACTGGGAACCTTAAGAGCAGGTTTTATTTTGGGTGGATTGACTGTGGAAGCCATTATTGTCAAATCAATTCTTTCTCCCCGAACACCCTTACATGTAGGAGTAGCCATCCTTTGATAAGCAATAGCAAGATCCTGAATAGACCTACTTTGCCCTACTTCATATAAGGATATAAATATTATAAAAAAAGAGACACAAAGTGCTGGAGGCACTCAATGGGTCAGGCTGCAGCTCTGGAGAACATGGATAGATGATGTTTCTGATCAGGACCCTTCTTCAGGTCCCGACCCAAAAAGTTGTCTTTCCAGGTTCTCCAGAGATGCTGCCTGACCCACTGAGTTACTCCAGCACTTTGTGCATTTTTTTTGGGTAAATCAGCATCTGCAGTTCCTTATGTCTTCGTATGATGTCTCCAAGTAGTCCAAGATAAAAAGGGATTGGCATAGGAACATAATAAATGGCTCAGTTACCCACCAAGCACTAAGGTAAACTCTGCACCCCTTCCATCCTTTTTCTTTTATTAGATGTTTCGTACTTAAAGTGTGTCGAAAACAAAGCTGTAAATTAAAGTCTGAAGAAGGGTCTCGACCCGAAACGTCGCCCATTCCTTCCCTCCAGAGATGCTGCCTCACCCGCTGAGTTACTCCAGCATTTTGTGTCTTAAAGCTGTATATTATATTTCTATGCTTTGTCATGATATCACTTTAATACTTTTACAATTTATTTCATTTTAACCGACTAAGAGGAAGCACCTTACAGTGTTGATTATTTGGTACATAAACTATATACTGTTTCGAGGTTTTAATGGGGATAACTGGAAAAGGATGTAATTCTGATCAGCAGTATTGAAAGTATTTTTCCTGTGACATTTGGAGAATGATTGAATGTGATGTTTATATTACTAAAAGTCTGATCTTGACCGCTTTTGGCTCATTGTGCTGTGATTTCTGAGAGAACGCCGCCACCTACGGCCGTCATTTTTGGCCACCTCGCTCAGAGCCCCCCTCCGCCTTCCTGGACCAGAGGATTTTTCCCATCGATGAAAAATCAGAGAGATATTAATGTTTTTAGAAAAATTGCCATTCTCTCTGCTGCCCCTGCTGGAGGGAGGGGGAGGGACTATACAACCAGGAAGTGGTGTGCCTCACTCAGTCTCTGCAAGATGGAGGAAGCCAGAGGGTCACGTATCTCTGAGCTCTGAATAACACTGAACACATGTCTACTCAACTGTGAGTGCCCTTAATGTGGTTTGAAAATGAAAATATGGTTGGTTTGAAGTAAAAAGGCACTGCCTGCAAATGGTTGTTTGGGGGGTTTGGGTTGAAGTAAAATGGCACTGCCTGCAAATGGTTGTTTGGGGGGGTTGGTTTGAAGTAAAAAGGCACTGCCTGCAAATGATTGTTTGGGGGGTTTGGGTTGAAGTAAAAAGGCACTGCCTGCAAATGGTTGTTTGGGGTGTACACAAAAATGCTGGAGAAACTCAGCGGGTGCAGCAGCATCTATGGAGCGAAGGAAATAGGTAACGTTTCGGGCCGAAACCCTTCTTCAGACTGATAGGGGGTGGGGAGAAGAAAGGAAAAAAGGAAAAGGGCGGAGGAGGAGCCCGAGGGCTGGGGGAGGGTAGGAGACAACCAGATGGCTGATGAAGGGGAGGGGACAGCAAGGGCTAGCAGAATTGGGAGAATTCAATGTTCAAGCCCCCAGGATGTAGACTGCCCAAGCGGAATATGAGGTGCATTTCCTCCAATTTACGGTGTTGCTCGCTGTGGCCATGGAGGAGACCCAGGACAGAGAGGTCAGATACGGAATGGGAGGGGGAGTTGAAGTGCTGAGCCACCGGGAGTTCAGGTTGGTTATTGCGGACCGACCGGAGGTGTTCGGCGAAACGATCGCCAAGCCTCCGCTTGGTCTCACCGATGTAGATCAGCTGGCATCTAGAGCAGCGAATGCAATAGATGAGGTTGGAGGAGATGCAGGTGAACCTCTGTCGCACCTGGAACAACTGCTTGGGTCCTTGAATGGAGTAGAGGGGGGAGGTGAAGGGACAAGTGTTGCATCTCTTGCGGTTGCAAGGGAAAGTACCAGGGGAGGGGGTGGTATGGGAGGGAAGGGAAGAATTGACAAGGTAGTTACGGAGGGAGCGGTCTTTGCGGAAGGCAGACATGGGGGGAGATGGGAAGATGTGGCGAGTGGTGGGGTCATGTTGGAGGTGGCAAAACTGACGGAGGATCACTTGTTGTATGTGACGGCTGGTGGGGTGAAAGGTGAGGACTAGGGGGACTCTGCCCTTGTTGTGAGTGGGGGGATGGGGAGAGAGAGCAGTGTTGCGGGGTATGGCAGAGACCCTGGTGCGAGCCTCATCTATGGTGGAGGAGGGGAACCCCCGTTCCCTGAAGAATGAGGACATTTCAGATGCCCTGGTGTGGAACGCCTCATCCTGGGAGCAGATGCGGCGTAGACGGAGGAATTGGGAGTGGGGGATGGAGTCCTTACAGGAAGCAGGGTGGGAAGAAGTGAGTCCAGATAGCCATGGGAGTCGGTAGGTTTGTAGTGGATGTCGGTAAGGAGTCTATCACGTGCGATGGAGATAGTAGAGATAGATGGAGATAGTTTGGGGGGTTTGGGTTGAAGTGAAAAGGCACTGCCTGCAAATGGTTGTTTGGGGGGTTTGGGTTGAAGTGAAAAGGCACTGCCTGCAAATGGTTGTTTGGGGGGTTTGGGTTGAAGTGAAAAGCCACTGCCTGCAAATGGTTGTTTGGGGGCTTTGGGTTGAAGTGAAAGGGCACTGCCTGCAAATGGTTGTTTGTCTAAACTTGACAACTTCCTGTTTGCACTATATTGATTTTAGATAAAAGGCTACCACTTACGGCTGTGATTTTTGGCCATCTTACTCGGTTCCCCTCCGCTCATCAGGTGCGGATGATTCTTCCCATCAATGAAAAACAAAAGTGTTATTAGTGTTTTAAAAATGTTGAGAATCTCTCTCCTGTCAATCACGCCATGAAGGCCATACCTTTTTTGGTGGGAGGGGGAGGAATTATAAAACCCGGAAGTGTGGGTGTGGCTCAGTCTCTGCATGATGGAGGAGGGAGAGGTCACGACTCTGTCTGAGCTGTGAATCAACTGAACACACTGAATGTCTACTGAACTGTGAGTGTGGTGTTTTGTGTGGTTTTATGGTGGTTTTTATGGTGGTTTCACCCTGCTTGAAATAGTATGAAACTGCATTTGAATGTGGTGGCCTTGCACCCTGCATGAAATGGTATGAAACTGCATTTGAATGTGGTGGCCTTGCACCCTCCTTGAAATGGTATGACACTGCACTTGAATTCGGTGGCCTTGCACCCTGCTTGAAGTGGTAGGAAACTGAACCTGAATTTGGTGGCCTTGCACCCTGCTTGAAGTGGTATGAAACTGCACTTGAATTTTGTGGCCTTGCACCCTGCTCGAAGAGGTAAGAAACTGCACTTGAATTTGGTGGCCTTGCACCCTGCTTGAAATGGTAGGAAAATAGATTTGAATTTGGTGGCCTTGCACTCTGCTTGAAATGGAATTTCAAGGAATAGCTGTGAGTCAACTGCCAGCCCACCAGCCATGAGTGAGCTGCCAGCACATCAGGCTTGAGGGACTGAGCTGCCATCCCAAGAATCCATTTGGCCCACAATGTCCATACTAGCCCTCTGTAGACCAGTAGTCCCTGCAGCCAACAACCAGCACTCCAGAATGCCCCCCTCCCCCCCACTAGCCACCAATATTGGAATTGGAGAGGTGGAATATTGCGTCGAGGGACCAGCCCTCCCGTGTGAACATGGGACCCAACGGGTCCCACTTAGTCTAGTATATGTATAAAATTATGAAAGGTTTCACAGATTGGCAACTGATTATATCAGACATCTTAAGTAGCTCCTTATGTTAAGATTAATATTCCCATCCTTTTAGATTTCCTCACCATTTTGGGGATCTTAATATCAGGTAAGCTCTTGAATTGTAAATTTTTAATTCTTCTGTGCACTTGTGAATTCTGAAATATGCGTTTTGGGACTTCATTATCCAGTGAATGACTTATGAGATACTGCTTAAACAGATTAAATTAGAACATTTCCACTGAAGCAGACATTTACTAAAGTTTCTGCAATGAAGAGCACTCACTGATTCTTCCATGTGAATTTCTGTGGTTGACCATGTAAGTACGCAACATAGGCAAATCTCCCATAGTGTAAGGACCTAGGGAGGGTGAAACTGCTACAAAGTTCAATTGTTTGCAATGGGAAAAGGAGCCAGAATGGTAGTTTTTTTTAGCCAACAGAGTTTTTATTTTGATAAACTGCAGAACAGAAGTTATGCAATGGTGGAGAACAAAGCGAAACCCCGAGAAGATCAAAACTAGGCGATGAGGAAGAGACTCAATTGCATCCAAGGAATACTTACCGTGTAGCGTATTGTTGGAGATAAAAACAAATGGCCTTACCAGGCCAACCAAGATAGGAAAACACATAAAATGCTGGAGTAACTGAGCGGGTCAGGCAGCACATCTGGAGAACATGGGTATGTGCTTGCCCTTCATTAGCGAGTGCTCGTCATTACAAAACGTCGCCTATCCGTTTTCTCCACAGATGCTGCCTGACCCGCTGAGTTACTCACTTTGTACCTTTTTTGCAAACCAACATCTGCAGTTCCTTGTTTCTACTCCTGGGAAACACATGATCATCTTCTGCCAATATATATACAAAGAAAAGGAAGATTTGCAATTCGGGGGAATTCGGGCGGGGGGTCGGAGGAAACTTTTTTGCAAATTCTTACCTTGCCAGAGATGCGATTGTTTTCCGGATCGTATCTCCGGTCGCTCTGCGGCCTAACATCGTGGAGCTGGAGGCCTTGCTCGGGACTGACATTTTGAGCCCCACCGCGGGGCCTGGACTTACCGATGGAACTGATCCCTTGCCTGGGATCGACGCACCAACCGCGGCCTGCAGATTTTAACATCGCGGAACTCGCAGTCTCGGGTAGAGACCAAGTTCGCAAAAGGTTTCGACCAGCCCCGACCCGGGTCCGATCGTATGGCAGGGGGAGCTGTGATCCCCCTGATGCAGGAGCTTGATCGCCCCGACGCGGAGCGTCCGCCGCAGGCTACGGGAGTCAAGATCGTCCCGTCAACGGAAGGCTCGAGGCCCCCGATCGCAGGGAACAATGAAGGGAAGAGATTGGACTTTATTTCGCCTTCCATCACACTGAGGAATGTAGAATCACTGTGGTGGATGTTTATGTTAAAATGTATTTTGTGTGTCCTGTTGCTTTTTATTAGTATGACTATATGACAAATCAAATTCCTCATGTTGCAAAACGTACTTGGTTAATAAAGTATGATTATGATCATGATTATAATTATGATATCACTTTTTAAAAAATAATCTCCCAAGTACTTTTTAAAGGATAAGGACTGTTGTAAAATATGAACAGAGCAGATAATTTTATGGACTGTAACGTCCAATTAATGACAATGTGATAAATGATTTCCAGAAACTGTTTTAATGATCTTGATTCCAGTTTATGTATTGGCCGGAGCAATGGGGTGAACACCTCAAGTCTTCCTTGAATAGCATCATAGGATCTTTGACATCTACCAGAAGTGAAAAATGAATATTGTTTTTTCATCAAAAAGAAAAAATTGCTTTATAAGATATATCGGCGCTGAACTTTACATCGGGAGCCTGGGATCTCGCGACGAGATCGCCAGTGGTGGAGCTCCATCGAGCGCGGCCTGTCGGCTTCGGAAGCCGCGGGCTCCGGTAGGGAGACGGCCGTTCCAGGTGTCCCAAGCTGCTGAGAGGGTTCTCCCGACGCCGGAGCACCATCACCCGGCGAAGAAGGGCCTGTAACATCGGCCCCCGTAGCGGCGACTGTGGAGGCCTATATAGGCCCGACTATGGGTGGACAAGGGGATATGGACTGGACTTTGTGCCTTCCCCCACAGTGGGATCCATTGTGGGGGGATGTTTTTATGTTTTATGTTAAATTTCTTTAATGTTGTGTCTATTTGTGCTGCATGGCAAGAACAAATTGCACTACACCATTTGGTGTATGTGACAATAAATGTCCTTTGTCCTTTGTTATATCATGTTTTCAGTGCTGCATTGAAGTGACAGATTGGAATATTCCATCAAGTCTTTGGATTGCACCATGAACACACAAATCTTTATCTCTTTTGCTTGGCCATTCAAGTACTCATCTAGATATTTTTTAAATTACTCATGGTGCCACTGTCTTTCATTCTAAGCACGGGCAATTTTAATCCAGCAGAAAATTGAAGGAGTCTGAGGTGACCCCTGCATATTTCCCGCCCAAATTTATTTTCCCAATTGAAAGCAAAATGGATCAGGATGTAATTGGTCATAGGAATGGTTAAAATAACTCGCATGGACTACTTTAAAGAGTTATTTCTTTCCTGTCCTCAATTATGCTTAAATCTAATCAAGACTTTAAATATGCCCTGCTTGGTAATTTTTGCTTTAATAATTTGAAAATTCAACTGACTGAAACCGAGTGTAGCAGTGGCCCTGGAAGCAAATGGGTCTCATCTGGGTCTATACATCAAAGTGAACTCCCAATCATTGACTAACCCTGGACATCCCTCTATAATTGCAAACAAAGTGAACAGAACATGCTGAACTAAAACTAAACAAATATTGGGAGAAATATAAAATGGATGTTGAATCGATGCAAACTATTTTGCAATTTTGCACAACATCAAATTTTTAATACTAGCTAAGGAACCCATGGAAGTCACTGAGGTCTATTCTCCAAATTCTTTTGAATGTGTGACTTTTTGGGTGAAATATTGCAGTGTTCACTTGATTGCCCTTTGTACTTCACCTGTTGGAATGACTTAAAAGTAGGTGGCATGAAAATGATTCAATATGGTCAAAATCAATTGGTTTCAACAGTTTCGAAACACCTTAAAGATATTATGCAAATTGTTCCTTCTTCAAGATGTGCAAGGCAGCCAGGAATTTGTGAAGAGATTGCATAGCATTGTGGAAGAGAAATTCCAACAAAAACTGTAGAGAATATATATGTTTAAGAAGGAACTGCAGAAAATCGAAGGTAGACAAAAATGCTGGAGAAACTCAGCGGGTGCGGCAGCATCTATGGAGCGAAGGAAATAGGCAACGTTTCGGTCCGAATACCTTCTTCTTCTGAAGAAGAAGGGTTTCGGCCCGAAACGTTGCTTATTTCCTTCGCTCCATATATAGTAAGTAAGTAAGTACTTTTTATTTATATAGCACGTTTTAAATCAACTCGCGTTGAAACCAAAGTGCTTTACATAAAATAAATAATAGGTTTCCGTACATCCATAGAAAAAGATTAAAAAAAAAGAAAAATTGACACAATACATTATAGAGTTCAACACAAACGTCCCCCCACAACAGAATCAAAATTTTCCACTGTGGGGAAAGGCACCAGAAAGTGCAGTCCTCTTCCTCTGTGACCACCCGTGGTCGGGGCCTATTTGTGGCCTTGCAGCCAGTCCGATGTTTTAGAAACATAGAGAAACATAGAAAATAGGTGCAGGAGTAGGCCATTCGGCCTTTCGAGCCTGCACCGCCATTCAATATGATCATGGCTGATCATCCAACTCAGTATCCCGTACCTGCCTTCTCTCAATATCCCCTGATCCCCTTAGCCACAAGGGCCACATCTAATTCCCTCTTAAATATAGCCAATGAACTGGCCTCAACTACCCTCTGTGGCAGAGAGTTCCAGAGATTCACCACTCTCTGTGTGAAAAAGTTTTTCCTCATCTCGGTCTTAAAGGATTTCCCCCTTATCCTTAAGCTGTGACCCCTTGTCCTGGACTTCCCCAACATCAGGAACAATCTTCCTGCATCTAGCCTGTCCAACCCCATAAGAATTTTGTACGTTTCTATAAGATCCCCTCTCAATCTCCTAAATTCTAGCGAGTATAAGCCAAATCTATCCAGTCTTTCTTCATATGAAAGTCCTGACATCCCAGGAATCAGTCTGGTGAACCTTCTCTGCACTCCCTCTTGCCGTGAAGCTGGAACTCTGGCGTCGGGTGGACATTCCTCAGCGGCTTGGAAAATGTCTGGAGCGGCCACTTCCTTCCCGGAGACTGCGGCACCCGAGGTCCCCAGGCCGTGCTGGCTGGAGCTCCGACTATGGCGATCTCGAATCCCATTCTCCGCGGTGTTTTAAATCCAGCGCCGCCCGCCTGCGGCTGGACGCTCCGCAGACCGCAGCTCCTCGATGTTGGAGTCGGCGGTCACAGCACTCCGGAGCTTACCGCTCAGCGACCCAGTAAGGCATCGCCCGCTCCGTGTTGGTATCCCAGCGCTGTGCCACCGCTGAAGCTGTAGTCCCGGCCGGTCCCGACAAGAAACGCCGCTCCAGTTTCGATGGTAGGCCGAAGAAGCAGCTCGGAGGGAAGCCGCCTCTCCGACCAGGTAGGGTCTAGGAAATAAAGTTTCCCCCTTCCCCTCCCCCTCCCACCACATAAAAGACCTCCAACTAACATTTTGTTTTTTAACAGGACTAAAAAAAAAAATGCTGCCTCACCCGCTGAGTTTCTCGAGAATATATATGCATAGTTAAATGCAGAAATCCAAAATTTTAAGTCACTGATTCCCAACAGTGTACTACTGTTGGATTTGTTCGGAAGGCAATGCAGATTCATTGAAATGATTTGAACTTCACGTTCTGATGCAAGACAGTCTTATTGTAAAAACTATAGCAAATGTCACATCTTGTGGAATGAGACGTGTGAAGTGTATCTAGGTTTTTAACCATGTACAAAGTTGTTTCTGCTGAATTATCCCTGATATGTGTATGGTATCTAATTTGCTCAGAATAATTATATAAAAACTCTATGGATTTTAAAGCAATAAAAAGTCTTTCAAAGTTTGTTTTGGTACTTCAGACTCTGCTTTAACTGAGGAATGGTCGGGTCTCGATGCAAAACTTCACCTATTCCTTTTCTCCAGAGATGCTGCCTGACCGGCTGAGTTACTCCAGCTTTTTGTGTCTATCTTCGGGGTAAATCAGCATCTGCAGTTCCTTCCTCCACATTTTGTCTGCTTTAACATGACTTGCTGTCTTTTGAGGTCAGCAGTTATGTCTCTAAACGGAAAATATATGATAATTGTTTTAACTAATTATACTGGTTAGAATGTTGATAATTTATCTTCTTAAAGATCATAGTCATAGAGTGATACAGTGGGGAAATTGGCCCTTCAGCCCAACTTGCCCACACTTGCCAACATGTCCCATCTACACTAGTCCCACCTGCTTGCATTTGGTCCATATCCCTCCAAACCTGTCCTATCTATGTACCTGTCTAACTGTTTCTTAAATGATGGGATAGTCCCAGCCTCAACTACCTCCTCTGGCAGCTTGTTCTATACACCCACCACCCTTTGTGTGAAAATGTTACCCCTCGGATTCCTATTAAATCTTTTCCCCTTCACCTTGAACCTATGTCCCCTGACCATCGATGCCCCTACTCTGGGCAAGAGACTCTGTGCATCTACCTGATCTATTCCTCTCATGAATAGCTCCTCTCATTAGCTAGTATTTTGTTAACATCATTAACTAGAGAAGAAGAGTTTTGCTCTAATGCTGCTCTTGTTGTTTGGTGTGCATCAGTAAGAACTGATACCATTGAATATCTGATTTGAATCCATCATGAAGGTTCCAAAGATTCTCTGCCTGATTTGATCCCACTCAGTTTAAATCACTGTAATACTTGGGCACAAATATTGCTGAAGGCGACCTGTTGCAGCATCCGTTTGAAAAGAATGTGTTTCCAGAAAGTTCTAAATTATTTACCGTCACTATTCAATTCAATTTAAGTTATATTTATAATGTATTTTCCTGTTTAAATTGTCAGCGAAGCAGCTCTTGGTAGCAAATTGGAGACATGCCTGGGAGCCAGATAGGTGTGTTAGATAATATGTGAATCTAGTTTTCTGTCATCAAGACTGACGGATAGAATGGCAACAGTATCTTCTCCCGTCTCTAACACCCCCCCCCCCCTCCTCTTAGACACCCCTGCTGGCTGTCTACCCTCTCTGGCCTCTCCTCTCCTCTCCCCCAGATTTCCTTCTCTCCCCCCCCCCCCTCCTCCCGCAATCTGTCCGAAACGTCACTTATCCATGTTCTCCACAGCTGCTGCTTGACCTGCTGAGTTCCTCCAGCACTTTGGGGTCTTTAGAATACCTTGGCTGTGGTGCTCACATTCTGCTCTGATTATAACCATCAAGGCTGTGGTGCCATAAACCAAGAAGTATTTCTGCCAGGGGTGTTGCGATAGTGACATTTAAGAGGTTTTTTAGATGGGCAGAAGAATATGCCAAGAACGGAGGGATGTGGATCAGTTTAATCTGGTACCATGTCCGGCACGGACATTGTGGGCTGAAGGGCCTGTTCCTTTGCTGTACTGTTCTATGTCCTGTTCTGTTCTCAGTTGTTGCATATATTTAGCTGACCCTGGCTGGAATATTTGAAAAAGTGCAAACTCCGTGGTTTGGTGCAGTTAGTGGTGAAAGGATGATATTTGCCTTTGATTGTGCAGTAAGTTGCTGTCAAAGATTGGGTGAGTGTTAGAGCAACGTTTAAGAAACATTTAGACATATATGTGGACGGGATAGGTTTAGAGGAATATGAGGCAAACGCAAGCAGGTAGGAGTAGTGTGGGAAGTTGGGCCGAAGGGCCTGTTTCCATACTGTGATTCTATGATCCTATTTAAAATCAGGTGATTTCCAGCAACAGTAATGTTAATAAATAGGCAGAGCAGCCAATCAGAATCCAAAAAAAAATCAGCAACAGCAAATCAAGAAACAAATCAAGAAACAGAAAGCACTCACTCTTAACACTTTCTCAAATATTTCACGGAAATAAGGTAAAGATAAGGAAGGTAAAGGTAAAATAAGGTAAAAATAAGGTAAAAATAGACAGGTACATGGATAGGACAGGTTTGGAGGGATATGGCCCAAACGCAGGCAGGTGGGACTAGTGTAGCTGGGACATGTTGGCCGGTGTGGGCAAGTTAGGCCGAAGGGCCTGTTATCAAACTTTATCGCTCTATGACTCTATGATTCTATGATTTGGACATACTCCTGGAATTAAGGTAGAAGTCAAAATATGAAACCTGCGTCTAGAGGTGTGGCCACTTTGACGAAACTTATTGGAAAAGGTTTCTTTAAGGAATTTCGGGCATCTGTTATCCTTGCCCGCTGGTGGTCGAAGCTAACACACAATTAAATGGATGAGCACGTAAAGAAGCACGTGTGAAAAGCTAATCTCCATGTTGATTTTCTTTGATGTTTGCCTTAACGAGATGATGAGGATGAAATGAGATTAACCAGGATAGTTAAGAAGCGATAATTGCTTACCTTTGATGAGATTTTTTTGATCATTTGACTCTGGAACTTTGGAGCTGGATGATTTATTGAAACCAAGTCAGATTCATTCTTTTGTGTAGGAAGGATGCAGATGTTGGTTTAAACCGAAGATAGACACAAAAAGCTGGTGTAACTCAGCGGGTCAGGCAGCATCTCGAGAGAAAAGGAATAGGCGATGTTTTGGGTCAAGACCCTTCTCCAGATTGGGTTTGCCTTGCTTGATAAAGCACAAATCAAGATGAAAACAATTGCTGCTCTAGGTTCTTTAAATACTTAAATCAAATCATGCATTGAACATTGGAAAGGATGAAACACCTGACATTGCAGACACGTAGAAACGCTGAAATGAGGACCGGGCATAGGCCAATCAGTGCTTCGAGCCCACTCTGTATTTCAATATGATCATGGACGATTATCATAGTTCAGTTCGATGTTCCTGTTTCCTTCCCTTATCCTGGCAACCATATCTAAGATAGACAAAAAATGCTGGAGTAACTCAGCGGGACAGGTAGCATCTCTGGAGAGAAGGAATGGGTGACGTTTCGGGTCTAGACCCTTCTTCGGACTCCTTTCTCAACTCCTTAAGTGTATTTAATGATTTGGCTTCAACTATCATCTGACAAGAATCCCATAAGTTCACCACTCTCTGGGTGGAGAAATATTTTTTAATCTCACTCCTACATGCCTAACCTCTTAGATTGTGACCTCTGGTCCTGATCTTCTTGCAGCTACTTTGCCCAGTCCTATTAAAGTTTTGTAGGCTTCAATAAGATCCATCCCTTTCTCATCGTGTATCAACCCTGCCATCCTGGGGATCACTTTGGTGAACCTTACGTTTCAGGGCAACAGAAAGTTCACTTTGCTCAATCTTGCAGGTGCCAAAACATTGGAAACCTTCTGGCATTCGCCAACACTGGAGTCAACTCATTTGAAGAGTTGGTTAAAGCAACTGACATTTTTAAAGTGTCCATGCCCCAGTTCAACAGCGCAACAGTATAAGTTTAACATTCAAAGTTAGCATTAGGATGAAATTGTTGCAGACATGGTGGCTGGTTTGATTTGGAATTCTGAGCATGGTGAGTATGATGCCCATTTGGAAGAGATGTTGAGTAACTGCAGATTATATTGAATCTCTGAGAAGGCTGCTCAGGAGCGAAGATACTTGATTTTGAACAGGCATTTGATATTGCCAAGGACATGTTGGCAGCAATCAAGTGGTGGGTATGTGGAACGAGCTGCCAGAAGAGGAAGTTGAGGCAGATGCAATAGCAGTATTTAAAAGACATTTGGACAGGTACATGGATAGGAATGTTTAAAGGGATATGTGCGAAATGTGGGCAGGTTGGACTAGCACAGAATCTTGGTCAGCAAGGGGAAGTTGAACCGAAGAGCCTTTTTCCATGTTGCATGACTAAGTAAGCATTTCATAGTTCATTTGCAGTATCATCCCGTGAAGGCTCAGAGAGTAAACATGTTGAGGTCTAGTTCTACTGGGAACAGTGACCGTTGTGGAAGCCCATGTCAGAGTGAAGGGGTGCAAATCCATCTGCCTTAGCTGTGTCATCGAAGGACCAATTTCAACGGATTGCTTAAGCAAAGCAACACCACAGTGTCTTGGGCAACGAACCAGTGTGTAGCATATTGGTAAGAAAAGTACAGGGCATTGTACACATGAAGGGGGCGAGGTAGGTGATGACCTGAATGGTGAGGCAGCATCTATGGAGAGAAGGAATGGGTGACATTTCGGGTCCAGACCCTTCTTCAGGACTGTTCACATTATGTACAGAATTTTTCCAACATTGGCACACAGTGAAGGGCACACTCCATCAAAGGCAATTGACTCTGTTGCTTCAGTGTCAATAACGTGTAATCTAAGTGACATTGGACAGATACTATCGTGTACCTAATCTGGACAAAGGATAAAGGTGACAAGGGTGAGTGAAGTTTAAGTATTAAGTGGTGTAATAAGGGAATCAAGGGATATGGGGAAAAAGCAGGAACGGGGTACTGATTTTGTATGATCAGCCATGATCATATTGAATGGCGGTGCTGGATCAAAGGGCCAAATAGCGTACTCCTGCACCTATTTTCTATGTTTCTATGATCAAAGTGAAGCAAAGTTTCCTGTTCTGATTATTTCAGTGCAAAGGTTCAAATGTGACTATCAAAGATGAAAGTAGATTGGGAAGAGATCAAGAGCATGACGAAACATTCTGTATCAGCTGTACTTGACAAGTCCCTAAGGATTTTCATGATGATCTTGGAGGTATTCGAAATGTTAAAGTCACAGGTTATCTGAGGCACAATGCAACTCAACCTTAAGGAAAAGGTGAGGGAAGAACTGAAGAGATGACAGGAGGTTGGCATTGTTGAATTGGTTGAGCTTTCTATGGATTGCACCAGTTATTCACCTGTAGTATAGTCAGATGGCAATACCAGTATCTGTGGAGATCACAAGATAACAAGAGACAGAGAAACGATGGTCGAAGGATCTGTCATGTCTCATTGATGATCTGTTTACTCAGTGAGGAGGAAGAGGACGGATCTTCACCACTTTGTTTGATTTACTGACGGATGAAGTTAGACAAAAGCTGAAAGATGTACTCATCAATCCAAACACTGCGAGAACTGTTCCAATACAACATTTATTTGCAATAATGTCAGCCCAAAACACTTTTGACAGGCATTGTTTACCCAGTTGATATTTTGGTGTCTGGAATGATGGGGAAGGAATAAATGGGGGAATCTAGAAGGTACACATGTTGAAGATACCAAACAGTACAGCATAAGTTAGAGGAAAGACAAGTATATTTTTGCTCTCAAAAAAACCCTTTCTTGGTTAAAAAATAGATGCTGAATGAAGGATTCCATCAAATTGAGGACAAGATAAAAATTTGGAAATGCTGATGATCTACCTATATCTTTTAACAGTATTAGGGCCTCTACCTGAAATGCCAAAAGCAGAAATGGATAAAGAAAAAAGAAACATCCCAACTTCTATACTCAATATGCTGACTAACGGAGGCCAAGGTATTAAAGCCGTCTTGACCACCCTATCTGCCTGTGATGTTCCTTTCAAGGAGCTATGCAACTGGCCTCTTAGATCCATCTCTGCCTTAACACTCCCCAAGAGCCTGCCATTCATTGTGAAGGTCCAACCCAAGCTTGACCTCCCAAAAGCCATGACCAAGAGGATCTTGGATCTCAGTGTGTGAGGTCTAGAGTCGTGATCCAGGAGGGACTGGAACCTCAATGCCTAGTATCTTGGGCTGTGACCAAGGAGCAACCGGGACCTCAGTTTGTGGAATATGATGTCGTGACCCAGGGAGCCTTACCGAAGGCTCGTCGGTCAGCAGGACCTGCCTGAAGGCTAGTCGGTTGTTGGGGCCCGCTCGAAGCCTCGTCAGTCGGTGGAGCCTGTCCGAAGACTTGTTGGTCAGCAGAACCCACCAGAAGGCTCGTCGGTCGGCAGTTCTGGGAACTCACCCTGTAGATGGACACCAGACACAGTATATGATTCAAATAAATCTTTAATCAGCACTGAAACTTAACAGCATAAAGGACGGTTGGTTGTCAGTACATCCTAGCTGCTCGAACTGGGCAGTGCCGGAAACAAGTGTTAGTATAAGTGTTACAGTGGGGTGGAGTTAGTGATGCTGGCTTATGTGTGATTGGTTAACATGCATCATCAATCTACATCCTTCCCCCTAAAGATTAAGTGTGGATTGATGATGCATGTTAACCAATCACACATAAGCCAGCATCTGTCTGGTAGTCTACTGACACGGCCCGAGCGCGTGCGGACCAAACACTTCCCCCCCTCACCAGAAAGATGAGTCGGAGAGCCTGGAGGCGAGAATGGCGCGGTGGAGGCTTGTGGGGACCGAAAGGTGAAACATGCGGTAGGTGAGGCCCCGTGGTTAGTGGAGACCGAGGGACGTGGGGGGGTGCAAGGCATGCGGGGACGGTTGGGAGACATTGCAAAAGGCGAAAGGACAGTGCCCAGACGGGAATGTCCAGTTGCAGTATGTAGATGGATGACCTGGCTCAGCAGTGTGGAATCTCAGGCTCATCTTGGAGCGCGCACGCAATATCAACCTCAAGCTCAATCCTGACAAGTGCAAGTTCAGGGTTCCAGTGGTCTCCTACGTTGGCCACATCTTCACTCCTGATGGCCTCAAACCCGATCCGAAGAAAGCTGCTGCCATCACAGAAATGCCTGCTCCAAATTCCACGACTTCGTCTTTGGCAGCACCTTCACGGTCGAGACGGACCACCAACCACTGGTGACAATCCTGAACAAGCCCATCCATGCCGCGCCAGCTCGCTTGCAGCGTATGATGATGCAGCTGCAGTGGTACGATTTCTCTATTACCTACACAAAGGGTAAGGACATGCACGTCGCTGACACTCTCTCGTGCACCTCAGGCATCCTGCGAACAACATCCCTATGAACAGGAAAATATCCCGGTCCTCGGTGTCGATCTCGTCTCCAGTAGGCAACTGCGCACCCTGGCCGCGCACACTGCCACTGACGATACGCTTCAAACCCTCTCCTCCATTATCAAAACAGGCTGGCCAGACAAACAAGTGTTAGTATAAGTGTTACAGTGGGGTGGAGTTAGTGATGCTGGCTTATGTGTGATTGGTTAACATGCATCATCAATCTACACACCCGAAGGCTTGTCGGTCGGCGTGGTACACGCGAAGGCTCAGATGGCGGGAAGCAAGGGACGGTAGGAGGGTGAATTGGGGTAATGCCTCCAGCGCCTTCAACATCAGCTGCAGGACACAAAGATGGCCAGAAGAGGGGAGTGATGTTGGTTCATGGGAACTGCTCTAGTACATTGAGCGCCTGGGCCGACCGGACTGGACTTTGGAAATGGCGTTAAGACACGCATGTGCAAACACTGCACGTGTAAATATGCAAAAATAAATTTTACTGTGCAGTTGCATATATGACAAACAAAGTACCTTTGAAAAAAAGCACCATTGAGAAGGGACCGGGATCTCGGGTTGCCTGCAAGCAACTTAGTCTGATTGTCAACTAAAGCAACCCTGCGAGTTGTTTGCCATCATTCCCATTGTTTGGCATTAGTGCATGCCCTGGGGACGATCTGCATCTAATTTATACCAGGCGATCGAATCACAAGCATATTTTTGAGAATATAGAACTTGCATGTTACCAATGGTTCCAAGTTATTGCGGAGAGCAACTCCAAACCCTTGAAGCCAAGTAGCTTCAGCACTATTTATATCGTTGCCCTTGGCTCAGTTTACACGAGGACCAAAGAACAGTGACTGGTTACTCAGAACCCGGATTAAGTGCATTGAAAAGTTAAAATTAGATTAGCCTGTAGACTGTAGAAAGTGTAACACGATGAATATGACCAGGTGTGTTTTAAAACCAACGTACATTGCTGCTAGCCTGGGTTTCAGTCGCTAAGATGTACACCTCAAATCCTGTTTGATTGGCGGCTTTACTCGCTACCATAGAAACCCTTGGCCTGCTTGTAGTGAATGGGAAAGCTATGACATTTGGCTGTAAAGTAGCATGCAGCATTTAGAGTTTAATGGAAAATTAGCTGAAAGCATTTATCAGAAGGATGTGGAGGTCAAGTAAATTGATATTTTTAAGGCAGAGATAGATGCTTGATTAGTAGGGTGTCAGGGGTTATGGGGAGAAGGCAGGAGAATGGGGTTATGAGGGAAAGATAGATCAGCCATGATTGAATGGCAGAGTAGATTTGATGGACTGAATGGCCTAATTCTGCTCCTTATGATTTGGGCCGATCTGTGCGCCATATCTAAACAGCGATCTACCGAATGGACTGCGATTGCAGGGAGGACATTATTTTGGTGGATGGAGCACACAATCTTCAAACTCATTCTGATGAAGAAAAGCACAAAGTGATTCCAGTGCTGAACACGTCACTGGTGTAAAATAGCCAAAGAAGGAGAATGTAGACCTTGGAACACTGACCGGTTACATTTAATTTATCTTCAAATTTTTCTTTTCATTCACCATATGAGTATGGGATCTATTGTCAGACAGGAACATTAGAAGTGCCTGGTGTATTTTTAAGATGAATTAGTGTTATTCCTAGGTTTTATTACCTAATGCTGTAATGGAATCAAACCTAATTTCTTCTGTGAACATGAGCAGAGTCAGTTGATGGTCAAAATGTCCCATTGCCAAAACACAGAGAAATCATCTTTTTAAAAATAATTTCAACCACGTTGAAAGTTTCAGACATTGATTGAAATGATACCACCTGAACGATGTTTCAAATTGAAATCTATTGTGTTGGTCAGCTGGAGAAACGCTAAAATCAAAATCCAGTTTTTTGGGCAATTTTTCATTTTGAAAAATACCAAAGACAATAAATTGAAAAGATTCTGCACTTGGTCCATGTAAATCACCTTGTAATAATTATTCGGTGCCAACTCAAAAATATCCGTGAACATAGCGTGGACCGTTTTATGGATCGGAAGGATTTAGAGGGCTCTCGGCCAAATGCAGGAAAATGGGAATAGCCCAATATGCCAACTTGGTTGGTCTGGACAAGATGGGTTGAAGGGCCTTGCTCTGTGCTGTGCAGCTCTATGACTCTTAATGCTGTGTTCAATGGTGGTGTTCATCTGGTATGAGCATGAGTGACCAAGTGACCATCCTTCAAAGCTGTAAATTGCAATGATTCCATGATGCACATTAAATCAAAACCATTGATTTTTGTGCAGATTATTTTCTGATCTAACATTTCACTGCATTGTTCTTCAGGTAACTAGTACTGTTCTTGTCTGTTCCAGAACAGGTTGTTTCTGCTGTATGTCATCCATCTGATGTATTGGCTCCATCTATTCTTCTCTCTTCATTAGCACTTCCTGAACTGCAGAACATCTTTTTCTGTCTGAAGTAGGTCATGACTAGAAACATTGTCTATCCATTCCCTCCATCGTTGCCTGACCCACAGAGTTCCTCCATTCCTTGCGTATCCATGTGCCTATCTAAAATCCTCTTGAATGCCACTAACATACAGTGGCTTGCAAACGTTTTCATACCCCTTGAACTTTTCCACATTTTGTCACGTTACAACCACAAACGTAAATGTATTTTATTGGGATTTTATGTGATAGACCAACACAAAGTGGTGCATAATTGTTTGTTTTTTTAAATTTGTTTTTTTTTAATTTTTATTTATTAGAAGTACATTACATTACAACCACATACATTAGTACTCGTCACTTATGTCTTCTTACAATTAATGTACTCCATTTATTTTTTACACTAGAAAAAGAAAAGATTGAAAGAAAGAAGAAAGTGAAGGAAAAAGTGAAAGTGTAGAAAATGTGACAACAAAAAAGGACGAAGACCCTATAAGAGCAAAATTAAAAAACAAAAGAAAAAGAGTTAAGAAATAGACCCTAGAAAAGAAAGAGAAAGAGAAAGAGGAAAAAGAGAGAAACAAATATTTTTATGAGCATTACGTAAATGGGACACCAACTCTTCAACTAGCATCCCCCCTTACCTGACCTCAATTTTTTTTTAATGTACTTTTGCACCCTATATTTGTAATAATTCTATTAAATGCAGACCACGTCAGGTGGAAGTGATCTGGTTTACCTGCTAGGAGGAGTCTTATCTCTTCTAGGTGTAATGTTTCGAACATATTTGAAGTCCACATATTTATAGTTGGTATTGGAGCCTTCTTCCAAAATTTTAGAATTAGCTTTTTTCCAGTTATTAACCCATAGTCCATTAGTTTCTTTTGAAACACATTTAGTTCTGGGCCATCTTCCGTTATTCCGAAGATAATCCATTCTGCTTTGGGTATCAGTCTTATTTTAAATAACTTTGTAAAGATTTCAAAAATTTCATTCCAAAAAAGTGGTGCATAATTGTGAAGTGGAAGGAAAATGATACATGGTTTTCAAATTTTTTTACAAATAAAAAACTGAAAAGTGTCGCGTGCAAAAGTATTCAGCCCCCCTGAGTCAATACTTTGTAGAGCCACCTTTCGCTGCAATTACAGCTGCAAGTCTTTTGGGGTATGTCTCTACCAGCTTTGCACATCTAGAGACTGACATTTTTGCCCATTCTTCTTTGCAAAATAGCTCAAGCTCAGTCAGATTGGATGGAAAGCGTCTGTGAACAGCAATTTTCAAGTCTTGCCAGAGATTCTCAATTGGATTTAGGTCTGGACTTTGACTGGGCCATTCTAACACATGAATATGCTTTGATCTAAACCATTCCATTGTAGCTCTGGCTGTATGTTTAGGACCGTTGTCCTGCTGGAAGGTGAACCTCCGCCACAGTCTCAAGTCTTTTGCAGACTCTAACAGGTTTTCTTCCAAGATTGCCCTGTATTTGGCTCCATCCATCTTCCCATCAACTCTGACCAGCTTCCCTGTCCCTGCTGAAGGAAAGCATCCCCACAGCATGATGCTGCCACCACCATGTTTCACAGTGGGGATGGTGTGTTCAGGGTGATGTGCAGTGTTAGGTTTCCGCCACACAGAGCGTTTTGCATTTAGGCCAAAAACTTCAATTTTGGTCTCATCTGACCAGAGCACCTTCCTCCACATGTTTGCTGTGTCCCCCACATGGCTTGTGGCAAACTGCAAACGGGACTTCTTATGGCTTTTTTTCAACAATGGCTTTCTTCTTGCCACTCTTCCATAAAGGCCCGATTTGTGGAGTGCACGACTAATAGTTGTCCTGTGGACAGATTCTCCCACCTGAGCTGTGGATCTCTGCAGCTCCTCCAGAGTTACCATGGGCCTCTTGGCTGCTTCTCTGATCAATGCTCCCCTTGCCCGGCCTGTCAGTTTAGGTGGATGGCCATGTCTTGGTAGGTTTGCAGTTGTGCCATACTCTTTCCATTTTCAGATGATGGATTGAACAGTGCTCCGTGAGATGTTCAAAGCTTGGGATATTTTTTTATAACCTAACCCTGCTTTAAACTTCTCCACAACTTTATCCCTGACCTGTCTGGTGTGTTCCTTGGGCTTCATGATGCTGTTTGTTCACTAATGTTCACTAACAAACCTCTGAGGCCTTCACAGAACAGCTGTATTTATACTAAGATTAGATTACACACAAGTGGACTCTATTTACTAATTAGGTGACTTCTGAAGGCAATTGGTTGCACTGGATTTTATTTAGAGGTATCAAAGTAAAGGGGGCTGAATACTTTTGCACGCAACACTTTTCAGTTTTTTATTTGTAAACAAATTTGAAAACCATGTATCATTTTCCTTCCACTTCACAATTATGCACTACTTTGTGTTGGGGTATCACATAAAATCCCAATAAAATACATTTACGTTTGTGGTTGTAACGTGACAAAATGTGGAAAAGTTCAAGGGGTATGAATACTTTTGCAAGCCACTGTATGTGCCTCCACCACCACCCCTGGCAGCACGTTCAAGGCACCTACTAATCTCTGTGTAAAAAAAACTCGGCCCGATTAAAATTTCACCTCTCATCTTAAGGATATGCCCTCTCGTCTTTGACATTTCCACCCTGGGAAAATGGTTCTGACTATCTATGCCATCTAATCATTTTTTTATTTTTCTATCAGGTCGCTCTCAGTCTCCGACAATCCAGAGAAAACAATCTTTAAACAAAGTTTAGCCAATCTCTCCTCATAGTTAACACCCACTATCCCAGGCAGCATTCTGATAAACCTCTCCAAATTCTCCACAACCTTCCTGTAATGGGGTTCGTACTTGTTGCTTTGGGATGTTTCCATACATAGAAAGGGTGGGCTAGAAAGTCAACCTTTATCCCACGGTGGAAATATCAAAATATTGGGGTGGTGGTGGAAGGAAATACGATTGTGGCATTTAAGAGGCTTTGAGATGGACACACAGATGTGCTGGGAATGGAGGGATATGGATCAAGTACAGACAGAGGAGATTAGCTTAACTTGGCATCCATCGTGTTTGGCTTTGAGGGCCAAAGGGCCTGTTCCTTTGCTGTATTTTTCTATGTTCTAAGGTGAGCAAATTATTTTCATCTGGTTAAAAAATGGACAATAGTAAAGAAGGCGTTGTAGTTTTACAATTTATAAGAGATGCAAATAAATTGCAGGTTTCGTGCTGGGAGGTTTTGTTCAGGTCATTAAAGGCCTATATAAACAGCTTCATGCTTTACTTGTTACTTTTGAAAGCTGTGCGCCAACAACCTCAGCATAGGACATGTGCCAAAGCTGCTTTGTAAAGAAAGCATCTAGTGTCTGCTTTCTGCAGTCATAGTCATAGGGTCATACAGCATAGAAATAGACGCTTTAGCACAACTTGTCAAATGCTGACCAAGAAGCCAACCTGCTAGTCCCACCTGCCTGCCTAAGAGGCCATATCCCTCTAAACCTTTCCTATCCATGTACCTGTCCAAGGGTTTTTTAAAGCTGATATAGTATCTGCCTGAACTATCTCCTCTGGCAGCTCGTTCCTTATACCCAGTACCCTCTGTGTGAAAATGTTGCCCATCAGCTTCCTATTAGATCTTTACCACTCTCACAAAACCTATGTTCTCTGGTTATTGACTTCGCCAACTCTCAATAAAGGGCTCTGTGCATTCATGCTATCTATTCCCTTCACGATTTTATACACCTCTATAAAATCACTCCTCAGCCTTCTGCACTCCAAGGAATAAAGTCCTAGCCTGTCCGATATCTCCTTATAGCTTAAGCTCTCAGCAGCATCCTCGTACATCTGGAAACAAGGAACTACAGATGCTGGTTTACAAAGAAAAACGACACAAAACGCTGGAGTAACTCAGTGGGTCAGGCAGCATCGTTGGAAAACATGGGTAGATGACGAGGGGTCCCGACCCAAAACATCACCTATCCCTGTTCTCCAGAGATTCTGGCTAGCCCAGTGAGTTGCTCCAGCACTTTGTGTCGATCCTCTTAAATCTTCTCTGAAATCTTTCCAGCTAAATGAAATATCTTTAATATCCTTCTCATAGCAAGGTGACCAAAACTGAATGCAATACTCCAAATCTGAACACGATACTCCAAATAAAGTCTCCCAATGCACGCACCCAAAAATATATGCCGATGCAGTGCATCATTCAACTCCAGTTAAATGGCTTACTTGTGCTGTATGTATTTTGCTGAATCACACAATCAAATCCCCATTAGTCCCTACAATGTAGTTCACAAAGTAATAATGACTTCAACAATGAGTTTAGCTTATACTACTGATCCTTCACAAACAACATTGCTAGTTCACAGCTCAGTTTGAAGCAACGATTTCATATTAGGAACGTAAGCAATTATGCCACGTGATTCTTTGAGATATCATTTTGGATTCATCATTCGTGCAAAAATGAGGTTGGTTTTGTCTTCATCGATTATAAATGAGCAGGAATCCAGCTTTATACATGTGATCAGCAGACCTGGAATTAGTAAAACCTGCATCTCATCAACCTGAAGAAGGGGCCTGACCTAAAACTCAGTATGTCCATGTTTTTACATTTGTCCATTCCCTCCTCAGATACTGAGTTTCTCCAGCACTTTGTGTTTTTTTTCATTTTATAAAGTTTCATGCAAACACATCCCCCTTTTACAATGACATGTTGGCATTGAAGAGACTTTTGGATAGGCATATGGATATGCAGGGAGATAAGAGTTGGTCTTGGCATCATATTCGGTACAGACATTGTGGGCCGAATGGCCTTTTCTTGTGCTGCACTGTTCTATTTTCCATGTCCAAATGCCACACAAGTTTAGGACAACAATTTGTGTAAAAGATGGTAAATGTGATATTCCACTGCGCATCTGGGCCATAACCTACAAGTTCAAATACAGCGGGCGCCACAGAATTTAACACTCTTTGTTATTTTGAAGTAAACACTTCCTTACATGTGCTCAGCAGCATAGGAAGGGACTTTGGTCTCTCCGTACAAGGAAGAACTGTGTTCCCTGGCTCTTGGTGGATGGTCTACATAGATGCTTGAAATGTCCATGGTTCATGCCAATACCAAGGGGTCCTTGCTGAAGGAAATGCACACTATGAAAAAATCCACGGGATCTTCCAGATGTGCTTAGAGGCAGTGGGTGGGTGTAGGCCTGGAGATCAACCCTAATAGTCAAGCCCTGAACTTGGATGTCATGGTTTATGATGACTTTGACCATTCGTATGTGATCTTTGAACTTCGTATGCACAAGCCCTGAGAACCAGTGAATACAGGAGCATAAGAAGTTCAAAGATCTCATATGAGTGGTCAAAGTCGTCATAAAGTTCAGGAATAACTTCTTCCCAACAACCATCAAGCTCTTGAAGACTATAAACAGCAACTAAACTACGAACTATGAACTAACTTGGTTGCTCTAGGAACTTTGTGATTTTTGTTATGCACTAATATAGTTATTTTTCAATTCATTGAGCTTTTCTTTTGGTTGTTGTGTTATCTACGACTACAATGTTTGCAGACCTGTCATGCTGCTGCAAATAAGAATTTCAATCTTCTGTTTTTTTGGTACATATGACAATTAAACACTCTTGACTCTTGATGTGACAATGTTTGAGGGTTATGTTGTGAGCGTTCAGTGGGAGGTTGTGATGTGTGTTTAACCCACGGACACTCTGTGGAATGCAAGCGGTTTGCCAGCTTTGTGCTGCCCGCTCATTTCCATGGTGATAGCACCAGCCAATAACGCTGCTGTTCATTGGCTGGTTGTGGAGCCTGTATCACCAGGAGTAGGGCCAGTTAAAGCTGATCAAAGTTGCTTAAAAGTTCCCATCATTCTTTCTGGGGAGATGGCTTTGCGCCTGGGCCAAGCGCAGGCAGTAACTCTACCAATACCTCACCTGCAAAAAGAATTGTTTCACTGGGAGAATGGACTCCAAGGATTTTAAGTGTTGCACTGGAGACCCAGCTGCAGGAGGTGGAGACAATGAAAATATCCAGGGGACCTTCCACATGTGCTTGAAGACAGTGGATGGCTGTGGACCTGGAGATCAACGCTGAAAGCCAAGTCCTGAGAACCGGGGAATACCGTAGCATAAGAAGTTCCAAGAGGGCGGCACAGTGGCGCAGTGGTAGAGTTGCAGTCTTACTGAGCCGGAGACCCAGGTTCGATCCTGACTATGGGTGCTGTCTGTATGTTCTCCCTGTGACCATGTGGGTTTTCTATGGGTGCTCTGGTTTGACATTGAAGATGGTTATCAAAAATTACAGCAGGATCTTGATCAGCTGGGCAAGTGGCCTGAAGAATGGCTCATGGAGATTAAGGCAGAGAGATTTTGAGTTTTAGGAAGTGAAATAAGGTAGGATCATCACAGCGAATGGTAGGACCTGAGGGAGTGTTGTAGAGCAGAGGGATCTGTGAGTATGGGTATATAGTATAATGGTATAACAGTTAGATAGGATGGTAAAGACGGCTTTTGGTACATGGGCTTCCATCAGGCAGGGTATTGAGTATAACATTTAGGATGTTATGTTACAGTTGTACAAGACATTGGGGAGACCACGTTTGGAGTATTGTGTTCAGTTTTGGTCACCTGATAAAGGAAGGATGTCATTAAGCTGGAAAGACTGCAGAGGGAATTTACGAGGATGTTGCCAACGCTCAAAGGCCTGGGCTATAGAAAGAGATTGGGCAGGCTAGGACTTTATATCTTGGAGCGCTGGCGGCTGAGGTATGCTCTTATAGAAGTGTATAAAATCATGAGGGGAATAGATAGGAAGAATGCACTGTCTTTTACCCAAGGTAGGGGAATCAAAAACTCGAGGACATAGGTTTCAGGTGAGAGGAGAAAGATTTAATAGGAACCTGAGTGGAAACTTTTTCACTTAGAGTGTGGTAGGTGTATGGAACGAGCTGCCAGAGGAGGCAGTTGAGGCAGGTACAATAATAACATTTATAAGACACTTAGACAGGTACCTGGATAGGAAAGGTTTAGAGGGATATGGACCACATGCGGGCGAATGGGACTAGCTTAGATGGGGCATCCTCGTCAGCATGGACAGTTAGTTGAAGGACCTTTGTTTCCATCCAATCGAGGACCAGAGGACATAGGTTCAAGGTGAAGCGGAAAAGATTTAATAAGAATCCGAGGGGTAACTTTTTCACACAAAGAGTGGTGGGTGTATGGAACAAGCTGCCAGAGGAGGTAGTTGAGGCTGGGACTAACCCATTGTTTAAGAAACAGACAGGTACATGGATAGGACAGGTTTGGTGGGATATGGACCAAGCGCAGGCAAGTGAGACTAGTGGAGCTGGGACATTGTTGGCTGGTGTGGGTAAGTTGGACCGAAGGGCCTGTTTCCACACCGTATCACTCTATGACTATGACTCAATTTCTATACCATTTTAGGGGTGTAAGCACTGAGTATTTCTGAATTAATTAAGCAGTATTTGAAATTAAGGGATTTCATAAAATTTCCAATTATTTGAAGGAAGATGGTGAAAATGGCCTGAAGGGTTCTGTCAGGATACTGCATTGGAAAATAGAACAGTATAGCGCACTCACAGGCCCTTGGGCCCACATTCATCACACAACCAAGAGCTGATTTCAACACCGACTTTCCTCAGCTGCTGCTAAGATAGTGAGGCTCCACTGCGCCACCTTGTGTTGTGCAAAAGTATGGCAAGTCCCTGCTGCAGAAAAAGTCAATGCTGGAGATAGTCATCAGAACAGGTAAAAAACAAACTGGGTCGTGACTCTTCTTCCCAACCTATCAGTCCATTTCCCTCCAGAGATGCTGCTTGACCCGCCGAGTTCCCCCAGCAGTTTGTTTTTCATGCTTATTTCACGTCTTTTGTCCTTTGACATTTGACATTTCCACCCGGGGGGAAAAGGTTCTGACTGTCTACCCTATCTATGCTTCCCTTAACTTCATAAACTTCTATCAGGTCTCTCCCAATGTCTGGCGCTCGGAGAAAATAATCCAAGTCTGTCAACCCTTTCTTTGAGAGAAGAAAGGAACAGAAGATGAGGAACTGTTCCTTGAGATTATGTTGAGGTTTGTTGTGAACCTGTTGTGGGTCTGGTGACAGGGAGTTCAGAGTAAAAGTGTGATTAAGGTTACAGACAGTGGAACTAGAGTCACTGCGGCTCTGCTGCGGTTTGCAGTGAAGATTACAGGCTGACAATTAGGAAATAAGTAGGTTACTTTGTCAAAGTAACATGTGCTGCGGCAAAAGGGGAACTGATGGATTACTATTTGTAGATTTCCTGAAGGCGTTCCATAATTTACCACATCAAACGTTATTGCAAAAGAAAATACGCCGGGTTTAAGGGTAACATATTAGCATTGATAGAAAACTGACTGGTCAATCAATAAGCAACAGATTGGCATAATTAGGCATTTTCTTCTTGGCAAGATGGAAAATACAGGTTGAAACAGTGTGCTTCGGGCTTCAACGTTTTACAATTGATATATATAAAACATAGATGAAGGGACAAAGGTTTGCTAAATTTGTTCATGGCAAGACAGTGATGCAGCAGTAAAGATGCTGCCTCACAGTGCCAGAGACCCAGCTTTGATCCTGACTATGGGTGCAGTCTGTGGACAATAGACAATAGACAGCAGGTGCAGGAGTAGGCCATTTGGCCCATCGAGCCATTCAATGTGATCATGGCTGATTATCCACAATCAGTACCCCGTTCCTGCCTTCTCCCCGTACCCCTTGACTCCGCTATCTTTAAGAGCTCTATCTAACTCTCTCTTGAAAGCATCCAGAGAACCGGCCTCCACTGCACCCCTCTGAGGCAGAGAATTCCACAGAGTCACAACTCTCTGTGTGAAAAAGTATTTCCTCATCTCCATTCTAAATGGATTACCCCTTATTCTTAAACTGTGGCCCCTGGTTCTGGACTCCCTCAACATTGGGAACATGTTTCCTTCCTTGAGCATGTCCAAACCGTTATTAATCTTATATGTTTCAATAAGATCCCCTAAATTTCAGAGTATACAAGCCCAGCCGCTCCATTCTATCAACATATGACAGTCCCGCCATCCCGGGAATTAACCTTGTGAACCTACGCTGCACTCCCTCAATAGCAAGAATGTCTGTCCTCAAATTTGGAGATCAAAACTGCACACAATACACCAGGTGTGGTCTCATTAGGGCCCTGTACAACTGCAGAAGGACCTCTTTGCTCCTATACTCAAGTCCTCTTGTTATGAAGGCCAACATGCCATTCGCTTTCTTCACTGCCGGCTGTACCTGCATGCTTACTTTCAGTGACTGATGAACACGGACCCCCAGATTCCGTTGTACTTCCCCTTTTCCCAACATTTAGATAATAATCTGCCTTCCTGTTTTTGCCACCAAAGTGGATAACCTCACATTTATCCACATTAAACTGCATCTGCCATACATCTGCCCACTCACCCAACCTGTCCAAGTCACCCTGCATTCTCATAGCATCCTCCTCACAGTTCAC
Organism: Malacoraja senta; assembly: GCA_038087875.1. Taxonomy (NCBI): domain Eukaryota; kingdom Metazoa; phylum Chordata; class Chondrichthyes; order Rajiformes; family Rajidae; genus Malacoraja; species Malacoraja senta. Next base: position 191,201,467 of record CM075978.1, read on the forward strand.
TGCCATCCAGCTTTGTGTCATCTGCAAATTTGCTAATGTTACTTTTAATCCCTTTTAAATCATTAATATATATTGTAAATAGCTGCAGTCCCAGCACCGAGCCTTGCGGTACCCCACTAGTGTCTGCCTGCCACTCTGAAAGGGACCCGTTAATCCTTACTCTTTGTTTCCTGTCTGCCAACCAATTTTCTATCCATGTCACACTCTACCCCCAATACCATGTGCTCTAATTTTGCCCATTCATCTCCTTTGTGGGACCTTATCAAATGCTTTCTGAAAGTCCAGGTACACTACATCCACTGGCTCTCCCTTGTCCATTCTCCTAGATACATCTAAAAAAATTCCAGAAGATTAGTCAAGCATGATTTCCCCTTCGTAAATCCATGCTGACTTGGACCGATCCTGCTACTGCTATCCAAATGTGCCGTTATTTCATCTTTTATAATTGACTCCAGCATCTTCCCCACCACCGATGTCAGGCTAACTGGTCTATAATTCCCCGTTTTCTCTCCCGCCTTTCTTAAAAAGTGGGATAACATTAGCCACCCTCCAATCCACAGGAACTGATCCTGAATCAATAGAACATTCAATATTGATGACCAATGCGTCCACGATTTCTAGAGCCATTTCCTTAAGTACCCTGGGATGCAGACCATCAGGCCCTGGGGATTTATCAGCCTTCAGTCCCATCAGTCTACCCAGCGGCATTTCCTGCCTAATGTGAATTTTCTTCAGTTCCTCCGTCACCCTAGATCCTCTGGCCACTAGTACATCAGGGAGATTGTTTGTGTCCTCCTTAGTGAAGACGGATCCAAAGTACCTGTTCAACCCATCTGCCCTGTCCTTGTTCCCCATAATAAACTTGCCCTTTTCAGTCATCAAGGGTCCAATTTTGCTCTTTGTACAAACGGAGTTTGTACGTTCTCCCTTTGACCACGTGAGTTTTCTCAGGGTGCTCCGTTTTCCTCCCACACTCCAAAGACATGCAAGTTTGTATGTTAATTGGCTTCTGTAAAAAAAATTGTAAATTGTCCCTAGTGTGTAGGATAGTGCAAGTGAAGAGGGTGACGCTGGTCGGCGCACACCTGGTAGGCCAAAGGACCTGTTTCCACACTGTATTTCTAGAGTCTAAAGTCTAAAAAGCACCATAAACAGGCGGGAAAGCAAATAGTGAAGAGGACAAAGGGAGACTTCTAGTAGCATAAAGCAGGATTAAATTTGTGGTGAAGATTTGGCAAATGGAATTTTATGTGGTAAATTGTGAAATTGTCTATCTTGTCAGGAAAATTAATAAAAAAGAAGTATATTATTGAAATGGAATCTGATGAAAATGAGTTGGAATCAGTTCAGAGAAGGTTTATTGGACTAATGCCTGGAACAGTGTGTGTTTGTGTGTGTTCTGAGAAAAAGTCGGGCAGGTTAGGCTTTACCTGGCAGAGTTTAGAATATGACAAGAGACTTGATTGAAGCTTCTGAGGTCCTGGGTGCCTGTGGAGTGAATTTTACCTTTTATTGGAGAATCTAGAACAAAGAATCATTTGTTAAAAATAAGTACAATGACAGAGGTGAAGCAGGAATTCATCCTCCACAATCTGGTATCATTTTGATTTGTCCAGTCTATATGTAAAGTGCATTGTGATTGCTAATTTTGCTGCCAGCCCCTCTATATTTCTTATTTACATTGCGCTTAACAAGAGCCACCATTTTAAGGCTCAGAAAGAACACCCACCAATGCTTTCTGCCCATCTCCTGCTTTTTAACTACAACCAATTTGCTTCTAATTTCAGACCATGATTTTCAAAGAAAGATCCTTCTGAATTATGTAGAACAGGGGTGTGTAACATTTCCATGTTCGAATGCCGCATTAAGTTAGCTGTAATCTAATAAGGTCGCATCCAAGAAACTTCAATTAGATATACTTCAAAATGTACATTATTTTGTAAAAATCTAACTACTACGTACTAACTTCAAGAAAATGAAAAAAAATTGTTAATTCTAAAGTTAACTAACCTTTTAATGACTTTGTTGTGACTGCTTTTTGTGGGAAAGCATTTTGAATATTTGGTTGCAACATGGAGGTACGCAGTTTCAGCTGATCTTCTAGATGGGTATCCGTCATTTGTGACCTTAATGGCGTCTTGATTTGGGTTTGGTAGGAGAATGTAGATTGGCAGCAATAAGTGGTTGAAACTTAAGAAAGCATTTCTCGTGCAAGTTGCCGAAGACGTGGGTATTCTATTGCATTTTTCCATATTTCAATCAGATCTTTCTTAGCGTCAAATAAGGACTTTAAAATGTCATCTTCTGAGAGCTCAATCAATTCCATCTGTAGTTCTTTAGGAGCCTTGGAGACATCAACTAGGTGAGGTTGAAATGCTAATTTGGGTGTGATGTCATGATTCTCAAAGTCAGCGAACCTTTCATTGTATTCTTTAATTAATAAGTCTATAACAGCTGCGTATTCTTCAAATGATTCGCATGAATCCTCCTGCTCATCAATGACCTTCGCTAACTGGGGAAAATATTCATCCGAAATTTCATTTTGAAGAAGTTTTGAAAAAATATATATTTTTTCTAAATGCTTGGATTTTTTGCCACATATCATATATAGACTTAGTTTTACCTTGCAAATAAACATTCGTCATTTTGCTTTGACATGATATCACACAGAAATGCAGTATTTCTATAGAAATCTTCTTTCAATAATTCACATTGCTGATTCTGTTCTTCATGAAATTTAACTATCTGTTCTCGCAAAGATAAAAAAATGTTGCTAACACCTGTCCCTGCGATAGCCAACGCACTTTACAATGATACGGCAAATCCACACTGAATGCCTCATCGTCCAACTTTAGCATATTACGAAACTGACGATGCCGTGTTGCATTTGCACAAATATAGTTAACAATACTTATAACTTATTGCAAAGTGTCACTTAAAATAGTAGATTTAGCACAGAGATTTTGCTGATGTAAGATATAATGAAAAGAAATGAGAGCATCTGGATCTGATAATACCTTTTTTTATCTGAGCAATAAACCCTTCACGTTTTCCAGTCATGGAAGGTGCAACGTCTGTACATACACTCACTAAATTAACCAAATCTAGTATAAACTTCTCGACATTTATCTTGAAAGTTGTTGAAGAAATCTATTCCTCGTGTTCTACCCGTAAGAGTTCCCAAAGCGAGTAACAAATACGCTGTTTAATAATAATAATAATAATAATAATAATATCTTTTATTGTCATTGCACGTCAGTGCAACGAGATTTAGAATGCAGCTCCACCGATGTACAAGAAAAGTAAAATAAATAAATAAGCAAGCTGAGTGACGTGACCATCCGAGGGAGACTGTCCAGGGGGGGTGGGGGGGCACTCAGCAGGGCCGGTTCAGAGCCGCTATAGCTCTTGGAATAAAGCTGTTTCTGAGTCTGGAGGTTCGGGCGTAGAAGGCCTTGTAACGTCTGCCGGAGGGAAGTAGTTCAAATAGTCCGTTACAAGGGTGTGATGAGTCCTTATGGATGCTGACGGCCTTCCTGAGGCACCGTCTCAAATTCAACTTCAAACGGAAAGCCACGTGCACCGCTATCAAAAGTTGATAATACTGAAGACTGGACGGCCAGCGAACTCTCCCCGACATTTTCCCTCTCGTCAACCAGCCTCAGGCGGTGGTGGCGCCAGTCAGGCAGGGAGGTTAACGGACATTCTAGAGTCGCATTAGAACTAAATCATGAGCATAACAGGTGTTAAAATAGCCCTCACGACTTACTAACGTTTTAATTGTGGCCGTCAGTCGAGGGAGGATTATTTCGTTGAATCTTCTTTTACTCTTTGGTATTTTAAATACGTTCATTTTAAGATTAAAATAAAAATAATAAAAGACGAAGAAAAACATATTAATAAACATAAAAGGATTTGTTCTACAAAATTTGGATTCATGCAAAAGGCCGCACTTAATGGCCTAGAAGGCCGCAGGTTCCCCACCCCTGATGTAGAACATAGTTTAGTTTATTATTGTCACGTGTACCGAGGTACAGTGAAAAGCTTTTGTTACATGCTATCCAGACAAAGAAAAGACTATAGATTAAAGGCAGGAATGGGGTATTGATTGTGGATGATCAGCGATGATCACAGTGAATGGTGGTGCTGGCTCGAAGGGCTGAATGACCTACTCCAGCACCTATTGTCTATCGTCTATTACAATCAACCCGTTCACAGTGTGTGCAGATAAAGGATAAAGGATACAGCATTTAGTGCAAGATAAGGTCCAATTAAAGATAGTTTGATGGTCTCCTATGAGGTAGATGGGAAGTCAGGATCACTCTCAAACTGGTGAGAGGATGGATCAGTTGCCTGATAAGAACTGGGGAAAAAACTGTCCCTGAATCTGGAGGTATGCGTTTTCGACTTCTGTAGAACAGTACAGGAAAAGAACAGGTCCTTCAGCCCATAATGTCTGTGCCAAATGTGATGCCATGATAAACTACTCTCCTCGCCCCCCCATCTACACTTCACACTGTCTTGGAAAAGCAGCCAAGATTATTAAAGACTTGTACCATTCTATCCATTCGTTCTTCATCTTCCTCCTGTCTGGCAAAAGCGCGCACTACCAGAGTCAGGAACAGCTTCTTCCCCTCTGTTATCAGGCTTCTGAATGGGCCTTCCATAAGCTAGGGAACTGTCCGATTCACCTCTACCTCCATTGAAGACATTGGACTTTGTCGATGGAACTGATGAGCTACAATGGGCGGCATGGTGGGGCAGTGGTAGAGTTGCTGCCTTACCCCAACTACAGGTGCTGCCTGTACGGAGTTTGTACGTTCTCCCCGTGATCTCGTGGGTTTTATCCAAGATTTTCGGTTTCCTTCCACACTCCAAAGACGGTAAGCTATGTAGATAAATTGGCTTGGGAAATGTAAAAAAAAATTGTCTCTAGTGTGTATAGGATAATGTTAATGTGCGGGGATCGCTGGTCAGCGCGGACCCGTTAATTAGACAATAGACAATAGGTGCAGGAGTAGGCCATTCAGCCCTTCGAGCTAGCACTGCCATTCAATGTGATCATGGCTGATCATCCACAATCAGTACCCCGTTCCTGCCTTCTCCCCATATCCCTTGACTCCGCTATCTTTAAGAGCTCTATCTAACTCTCTCTTGAAAGCATCCAGAGAACCGGCCTCCACCGCCCTCTGAGGCAGAGAGTTCCACAGACTCACAACTCTCTGTGTGAAAAAGTATTTCCTCATCTCCGTTCTAAATGGCTTATCCCTTATTCTTAAACTGTGGCCCCTGGTTCTGGACTCCCCCAACATCGGGAACATGTTTCCTGCCTCTAGCGTGTCCAAACCCTTAATAATCTTATATGTTTCAATAAGATCCCCTCTCATCCTTCTAAATTCCATAGTATACAAGCCCAGCCACTCCATTCTATCCACATATGACTGTCCCGCCATCCCGGGAATTATCCTTGTGAACCTACGCTGCACTCCCTCAATAGCAAGAATGTTCTTCCTCAAATTTGGAGACCAAAACTGCACACAATACACCAGGTGTGGTCTCACTGGGGCCCTGTACAACTGTAGAAGGACCTCTTTGCTCCTATACTCAACTCCTCTTGTTATGAGTGGCATGTTCTGGTGTGTGCAGTGAATTATGGGAAGAAGGAGGCGAATAACCCAACGCATCATCAGTTCTGAGTTCAGACTATTATGATTGTTATTGCACAATGTACCACTTGAGAGCAGTAAAGTTACAGGGAAAAAGCTCTTCTACCTCTGAAACACAGCATCAATTCGAATTAGCTTGCCCAATGCACAAGACATAAATGGTTCTGACATATTCAGATTATGAAATGCCATGGTTAGCATTGTGGAAAGAAACAATATTTTCATAATCTTGATTGTGATAACTTAAGCAAAAATGTTTCACCATTCATATATGAATAGTTGATGCAAATATACAAGAAAGCATGAGGCACTGGTACAATAATGGCATCGTGCCAAAACTAGTTTTAGGTCATAACTGTTGTTAAAATAATTATACTAAGATACCAAAATTTCAATAAAACATTAGTAAGGAGCACAGGTTCACAGGTTGTGGAAATGCACCATAGAAATCTTTGAATCTTAAAAAGCCAAATAAAGTTGAACCAACCAGGTACTGTAGCTTGAAATAGAACAAAAATGATTAGCTTCAGAAATTGATAAATGAGCTAGTCGTGGTGTGATCACTTTACATTCCTATCAAGCCGTAGACATCTTCCTGTCCTTTAGTCTTGCAATGCTGTGAACTGAGTAGTGTTAGACCGCTCATCAATGTGCAGTTTCTCTCCCATTTCCCTTTCCGATGTTATTCAAATGGCTGAACCCTGATGAGGAGGTCAACAGAGAGAGGAGACAGCACAGTAGACACAATGATCTGCAGATGTTGGAATCTTCTGTGGAACACAAAGTGCTGGAGGAACTCGGGAGGACATGGATGCGGGACCTTCTTCAGACTGAAGAAGGTTCCCGACTCGAAACATTGCCTATCCATGTCCTCCAGAGATGCTGCTTGACCCACAAAGGGAGCACGGTCCAGCGTATGGCCAGAGAGGAGAGAACACAGCTCAACCTTTGGACAGAGAGGAGAGAGCACAGCCTAAATCATGAGCAGTTGCAGACCTTTTCCAAATTGGAACTTTGTTCCCCATATCTTGAGATTATGATTGAACTTTTGCAAAACGTGGAAATAGTGGAATTCAATCCTGCTCTAGATTTTCCAAAAATGTAAAATAATTGACAAATTCACCACTCGGTAGAGTTCTGCCAATAATGAGAGATTTTGTAATGCCACAAGCGTCTTCTTATGTTAATCTCTGATGTTGGTGCAGGATCAGTGGAAGCACTGGAGAAACATTCTACTGCTTTTCTGGAGTTTCCATGGAGCTTTCTAGTGGAAATTACAGTACGGAACATGCAGGTACTGATTAATGACCAACCCTTGTCTCTTCATTGCATCCGAGTTCTGTTACTGTGTCTTCCACATTGAGGCATAGTCAGAGAGTCATTCAGCATGGAAACAGGCCCTTCAGCCCAACTTGACAACACCGACCCCATCTACACTAGTCCCACCTACCTTCCAAACCTTTCCCATCCATGTACCTGTCCAAATGTCTTTTAAATGTTGTCATAGTACCTGCCTCAATTACCTCCTCTGGCACCTTGTTCCATATACCCACCATCCTTTGTGTGAAAAAGTTGCCCTTCAGGTTCCTATTAAATCTTTCCTCTACTCTGGGTAAAAGGCTGGGGATTTACCCTATCCATTCCCCTCGTGATCTTATACACCTCTATAAGATCATCATCTTGTGCTCCAAGGATTAAAGTCCTATTCTGCTCAACCTCTCTCTATAGCTCAGGCCCTCGTGTCCTGGCAACATACTCATAAATTTATTTTCCTACTCCTCGTGGTTAAACACGTTTATGGTTACACATCAACAGCCTCGGGTTCTGGAAGTGATGGTAACTGCAGTTAGGACACTTGGAGTTCCCAATCACTGAGTTAGCACCTCATGGCTTCCGATGCCATGTAGCATCTACTTCCATTATCCTGGCCAGAATCTTCCTTAGGTGGCAGCACTAGAGAAAGGGAGCTGATATGCCCACATTTAGGTATGTTTAGTTTAGAGATTCACTGAGCCGATGCCGACTTTCGATCACCAATTCATACTGATTCTATGTTATCCCACTTTCCCATCCACTCCCTACACACTAGGGGCAAATTACAGAGACTTATTAACCTACAAACCCGCACGTCTCTGGGATGTGGGAGGAAACCAGAGCACCCCGAGGAAACCCATGCTTTCACAGGGAGAATGTGAAAACTCTATACAAACAGCACCTGAGGTTAGGCTCGAACCAGAGTCTCTGGCGCTACAAGGCAGCAACTCCATGCCACCTTTTAAATGGTCTATTGCCTTGAAAAGAGCCCAGCCAGGAATGTACCTTGTAAAGTGCTGTCCTCTGAGACAACAACACCAGCGAGTGCTACTTCCAGCTGTTTACCTGCTAATTTTGCCTTATGGTTGTACAACACACAAATGGGCCATTCATTCCATCAAGTCCTCGCCTACCTTTTTGCCCATCTAGGCGAATCCCATTTGTCCTCATTAGGTCTGTATTCTTCTTGCCCTTGCCTATTCAAGCGTCTCCCTACGTCTCTTAAATACAGTCTTTATCTTGAAAGTATTCCTTGAAAGCGCTTCAAGAGCAGGCCAACCAACTGGAGGTAAAAAGGTAATGGTTCCAATCTTCTGTTTTAACTTTGCAAATGAGTTAAATGAGAAAATTTCCTCACAATAAGACTCCATTTATTCAAAGTACAATGACATCAGGTAAAATAAACGAGCCAACTCAGTGATCTCAGTGATGAGAGGTTGTGTGGGGGTGTGTGGGGGGTGGGGGGTGGGGGGGTGGTGGTGGTGTTGGGTGAGAACAAAATGCTCATTTTCACCTTGGTCAAAAAAGGGTCAGGGGAGTTGTCTAGTCTAACACAATTTTAAAACTTCCCTCCCACTCCCACTCTTTTGTCAACCCTATTTCTCTTTACGAAAGTCACTGTCTGATGCCCATTTAAGTTCTAATTTAATAGCATTTAAAAGACACTTGGATAGGAATGGTGTGGAGGGATATGGACCAAACACGGCCAAATGGGATTAGCCTTGCTGGGACAAGGTGGGCTGAAGGGCCTGTTTCCTTGCTGTATGACACTATGATCCCATGACTCTGTTAAGGTGTAAAAGTCAAATGTAGAAAAAAATCTGAGGAAGTCAGGCTGCAAGATAGGGTGAAAGCAGAGACACAAAGAAGGAAAACCTTAAGATGCAATCAAAATGAAGATTGTCGTGATTGAATTCATGGCATCCAGTAGTGTGGTAAATACAATGTACAACTATTGCAGCAGTTGGTAAAATCTAACATGTTAGTTGTTGTCTAGAATATCTAATATAATTTATTCATCATTATATCGAAGCAGCAATTAGGTAGCAGATGTGAGACCAGATGTACATGAAGCCAATGTGGAGAAGTGACCCACTGGAATGATTCGTGCAGGGAGGAAATATTGCAGTGATGTTTGGTACAAATCAATGAAGAGTTTTGCTGTCAAGAAGACTAAGAGGATAAGTAAATTTATAATTGGTGGAATTTACAACTCTATAGACTTGTAAGTAATTATTTGTGTAATTCCATGTATGTAAGTAGCTAAATGATTGTACTGTATCTGATTATTGTTCTTATGTGGTCATTCCAACTTTTGCAATAGGAGCATATAAAAATGAAAGTGTACCTTTTAACTATTAACTTTTGATACAGCAATGGTCAGCATGGACTTGGGTGGCCAAAGGGCCAGTTTCCACACTGTATCTCTAAACTAGGCATGACAAAATGCAGGAATCAGGACTTCGCTGTCAGAATTGTGGAACAGCATCCCCCTTCCCATCAGAACTGCCCCCTCCATCGACTCCTTTAAGTCAAGACTAAAAACTTATCTATACTCCCAAGCCTTTCTTGACGTCCTCTGAGCGAGGGCTATATGTATATATGTATGTAGTTTGTTTGTTTATATTATTCTTACAACAAATGTAAAGCACTTTGGCCAACGAGAGTCGTTTTTTAAATGTGCTATATAAATAAATGTGACTTGACTTGACTTGAGAATTGTTTAACCTCTCATTCTTACAAGACCTCACCAGAAAATTGAAATAAAACCACAAGTGAATTTGCGTATTCACTCACTAAACGCTGAAATAAACAGGGCTGTTTATTCAAGTGTAAATGGCTTTTCTTGAATTGATTGAATTGAAAGGTACAACATGGAAACAGGCCTTTCGGCCTACCAATTCCACGTCAACCATCGATTGCCCATTCAGACTAGTTGCATGATATCCGACGTTCGCATCTAGTCCCTACTCCCTAGGGGCAATTTACGGAGGCCGATTAACCTGCAAACCCACACGTATATTTGGGATGTGGGAGGAAACCGGAGTACCCGGAAAAAACCCACGTGGTCACAAGGAGAACGTGCAACCTCCACACAGACAGCACCCGGGGTCAGGTCTCTGATGCTGTGAGGCAGCAGCTCTACCGGCTGCTCCACCTTGTGGTCTTATTGGCGTCATAAGTCTTAATATTGAACAGAAAAACCTATTTGGCATCAAAATGTGACATTAACGGATAAGAAATCAATTATTTTTTCAGATTTTAATATTTGAAGGTCTCTGCTTCAAAATTTTTTCCTTTTCATTTTTTTTGTATCTTTTATCTCTATGAAGGACATTCTTAAACTATCTCATTACTTCAGTTTCTGTATTTGTAATTTACCCTTTTTTTGCCAATGTTTAAAAAGGAATTTTCAAGCTGCTTGGTTAAGGAAAAAACCCCAATGCTCCTAGTCCCTGACTTCCTCGATAAAATCATCGTCATCGTTGAAAACATCAACGGGCACGGTGCCTTACAATGCCGTGTACGACAGTGATCGCAACTTCTACTGAAGAATGGATGGCTGTCGGCTCGCTAGGAGCTCATCCGCCCTTTGACAGGTCTTGTTTTGGTCCTGCTGGGGGTCCACAGCCCCCTCCTCACCTGGCAAACCAGGTGGGGGAGACAATTTAGCCGCCAACTATCTGACCATGGAGCATGGAAGCACGGGATGACATGGTACCCGTGGCAGGGGGGGGGGGGGGGGCAGGGAACTCCCTCCTACCTGACTCGATACAATGCACTGTGTAATATTGGGCTTTGGTGGCTGTAAGTATTCAGGAGAAAAAAAATCTGTGGCCAGCTTTTAATTATGAGAGCGGGCCGTTCATCATTGAATGCAAAATACAGGCCAATAACTTGAGGTTATGGAATTTTGCTGCTATATTTGATATCTTTGTTGAAAAGAAATGGGCTCTTTGAAAAGTGTCCTTTCGTTGGAAAAAGTAAATTACTACTTAATTTGCGTGGAATAAAAACAGTAATGGAACCAATTGCTTTAAATCTTTTGATTAATTAGTTTAACTCAAAAATGTTATCAGCTCATTATTATCCTATTAATAGGGTTGCAGAATAACAAGTGGCCTCCTATCTAGCGAAGAATGGATCATTTTAATTACGTCTTAATGGACTGGCAAAATTGATTGCTTCGCTTAGCTGGTGCTTCATAAAACTAAGAGAAAAACCTATTATATGCACTCAGTCTAAAATAATTATTTTGCAAGTGTTAGAGCTAATTTCTGAAAATAATTGCAGACCATTGTAAGAACTTTCATCAACAGTGTAGCAACAAGCAGCTTGTCAAGTGATATCATGCATTCGTTTCACAGTTAACATAAAACCTAAAGTTTAACTTCCAGTTATAACATTTTTGGATGTCTCCAGTGCAGGGCTATTTAAAAATGAGAACATCTTGTTCACAATGCACTTGAAAAACTTACTTTCCAAGAAGCTATGATCCAAATATGCAGTTGGGGACCATGGTGAAATGCATTGGACCTCTTGTTCAGCTTCCCCAAAGCATTCTGTACTTGCAAAGGATGGCACGGTGGTGCAGCGCTAGAACCACTGCCTTACTACGCCAGAGGCCCGAGTTCAATCCTGGCTACGGGTGCGTGTCTGTACGGAGTTTGTACGTTCTCCCCGTGACCTGCGTGGGTTTTCTCCAAGATCTTCAGTTTCCTCCCACACTCCAAAGACGTACAGGTTTGTAGGTTAATTGACTTGGTGTAAATGTAAAATTGTCCTTAGTGTGTGTAGGGTAGCATTAATGTGCGGGGATCGCTGGTCGGTGTGGACACGGTGGGCTGAAGGGCCTGATCCTGCGCTGTATCTCTAAACCTAAGCTAAACTGAAGAGCTCCTTGACTTTTACGGCAGATATAACAGCTCCATTCATTTAACTGAGATCACCATCATTTAAAAGTGGCTTAGGTAATTGATAAAGGCACGAGAAACTGCAGATGTTGGAATCTTGAGCAAAACATAAATTACTGGAGGAACTCAACGGCTCAGGCAGCATCTGTTGAGGGACCTGGCTTGCATTAGATATTTTCTTTTCTTGGTTTCTTTCTTTTTATTTTTCTTAGTTTAGAGATCCAGCGAGGAAACAGGCCCTTCGGCCCACCGAGTCCACACTGACCGGCGAGTCCCGTACACTAGCACACACTACACACTTAGGGCTTTGGAGTATGGGAGGAAACTGAAGCTCCCAGAGAAAACCCACGCGGTCAAGGGGAGAAGGTACAAACTCCTTACGGACAGCACCCACAGTCAGGATTGAACCCGGGCCTCTGGCGCTGTAAGGCAACAACTCTACCGCTGCGCCATCGTGCCGACCCAGATATATTATTTGCTATAACCAGGAAAAAATAGTGCCTGAGATTTCCGAAGATAAAAGGCTCCAACAAAAGCTCTACCTGTTCACATTGAGATCTGACATTCATTCACCGACCGGGCTAGCTGCAATGTTAGTTTGCGTTACATTCAAAAACTGAAGGTATGAAATATTGAAGACTCTATTGCTTGGAAGGTTAAAAAATAAATAAGCCAGCGGAGCAAAGAGATCTGGGAATACACGTACATCAGCTTGTAGAGGTAACAGCATTTGATGACACAGAGCAAAGCCAATCCCAGGGTTCAAACTGACAGATATACGTTTATATAATACCGATCACAATCTCCCAAGGCATTTCATGCCCAAAGAAATGATAGGTTGGCTTTAATGCAATTACATTTGACATCAAGGCACAAATATTTAAACAATGACCACATGGGAAAATACATGTAAATAGAACACTGGTTTAGTTTAGAGATACACCGCGGAAACAGCCATTTTGGCCCACCTAGTCTGCGCCGACCAGCGATCCCCGCACACTAACACGATCCTACACACGAGAGACAATTTACATTTATACCAAGCCAATTAACCTACAAACCTGTACATCTTTGGAGTGTGGGAGCAAGCTTTTTTACGCAGAGTGGTGGGTGCCTGGAACGCACTGCCAGGGGTAATGGTGGAGGCAAATATGGTGGCGATCTTTCTGAAGCTTTTGGATGGGCACATGGACATGCAGGGAATGGAGGGATGTGGATCACATGCAGGCAGAGGAGACTAATTTAACTTGGCAACCTGTCCGCCACAGACATTGTTGCCCAAAGGGCCTATTCCTGTGCTGTGTTACTCTATGTTCTATGTTCTGCAGAATCCAACCAAATGAGATCTCCTACAGCAACGAACAAAGCAAATCTTAACAAATGATTACAGAAAATTGAAAGAGAATTGGTGTCCTGGATATATCCCTCCTTGTTATTGCAAACAGTATTTTGGATAGGTACATGGATAGGAAAGGTTATGCACAGGTGGGGCTGGCATACTTGGGAATCTTGGTTGGCATGGACGAGTTGGGCCAAAGGACCTGTTTCCATGCTGTATGACTCTTTGACTCTGCAATTTGTCTTCTAAATGCTGCAGATACACACTCTTCTTATTTGGTAGGATATTCATATTTCTCCCCCCCCCCCCAACTTATTTTCTCCCCCTCCCCCTCTCCCTCCCCCCAACCCCCCCCCCCCTCCATGCCCAACCTGGACTTTTACCTATTTCTCCTATCCCATCCCCCTCCACCAGCATTCCTTCCTCCAGCTTCACAATTCGCAACTCTTTAATCAATTTGTTTCACACTTCTGCCTTTTCATCTATTGCTTGTCAGGTTTTGTCCTCCCCCTCCTCTCTTCCAGCTTTTCTCCCTCCCTGGACGACCATAAATCTGAAGATGGGTCCCACCCCGAAACACCATCTATCCATGTTCTCCAATGATGCTGCCTATCCCGCTGAGTCACTCCAGCACTTTGTGCTATTTTTTAATAACCAGCATCTAGTAGAGGTGCACAGTAGAGAGCATGCTGACCGGTTGCATCGTGGCTTGGTTCGGCAACTTGAGCGTCCAGGAGAGGAAAAGACTACAAAAAGTAGTAAACACTGCCCATCATCGGCTCTGACCTTCCTACCATCAAGGGGATCTATCGCAGTCGCTGCCTCAAAAAGGCTGGCAGCATCATCAAGGACCCACATCATCCTGGCCACACACTCATCTCCCCGCTACCTTCAGACTGCGCTGCCTGAAGACTGCAACGTCCAGGTTCAGAAACAGCTGCTTCCCCACAGCCATCAGGCTATTGAACTCAACTCAAACAAAACTCTGAACATTAATAGTAAGATTAAACGAGAACTTACCAGTTTGAAGTTTGATCTTTATTTTATGAGGAGTTACGTCGAGGGATTACGTGAAGACCCCGCCAGCACGCATGCGCGACATTCTTCAAAGCAACGGTGTGGAATCACAGTAATAGTAATGAAATAAACATAGTAAGATAAGAAGAACTAGGATACCAGTTGATCTTTACAAGAGGGTGGGTGTGGAGGACACGTAATCCCTCGACGTAACTCCTCATAAAATAAAGATCAAACTTCAAACTGGTAAGTTCTCGTTTAATCTTACTATTTTACTTCGGAGTCACGTGAGTGACTACGTGAAAGATTTTAAAGATTGTGATTTCATGCCGTGGAAACGAGTCCATGCTTCACACACTGCATCAGTTGACTACTGATGAGTGATCATTAATAATGCATTCAGACATGACTTAGATATAGACATGTTGATGCTTTTAATAAACAAACAATAATAATAGTAACCTCACTCAACCGAGAGGGAACTATGAAACAGAACTAGCATAGAGTTGGCAACTACCCCCAATCTGATAATGGGTTGTTATAAATGATTGGAAAGATTGTTAGTTTGACCACCCTGCAGTCCCTAGGATGTGGTCCCCCTAACGTCCATACCCTGCTGCTGTGGTAGTTGCAGCCCTGGTGGAGTGAGACTTGAATTTTAGTGTTCACTCCTGTATAAGCCAGCCCCTTTAAAACCACATGGAGATGGTCTGTAGTGATCCCGTCTTACAAGGCTAATGTAACTAACAATATTGCTAGTTCAGAGTCTTTAATACTCTAGTGACCTACATTCTGGTATAGATGTGTGACTACACACAACCAAAGGTCCATGAGATATATGAACAATCTAGTTAGACCTGATGCCCCTGGTCTATTCTGCTTGACTAAGTCATAAACATAATGTTATTTAGCCCGCAGATATTATCATCGCGTCCAGTCACTGCTAAAGCCATGTCTGGAACCGTTGTGCTGAACTCAGTGCCATGGGCATAACCACTTGTAGGCGAGTTTGACCAAGGACAGGGATGTAGCTGGAGCCCACCGACGAACAACGTGGCACAATGTTAACATCCTATATCTCTGCGTACCCAGGCCTGGGAGGTTTAGAGTTGAAGATACCCTTCATTACCTGAATCCCAGAGGGTGAGACCCAACAGAGTGGATTCTGTTCCACGCAGCCAGCATGATGAGAAGGCACTTTAGGCACAGTAAATAGCACTTTCACTTGATAATTGTCAATCCCATACAAAACTGACCTTCAAGCCGTCAGTCATCCGTGCCGAGCTGAATGTAATATAACATAAAACAAATACCTCCCATCTCCTTATGAGGAGATACTGCTGTTTGGTGCTATCCCTGCATCTGCAGTGAGCACGTCCAAGGTATGGTTTGACAACCTGAGCCGCAGGAATGGCCTTCGCAGAGTCTGTAATCAAAGCATAGGTTATATCAAGCAAAGGATGGTTCCCCGAGTCACGGTAAAACCAGCAAATTATATGTCCAGAATTAACCATATAAGGTTCTGTCATCATTCCCCACATCAGCGGGAACGATGGCTGCAGAAGCCAGGCAGGCACTATGAAAATACCTGAAGCGGGAGCTTGCTGAATTTTCAAGTCCCGTCTGATGAGGCAAAATGGAGGAAGACATTCCTCCCCAGTGTAGCGAGAATACATCCATCGCCATTGATATGCCACATATATTGCAACTGGTGATTGAGCCTTGGATGCAGACATTTCGATCTTCAGCGTTTCATCGAGCCATAATGTCATTAAACACTTAGCGAACCAACATCAATTCTGTATTGACAATTGATGATATACCAGTGCTAGATGAGGTTAGATAATTTATCACCGGATACTTTGACTGATTATACCCATGTGATCAACATATACCTCCACCAAAGTGAATCAACTTGGACTTAAGCATGCACCCCTTAATCCACAGAATGCACCTGTTGTCTGTAAGTAGTTGATACCATATAACTGAACATTTGGTAAGTCATGCAAATCCCATCCGTCTCTGTAATTTAGAGCTGATATTAGTAATTTTCCATCTTTGAGCAATAGCATCCGTTTGTAATTAACTGAAGATAATTGATGAAAAGTTAATGGAGCAATGCTGAATACTATTCGTCCATCATGGTGACTTTGATAGTTTCAGCCGGGAATAGGAAAGGTCTGGTAACAATGGTACTTGAGAATTGATTCCAATCTCTTGCCTCAGGATGGAGTCCCAGACATTTCAGTTGGTATCAACGTAAATTTAACTTAAATTTAACTGGATGGATGAGAACTCAATTCCAGCTAAATTTTGAAATACCTCTGGTGCCTTGTGAATGGAAACTGATCCCATGGTAGTTAACAGTCACGAAGTTCCCTATTCAGAAATGTCTATACTGCACAAGCGAGTTGTACCTGTTAACAATGAACGGGCCTTATTGCCCCAATTGCGATTCTGCCTAAAAAGGCAATGCCAACCATGTTTTCGAGAAATCTGGTGCTTGAATGCTGTGCAGTATAAACTAATCTGATCTGTAAACACCAAGTGTAAATATTACCAACTAGTATCCGTAATCGGAAGCTTCTCCTTCATACTCCAAATGGCAGGACTTATGCAACCTGCCAAGGAGCTGCCTCAACCAGCTTCATCCTTCAATCAGCTTCATCCTTCATACATCCGAATGGTAGGACTTATGCAACCTGAGTCAGGAGCTGCCTTAGATAAGCACCATCTGCATCCATCTGTTTTATCGAGTGGGAGGAATTGCAACCCTGAAACAGGTGTCGCTTCAGGCATATGTGCACTTCAGTAGCACCCTCTACCATTCCGGCTCATTTGAGTGGGAGGAAATTTGTAACCCTGAACCAGGAGCTGCTGCCTGACATGCCTTCCACACTCTTGCGGGGTTGGCGCATCTTCCACGAAGGCCGTTCTGGGGCCGCGGTCTAAAAATGACCTCTGCTCTGATCGTACGGCCTTCGGCTTTCACCAGCTTCGGTGTCTGCTGGTGGGTGCATAGTAGACTGTGGCATCTTCAGCCAACCCCATGTCTTCAGAGTCAGCCCAGAAGTGACTCCTAATGCTCCCCTCTGTCGAGGGAGATGCATTATGCAGCCCTCAACGAGGTGCTGCCATGGCCGTCCTAGGAGGCCCATGGTGACAAGGCTCCATATCCTGGAGCACGTCACATTGGAGCATCTGCTCCATCAACCGCCCATGCGGGATATGCGATCTCGGTCGCTGCCTGCCGGCGGTGATACTTCACGGCCTGACTCGTCCGAGTCTATGGCCTGTCCGTCCTCTGCTTGGTCTTTCCGCCAGTCTATAGTGTTGATTCAGACTGTACAGGTGCCAGGACGGAGACTGCTGACCGCATAGATTGCTATCCAGATGCAGTCGGCCGCTGCTGACTGCCCGTACTTCTGCGGTCCAGCCAGTCTGGATGCAGCCCGTTTGGACTTCGTTACCGACTTGTCCATAGTTCCTTCCCTGTAACACAGAAATGGAACAAAATACGACCCCAGAGTAAAGAACTTAACTGCAGGTCTTGTTATCTGGAAAAAGCGGATTCGACCGCTGCCCGCTACCCGCAGTCTGCGGTCTCCGTAGCGGTTTCCTGCAGCCCCTGTAGAAGGGATTCCCCGCAAAGCCCATATCGGGTTTTCCCCCATAGTTCTCGCAGCCGGAATTCCCTCTGCAGTCCTTGTAGAAGGGGTTTCCCGCGAAATCCATGTCGGGTTTGCACCGAGCCTGGTATCCCCGTGGTTCTTGCAGCCGGTACTCCCTCTACAGTCCTAGTAGAAGGGATCCCCGCGAGATCCATGTCGGGTTTTCCACCGAACCTTGTATCCCCGTGGGTCTTGCAGCCGGGGTTCCCTCTGCAGTCACTGTAGAAGGGAATCCCCGCGAGGTCCATGTCCCCGTGGCGGTCCCTGGAAAAAATATCGGCTTACCCTCCAGTGGGTTGCCACCAGTCTGAAGCCACTGGCTCCACCGCCAGCGACTCGAAGAAGGCGAACTCAACCGCCGCCCTCTACCCGCATCGGGGCCTCCGTAGCGGGTTCTCCGCGATACGTGGGCGGGTTTCCCCGAGGTCGTGACCGGGTTTCCCCGACCCTGTGGTCAGCGACTGAGGCTCCTCGCGGTCCATAAGGTTCTCCCGCAGCCCGGCAGACTTCGCCCAAATAAAGCAGGACCTCTGTAAGGCTACAGAGATTCCTGCAAAACACAACCTGGAAAAGTTTTAAAACGTACCTTCCGGTTGGACCGCTGGTGGAGCAGCGCTCCCCCCAGCCTGTCGTTTGCGCAATGCGATAGACGATATGTCGCGCATGCGTGCTGGCGGGGTCTTCACGTAGTCACTCACGTGACTCCGAAGTAAAATAGCCCATTATCAGTTTATTTGCACTTTATCTGTTTTATTTATTCATGTGTGTATATATTTATACAATGTTATATGGATACACTGATCTGTTCTGTATTCATGCCTTCTATATTCTGTTGTGCTGAAGCAAAGCAAGAATTTAATTGTCCTATCTGGGACACATGACAATAAACTCTCTTGAATCTCTCTTGAATCTGCAGTTCCTTGTTTTTATATTGATATTCCACCTTTGTCAATCCTGGAACTCTCTATCTAATGAGACTCTCTGTGTAACTGCACCGAATGGACTGTTGCAGTTCAGATGTTGGCTCACCACCAACATCATGGGGTTATCAGTACTGGGTCTGTGATCCTGGGCTTGCCAGCAACATCTATGGCCAAGTTACAGTTTCAGTTTAGTTTATTGTCACGTGTGCTGAGGTACAGTGAAAAGCTTTTGTTGTGTGCTAACCAGTCAGCAGAAAGACAATACATGATTACAATCGATCCATTTACAGTGTATAGATACATGATAAGCGAATAACTGGGATGTCAGGACTTTCATATGAAGAAAGACTGGATAGACTTGGCTTATACTCGCTAGAATTTAGGAGATTGAGAGGGGATCTTATAGAAACGTACAAAATTCTTATGGGGTTGGACAGGCTAGATGCAGGAAGATTGTTCCCGATGTTGGGGAAGTCCAGGACAAGGGGTCACAGCTTAAGGATAAGGGGGAAATCCTTTAAGACCGAGATGAGGAAAAACTTTTTCACACAGAGAGTGGTGAATCTCTGGAACTCTCTGCCACAGAGGGTAGTTGAGGCCAGTTCATTGGCTATATTTAAGAGGGAGTTAGATGTGGCCCTTGTGGCTAAGGGGATCAGGGGATATGGAGAGAAGGCAGGTACGGGATACTGAGTTGGATGATCAGCCATGATCATATTGAATGGCGGTGCAGGCTCGAAGGGCCGAATGGCCTACTCCTGCACCTATTTTCTATGTATCTATGTATCTATAACGTTTAGTGCAAGGTAATGCCAGCAAAGTCCGATCAAGGATAGTCCGAGGGTCACCAAAGAGGTAGATAGTAGTTCAGGACTGCTCTCTGGTTGTGTCCAATGAGAAAATAAATAAAGGGATTTTGTTTCTCCAACTTCGTCCATGAAAATTTTCCAAAAGTTCTTGAGTGATCATCAGTTATTTTGAAAATTAAAGGGAATGTGGAACTATTTCTAATTTTTTTTAACTTATACGTGTTAAAAGTTTGAAGGCAATCGATATTATTAGAACTTTGCCTTCTTGTGTCCACAAGATTGGTGGAAAGAATCCTTGTTAATTTGCTACTTCCCTTTCTATAGGCTAAATGTTAACCAATTAGTAATTGCTTTGGGCAATCGGCAAACGGAGACATTCTTCTGATTAGTTTCTTTTGCCTCAAGGCCCTGAAAAGATAAGGAACAGCAATAAGTTTGTAATCCAAAAATAACATAGTATTTTCAGAATTAAAGGACATCGACTTAAAACATCATTTTGGCAAACCCTGAACTAAAGCAATTTGACAGCTTAGCGTAGTTTAGATACACAGCATGAAAACAGGCCCTTCGGCCCACTGAGGCTGTGCTGACCAGCGATTCTGGTACTAGTTCCATCCTACAGATGAGGGACAATGTACAGAAGCCAATAAACCTACAAACCTGCATGGCATTGGAGTGTGGGAGGAAACCGGAGCACCCGGTGAAAACCCATGCAGCCACAGGGAGAAAGTACAAACTCCGTGCAGATAGCACCCACAGTCTGAATTGAACCCAGGTCTCTGGCACTGTAAGGCAGCTACTCTACTGCTGCGCCATCGTGCCACCCTATGGCGGTAATTGATTGGACAGATAATTGTTTTCTTTGGAAAAACAGCTTAAATAGATTCAGGATATTGGAATTTTGTTTGGGATTTGAGAACAAGGCAGGGTCAGTTTCTTTCAGAGACCAGTTTTAGACATTAAAACAAAAATCGGCGAATACACATCAATCAACCCATTTTTGGAGTCTGAAGAAGAGTTTTGACCTGAAACGTTGCTTATTCATTCTCTCCACAGATGCTGCCTGACCCACTGAGTTACTCCAACACTTTGTTCTTTGCTTAACATATCAGCGTCTGCGGTTCCTTGTGTCTCATGCGAACCCATTATTGTAATTGAATAAGACGATCTTATCTGAATTAATCTGGTACGTCTTTTATTTTGTTTGAGCAGTTTACGGGTGCTTTCTCGTAGAATATTCAACATTAAAGATGATGGGGAGAAAGCTGGACTGAAGATGACTACAGTACTGTCACAAGCAACAGTGGGACGGGGCATGGTGGTGCAGCGGTAGAGTTGTTGCCTTACAGCGCCAGAGACCCGGGTCCGATCCTGACTTTGGGTGCTGTCTGTACAGAGTTTGTACGTTCTCCCTGTGACTGCATGGTTTTTCCCCAGCTGCTCCGGTTTCCTCCCACACTCCAAAGACGTACAGGTTAGTAGGTTAATTGGCCTCGGTAAAAAAAAATTCATTTTCCCTCGTGTGTAGGATAGTGCTGGTGTACGGGGTGATCACTGGTCATCATGGACTCAGTGGACCACAGGGCCTGTTTCCGCAGTTATCTCTAAGCTAAACTAAACGAATTGGACTGCGTAGGAAAGAACTGCAGATGCTGGTTTAAATCGAAGGTAGACACAAAATTCTGCAGTAACATCAGTGGGACAGGCAGCATCTATGGAGGGAAGGAATGGGTGACGTTTCGGGTCAAGACCCTTCTTCTGTCTGAAGAAGGGGCTCGACCCGAAACGTCACCAAATCCTTCTCTCCAGAGATGCTGCCTGTCCCGCTGAGTTACTGCAGCATTTTGTGCCTACCTTAAACTAATTAGACTCCTCTCTCTTGCTGATTATAAAAGCACAGATTGATTGTTGGTGTTAATTTTGCCAATGATCTGTTGAATGCAACACCAATGCTAGACTAAATTAAACTCAGGAAGTTCTGAATTCTTCCGATTTTTACCACCATCCGATGGAACAAATTCCCAACCACTTTGCTGAGATCGGAAAATCAGTATTAAATTGATTAGAGATGCATTTCATTGGAGGACGTTAGGAATTGACTTAAGAATCTCTTCATTTTGTGCAAGTTATAAAAATGCAGGTCAGAAAATGAAGCACTATTTATTTGGGAATAGTAATCTTTGCTGAATACACCAAAGATTACAAATGTTATCATCATTATTCTGGATTTTTGCATTTCCAAATAAAGGTTATTAGTATTAGGCTGTGTTTTACTCTTTGTTTTATATCACAAAAACCTATCTCGCTCCGAAGCATAAATAAATCAAGGAGAAAAAGGATTGTTATCAGCCTGACTCAACTTAGACACCTGCAAAGTGTCAGGATATCCAGTAAGTTTTTTGCATTGTGATGGGAGAAGGCTCCATGCTAAACAGGACTAGAAATTCTCAGTGAAATGTTTTCTTGAAGCATTGGTCCACTCCAAGCTCTGGAGTTCAGTACCACTCTTTACTGTAAAAAGACACTAAATGCTGGAGTGACTCAGTGGGGTAGGCAACTTCTCTGGAGAACATGGATAGGTGACGTTTCGGGATGGGACCCTTCTCCAGCATCTGCAGTTCCTCGTTTCCCCAATCGTTACGATGATCTTTTGACTCGCTGTGTCCGCGCCGACCAGCAATCACCCCGTACACAAACCTGCACACATCAGGGACAATATTTACAAATTACCAAAGCCAATAAACCTATGAACCTATACCCCTTTGGAGTATGGGTTTACCGGGGGTAAACGGGGGAGAACGTACAAACTCCGTACAGACTGTACCCATGGTCAGGATTGAACCCGGGAACTTCTACAGTTGCGCCACTGTGCAGCCCAGTCTTATTCCATGATATTTCATGGGAGAACATTAGAGAGCTGAAGGTAGTAATGTGAATAAGGCTTGGTTACACTGGCTGAGTGTTGGAGGTCTGGTTGATGTGGAATTTGTGTCATAAGGTCAAAAGGCCATAAGTTAGGAGTAGAATTAGGCCCTTCAGCCCATCAAGCCTACCCCTGCCATTCATTCATGGCTGATCTACCTCTCTTTCCTAATCCCATTTCCTGTCTTCTCCCCATAACCTCTGACACCCATACTAATCGAGAATCTATCTATCTCTGCCTTAAATATATCAACTGACTTGGCCTCCATGGCCTTCTGTCGAAGCAATTCCACAGATTCACCACCCTCTGACTAAAGAAATTCCTCCTCATCTCCCTCCTGAAAGAACTTCCTTTAATTTTGAGGGCATGACCTCTAGTCCTAGACTCTCCCACTAATGGAAACATGTGTAGTGCTGGGATAATTCTCTGCTGAGTGCCCTTCTGTAAATTGTAGCATGATTCATCCTTCAAGTGTTTTCCCAATGATACGCCTGTTATGTTCCAACACTGAACTCCCTTTATTGGTCCATTGAATCTGCCCATTTACAGGTTGACATTTTAACTACTGTTACAGCTATTGACACTTCCATCACTGATGATGCACTTGATAACAATTTACCGTTCCATTTAGTGTCAACAGAAGCTATAAAGTGCTTAACTTTAAGTACACCATTGACCTATAGTGAACTTAGTAACATTACCTTTGTCAGGCCAGCTGCTTTGTGAGATTTGCCAGGCTTAGTTGGAAAAGGACCCTGAAATAAATTCAATGAAGGTTGAAAAAAATGTTACGTTTTTTTGTCTACCTGAGAAGATAAAGTGCCACATTTAAGCGAGAAGAGAAAAAATAATCAAATTGTTAAGAAAGTAGAGAATAAAGAACAGAAAAAGATGATGTGAACATGGTCGAACTTCATCCAATATGTTTCCCCTCAGGAGAGAGACAGAAGGTTACAGGTGGATGGGCAATGTCAGAGAGGCAAGAGGCCTGTGGTGTGAATTATAAATATTATCTTGAGAAGGCTAGCACAAATACTTTGGGCTAGTGATCCTTTTCGGTGGCATAATTGGTGAGAATTCATCAGAGGAACCTTAGACTTGTTCCTCACCCTCCAGCCCCTCCAGCTTGCTCTGTCATCCAGTGAGCTCACCTCTATCCTAACTCCACCTTAAGTCCTTCCACCTGCCTTCACTCTATTCCTTTCAAAGGGCTTAGCTAGCAGAAGTATTTGGATCGAGTCATAGACTCATAGACTCGGACTCATACAGTGTGGAAACAGGCCTTTCGGCCCAACTTGCTTAAAAATGTCCAACTTGCCCAACTCTTAAAAAATAATAATTGAACTTGCATCTACTGTTTTTAATGAGTGTTCTTTACCTTTCCCACTCTACCGGGGAAAAAAAACTTCTGAACTTCCTGATTTTCTTCCTGACCAGCCTTGATCTGATTTAAAAGTTATCCCCCCTGTTTTAGACTCATTAAGTTGTTGAAAAAAACTCAAACATGGAACTATGTGGCAGGAAACAGGCCTCTCGGACAATCAAGTCCAAGCACTCTTAACACTAATCTTACACATTCCCATTTTATTCTCCCCACATTCCCAATAACAATCCTCAGATTCTACAACTCACCTACACACCAGGGGCAGTTTGCAAAAGACAACTAACCTATCAACCTACACATCTTTGAGATGTGGGAGGACATCCACATTGGCACAGGGAGAACGTGCAGACTTCACGCAAGCAGCACCACAGGTCAGGATGGAACTAGCTGCAGTAGTGTTCTGCCTACAACTCCAGTCAAAATGCTAACTCCAAAAATTCCAGAAACCTCAATCTAGTATTGTGAGCAGTTCTGGTTGCCCAGATATAGGAAAGTTGCCATTAAGCGGCACGCTGGTGCAGTATGTTTCCGCCTTACAGCGCCAGAAACCTAGGATCGATCCTGACTATGGGTGCAGTCTGTCAGGAGTTTGTACATTCTCCCTTTGACCGTGTAGGTTTTCTCCAGGAGCTCCAGATTCCCCCCCACACTCCAAAGGCGTACGTTAATTGTATGTTAATTGTCTTTGGTAAAAATTGTAAATTGTCCCTATTGTGCAGGATAGTGTTAGTGCACGGGGATCAAGGGTCGGCGCGGACTGGGTGGGCCGAAGACTCTGTTTCCACGCTGTATCTCTAAAGCTGTAAAGTGTGCAAAAAGGATTCACGGGGATGTTATCAGGACTGGAGGGCTTGAGTTGTAAGGAGAGGCTGGGACTTTTGTTCCCTGGTATGGAGGAAGCTGAGGGGTAACAATAGACAATAGACAATAGGTGCAGGAGTAGGCCATTCAGCCCTTCGAGCCAGCACCGCCATTCAATGTGATCATGGCTGATCATCCCCAATCAGTACCCAGTTTCTGCCTTCTCTCCATATCCCCTGACTCTGCTATTTTTAAGAGCCCTATTAGCTCTCTCTTGAAAACATCCAGAGAACCTTCCTCCACCGCCCACTGAGGCAGAGAATTCCACAGACTCACAACTCTCTGTGAGAAAAAGTGTTTCCTCGTCTCCGTTCTAAATGGCTTACTCCTTATTCTTAAACTGTGGCCCCTGGTTCTGGACTACCCCAACATCGGGAACATGTTTCCTGCCTCTAGTGTGTCCAAGCCCTTAACAATCTTATATGTTTCAATGAGATTCCCTCTCATCCTTCTAAACTCCAGAGTATACAAGCCCAGCTGCTCCATTCTCTCAGCATATGACAGTCCTGCCATCCCGGGAATTAACCTTGTGAACCTACGCTGCACTCCCTCAATAGCAAGAATGTCCTTCCTCAAATTAGGGGACCAAAACTGCACACAATACTCCAGGTGTGGTCTCACTAGGGCTCTGTACAACTGCAGAAGGACCTCTTTGCTCCTATATTTGAAACCTTTAGAGGTATATAAAATCATGATGGGTGGACATAAGGTGGATTGCTAAAAGTCTTTTTCCCCAAAGTAGGAGAGTCTAAAACTAGAAGGCATAGGTTTGAGGGGAAGGATTTAATGGAGGATCAACATTTTGAGGGTTGTGAGCAAATGGAACGAGCTGCCAGAGGAAGCTGTAGAGGTGGGTACAATGACAATGTTTAAAAGAAATTTGGACAGATACATGGATAGAAAAGGTTTGGTGGGATGTGGGCCAATGTAGACAAATGGGACTAGCTTGGATAGACATCTTGGTTGGCATGGACAAGTTGAGCTGAAGAGCCTGTTTCTGTGCTTTATGAATCTATGACCAATCATTCAATCTTCCATGGAATTTGTGGTCTCCATAATGAAGATACCAGACAATGATGGAAAGGATGTTTTGCTTTTGCAATCGCAACATAACGTACAAAATGTTGTAATCGCAAAAGCAAAACTTCCTTTCCATCATTGTCTGTCTTGGGCCTCCTCCATGGCCAGAGTGAGTCCCACCGTAAATTAGAGTTGCAGCATCTCATATTTCGCTTGGGCAATTTACACCCCAGCGGTATGAACATTGCCTTCTCCAATTTCAGGTAGTCCTTGTTTTCTCCCTCCTTTCCTTCCCCTTCCCAGCTCTCCCACAGCCCACTGTCTCCGCCTCTTCCTTTCTTCTACCTAACGTCACCTATTCCTTTGCTCCATAGATGCTGCCTCACCCGCTGAGTTTCTCCAGCATTTTTGTCTACCTTCGATTTTTCCAGCATCTGCAGTTCTTTCTTAAACATTCCATCATTGTCTGGTATCTTCATTATGGAGATTAAAATTCCATTGATTTTCTTTTAGAACATAGAACATAGCACAGCACAGCACAAAACAGGCCATTCGGCCCATAATGTCTGTGCTGAACATGATGCCAAGACCGATACTTATCTACCTGCACATAACCCATGTTACTCCATTAGCTGTTTAAGAAGGAACTGCAGATGCTGGAAAATCGAAGGTAAACAAAAATGCTGGAGAAACTCAGCGGGTGCAGCAGGCAGCATCTATGGAGCGAAGGAAATAGGCTATAAAAAAACGTTGAAAAAACGTTAAACGTCTGTCACAATTGTGACCTCTCACATAATCAATCAATGTCTCTTGTTAATTTTGTGCAACTGTTGTCATAATTTTAATTTTGTCCCTGAAATTTTTTGTTACGGTAGAGAGCATATTGACTGGCTGCAACTCGAACGCCCAGGAAAGAAGGAGATCACAGGGAGTGGTTGACACTGCCTGGTTCATCACAGGGTACTGACCTCCTCACCATTGATGAGATCTATAGAAGGTGGTGCTTGAAAAAGACAACCAATAACATCTAAAACCCAACACCACCCTGGCCACGCTATTGTTTGACTCCTACCATCAGGTAGGAAGTACAGGAGTCTAAAAACCGTGACCATCAGGTACAAGAATGGCTTCTTCCCAACAACCATCAGGCTCCTGAACACTACACTAGTGAACACTAACCTCAACTATGAATGTCCATGAACGTCCATGGGGCACTTAGGACTTTGGGAGATTTTTTGCATTAGTATCGTGGTTATTAATTTATTGAATTTTGTTTATTACATATTAGCTATGTGTAATGGATTAACATATCTGTTATGCCGCTGCAAGTAAGAATTTCATTGTTCCATTGTCGATACATATGACCAATTAAATACTTTTGATTCTTACATTACTGACTAATGAATATATTGATAAGTTGAGGCCCCAGTCTGAACCAGTATTGTGCCCCACTATTCACTGCTTTCTAAATGAAATATCCATTATCCCCCTTCTATGAAATCCACTCCTTAATCTATAACTTAATCAGATCAATAACCGCTCCATTCCTATGTGCTTTCTTTTTTTTATGCAATGCCTTAAAAGAATCTATTGAACGCTATCTGAAATTATACTTAAACTATGTCTGTTTGCATGCCCCTATCTACTAATTACTTCCTCAATTAACTCCAGCAGCATAGGTCAATTTTTTCTAAGAAGTCAATTATTCAGTCTTAATTTGTAGATTCTAATAAGTTCTCCACAACTGATATTTGATTAAGAGTTATATTACTTCCAGGGTTCTCTTTCTTTGTCTTTCTTAAATAATTGAGCTATTCTTACAGTTTTCCAATATAAAAGTTCTATTCGTGAATCAGTGGAGCTTTTAAAGATTTGGCTAAAATGGCTGCACTTTCCTTACTCAAGTTCTTTAAATCCGAATCACAGAAGCCATCAGGTCCCGAGGGGTAGATCGTCGTTAATTAATGGGGTTTTTTTTGCCTCGGTTTGTTTTTTGTTTGTGCTAACTTCAGTGATTGAAGTTGTCACTCAATTTGAGTCATAGAGCTACAGGGTCGTAGAGCATTGAATCAGGCCCTTTGGCCCAACTTGTCCACGCTGGCCAAAATGCCCCATCTATGCTAGTCCCACCTTTCTGTGTTTGGCTCATATCCCTCTACCTGTCCTATCCATGTACCTGCCCAAATGTCTTTTAAATATTATTATAGTATCTGCCTTAACTACCTCCTCCGGCAGTTCGTTTCATATACCTACCACCCGCTGTGTGAAGAAGTTGTCCCTCAGGTTCCTATTAAATCTACGTATGTCTTCTACTTCTTGATTGCCCTATTCTGGGTAACAGACTCATGACACTCTTTGTTAAATAGAGTTGTTTTGGAATATATATGCTCTATCTCTGGTGTCTTAAGGGGTAAGTATTACCATCTTGTTTCCCCATTGGCCAGGCTCAGTAAAGCCGGGGTGCTGACTGTCACTCGTGCTTCAGACTTAAGGTTTGTCTTCCTGGTCTATTGTTGGTCTCCATAGTTATTGTCGCCAATATACGCGATGTTTCCCCTTTCAAATGTTTTTACACCGCTCTGTTGGGGCTCTTCAAACCCAAACAATCAGACACAGAAGTGTAGACCTGATGTGTAGGAAGGAAATGCAGATGCTGGTTTATACCAAAGATAGACACAAACGGCCGGAAAATGAAAATGCAAAATGCAAAATGCTGAAGTCTGAAACATAGAAACATAGAAACATAGAAAATAGGTGCAGGAGTAGGCCATTCGGCCCTTCGAGCCTGCACCGCCATTCAATATGATCATGGCTGATCATCCAACTCAGTATCCTGTACCTGCCTTCTCTCCATGCCCCCTGATCCCTTTAGCCACAAGGGCCACATCTAACTCCCTCTTAAATATAGCCAATGAACTGGCCTCAACTACCTTCTGTGGCAGAGAGTTCCAGAGATTCACCACTCTCTGTGTGAAAAATGTTTTTCTCATCTCGGTCCTAAAGGATTTCCCCTTAATCCTTAAACTGTGACCCCTTGTCCTGGACTTCCCCAACATCGGGAACAATCTTCCTGCATCTAGCCTGTCCAACCCCTTAAGAATTTTGTAAGTTTCTATAAGATCCCCCCTCAATCTTCTAAATTCTAGTGAGTACAAGCCGAGTCTATCCAGTCTTTCTTCATATGAAAGTCCTGACATCCCAGGAATCAATCAGGTGAACCTTCTCTGTACTCCCTCTATGGCAAGAATGTCTTTCCTCCGATTTGGAGACCAAAACTGTACGCAATACTCCAGGTGTGGTCTCACCAAGACCCTGTACAACTGCAGTAGAACCTCCCTGCTCCTATACTCAAATCCTTTTGCTATGAATGCTAACATACCATTCGCTTTCTTCACTGCCTGCTGCACCTGCATGCCTACTTTCAATGACTGGTGTACCATGACACCCAGGTCTCGTTGCATCTCCCCTTTTCCTAATCGGCCACCATTTAGATAATAGTCTACTTTCCTGTTTTTGCCACCAAAGTGGATAACCTCACATTTATCCACATTATACTGCATCTGCCATGCATTTGCCCACTCACCCAGCCTATCCAAGTCACCTTGCAGCCTCCTAGCATCCTCCTCACAGCTAACACTGCCCCCCAGCTTCGTGTCATCCGTAAACTTGGAGATGTTGCATTCAATTCCCTCGTCCAAATCATTAATATAAATTGTAAATAGCTGGGGTCCCAGCACTGAGCCATGCGGTACCCCACTAGTCACTGCCTGCCATTCTGAAAAGGACCCGTTTACTCCTACTCTTTGCTTCCTGTTTGCCAGCCAGTTCTCTATCCACATCAATACTGAACCCCCAATACCATGTGCTTTAAGTTTGTATACTAATCTCTTATGTGGGACCTTGTCGAAAGCCTTCTGAAAGTCCAGATATAACACATCCACTGGTTCTCCCTTATCCACTCTACTATTTACATCCTCGAAAAATTCTATAAGATTCGTTAGACATGATTTACCTTTCGTAAATCCATGCTGACTTTGTCCAATGATTTCACCACTTTCCAAATGTGCTGCTATCCCATCTTTAATAACTGACTCTAGCAGTTTCCCCACTACCGATGTTAGACTAACTGGTCTGTAATTCCCCGTTTTCTCTCTCCCTCCCTTTTTATAAAGGGGGGTTACATTAGCTACCCTGCAATCCTCAGGAACTACTCCAGAATCTAAGGAGTTTTGAAAAATTATCACTAATGCATCCACTATTTCTGGGGCTACTTCCTTAAGTACTCTGGGATGCAACCTATCTGGCCCTGGGGATTTATCAGCCTTTAATCCATTCAATTTACCTAACACCACTTCCCGGCTAACCTGGATTTCACTCAGTTCCTCTATCTCATTTGACCCGCGGTCCCCTGCTATTTCCGGCAGATTATTTATGTCTTCCTTAGTGAAGACAGAACCAAAGTAGTTATTCAATTGGTCTGCCATGTCCTTGTTCCCCATGATCAATTCACCTGTTTCTGATTGCAAGGGACCTACATTTGTTTTAACTAATCTCTTTCTCTTCACATATCTATAAACACTTTTGCAGTCAGTTTTTATGTTCCCTGCCAGTTTTCTTTCATAATCTATTTTCCCTTTCCTAATTAAGCCCTTTGTCCTCCTCTGCTGGACTCCGAATTTCTCCCAGTCCTCTGGTAGGCTGCTTTTTCTGGCTAATTTGTACGCTTCATCTTTTGTTTTGATACGATCCCTGATTTCCCTTGTTATCCACGGATGCACTACCTTCCCTGATTTATTCTTTTGCCAAACTGGGATGAACAACTTTTGTAGTTCATCCATGCAGTCTTTAAATGCCTTCCATTGCATTTCCACCGTCAACCCTTTAAGAATCAATTCCCAGTCAATCTTGGCCAATTCACGTTTCATACCCTCAAAGTTACCTTTGTTTCTGAATTAACAATGTCACTCTCCATCCTAATGAAGAACTCAACCATATTATGGTCACTCTTGCCCAAGGGGCCACGCACAACAAGACTGCTAACTAACCCTTCCTCATTACTCAATACCCAGTCTAGAATAGCCTGCTCTCTCGTTGGTTCCTCTACATGTTGGTTTAGAAAACTATCCCGCATACATTGCAAGAAATCCTCTTCCTCAGCACCCCTGCCAATTTGATTCACCCAATCTATATGTAGATTGAAGTCACCCATTATAACTGTTTTACCTTTGTTGCACGCATTTCTAATTTCCTGTTTGATGCCATCCCCAACTCCACTACTACTGTTAGGTGGCCTGTACACAACACCCACTAGCGTTTTCTGCCCCTTAGTGTTAAGTCTGAAGAAGGGT
The DNA here is from genome assembly GCA_038087875.1 of Malacoraja senta. Classification (NCBI taxonomy): domain Eukaryota; kingdom Metazoa; phylum Chordata; class Chondrichthyes; order Rajiformes; family Rajidae; genus Malacoraja; species Malacoraja senta. Next base: position 191,232,655 of record CM075978.1, read on the forward strand.
TCCGACCTGAAACATCAGAGATGCTGCCTGACTCACTGAGTTACCAGCATTTTGTTTCTATCGTCAGTGTAGACCAGATCAATGATAGGCGATGTTTTGTATCTAGACCACTTTTCAGTAGGGTCCTGACCCAAAAAGTCATCTATTCCTGTTCTTCAGAGATGTTGCCTGGCCTGCTGAGTTACTCCAGCACTTTGTGTCTTTTTTGTTTATAAACCAACACCTTCAGTTCTTTGTTCCAACATCGTCAAGAGCGTTTAATTGTCATAACGCTTTAAAAAAAATAAAATGAATGTGCAAGGAAGATAAAAATAGGTGGAGTGGGAAAGTGGGATAGATGCCAAGAGTTTTAAAAAAAAAGCTTATTAAAAAGTGCTGATTTGATAGAATTTTTTGCAAATATATCTGACCTTCAATGTACCATTGCGGTATTTTGGCTGTTATGTTTGAAAATTGCATTTAGATTATCAGTTCAAAAAAACATCTGTTATGACTAGCTTGCAGGCTCTGTTAATAATCTTGACCCTTGCAGCATGCTATTAAAAATGATGGGATTTGAAATGTACGGCAAATGTCAACCAGTTGTTGCTGGTGCCAGGCTGCCATGGAAAATGTCATCTTTCCCACTGCAATCTAACAAGGCAGGAATTTAGCAAATGGGAGACAAGATGAGAAAGCAGGTGCCCACTGAACTTTATTTTTTGTTAACAAATAAGAAAAATTCATTCACAGCACTTGTGCAAATGACCACTTACCAGATTCTATTTTCTAACAATCATTCCAATAATAATTTTTCAGCAAAATTGATTTTGTTGTTGCCTGTACTGTGGTTTTGATTATTAAGCTAAATAGGTGGCAGTTCACACTAATACATTTCGTGGCAATATTGCTCTGCCTCTAATTTAACAGCAAGGAGAATACAGCTTGGTTAAACGCCAGCGAAATTTGAGCTTCAATTGCAAGCCAGTGCTAAATTGTTCTTATTTTATGCATTGAATTGAAATGAAAAACAAACTGTGCCCTGAACATATTTTTGAATTGTGTTCTAGCTCAAACATGAGTCATTGAATGATACTTTAAATATACTATTTCTTCTACTTCGGTTTAGGGAAAAGGCCTGCTAAACCTTTACAGACATTTTACGACATTGTTATGTCATTAATGTCATTTGGGCACCATATCTGAGGAAGGATGTGCTGGCCCTGGAGAGGGACCAGAGGAGGTTTACAAGAATGATCCCAGGAATGAGAAGGTTAACCTACGATGAGCATTTGTCGGCATTGGGCCTGTACTCGCTGGAGTTTAGAAGAATGAGGGGGGACCTTATTGAAACATACAGAATAGTGAAAGGCTTGGATAGAGTGGATGTGGAGAGGATGTTTCCACTAGTGGGAGAGTCTAGGACTAAAGATCATAGCCTCAGAATTAAAGGACATTCGTTTAGGAAGGAGATGAGGAGAAATTTCTTCAGTCAGAGGGTGGTGAATCTGTGGAATTCTTTGCCACAGAAGGCTGTGGAGACCAAGTCAATGGACATTTTTAAGGCAGCGATAGATAGATTCTTGATTAGTACAGGTGTCAGAGGTTATGGGGAGAAGGCAGAACAATGGGGTTAGGAAGGTGAGGTAGATCAGCCATGATTGAATGGTGGAGTAGACTTGGTTGCATCTGCTCCCAGGATGAGGTGTTCCACACCAGGGCATCCGAAATGTCCTCATTCTTCAGGGAACGGGGGTTCCCCTCCTCCACCATAGATGAGGCTCGCACCAGGGTCTCTGCCATACCCCGCAACACTGCTCTCTCTCCCCATCCCCCACTCACAACAAGGGCAGAGTCCCCCTAGTCCTCACCTTTCACCCCACCAGCCGTCACATACAACAAGTAATCCTCCAACGTGACCCCACCACTCGCCACATCTTCCCATCTCCCCCCATGTCTGCCTTCCGCAAAGACCGCTCCCTCCGTAACTCCCTTGTCAATTCTTCCCTTCCCTCCCATACCACCCCCTCCCCGGGTACTTTCCCTTGCAACCGCAAGAGATGCAACACTTGTCCCTTCACCTCCCCCCTCGATTCCATTCAAGGACCCAAGCAGTCGTTCCAGGTGCGACAGAGGTTCACCTGCATCTCCTCCAACCTCATCTATTGCATCCGCTGCTCTAGATGTCAGCTGATCTACATCGGTGAGACCAAGCGGAGGCTTGGCGATCGTTTCGCCGAACACCTCCGGTCGGTCTGCATTAACCTACCTGACCTCCCGGTGGCTCAGCACTTCAACTCCCCCTCCCATTCTGTATCTGACCTCTCTGTCCTGGGTCTCCTCCATGGCCACAGCGAGGAACACCGGAAATTGGAGGAAATGCACCTCATATTCCGCTTGGGCAGTCTACATCCTGGGGGCATGAACATCGAATTCTCCCAACTCTTCTAGCCCATGCTGTCCCCTCCCCTTCATCAGCCCTCTGGTTGTCTCCTCCCATCCCCCAGCCCTCGGGCTCCTCCTCCGCCTTTTTTCCTTTCTTCTCCCCACCCCCTATCAGTCTGAAGAAGGGTTTCGGCCTGAAACGTTGCCTATTTCCTTCGCTCCATAGATGCTGCTGCACCCGCTTAGTTTCTCCAGCCTTTTTGTGTACCGGTGGAGTAGACTTGATGGGCCGAATGGCCTAATTCTGCTCCTATTCCTTATGACCTTATGACCTTATAGCTTCAATCACACTTTTGATATTCATCTGCTATCCTTCTCAAATCGTCCACTAAACTCCAAAACAAGTACAGCATTAAAACTGACATGGTCTTCTCTGCTCCATTTTCAAGGCGTTGAGGTGTTCTTTGATATTCTGTTTTCAGTTCAGATGTAGAGTTTAGACCAGATAAGGAAGGCTAGCAATATGACAAGGTATAATGTAGAGCCAAAAACTGTCCTAACTGCAGCAAAATGGTTGCCAGTCCTGTCAGGTTAATAGCCCCAGCATGGCACATGGGAAAAAGGTCCAAGCCTGATAATGGGTTGACATGTTGCAGATATAGCCACAACGTTGGTGACACGGAGAGTGAGAGAAAACAAATATTCAATCCTGGTTGGATTCCATTTCACGATCATAATTAATAAAAAGCTTTGTAACTATAGCAGAAGTTTATCAGAGTGCTGAAGATAGCTGTAAAATACTGGAGTAACTCAGCGGGTCAGGCAGAATCTCTGGAGAAAAAGAATAGGTGACATTTTGGGTCGAGACCCTTTTTCAGACTGAAAGGCTTCTTCAGACTCAGAATGATGCCTGGATGGGAAAGTAATGGCCATGGGAGACTTTGGACAAACATGAATTGTTTTCTCTGGAGCCACGGAGGCTGAAGGGAGACCTGATGAAAGTATTGAAATTATGAGATGCATAGATTTTAGGGTCGAGGGTCAGAGCCTTTTACTCTGGGTGGGAATATCTAAGACTAGACTGCATAGATTTAAGTTGAGAGGAGTAAAAGTGGAAGGACATGTGCAGGTCAAGTTTTTTTACGCTGATAGTGGTGCCAGGAGAGGTTGTTGTGGTAGATACAAGAATAGCATTTAAGATGCTTTCAGCTAGACACACACAGATGCAGATATTGTGGGAATATGGACCATATGCAGGCAGAGGAGATTAGTTTAACCTGGCTTTGTGTTGGACATGGACATTGTGGCCAAAGGACCTGTCACTGTGATGTAATGTTCAATGTTAACTAAGTTGACATTAACCCAGGTTTGGGGCATGTGTTTGGAGGAGTGAAGGAGTTGGGATGTGGATTCTGGGTCTGGGTCCGAAGGGTTTGACGTCCAGGAGAGGCTGGAGGGGCTGGGTCTTCTTTCCCTGGAGCATACAAGATCAAGGGATGACCTGATATAGGTATATAGAATCATGAGGGGCACAGATAAGGCCACCGTCTTTCCTTAGGGTAAAAATGTTAGACTCTGTCGCTTTAAGGTGATAGGAGAAAGATTTAAAAAGGACCTGAGGGGAACCCGTTTGACCGAGAGAGTAGTGTGTGCATGGAACGAGCAGCCAGATGAAGTGGTAGAGGCAGGTACAATTATGACAATTAAAAGACACTTGGACAGGTACGTGGATGGGAAAGGTTTGGAGGGATATGGGCGAGGTGCAGGTATCTAGGAGCAGCTCATTTTAGACATCGAATGGCACCGTGAGCGGCAGCCTCGCCAGCAGCGTGTTCGTCCTTTCGACTTTTTTTGTCTTTTAGTATGTTTAAATGTGGGGGGGGGGGGGGAATAGGGGGAAACCATTTTCAGTCACTTACCTCGACGGAGATACGCCTTTTTTCTTTGTCGCATCTTCGCCCCCCTCGCGGCCTAACAACTGGATTGGTGCGGCCTTTCTCGGAGACCGGCCCAGAGCTTCAGCAGCAGGCGCGGCGGGACTTTAACATTGCGGAGCGGGGCGATCCCTTGCCGGGGATTGCCTGAAGAAGTGCTCCGACCGCCGGCTTGCGGACTATAACATCGTGAAGCCGCGGTCTCCGGTCACAAAGTGGCCTATTCGGGAACACCAAGCCGTGGAGTGTGTGTTCCGATCCGTCCCGATGTCGGAGTTTCGATCATCCTGACGAGAAGACTTGTACATTGGGCCGTCCGTAGCGGCGACTACAGAGGGTTCATGGCCCGACCACGGGTGAACAAAGGTGGAAGATTGACTGAACGTTATTGCCTTCCATCACAGTGAAGAATGTTGATTCCACTGTGGTGGATGTTTGTGTTAAATTCTGTTGTGTATTGTGCTCTTTTTGGTTGTATTGGTAACTCAAATTTCACTGTACCTTAATTGGTGCATGTAACAAATAAATGTGAACTTCAACTTGAACTCACTTAGTCAGCATAGAGGAGTTGGGGCGAAGGGCCTGTGTCTGTTGTATAGCTCCATATCTCTGTGACTCCATGAGCCAAACGTTGTTGGTGTCCCAAGAGAACATGTTCCAGCACAAAATTAGTTTAGTTTAGTTTAGAGATATGGCATGGAAACAGGCTCTATGGCCCACTGAGTCCACACCGACCAGTGATCACCCATACATATTAGTTCTATCTTGCATATTAGGGATACTTTACAGAAGCCAATTTACCGACAAACACTGCATCTTTGGAGTATGGGAGCAAACTGGAGCACCCGGAGAAAACCCATGCGGTCACAGGGAGAACTTACAAACTCCGTACAAACACGTGTAGTCCGGATTGAACCTGGGTCTCTGGCATTGTAAGGCAGCAACTCTACTGCTGTGCCACCGTGCTGCATTGAAGTAGCAATCGGTGTATTATTAGTGATGCAGTGAGGTTTGGGGAAAAGATGCAAGGCTGGCTTAACAAGATTCAATGGAATCAATGAGAAAGCCCAAGGAACATGTCTCAGAAGGGAATAAAATAAGAAAATGTTTTTCCAACTAATGAATGAATGAATGAATGAATAAATTTATTGGCCAAGTATTCACATGCAAGGAATTTGCCTTGGTGCTCCGCCCGCAAGTGACAACATGACATACATGGCGCGGTTTGGCTGCCGCTGCTCTCCCTTCATGTTGTGTTTTCTGAATTTTGTTGTTGTCTTTTTTGGATCAAATTTCTGTTTTTAATTTATGTATTGGTGTTGTCTTTATGACTTATTTTACTGATTATATGTTAATATGTTTCTTAAATTGTAAGGTGTCCTAGAGACCTCGGTATTAGGCGCCCTTAAAATAAAATTTATTATTATTATTATTATTATTATACAGTAACAGTTAGGAATGGCACATAAAACATTAAACATTAATCTGATCCACTCTGGTCATTTGGGGACTCCTGGTGATAGCAGTTATGTTCAGACATGTTGGCTTATCAGCTGTCTGAGTTAAATTGGGATTGCACCAAGAAACCAACAAGAGCATTAGTCATCTTCAACGTTAGTGAAGGTTAAATGTCACGCTGGTAAATGTGCAACTAAATGATTTCGTCGACCATTATATGTGGTGGGTGGAGGTTAACATTGCGTCAAATTACTCCAAGATAATACATAAACAATTTGGTGTTGTGAGTGATTTGATAAATGTTGCTACTCCTTTAAATGTTGGCACTCGGCAAGGCTACATCAGTGGACAGATAATAAAGGAGTACCTCACACAGTTCCAGCTCCAGCCACCACAGCTCAATCCTGTGTAGAAAGGTACTGCAGATGTTGATGCATACTGAAGATAGACACAAAGTGTTGGAGTAACTCAGGCAGCATCTTTGGAGAAAAAGTTTGGGTGACGTTTCAGGTGGGGAATCATTTTAAGACTCTGCTCAATCCTGATCTGCACTGTATTTATGTGGAGTTTTCACATTCTCCCTGTCACCACGTGGGTTTCCACTTCTTGTTTCTTCCCACATCTTAAAGTTGTGTGGGTCTATTACTTTACAGATAAAGCATAGAATCAGGCTCTTCAGCCTGCCACGTCGACCATCGATCACCCAGTCACACTAGTTTACTTGCACATTTACCAGTGTGACATTTAACATAAGCCAACATGAACATAACAGCTCCGCTATCCCCTGGAATCCCAAAATGACCAGAGTGGATCAGATTAATGTTTAATGTTTTATGTGTCATTCCTAACTGTTACTGTATGTCATGTTGTCACTTGCGGGCGGAGCATCAAGGCAAATTCCTTGTATGTGAATACTTGGCCAATAAGTTTATTCATTCATTGTTATCCCACTTTCTTATCCAGTACTGACACATTAAGAGCAATTTTACGGGCGATACTTAACCTACACATCTTTGGGATAGGGGAAGAATCTGGAATATCCGGAGGAAACCCATGCGGTCACAGGGAGAACATGCAAACTCCACAGAGGCAGCGTCATAGGTCGTTGCAAGTCGCCGAAAATTTTCAACATGTTGAAAATCCAGTGGCGACCAGAAAGACGCTACGACTCTTTGGACGACTGAGGAGACTACTCACGACCATACAGGCGACACCCTGGCGACATGACGCATGGTGAAGCCTGTATGGTCGTGAGTAGTCGCCCAAAGAGTCGTACATTGTTCTGGTTGCCGTTAGATTTTCAACATGTTGAAAATTTTCGGCAACCTGCAACGACCTAAGTCGCCGAAAAAGTCGCGTAAATGGGACAGGCCCATGAGGTATATATTAGTTAATAGTAAGATTAAACGAGAACTTACCAGTTTGAAGTTTGATCTGTATTTTATGGGGAGTTACGATGAGGGATTACGTGAAGAACCCGTCCAGCACGCATGCGCGACATACTTCAAAGCAGCGGTGTGGAATCACAGGAAACACAATAATTGAAATAAACATAGTAAAGAAAAGGAGAACTAAGATACCAGTTGATCTCTATAATTGAGGGTGGGAGCGGAGGGCACGTAATCCCTCATCGTAACTCCTCATAAAATACAGATCAAACTTCAAACTGGTAAGTTCTCGTTTAATCTTACTATTTTACTTCGGAGTCACGTGAGTGACTACGTGAAGATTTTAAAGCTCTGTGATTTCAAACCATGTAACAGTTCATACTTCACTCGCTGCCGAAGTCATTCAACGGAGGAAGTATGTTATCGTAATCAACCATGAATCTGTTTGTAAACAATAATGGTATTTATTAAACAATAACAAAAGAAAAATGCTCCCCCTGGCTTAAATTATATATTTGCAGATTCTAAAACTCTTTCTGCAAATAACACAGGTTCTGCTAGCGGCTTGTTGTAGAACGTTTGGAACGTTTTCTCCATGGACCACCCCGCTGTAGCCAGGATGTGGTCCAGTGGTACGTCCATCCTTTTAGCCGCCGATGTGGATGCTGCCCTGGTGGAGTGAGATGTATATACGTCAGTATCTACTCCAGCAGCTCCCAGTACCTGCTTGAGCCATCTTGAGATGGTTTGGCTCGACACCCGACCATGAGGTTTCTTGTGGCTGACCCATAAGGCTTTTTCTCTCCCTCGGGAATCTCTTGTTGTGTTGATGTAAGTGAGTAAGTGAGTCATGACACACAACCGTGGGTCAGGTGGGTATGCGCGGAAATCCATAACTAGGCCTGAAGTTCCTGGCCTGCTCTGCTTTACCAGCTCCTGAATGGTGAATGAGACCCGGTCTGGTGTTATAACCATGTTGTCCAGTCGCAGTAAGTAGAGGGACTGGACTCTTTGTGCTGAGACTAGTGCCATCAGCATGACCATTTTCAGGGTTAGCTGTTCCAGGGTGAGAGACCTGGCTGGTGACCATCCCCTTAGGTATGTCAGGACCACACTGACATCCCAGATTTGGGTGTACCTAGGTCTAGGGGGGTTGGAGTTGAATATATCCCTCATGAGTTTGATCACCAGCGGGTGAGACCCTATGGCCTGTTGTCCTGATACTTGTTTTAAGTAGGCAGACAGAGCACTTCTGGCAGTATTGATGGCGCTGTAGCTCAGTCCTTCATTATGGTGAAGGCCGGCCAGGAACTCCAGTAGATTGGTTATGGTTGTAGATGAGTATGTTGTCCCAGTATTCGAGCAGTATCTTTCCCACTTCCTGATGCTCGATAGGTATTGTTTCCTGGTGGACATACGGTGGGACGCTGTCATCGTGTTGATGGTCCTGTCAGACAATCCCAGGCCCAGCAATGGTCTTTTCATAATCTCCAACCCAGTAGGTTAATTTTGTCATGGCATGGATGACTTATGCCTGATACCGGGTGAGTCAATAGGTCTGGGCTACTGGGAAAGGTCATAGGAGTTTCGATGACCATGTCGAGGACCACTGGGAACCATGGCTGTGTAGGCCAGTCGGGTACTATCAAAATACCTGAAGCAGAGTCCATCTGTATTTTGCGTAGTACCCTACTGATGAGGCAGAAGGGGGGAAAAGCATAAAATAAATAGTTTCCCCAGTTCAGCGCGAATGCATCTATCGCTGCTGCCTCAGGGTCTGGTTCCCAAGCGACATACATTGGTACCTGGTGATTTAGTCTAGATGCAAAGAGATCGATATCTGGTGTGCCATATTGCTTTGTAATTTTAGCAAAAGCTTTAGGATTTAACATCCATTCGGTGTTATCATTAAATTTGCGTGACCTGGTGTCTGCCACTGTATTTAGTTTACCTGGTAGGTAAGTTGCTGATAGCCAAATATGTCTATCGACACACCATTGCCAGATTTTGTTGACCAAGTTGTCACGTGATATCGATTTTATTCCGCCCATATAGTTAATATAGGCCACCACCGTGGTATTATCAATCTGTAAACGAACATGCAAATGGTGCATATTCGTAGAATATGCTTTTAAACCATAAAACGCACCCAACATTTCCAAATAATGTATGCCCAGTGTTTGTAGTAAAGATGATTCTAGGTTAGTCCATCTACCACCTGTGCTGGATATGGTATTCGTTGCTCCCCAGCCTTGAGCATTGGCATCTGTTTGTATAGTTAACGTTGGGTTATTGATGATGATAGGGCTGGAGAGATACTTTTTTTGCCTTCCATCACAGCGCTGTGATGGATGTATGTGTAAATTGTGTTGTGGCTCGGGTCTTCTTCGTTTTGTTATGTATGGCTGCAGAAACGACATTTCGTTTTGACCTTAACGGGGTCCAAATGACAAATTTGTCCAAAAAGACAAATAAATTGTATTGTAATTGTAATTGTAATTGTAACTATGCCAAATGTGCTCCATCCACCACTGTAACTCTGATATTGCTTTAATGGGTAATTTCATGGTTCGGTCAAAGTGACCTGCATGTCGTTTTAACGCCTGTACTTTTGCCCTTTGTAGGTTTTGATAGTGCAGAGGTCCAAATTGTGTAGCTGGAAATGCTGCTACCATTTTGCCAATTACTCTTGCCATTTGTCGGATGGTTGGTCGATCGCTAACCATTAAATTGTTACACGTCTGTGCCAATTCTGCTGCTTTATCTTTTGGCAATGTTACAGACATGTGGACTGAGTTAATTGTGAATCCCAGATAGTCCATAGTTGTGGATGGCGTCAACTTAGATTTATCTGGATGTAAGACAAATCCCAGGGTTTCAAACAATTGTTTGGTAGCTAATAGAGCTGATTTAGCCAACTCCATGGTTTTGCCTACTATTAGAATATCATCAAGATATGCCATGACAATATGTCTCTGTTTTCTTAATGTTGCCAAGGCTGGTTTTAATATCTTGGTAAATAGTCTTGGGGCTGATGTTATCCCATTAGGCAATGCTTTAAACTGCCATAGTTGCCCCATCCAGGTAAATTTCAGGTATCTGCGATGACCCTTTTGAATGAGTACTGTATAGTAGGCATCTTTTAAATCAATGTTTGCCATAAAGTATCCTTTGGAAATCAGTTGTTTGGCAGTTACAAATGTTTCCATTTTGAAATGTATATACTTAACAAAGGTATTTAGTGAAGTCAATGATGATGCGACATCCACCATCTTTTTTGTTTTTGGTAAATATATTTGAGACAAATTCCAAAGGTTCATGTTTGGATTTCTCAATGATACCCTTTGTAAGTAACCTCACCAGTTCTGCTTGACCCTCTAGTTTTTCTTTGACTGAGAGGGTAAACACCCTTTGGGGTACATGCTGAACTGGTGGCATATTTTCTTGAATGAACTCTATTTTGTATCCACGAATACTGTTAAGTATATAACTATCATTCGTGATAGACCTCCATGCTTCAATGAACAGGCGTAATCTCCCCCCTGTTAGTACAGTTCCCCCACTTTTTATATGCTGGTAGGAACCAGACCCACCTACCTCCATAGTTATGGGAGTGTTCCTTTCTTTGGTTTCTTCATCCGTCGTTGTACTGCTGGATGTACTGCTGGTTGGGGGTGGCGCATTTTCCATGGGGTCCGCTCTGGGCCCTGGCCTAAAAAAGGTTTACGGGGATGGTATGCAGACCCCGAGCTTTCACCAGTCCCATAAGTTTGACGTCGACTGGTGGACGCGGTGGGGTACTGCCGTCTGGGTTGTGTGGGTCTGCTCGTTCCGGGGCCTGCCCTCATGAGGCCGAATGCTTTGGACTCTCCTCCAGGTCTTTCACTTGTTTTGACAAGTCCTTTCCAAATAACAGGATCTGTGGCTCTGAGGCCGGTGTTTTGCACAGTCCTGCAAATTTGGGATTGAGGGCAGGTCTTATTATCTCCTTGCGGAGGTTATTTATCTCATATTGAGTGTTGCACAGCAGAGCCAGAGTGTCTTGCTGGTTGGTGGTCATATCCACCCCATCCACGGAACGAGCATAGGATGTTATACCTGTCGTCAGGAGCTTGAGGATACGCTGTAATTTTACCTCCTGGTTCCGGACACTCTGCCCAACGTACCCCCAGATTTGGCTGTTAACGGCCGGTACGTTGAGTGAACTGCAGTTCTCCGGAGGCGAGTAGAGTTCTAGTGCCTCATTGACTACCTGTTCCTGTAGGGGTTTGAGGGACAGGTACTCAATGCTGGCCGCCAGTTTTGGCTGCAACGGCCGCCCTGCTCGTGGTGTAGCCACGTAGCGATTCACCACACCCAGCAGCTCTTCCTGGTCCTGTACCCCAAGCGTACTCCCGATACCTTCGGCCAATGACCCCTGTTCCTGACCAGCCCAGCCCAGCCCTGGTCGCCAACGCTGCCCTCGGCTGAGGGGGAAGCGATGGCCAGTGCATTGTAAGGCACTGGTGCGGGAGTGCCTGAATTCCCTTGGCGAGACTGCTCCAGCTCCCGAAGCAAGTCTCGCTGGAGCATTTTCTCCATGAGCCTTTCCATGCGGCTCAGGCGGCTACCTCTGCCGCTCTCAGGCGGAGAGTCCTTCTCATCGGAGTTATCAGATATCACCGGCCGGTCAGTTTTTCGTTTTGATTTACCTCCAGCCCGCTGCTGTTGGTCAGGCTGCACTAGCGGTACTGGGCTCGGCTCGGTCTCAATGATTGTGGACCGCAGCATGTGCGGTCCAGGTGCCGCCTCTCGCCCCCCACTGATGGGACACTCCTGTTCTGTTGGAGTCGAACGGGGGGGGCGGTCTTTTTCCCTTGCCGTGCTTTGCTCATTTTTCCAGCTTCTTCAACCTGAAATTCACAAAGCAGACCAAAGCTTCCTAAGTACGACCTCAGAGTAAGTACTTACCTGATGGTCCGCTTTTTAAAACTTGTAGCGGGAGCGCCTGTACTCTGCTGTTGCACTGCGTGAACGCTAATGTCGCGCATGCGTGCTGGACGGGTTCTTCACGTAGTCACTAACGTGACTCCGAAGTAAAATTTAGATTATTTGAATTACTTTAGTTTATTGATATTAATTATTTTTATGTGTTTTGTATTTAAATATTTATTGTTTTAAAAATACTGTTTTAATAATTGAAAGGGTTTGAATAGTTTTTTTTTAAAATATATCGTAAAGTTTTTTGAATGTATTTTGAATATTTCTCAAAGATAAAATTTGACAGCTTCCTAACGTAAGTTTACAACTAAACCAACTCTGAACATTTTCAACTGTTTTGATGATGGGGGTGATACTTGTTTGTCACTCGTACCTAGCTCGATGCAGTGAAATCTTTGTTTTTACAGAGAAAACAAAGTACACAAAAGAGCTGCCACAAAGGCACCGACAAAGTTACAAAAAGTACTCATCCCATCTACATCCCCATTCTTGGTCGTGCATGTTTTGGCATCATTGCATGCGAGCATTATGACATGGGAAGCCATACATTATGACATGGGAAGACAAGCGCTTTCTGGTAGTTCCTCCTTGGGAATGGATAAAGTTAGTTCCCAATATACTTGCGGTGCTCAAATGCAAATTTTGCACTAAAAGGATTTTTATTCATGGAGGGCACGACTTGCGTTCTAGTTCAGCGTGGTGTCATATTCAGCCACACGTGGGCAGCCCGGTGGCGTGGCGGTAGAGCTGCTGCCTTACAGTGCCAGAGACCCGGGTTGGATCCTGACTACAGGTGTTTGTCTGTATGGAGTTTGTACCACCTCCCAGTGACCTGCGTGGGTTTTCTCCGGTTTCCTCCAAAGCCGTGCAGGTTTGCAGGTTAATTGGCTTGGTAAAAATCGTAAATTGTCCCCAGTGTGTGTAGGATATTGTTAGTGTGCGGGGATCGCTGGTCGGTGCAGACCCGTTGGGCTGAAGGGCCTGCTTCTGCGCTGTATGTCTAAACTAAACTAAACTAAACATAATTCACTGTGACTGATTCAGTCCGAGCTTGAATTACACTTGGTCGCCTCATTGTAGACTTAATTGTACCGTGTGGAAGGAGTGTTTATGGAAAAAATTCCACTTAAACAGCAACTTTACAAGCACAGACAAATTTGCAACCCATTACGTCGACAAATTGTAGTACTTCCAGAGCTTTTGTGATGGTACGTTGTACTGGCACCTCCATGTGACATGTATGTTTATTAATCATGCTTAGAGTCACACAGTCATACAGTACAGAAACAGGCCCTTCGGCCCAGCTTGCCCATGCCGACCAAGGTGCCCCATCTACATTCGTCCCACCTGTCCGCGTTTGGCCTATATACCTCCAAACCTTTCCTATCCATGTACCTGTCCAGATGTCTTTTAAATGTTGTTGTAGTTTCTGCCTCAACTACCTCCTCCGGAATCTCACTTCATACACCCACCACCCTCTGTGTGAAAAGATTGCCCCTCAGATTCCGAATAAACTTTCCCCTCTCACCTTTAACCTATGTCCTCTGGTTCTTGATTGCCTTGCTCTGGATAAAGGACTCTGTACATCTACCCGATGTATTCCCCTCAGACTGTCTTTAATCAAACTTTACTAGACGTCATCTTGCACTGAACGTTATTCCCTTTATCATATATCTGTACAGTGAGGATGGCTCGATTGTAACCATGTATAGTCTTTGCGCTGGTTGGTTACCACGCAACAAAAGCTTTTCACTGTACCATGGTACACGTGATAATTAACTAAACTTCAGACTTCATGATCTTATATACCCCTATAAGGTCACCCCTCATCCTCCTGCTCTCCAAGGAATCCATCTTCAAAAAACTATGCTTATAGATAATGTAGGCGAATAGATTGAAATGTTTATTTGTTTTGACGTATTAAAAGTTCACTTGTCTCCCACGCTGGATATATTGAGGGGAAAAATTGTTTAGTCATAGAGGGTGGTGAATCTGTGGAATTCTTTGCCACACAAGGCCACGGAGGCCAAGTCAATGCATATTTTTGAGGCGGAGATAGATAGATTCTCGATTAGTACGGGCGTCAGAGGTTACAGGGAGAAGGCACGAGAATGGGATTAGGAGAGATAGATCAGCCATGAATGAATGGTGGTGTAGACTTGATGAGCCAAATGGCCTAATTCTGCTCCTATCACATGAACTTATGAACTTATAAATGTGGTTTGATTTTTAATTGATATGGGTGCGGGCACATTTTTGTTTAAAAAAAAACACTGGCAATTTTTAAACCTAAACTGATGAAATGAAAGCTGCAAGACAGTGGCTACAGGTGGCCCGACTTGTGATGAGGTGATCATTCATGCCTCACAGTTTTTCTCATTTCTCCATAACAACCAGAGATAATTAGGAAAGTAATTCTGATAATATAGTATGGCATTGTTCAAATATCCAACACGTCATTAGAGCTGTGTTGGAAGAAACTGCAGATGCTGGTTTACACTGAAGATTTACACAAACTGCTGGAGTAACTCAGCGGGACAGGCAGCATCTCTGGAGAGAAGGAATGGGTGACGTTTCGGGTCTCCAGAGATGCTGCGCGCCCGCTGAGTTACTCCGGCATTTTGTGTCTATCCATGTCATCAAATCTGTTTGATCCCATTTCTCTCCAAGACTGACATGCGATCTCAGTTGTAGTCTATCCTGGCATGTTTTATTGACCATATAAAGGGAAAGATAACTGGTAAACAGTACTGCCTTTGATGCAACTTATAATGACATCTTCTACAAAGCCCTCCATTAATGAGGAACATAGTTATGAACGGAATAAATGTACCCTATCATTCTTGTTCTTATTCCCTGTGGGATTCTAGCTCTTTAGTCAGAGGGTGGTGAATCTGTGGAATTCATTGCCACAGAAGGCTGTGGAGGCCGCCAGTAGATATTTATAAGGCAGAGATAGATAGATTCTTGATTAGTACGGGTGTCAGAGGTTATGGGGAGAAGGCAAGAGAATGAGGTTAGGAGGGAGAGATAGATCAGCCATGATCGAATGGTGGAGTAGACTTGATGGGCCGAATGGCCTAATTTTACTCCCATTCCTTATGACCTTATGACCTTTTGAAATGCATGTATCTTTTGGGTTATCGATGGAGCTGGAGGCCTCCTCAGACTGACCTTGCGCCCCACCACAGGGGCATGGACTTAACATCAGAGTCAATCCCTTGCCTCGGATCGCTCCAACCGCGGCATGCGGACTTTACATCGGGAGCTCGCACACTCGGGAGAGGCCGTGGATGTCAGGAGCTCCAACGTCGCGGAAGGTTCGACCAGTCCCGAAGCGGGGATTCGATCGTCCGGCACGGGGGAGCTGACATCGCCCCGACGTGGAGGGCCCAAACGCCGCCGGCTATGGGAGTCAAGATCATCCCGTCAACGAAGGGCTCGAGGTCCCCGACCGCGGGAGAGCTAATGGGAGAGATCGAACATTTTTTCGCCTTCCATCACAGTGAGGAATGTGGAGAAGTCACTGTGGTGGATGTTTATGTTATAATGTATTTTGTGTGTTCTGTTGCTTTTTATTAGTATAACTGACTTGGCAAATGAAATTCCTCATATGTTGCAAAACATACTTGGCTAATAAAGTATTATTGTGATTGTGATTGTGAATATAGGCCAAATGCAGGCAAATGGGACTAATTTAGATGGAGCATCTTGGTCAGCATGGACAAGTTGGGCCAGATGACCTGTTTCCATGCTCTATGTCTCTATGACTCAGTGCAGGTAATGTAACAGAACCTAACAAAGCTTGCAACTTGCCTGCTTATGCCTTTTAGATGTTACTGTATGGCCTTCTTTGTTAAACATTAAAAAGAATTAAACATGAAAAAGCTAAGATTTTCTTTTCAAATCAAATTAGTTACAGAATGAAGATAGACACAAAATGCTGGAGTAACTCAGCGGGATAGGCAGCATCTCTGGAGAGAAGGACTGGATGACGTTTCAGATCAAGACCCTTCTTCAGACCGAACTGAAGAAGGGTCTCAACCTGAAACATCACCTATTCCTTCACTCCAGAGATGCTGCCTGTCCCGTTACTCCAGCTTTTTGTATCTATCTTCGGTATAAACCAGCATCTGCTGTTCCTTCCTACACATTAGTTGCAGAATGATGTTCGAATTAGCATTGCTGTGGACTCGCAATTTGCAGTCGATACACATAGCAGCAAGAAAAGCTTCAGGCTGCAACGTAGTTGTACTTTGAATTGATTTTCAATGAGCCCTCTGATGTTGAGCATCTACAAGCAACTGTAATCCCTTTTCCACAAACACTTCGGCAGCAAAGGGTGGCATGGTGGTGCACTGGTAACGTTGCTGCCTTGCAGCACCTGAGACCCGGGTTTGATCCTGGCTACGGGTGCTGCCTGCACGGAGTTCGTATGTTCTTCCTGTGACCGCATGGGTTTTCTCCGGTTGCTATGGTTTCCTCCCGCACTCCAAAGATGTACAGGTTTGTTGGTTAATTGGCTTTGGTAAAATTGTAAATTGTGCGTAATGTATAGGATAGTGCGAGTGGACAGAGTGATCGCTGGTCGGTGCGGACACAGTTGGCCAAAGGACCTGTTTCCGTCCTGTATCTCTAAAGTCTAAAGTCATTGAAGGTCTTGACCGTTGAATCGATTTAGATACATAGAAAATACATAGAAAATAGGTGCAGGAGTAGGCCATTCGGCCCTTCGAGCCTGCACCGCCATTCAATATGATCATGGCTGATCATCCAACTCAGTATCCCGTACCTGCCTTCTCTCCATACCCCCTGATCCCTTTAGCCACAAGGGCCACATCTAACTCCCTCTTAAATATAGCCAATGAACTGGCCTCAACTACCCTCTGTGGCAGAGAGTTCCAGAGATTCACCACTCTCTGTGTGAAAAAGTTTTTCCTCATCTCGGTCCTAAAGGATTTCCCCCTTATCCTTAAGCTGTGACCCCTTGTCCTGGACTTCCCCAACATCGGGAACAATCTTCCTGCATCTAGCCTGTCCAACCCCATAAGAATTTTGTACGTTTCTATAAGATCCCCTCTCAATCTCCTAAATTCTAGCGAGTACAAGCCAAGTCTATCCAGTCTTTCTTCATTTCAATCAAATATTGTGATAACAGTTTTTGTGGAAAACTGGCAGTTTTCATTTCAATTGTGTTCGGAACACATTAAAGTATAAGTTTAATTTTTGCGGATAATTTGAAAGGTGACTCAAGTGCGAATATCATCAAGTCAACGTCCTCATCATAACTTTAAGATATCAGTCAGTCAGTGCAAATTCTAATCAGCGTGCACAAAGACAGGCTAAAGATTCACAAGCACCGTTTTTCAGGAATGTTTTGGAAGCAAAGAAAATACATTTGAATTATTTTTTAAGCTACAATATATAAAGTAGAATATTTATGCTATTGCTCGAGTTACATTGATGTAACAACGGGTATAATTTCAGATGCGCCAATAATTCACGGTTATCTTCAAACTGCCCCACAAGATTGTTTCATTGTAAATTTAGGATTAGTTTAATCAATTTTTCAATTGCCATTTTATTTGTACCACAATCTCCTCAAAATATATTTCTGGACTGAATAGGCTGAATTCTGCTTTTGCGTTTAAAAAAAAGTAATATTTATAGTGACAGCCAGCATGTGGAAAGTAGTTTTTGCCTAAATTGGTTCTGAAACCTTTAAAACTAGTCGTAACCTTATCAGATTAATGTTACCATTTGAAACGCCTTGCTGGCTGACAACAACTTCATGTGGCACCTAATGCTTTTTGATGGACCTCATTTGAAATATAAATTCTATTTTGTGTTGCTACGTAAAACGCTCACATTGGAATTGCAGAGGTGAAGTCTAGTTACGTCAAATTTGTGAAGTTCCTTTCAATCATTGTCACTGAACAGGCACCAGCACAGAACCACAAAGGTTGCAGGATCATCAGCATGGACAGAGTACTTGAAATGCAGATCATCCGTTTCATATTTCCATCTTTTGCCATGGTTTTCAATCATCATTGGGTAAGTTTTTTGTTGGGAACAGACTGGAATATAAAACTTGTAGATTGCAGATGCCAGGAATAAATGATGGACATTTTCAAAAAGTCTATGTTAATTTTGCAAGAAGAATATTGCAATTGGAATAAATATAATATGATGGCTGATTAAAATCACACTTAATTTAATCTGGATGTACCTTCTAAATGATTTTCTGCTTTCCAATATGAAATGCAGTGGTCCAAATTTTATAAATGTTACGGTGAGGCCACATTTGGAGTATTGCGTTCAGTTTTGGTCACCCTGCTATAGAGAAGATGTCGTTGAGCTGGAAAGAGTGCAGAGAAGATTTACGAAGATGTTGCCAAGGACTTGGCAACATCTTCGTAAATGGGTCTTAAGGGGTTGGACAGGCTAGATGCAGGAAGATTGCTCCCGATGTTGGGGAAGTCCAGGACAAGGGGTCACAGCTTAAGGATAAGGGGGAAATCCTTTAAAACCGAGATGAGAAGAACTTTTTTCACACAGAGAGTGGTGAATCTCTGGAACTCTCTGCCACAGAGGGTAGTCGAGGCCAGTTCATTGGCTATATTTAAGAGGGAGCTAGATGTGGCCCTTGTGGCTAAAGGGATCAGAGGGTATGGAGAGAAGGCAGGTACGGGATACTGAGTTGGATGATCAGCCATGATCATATTGAATGGCGGTGCAGGCTCGAAGGGCCGAATGGCCTACTCCTGCACCTAATTTCTATGTTTCTATGTTTCTATGACTTGAGCTATAGGAAGAGGTTGGGCAGGCTAGGGCTTCATTCCTCAGAGCAAAGATGGATGAGGGTGATCTTATTGAGGTGCATAAGATCATGAGGGGAATAGATATGGTCGATGCACCCGATTTTACCCAGAATAGGGAAATCAAGAACCGGAGTACATAGGTTTAGGGTAAGAGGGGAAAGATTTAAAAGACAACTTTTTCACACAGAGGATGGTGGGTATAAAGACAAGTTGCCAAAGAAGACACCTGAAGCAGGTACTATAACAACGTTTAAAAGCTGCTTCATTTTAAACTAAACTGAAATCCATCCAAGATTCATCTTCTTAGAACAATGGGATAACTTCTCCAGAACTCCACTGAAGACATCTTCGATTTGAGGAAACCTCAAATCTTCTGCATCAGATTTGCATTTGGATATTTCTTCAATCAGATCCAACTTCAGAGATTGGGACTTGAGACACGTTCTGAGCACAACTTGCTAGAAACGTTTCTCCAGCTGTCATTATTTTTCAGTGGCAAAGTGAAAATTGTGTTCCCGCTACTGATATCAGGGTCTGGGGCAAATGTTTTCAAATGAATTTTGCTTGGAAAATCAATACACTATCATTTAATCATATTGAAACTGCAAAACCATTCTTATCTGCATTCTGGAGGCAGCCTTGGCTGCAGTCACCAATTTGGGATGTAGCACATCCATTCATGGTCTGTGATCCATACCTCAGAAAAAAAGGTATTTTGAAGAAAAACTGGTGAAGCCCAAATATGGCTTCCAGCAGTTCTTTTTCAATTCTCATGTTAATTTGTACACTTTTGGTTTAGTTTAGAGATACAGCGCGGAAACAGACCCTTCGGCCCACCGGGTCCGCGCCGACCAGCGATCCCCCGCACATTAACACCATCCTACACCCACAAGGGACAATTTTTACATTTACCAAGCCAAATAACCTACAAACCTGTACGCCTTTGGAGTGTGGGAGGAAACCGAAGATCTCGGAGAAAACCCACGCAGGTCACGGGGAGAACGTACAAACTGCGTACAGACAGAACACGCATTCGGGTTGGAACCCGGGTCTCCGGCGCTGCATTCGCTGTAAGGCAGCATCTTTACCGCTGCGCCATCGTGACCGCAGTTAACAGCGAGAAATACAAAGCCTATCATCTTACTCTTCGCCATCATCTGTGACATGACTGATAATCGCACCTTGTCTCTTAAATGAAGAAACACTCACAATGAAGATCAAGTGTGCATTGGGTGATAATTTGCCGAACATTTTCCTCTCTGTCCGCTGAAAACTTCTGGATATCCCAGTTGCTGGCCATTTAACCCCACTTCCAATTCCCGTACCGACCTTTCCTCCATTGCCAGTGTGAGCCACACACAAACTGGAAGAACAATACCTCATATTATACTTGGGTAGCTTCCAACCAAACAGTATGAACATGGCATTCTCCAATTTCCCTTGACCCCCTTCTAATTCACTCGTGTCTTTACCCCTCCCCTATGTGCACACCTTTCTCAGGCAAATTATTCACCTGGTTGAGAAATTGTCTGAGCAGTGGGAGTGGGAGATGGTGGTAATGATCTGCTAGATTTCTGCACGGTTTCTACTTGGGTCCATAACTACTTCCCATATTACAATATTACAATATTACAATATTTTTATTCATTGTCATTTGAACCTCAAATGAGGCTCAAACGAAACTCTGTTTCTACAGCCATACAAAAAGAAACAATTTCTACAAGACACACAAACAATTTAATTCACACAAACATCCATCACAGTGAATCTCCTCCTCACTGT
Organism: Malacoraja senta; assembly: GCA_038087875.1. Lineage (NCBI taxonomy): Eukaryota > Metazoa > Chordata > Chondrichthyes > Rajiformes > Rajidae > Malacoraja > Malacoraja senta. Next base: position 191,253,382 of record CM075978.1, read on the forward strand.
GATGGAAGGCAAAGTCTTGCCTCTCCCCTGTGTTCCATTCTTCTCCCGATGTTAAAGCCCCCAGGCGGGCGATGGTAAGTCCCACGGCCGTTAAGGCCGCGCCGGGCGATGTACGGCCCCGCTCCGGGTCATTCCAACCCCGCGACACGGGCGGGAGAAGTTGCCGTTGCGGGAGCTCCGAAAAGCGGTCTCCCACCAGGGACCCGCGAGCTCCCGATGTCACCGTCCACCAGACCTGCGGCTGGAGCTTCCGAGCTCCAGAGTCGGGTCGCAGCCGCTCGCCACCGCCGCTCCCCCAAGCTCTGAGGCCGGCCAGCCCCATGATGGTGAGTAGTCCGCAGGCTTCGCGACTGGAGCCCCCAGGTCGTTCTGGCTGGAGGCCGCTCCACGGTGCTAGGCCCCAACGACAACGGAGACCCGACAGGGAAAAGGTCGGGTCTCCAGTACAGAGAAGAGATTTAAAAGTCCCCCCCCACACATACACAGTTAAAAACAATATAAAAATAACACAACAAACTACATTCAACTGGACAAAAAATTAAAAAAAGACAGACAGGCTGCAGGGGCCACCCACAAATATCATTAATAACATCAACTGTGAAAGTCACACGTCCCATTTCCACCGTTGTCATCATCAACACCCCACTGCCTTGGAAAAGTAGGGAAACATAATCAAAGACTCGTCCCAACCCCATTATTCCTTCTTCTCGCTGTCCCCATCCGGCAGAAGGTACAGAAGCTTGAAAGCTTGCACCACCAGACTCAGGAAAGGCTTCTTCCCCTCTGTTATCAGGCTTCTGAATGGTCCTTCCGGAGGCTAGGGTACTGTCTTATTCAACTCTGCCTCATTGTGGACATTGGACTTTGTCTATGGAGCTGATGGTCAACAATGCTGAGAAGGGCAGCACGGTAGAGTTGCTGCCTGACAGCATTAGTGACCCCCGGTTTAGTCCTGACTACAGGTGCTGTATGTACAGAGTTTGTACGTATTCCCTGTGACTACAAGGGTCTTCTCCAGGTGCTCCGGTTTCCTCCCACACTCCAAAGACGTACAGGTTTGTAGGTTATTTGGCTTCAGTGAAGATTGTAAATTGTCCCTAGCGTAGAGGACAATGCAAGTGTACAGGGTGAACACAGGGACAGCGCGGACTCGGTAGGCCAAAGGGCCTGTTTCTGCGCTGTATCTCTCAACTAAAGTTAACTAAACTTTGTAAGGTGAAGGGGGAAAGATTTAATAGGAATCTGAGGGGTAACTTTTTCACATATAGGATGGTGGGTGTATGGAACAAGCTGCCAGAGGAGGCAGTTGAGGCAGGGACTATTGCAACACTTAAGAAACATTTAGACAGGCACATGGATAGGACAGGTTTAGAGGGATATGGACAAAACGCAGGCCAGTGGGACTAGTGGATATGTTGGTCAGTGTGGGATGGTTGGGCCGAAGGGCCCAACTGTAAGACTATGACTCTATAATCTAAACAATATTCTGCACTCAATATCTTCCCTTTTGCTCTACGTATTGTACTTGAGTTTGTCCTATCTATTGCACTTGAGTACATTTGATCAGATTGGACGGCATGCAAAACATAGCTTGTGCTGCTCGGTACACATGGTACAAAATAAACCTAAACCTAACACATGGTTTTGCCAATGACACACACATAGGTGGCATTGTAAGTATGGAAACATTGCTATAAAAACTATAATTTGATTAAATGAACAAGCTCAACTGTAGTAAATGGATTTCAGTTCAGGGAAAACATGAGTCACCCACTTAGGAAATAAAAAAGCCTTGAATGGAAAATGTTCTGAATGGTGAAAAGTTTAAATTAATGGAGATTCAAAGATACACAAGGCTCTATATAAATAGGCCCTTCAAAATTTAATGGGCAGATGCAGAAAATAATCAAAAAATCTAAAGCTGACGTTTGTACCTTGAAGATAAGACTGGAAGGGGGGTAGAAGTTACACAGTCATAGTGCAAGCAATAAGTAGACCAAGAACAATTCCAGGTTTGTTTCTTCAGGAAAGATGTATGATCCTGCGAGGGAATGCAGTGGAGATTTACCACAAGTAAACCATTCTTCTAAGGGCTAAGTTACAAGGACCTATTTATGTGACTTGAACCTGTTAATGCTCACTAAACATTACAACATCTTAATATTCCTTGAATAGTTTATATTGCACTCAGTGCTTTTATTGTAGACAGAAAAGGTGCTGGTACATATATATAACAGTTCACATGATGCTGTTGGCTGCTATACATCAATCTAATGTTAACTTTTCGAGGTGCTGGTATGCTGTACCATCTCATAAAAACACAGATTCACAAGCATTGGTGTTCTTCATTGATCAGCATTTCATTCCTGCAATTTGGGCCAAGTCCATCTCCAAGCAGTCTCCTGACTGTTCATGTCAGTGTTCTCTCCATCTCTTCAAGCATCTCCTTTTCTCATCTCTTAGTTTAGTTTAGTTTAGTTTAAAGAGTCCACGTCGACCAGCACCGACCAGCGATCCCCGTACACTTGCACTATCCGACACACAATAGACTTAGACTTAGACTTAGATTCCTTTATTGTCATTCAGACCTTTCGGTCTGAACGAAACTTCGTTGCCTGCAGTCATACATATAATAAATAACAAAACACACAATAAACACAAATTAACATCCACCACAGTGAGTTCACCAGGCACCTCCTCACTGTGATGGAGGCAAAAGTCTTAAAGTCTCTGTCTCTTCCATCTTTGTTTTCCCTCTGCGCTGAGGCGATCCAGGCTTCTGATGTTGTGGCCCAGCCGGGTGATGGTAAGTCATCAATAGGGACAATTTACAATTATACCAAGCCAAGTAACCTACAAACCTGTATGTCTTTGGAGTGTCGGAGGAAACCGGGGATCCTGGAAAAGACCCACGCAGGTCACGGGGAGAACGTACAAACTCCGTATAGACAGCACCCGTTAACAGGATCGAACCCGGGTCCCTGGCAGCTTTTTTGTTGCGTGCTATCGGGCGTTGGAAAGACTATACATGATTACAATCAAGTCATCCACAGTTTACAGTTACAGGATAAAGGGAATAACGTTTAGTGCAAGATAAAGTCCAATAAAGTCAGCGTAAAGATAGTCCTAGGGTCTCTAGTGAGGTAGATAGTAAGTCAGGACCGCTGTCTAGTTGGTGAGAGGATGGTTCAGTTACCTGATAACAGGTGGGATGAACCTGTCCCTGAATCTGGAGGTAATGCAATCTTTCCAGCTTCATGGCATCTCTCCTATACCAGGGTGACCAAAAGTGCTATCAGTGAGGAAAGCTCGATTACACCCAGGTCAATAGACAACAGACAATAGGTGCAGGAGTAGGCCATTCGGCCCTTCGAGCCAACACCGCCATTCAATGTGATCATGGCTGATCATCCCCAATCAGTACCCCGTTCCTGCCTTCTCCCCATATCCCCTGACTTCGCTATTTTTAAGAGCCCTATCTAGCTCTCTCTTGAAAGCATCCAGAGAACCTGCCTCCACCGCCCTCTGAGGCAGAGAATTCCACAGACTCACCACTCTCTGTGAGAAAAAGTGTTTCCTCATCTCCGTTCTAAATGGCTTACTCCTTATTCTTAAACTGTGATCACAGAGTTTTCTTCAGGGCCACAAACTTCCTCAAGTCTTTAACCCTGGTGTATCACTGGTGTATCAAGTCTTTAACCCTGGTGTGTCACCTCACCTCCACACGATAAATGACAACCTTGTAATGAGCATCCGTTTCTTCCAAACACATTTGGAGTTGAGTCCATGCAATGTGATGAAGTTGATAGCGGGGACAGCAAGATTAATCTTCATGCCAAACGAAGATGGTTGTCACACGGGCTATGCTGGTTGATAAAGCACAGTGATAGTGAATGAGTAGCCCCTCTCGATCACTCAGATACTGCTTGCAACGTGTGTTCTCTCCATTATTTTTGCCTGTCATTGAAAGCGCTGCAATTTATTCCTTTCTAAACTCAAACACTCAGTTTTTACACTGGAAATTGATAAGTCCATCCCGTGAAGTGATGCCATCCTTACAGGATCTTGGAAAACTTCAATCTCATCTGTCACACCGCACAGAACTGGGGCTGAACTAGGAGTTGCTTTTCATCTGCATCCAGGGAGAAAGACATAACGTTTCTTTGTCACGTCTTGCAGGTGATATAAAATGTCATTTCCTGGATCCAACGCATGGCATTGAACAAACGATCCAACGGGATTTTTCTGCAAAGTTTGGAGCTTCACCGCAGTTTCTCACACAAGCTGTCAACAGGCAGTCACCCACTAATTCTTCATCACTGAAAGACTGAGTTGTCTTCGCATTTAATGATGCAATTTTATGGCTTTGAGCTGTGACAGATTCGGATTCTTTCTGCAGCTTAAGGAGAATGAGTTACTGGGGAGAGAACCAACATTCTGTTACTGCAGATCATTCTTCATGCAGTTGCGCTGTAAATGCTTTAAACCCAGTAGGTTCAGCGTTGTAAACATCTTCAAGTTGAATTCCTCGGGCACTGCCGTTTTCTCCGGACAAACGGGCAGCAGCACAGTGACACAGCGGTAGAGCTGCTGCCTCACAGCACTAGATTCCCATGTTCGATCCTGACTACAAATGCTATCTGTATGATGTTTGTATGTTCTCACTGTGACCGCGTGGGTTTTCTCCAGGATCTCCAGTTTCTTCCCACATTACAAAGACATACAGGTTTGTAGGTTAATTGGCTTTGTTAAAAAAAAGTAAACAGTCCCTTGTTGGATAATGCTAGACAATAGACAATAGACAATAGACAACAGGTGCAGGAGTAGGCCATTCGTAGAGTATTTTTTGGACTGTTGCAATCTCACCTTTTGTCTCAGTTGTCTACTATTCTCCTTCCTTCTTGGGGAGCCACCATCTTCTAAGCTGTTTCATTGTCTTTTGCTTCTTCCCCGCTGCCTCCTCCCCCCCCCCTTCTTGCCCACACATTCTTCCTGTCGACCCACTTGTTGCCCCACTCCTGCCCCCTCACTGGAGATCCTTGATGATAGATGTTGCCTTCCTGAGGGAATGTCTCATGGAGATGCTTTCGATGGTGTGGAGAGCTGAGCTTGCAATGGATTGAGCTGAGTCCACCACTCTCTGAAGACTTTTGCCTTCCGAAGCATTGGAATTGCCGTCTCAGTCAGGATACTTTCCTCAGTGTATTTTTAGAAGTTTGTCAGAGTATTCGGTGAAGGAATTTCTTTAGCCAGAGGATGGTGAATCTGTGGAATTCATTGCCACAGGCGGTGGTGGAGGGACAAGATATTGGGTATTTTTAAAGCAGAAATTGATGGGTCCTTGATTAGTAAAGGCATCAAAGGTTATGGAGAGAAGGCAAGAGAATGGGGTTGACAGGGAAACATAGATCAGCCATGATCTAATGGAGTTGCAGACTTGATAGGCCAAATTTCCTAATTCTGCTCCTATGCCTTATGGCCTGTAGATGACATGCGCATGTACCTTTAACATAGTGACCTCACCACTACTAACCACTCCCCACATCACCAGTATAATTACAACCTTCCCACCCAGTGCTCTCTCTCTCTGGTTCCGGTGACAGACCACGAACAGCTAGGGCAGTAAAGTATGTGTATCATGAATAAACAGTAGTAAAGACACAGTGTGTTATGACGCCTCTTTACATGGCCTTATGGACATACGAAAACTATTTAAACTACTAGGAAAGTTTAATGGGCCTGTCCCACTTAGGTGACTGCAGGAGACTATGCAGTCGCCGCATGTTCGCGGGTAGTTGCCGGGGAGTCGCCTTCATGGTCGCGAGGAGTTCCCGCATTCTGGGAACTAGTCGCGGCCTCATTGTGGTCGCTGCGAATTTTTCAACATGTTGAAAAATTAGCGGCGACTAGAATGAAGCCGCGATGGAGAGTAGCGAGAATTCTCGCGCCGTAGGTGGGTCGCCAGGTGGTCCTAGTGGGTCGCCAGGAGGTCGAAGGTTCTCAGAGGTTCTCGTAGGTTGTAGCCGGTGCTGACTGGTGAATTTCATTGGCTCATTGAGGAAATAAAACGTAAGCAGCAGTTTTCAGAACCAAGGATAACCGACCCGTAATGTTAAACGTCCGCCGAGCTTCACAGCCGTGTATCTCTGGCTTCTTAAAAGTTGTCTCCACTCCTTCTACCCCCTTCTCCCCCCTCTCCCCCTCATCTCCCCACCACTCTTTTAAAGGACTTACCGTACACTGTGCGAGCCGTCTTTTTACAGCGCCAACCTTCCTGTTCATCACGGTGTGTGTCTGTATCACCTTGGCTTTGCACCATGTGAATTGTTTAGACAGAGCTCCCCCTGCTTTCCCTTTTCCCCGCCTGCATAACGGGCCGGTGAAGGAAGCATTGTGTGTGTGTGTGTGTGTGTGTGTGTGTGTGTGTGTGTGTATGTGTGTGTGTGAGTGTGTGTGTGTGTGTTTGTGTGTGTGTGTGTGTGTGTGTGTGTGTGTGTGTGTGTGTTTGTGTGTGTGTGTGTGTTTGTGTGTGTGTGTGCGCGCGTGTGCGTGCGCGCGTGTGCGTGCGTGCGTGCGTGCGTGCGTGCGTGCGTGCGTGCGTGTGTGCGTGTGTGCGTGCGTGCGTGCGCGCGTGTGCGTGCGTGCGTGCGTGCGTGCGTGCGTGCGTGCGTGCGTGCGTGTGTGCGTGCGTGCGTTCCACTCTGACAATGACCGTTCCAGTTGCTGGTTTTTCAGGCGATTGCCGGCAACTTGACAGTCGACAACAGTCCTTTGAAAAATCGCCGAAGTGGGACAGGCCCATAACTCAACTATGAACTCTGACCTCACTTAATTATGATGCAAATTGAACAGTATTCTTCTGGTACTCTCTCTATCCGAATATTTAGAGATTTTTATCCCCTTGGTAATTTACTTCAAACTGCAGCCTTCTGGAGTCTCTATAATAGTCAAACTCTGGCCTCTTGTGCACATCCTTTCACCGTCCTTCTGGTGCTGTGGATTAAGCTGTTCAGTTCATGAAGGCTAACCTAAAACCATTACTACGCTATCTTTCTCTTATCCATTGAGCAAATCCTAACAACCTATTTCTCCAACTAACGGTTCTGAAATTTGTCCCATCGATATAGTCAATTTTTGTTTGATTGCACATCTGTGAGATGTTATGTGACGTCTGTCCACGTTAATTGGAAGTATTTACGAATCCGTCAATGTGCGATTATATTACCCCACTGCTTTATGGAAGTCTGCCTGAAAAAAGTTGCCAAGTGCTACTCAAAACAAGACATACTATGGAAGGGAACCTGAGCACCCGGAGGAAACCCGCGCGGTCACGGGGAGAAAGTACAAACTCCGTCCTGACTAGAATGTAAATAGTAAGGATCGAACCCGGGTCTCTGGCGCTGTAAGGCAGCAACTCTACTGCTGTGCCTCCCCAATTAGTCCCGGCCCAGTTTAGAGACACAGCTTGGAAACAGGTATCTTCAGCCCACCGAGTCCATGCCGACCAATGATCGCCCATTCACACTAGTTAAATGTAGTTGTTTGTGTTTTTTTGTAGTACTGTTTTTAATTGTGTATATGTGGGGGGCGGGGGGGGGGGGGAGGGAGAAACTTTTAAAATCTCTTCCCTGCACGGGAGACCCGACTTTTTCCCTGTCGGGTCTCCATTGTCGTTGGGGCCTAGCTCCGTGGAGCGGCCTCTGACCGGGACGACCTGGGGGCTCCAGTCGCGGAGCCTGCGGAGCTGCGGACTCACCATCGTGGGGCTGGCCGGCCTCGGAGCGTGGGGAGCGGTGGTGGCTCGCTGCTGCGGCCCGACTCCGGAGCTCCAGCTGCAGACCTGTGGACTGTGATATCGGGAGCTCGCGGGTCCGGGTGAGAGACCGCTTTCCGGAGCTCCCGCAACGCAACTTCTCCCGCCCGTGTCGCGGGGTTGGAACGACCCGGAGCGGGGCCGTAAATCGCCCGGCGCGGCTTTAATGGCCGCGGGACATTCCAGCGCCCGCCGGGGGCTCCAACTTGGTGACTTTTGGGCCCGGAGCGAGGCCGTACACCGCCCGGCGCGGCCTCAACGGCCGTGGGACTTAACATTGCCCGCCTGGGGCTTCAACATCGGGAGGAGAATGGGGAGTGCAGGGGAGAGAAATGACTTTGCCTTCCATCACAGTGAGGAGGAGATTCACTGTGATGGATGTTTTTCTGTAGATTGAATTGTTTGTGTGTCGTGTAGGAACTGTTTTGTTTGTATGGCTGTGGAAATGGAATTTTGTTTGAGCCTCTTTGAGGTTCAAATGACAATAAAATCTAATCAATCAATCTATATCATTCCACTTTCACATCAGAAGCAATTTTACAGAGGCGAATTAAGCTTAAAAAAAAGGCACGTTTTTGGGATTTGGGAGGAAACCGGAGCAGCCGGAGAAAACCCACGCGGTCACAGGGAGAACGTGCAAACTCCACACAGACAGCACCCAAGATCAGGATCGAACCGGGGTCTCTGGTGCTTTGAGGCAGCATCTCCACCGGCCACGCCAAAGGGAACTAAAACTGGTTTGCCGGGCTTAAGGTAAAAAGGATATAAAACTCAATAGAATGATATATTTCTACACTTCAAAAGTTAATTAATTGAGACATTTCATTGTGATAAGGTACTATTTAAATATAAGTATTATTAGCATTGCATAAGCAGCTTTCACATGGTTAAATTAATATGTTTAAAGCTACAATTGGGATGGATTTAGCTCATGGCTGGGATGCAATAGATGATTATTTTGGGATCAGATAGTGTTTGACTTGCTCGAATGGTATCTTCTGATAGTTGATCACAAATCACTGCCTTTACAGTGGAAGAGAGAAAATGAAGCTTCAATTTAAATAAACTAATTCACTTTAATTAAATCATGAATAATTGGTCTTTTTAAAACAAATTCTCTCAGCTCCACTTTAATAATTACAATATTTATCTTTTCAAGCATAATTTGTGCTATGCAAATAGGTTACAGGATTTAATATAAATGTGAATTTTATATATAAATCTCTCTTCAATTCCATCAAAATGAGTCGGCTTTTAATCCCGTCTTTCCTTTTTAATACACTTTGTTCTCCAACTTGCCTTGATACAGAGAGCTGTTTTTAATATAGAAATTGCAAAGAACGTGTGCATGTGTTACACATTTTTCAGCAATCTGTCCAACAAAATGTGGTTTTATTACAGTCAAACCTTCTCATTACTTCCGAATAATTGAAGCCGAAAATCTAATCTCAGACCAGTGTTAACTGTTCAAAATGTTAGATTAACACAAAGATATAAACGACATCTATTTATTCACTATTGATGGAGAATGGAAATCGTTACAGGAATACAATAGGTATTTTAGACACATTTTAGACTTTTGTGGTGGTTCTCTAAGTAAAAAAAAAAGATTATTACACTGAAGATAGACACAAAAAGCTGGAGTAACGGCTCGAGATCCTTCTTCACCCTTTTCTTCTCTCCAGAGATGCTGCCTGTCCCGCTGAGTTATTCCAGCATTTTGTGTCTATCTTCGGTTTAAACCAGCATCTGCAGTTCCTTCCTACATATGATTATTATGATTAAACCGCAAGAGATGCCACACTTGTCGCTTTACCTCCCCCCTCAACTCCATTCAAGGACCCAAGCAGTCATTCCAGGTGCGACAGAGGTTCACCTGCACCTCCTCCAACCTCATCTATTGCATCCGCTGCTCTAGATGTCAGCTGATCTATATCGGTGAGACCAAGCGTAGGCTTGGCGATCGTTTCGCCGAACACCTACGCTCGGTCCGCATTAACCAACCCGACCTCCCGGTGGCTCAGCACCTCAACTCCCTCTCCCATTCCGAATCCGACCTCTCTGTCCTGGGCCTCCTCCATGGCCAGAGTGAGCAACACCGGAAATTGGAGGAACAGCACTTCATATTCCGCTTGGGTAGTCTGCATCCTCTTGGCATGAACATTGAATTCTCACAATTCACTTAACCCTTGCCGTCTCCTCCCCTTCCTACCTCTCCCTCAGCCTCCTCCTCCTCCTCCTTTTTCCTTTCTTCTCCCCGCCTCCCCCCGCCCCCCATCAGTCTGAAGAAGGGTTTCGGCCCGAAACGTTGCCTATCTCCTTCGCTCCATAGATGCTGCTGCACCCGCAGAGTTTCTCCAGCATTTTTGTGTACCTATGGTTGAAACTAGACTGGAGACCAATAGTCTGATATGCCTTGGTTCTCGAATGGTTATGGTAGACAACTGGGAAAGAGCTTAGCACAGTGGAGCAGTTGTAGAGCTGCTACCTCACAGCGCCAGTGACCCGGATCCGATCCTGACCTCGGGTGTTGTCTGCGTGGAAAGATCGGCAATCATCTTGATTTGTGCTTTATCAAGGCATAAGCAACGCAAACACAGTCTGAAGAAGGGTCTCGGCCCGAAACGTCACCTATTCCTTCTCTCCAGAGATGCTGCCTGTCCCGCTGAGTTACTCCAGCATTTTGTGTCTATCTTCGGTGTAAACAAGCACCTGCAGTTCCTTCCTGCACATCATTTGAAGGAAAATGTAATGTTACCATGGTGCAGTCTAGCTCAATAAACTGCGGTCTCACGACCAGTCGATAGTGATTACATAATCAGCAAGTTTGAAATGAGAACAGTGGCAAGAAGGCTTCTGTTTCCTCCACACAGCAGTTGATGTAGATAATAGACTCCAAGCATAAGTAATTACTGTTGTGGTAATTAGCTCCTTTGTAAAGGAATATGAACATGCTGGAGGGGGGGGGGGGGGGGGAGGGAATGTTAGGAGATGGGGAAAAACAAAATGATGTATAAAGATGGGCGGCACAGTGGCACAGTTGGTAGAGCTGCTGCCTCACAGCGCCAGAGACCCAGGTTCGATCCTGACCTTGGGTGCTGTCTGCGTGGAGTTTGCACGTTCTCCCTGTGAACGCAGGGATTTCCTCCGAGTGCTCGGGCTTGATGAGTTTGATGAGTTTAGTTTATTGTCACGTGTACCGAGGTACAGTCAAAAGCTTTTGTTGTGTGCTGAACAGTCAGCGGAAAGACAATACATGATTACAATCGAACCATCCCCAGTGTTCAGATACATGATAAAGGGAATAACGTTTAATGCAATATAATGTCCAGTCAAGTCCGATTAAAGGAAGTCAGAGGGTCTCCTATGAGGTAGATAGTAGCTCAGGACAGCTCTCTAGTTATTGATGGGATGGTTCAGTTACATGATAGACAAGCAGGTTTGTAGGTTAAAGGACCACTTATGTGTCCTTGGCATGCAAATTACGCGACCTCGTGGTCGCGTTGAGCCACGACTGTCCCGCGAAGGTCATGTACCCGCACAGCCGTCTGGAGCGCGTGACGACATTTGAAGATGGACGCAAAATGCCAGAGTAACTCAGCGGGACCGGCAGCATCTCTGGAGAGAAGCAATGGGTGACGTTTCCTGTCGAGACTCTTCTTCAGTCTGAAAAGAAGGGTCATGACCCGAAACGTCACCCATTCCTTCACTCCAGGATTTCGTGTCTATCTTCAATTTTCTTGGCCCCGCTCTGGGATTAGAAGTGGGGGCGGATCCGGATCCGCAACGGCCGTGAGCCCCAGGCCGAGCTCGACGATCGTTTGCCTGCTTCTGCTGCTGTTGAAGGTGAGAAGTTGCGTTGCGCCAGGGCCTTGGGCCTGTCCCACAGTTACGCTACAGGCCGTTGGCGCGCGAAGATTTCGTTCACTACAAAAATTTCGGAGCCCTGCGTGATGTAGCGCACAACTACATACCCCTCCGCGCTTCTAAGTGGGACTGGCCCCGCGCGGCCATACGATGCCCGTTCGCCTCAACGCGACCACGAGATCGCGTAATTTGCATGCTAAGGACACGTAAGTGGGACAGGCCCTTAATTGATCTCTGCAAATTGCCCCCTGATGTGTAAGGAATGGATTCAAAAGTGGGATAAGGTGGAGCCAGTGTGGTCGATGGTCAGCGAGGGGTTCGGTGGGCCAGAAGGTCTGTCTCCATGCTGTGTCTCCAACTAAACAAAACTAAATAGGAACATCTGTGCAGTGATGAAGTTAGACATTTTTCATGATATGTTTTACGGTTGGAACAGCCATTTAGACAAACGAGGTCATATGAAGCACAAAGAGAAAAGATGCGATCTAAAAGTACCTAGTTAACTATGAATCAGATCAGACCTGAGCTATTTTGGACACAGACGTTTGGTACATGCAATTTATCATTTGATGCATTGGTCTCTAAGTAACATTTTTATACAAGCCAGATTCATGGAACTGCAACAAATCCATCTACAAATTTGGATCAAGTGAAGAGTGTAAATCATGTCGACACGAGCACAGTGGTAAAACATGTAAACATATTATATATCTCATAACGCAGTCTGGTGAAATGGCACCAACTAACGTTAAAATTGTTGATCAATCAGTGAGTGAGCAGCTTTTGTGAAGCTTCGGCTCCACAGATGTTAAGGCGGTCCTCATTTCAAACATAAACACTGTATTTTTCAGGCCTATCCAGGGGAGGGGGCTGTTGTGTTCAGTTGGCAAGAATTAGTGCCAGGAAAATACAATGTGAGGTCAATTACCTATTGGAATCTCTCATTAGTTTTTTTGTCATTTTAGTTTAGTTTAGTTTAGTACCAAGGTACAGTGAAAAGCTTTTGTTGCGTGCTAACCAGTCAGCGGAAAGACAATACATGGTTACAATCTGTTCTGGATAAATGATAGTCCGTGGGTCTCCAGTGAGGTAGATCGTAGCTCAGGACTGCTCGCTACTAGTTTTCAGTTTTTCTGTTCAGTTCAGTTTGGTGCCACCCGTTATTTTCAGTTTGGTAATCGTCTACTTAAGGTCATAAGTATTAGGAGCAGAATTAGGCCATTCGGCCCATCAAGTCTACTCCGCCATTCAATCATGGCTGATCTATGTCTCCCTCCAAACCCCATTCTCCTGCCTTCTCCCCATAACCTCTGACACCTGTACTAAGCAAGGTAGACAAAAGTGCTGGAGAAACTCAGCGGGGTGCAGCAGCATCTATGGAGCGAAGGAAATAGGCAACGTTTCGGGCCGAAACCCTTCTTTCGACTAATCAAGAATCTATCAATCTCTGCCTTAAAAATATCCATTGACTTGGCCTCCACAGCCTTCTGTGGCAAAGAATTCCACAGATTCACCACCCTCTGACTAAATGTCTCCTCATCTCCTTCCTAAACAAACATCCTTTAATTCTGAGGCTATCTGCATGCTACATGCTAGATGCTAGATGCTACATGCTACATGCTACATGCTACATGCTCGATGCTACATGCTATATGCTACATGCTACATGCTACATGATCCAGTCTTGACATTGACAACCCTTCCTAGTCTCTCGCTGTACCTCATGAGAACGCTGAGGAGCCACAATCTTCTAAGAGAAGAAATATCTATTCATCTTCATCTATGCCCCTTAGTTTGAGATACCGCTAATTTTAAAACCATTATTCCAAAAATCCACAGTCAATCCCCCTCAGAACGCTTCAACAGTCAGCTTTAATTTGTCTCCAATGAGTTAGAGACCCATTCTGCTCAGCCTGTCTTCATATGTCATCCCCTTCATCCGAAGAATCAAATGAGTGAACATCCGTGCACTGTCTAGTTCGGAGATACAGCGCGGAAACAGGCCCTTCATCCCACCGAGTCTGCACCGACCAGCGATCCCAGCACATTAACACCATCCAAGGTACCCTAGGGATATTTTGTCTCCGGCGCTGCAAGCGCTGTAAGGCAGCAACTCTACCGCTGCGCCAATGTTCCGCCCTTTCAAAATGGCGCTTCTAAAAAGTGGTCCATCATTGTTTAATTTTTCCCCACTTTGTTGTGATGGTAAGCGCTGGAGGAACTCAGCGGGTCAGGCAGCATCTCTGGAGAAAAAGGATGGGTGACGTTGCGGGTTGGGACCCTTCTTCAGACTCAGTCTCATTCTTTTTCATCCAGTCATCCCACAAACCGTCGTCCCTCTTCTTGCTCGGCCATCTTCAATCTTTGTGCTCTGGGTACACCTCCCGTAGGGTAAGACCCCCGGTTCCTTCTCACCGGTCCTTTGTCCAGTATCCTCTGCCGTTGCCGACTCCCTCCACCTCCTCTCTGGTCCACGATCTATCCGGGGCGAGCAGGAGCCGGACTTGGTGGCTTCCCTCCCCTGGCTCATAGAAAGTCAGCATACACTCGATGGGCTGAAGGGCCTCCTTCCATGCTGTATGTCTAAACTAAACTAAATGGCGGCATGGTGGCGCAGTGGTAGAGCTGCTGCCTTACAGCGCCAGGGACCTCGGTTCAACCCTGACTGCGGGTGCTGTCTGAACGGAGTTTGTACGTTCTCCCCGTGACCTGTGTGGGGTTTTCTCCGGTTGCTCCGGTTTCCTCCCACACTCCAAAGACATACAGGTTTGTAGATTAATTGGCTTGGTAAAATGTAAATTGTCCCTAGTGTGTGTGGGATAGTGTTAGTGCATGGGGGACTGCTGGTCAGCGCGGATTCGGTGGGCCGAAGGGCCTGTTTCCGCGCTGTATCTCCAAAAAACGAAACCAAAGTGAAAACAAGATTTGTTAATGATTATATTTTTTGCAGCTTCGACCTAAATCTTGTGTAAATGCTCTGATCTCCGTTTAGTGCTTTTACAAACATTTAAAGTATTAGTACAAATCATGCTCTATCTTTCATTGCTTGTAGCCTGTGAGAATTCTTTAACGTGACTTGCTGCTCAACGACACGAGCTTATCGCTGCTACTGCTTGCCAGGGATTGCTTTGAACTGACAGCTGGCACCAACTGATGTTGGAAAAGTGAGGCGTCAACCACACAGATTATTAAGTGTTCTTCCCCGCCTTTCTTCCAGTACAACAGTGGGGTTTGTTTCATTGCCACTGCGCAATATACCACACGGATAGGACAGTTTTGGAGGGATATGGACCAAACGCAGGCAGGTGGGACTCGTGTCGCTGGACAAGTTGGCCGCATTAAAGGCCATCTCTAATTAAATTAGAATTTTTTTTTTTTTAATTTGTATTTTATTAGAAGTACATTACATTACAACCACATACATTAGTACTCGTCATTTATATCTTCTTACAATTAATGTACTCCATTTATTTTTTACACTAGAAAAGGAAAAGATTGAAAGAAAGAAGAAAGTGAAGGAAAAAGTGGAAGTGTAGGAAATGTGACAACAAAAAAGGACAAAGACCCTATAAGAGCAAAATTAAAAACAAAGAAAAAGAGTTAAGAAATAGACCCTAGGAAAAAAAGAAAGAGAGAAAGAGGAAAAAGAGAGAAACAAATATTTTATGAGCATTACGCAAAATGGACATACCAACTCTTCAACTATCATCCCCCCTTACCTGACCTTTAAATTAGAATTAAAGGACATTCCTTTAGGAAGGAGATAAGGAGGAATTTCTTTAGTCAGAGGGTGGTGAATCTGTGGAATTCTTTGCCACAGAAGGCTGTGGAGGCCAAGTCAATGGATATTTTTAAGGCAGAGATAGATAGATTCTTCATTAGTACGGGTGTCAGGGGTTATGGGGAGAAGGCAGGAGAATGGGGTTAGGAGGGAGATGTAGATCAGCCTACATCAGCCTGATTGAATGGCGGAGTAGACTTGATGGGCCGAACGGCCGAATTCTGCGCCTATCACTTCTGAGCTTATGACCTAAAGAGTTTGAGAAATGTGAGCAATAGGTCTCTAAATGGGTTGATTGGTGGATCAGATAGAGATAAGGGAGTACAAGATGAAGGAGATAGTCATTGAACAGGTGGGTGATCACTGGTGAGGGGAAGTTGTACAATCTCAGTCATTCTTCTCCCCTCCCTACTCTGAGTCTTAGTGATAGAAAAACCCTTGTAAACAAGAGCCTGTAATGCAGGTGGCTGAGCGAATACTGTCCAAAGGTATGTTCTTCAGAATGTGAGTGGCAATGATATTACTGAACGTGGTAGGTCTGTGGGTTTACAGAAGGGGAATCTGTGAATTGATTATAGACACAAAAGGCTGGATTAACTCAACGGGACAGGCTGCATCTAATGCGGGCAGATGCTGCCTGTCCTGCTGAGTTACTCCAGCATTTTGTGTCCATCTTCGATTTAAACCAGCGTCTGCAGTTCTTTCCTGCACATTTTGTGTGTGAATTGATTTAGGGGATAACGGGACCTGGTGCACCTGAACTCCAGCCAATTAAAGGGGAAGTTAGATTTTTGCCAACAGTATATGCCAGCAGCACCTGATCTGGATGGGGAACGCCACTAATGGCTTTAACAATTACTGTCTTCAACGGGGGACCAATTTGCAAGGGAGGGTTTGAAATTAGCAATGGTTTTCAGGCTCTTGTGTTCTTGCTGTAAGCTTTCCAGAACATTTCAAAACAGCCTTTTGATGTTGAATCTTGTACATGGGTGACTTCAGAATGTACCTGCCTAGCTCATTTAAGCAGTAGTTACAGGATATATCATTCTGTTGCACAATATAATCCTGTTGCACAGTAAGGCCTGTGCTGGAAGCCTTCTAATATTGTTTAAATAGTTTTGTTTAGTTTACAGATTCAGTGCGGAAACAGGCCCTTCTGCCCACCGAGTCCGCGCCAACCATTGATCACCTGTTCACACACTAGTTTACCTTAGAGATACTGCGTGGAAACAGGCCCTTCGGCCCACCGAATCTGCGCCAAGCAGCGATCCCCGCACACCAACACTAACCTACAGACACTAGGGACAATTTCCAATTTTACCAAAGCCAACTAACCTACAAACCTGTACGTGTTTGGAGTGAGGGAGGAAACCGGAGCACCCGTGTATATATGTATGTAGTTTGTTTTGTTGTGCTATTCTTATAACAAATGTAAAGCACTTTGGCCAACGAGAGTTGGTTTTTTAAATGTGCTATATAAATAAATGTGACTTGACTTGACCCATGGAAAACCCATGCAGTCACATGGAGAACGTACAAACTCCGTATAGACAGCACCCATGGTCAGGATTGAACCCGGGTCTCTGGCGCTGTAAGGCAGCAACTCTACCGCTGCGCCACGGTGCCTGGTTTCCACTTTCAGGGCTAGAACCTAAATCATATGCATGTTGTTGAAAGGTGGAGCAATGCATTTCCATGTTTCTAATGATGCATCTTTGTCTTCATATCATTGTGAGGTATTGCTTTAATGGAAAATGAAGTAAAATCATTCTGGAACCAGATTCATTTCACATATTTGGATATATCATTAATTTGAGACACAAACAGGCATTTTTGTGTTACCTTTCATGCCCCATTTATTTTCTAAAATATGAGTATTATTAATGATTGTGACCTTTCAGAATACACTTTTACACAATGAATGATCCCTGGTCTCAGTACTTGTAAAATCATAGATTGCAGCTGTGACCGCAGAACAGTATTTGTGAACAAATGGATTCTTTTGAATTTCTGTTCTGGAAACAGATATGTTTGAACAAATGGCAGTCATTAGCGAGTAATTGAAAATACCACTGGATAGCGCTGGCCTTGTAAACACTGAATATATTGTTATTGTACAAACCCAATAAGCCCTAGCAGAAAGCTTCATTTCTGTTTACCAATATGTTTGTTCCTACACCTTTTCCCACTCTTTTTACCCCCCCCCCCCCCCCCCCCCCATATTCCAGTCGGGTGTTGGTTTTCACCAATATGTCCTCCCTTGAGCCTCACATCCGCCATGTTGTCAAAACATCATTTTTTCACCTCCGCAACATTGCAAAAATCAGATCCTCTCTCACACCCCCCGCTGCTGAAAGACTCATCCATGCCTTCATCTCCTCCCGACTGGACTACTGTAACTCTCTTCTTTTCGGAATCAATTCCAGCAACATCAAACGACTCCAACTGGTCCAAAATGCAGCCGCTCGACTCATTACCCACACCAAATCCTGGCACCACATCACCCCAGTTCTCAAAGAACTTCACTGGCTTCCCATTTCCCACCGGATCACCTACAAAATCCTGGTCCTCACCTACAAAGCCCTCAACAACCTGGCCCCCCCTTATCTCATTGACCTCCTCTCCCCCTACCAACCCTCACGGTCCCTCAGATCCACATCAGCTGGTCTCCTCTCCACTCCGAAATCAAACCTCTGCACCTTTGGAGGCAGAGCCTTCTCCAGGGCAGCTCCCAGGCTCTGGAATTCCCTCCCACAACTGGTCTGAAATTCTGAGTCCCTCACCATCTTCCAGTCCCGCCTCAAGACCCATCTCTTCACCTCTGCATACCCTTAGTCCCATGTTCCCCTCCCCTCTGTCTTACTGCTCTATTTTGTTTTGTTTATTCCTGACTCTCAATTGTAAAGCGACTTTGAGTCCTGAAAAGCGCTATATAAATAAAATCTATTATTATTATTATTATTATTATAGACAATAGGTGCAGGGGTAGGCCTTTCGGCCCTTCGAGCCAGCACCGCCATTCACTGTGATCAGAGCTGATCATCCATAATCAGTACCTCGTTCCTGCCTTCTCCCCATATCCATTGACTCCGCTATCTTTAAGAGCTCTGTCTAACTCTCTTGAAGGCATCCTGAGAATTGGCCCCCACTGCCTTCTGAGGCAGAGAATTTCACAGATTCACAACTCTCTGGGTGAAAAGGTTTCTCCTCATCTCCGTTCTAAATGGCTTGCCCCTTATTCTTAAACTGTGGCCCCTGGTTCTGGACTCCCCCAACATTGGGAACATGTTCCCTGCCTCTAACCTGTCAATCCCTTACTTATATGTTTCAATAAGATCCCCTCTCATCCTAAATTCCAGTGTATGCATGCCCATTCTTTCAACATATGACAGTCCCGCCATCCCAGGAATTAACCTCGTGGACCTACGCTGCACTCCCTCAATAGCAAGAATGTCCTTCCTCAAATTTGAATCTCACAACAGGTTATTTCACTTTCCCTCCTCTTGTTCCTTGCTATGTAGCTTTCATTCTCCATCTAACTAGATATAATTTAGAGAAATGAGCCCTTTGGCCCACCGAGACCACGCTGACCATCGATCACCAGCTCACACTATTCCATGTTATCCCTTTCCCCACACCATTTATAGAGGTCAATTGACCTACAAACCCGCATGCCTTTGGGATGTGGGAGGAAACCGGATCACCCGGAGGAAACCCAAGTGGTCACAGGGAGAACGTGCAAACTCCACCCCGGACTGCACCCAAATGCCGGAATCGAACGCAGATCTCTGGCGCTGTGAGGTGTACCTCCTTTGCCTAATTGTGTCTAATTCCTTTGTCTTTCTCCCAAACCTCCGCAATTTCTCTTTCAAGTATTTTCACAATCCACATTTGAAGGTTCCTCTTGTGTTTGTGGACTCTGGCGTTCATTGGCGATAAATCTGGAGAATGTAATTAAGCTGAGATGCACAAGGATGTTGTCAGGACTGGAGGGCTTGAGTCACAAGGAGGGATTGGATAGATAGTGTCTGTTTGCCCTGTTGCAAAGGAGGCTGCGGAGTGATCTGACACAACTTTATAAAACGCACACCTCCACATTCAGGGACAGTTTCTTTCCAGCTGTTATCAGGCAACTGAACCATCCTACCACAACCAGAGAGCAGTGCTGAACTACTATCTACCTTATTGGTGACCCTTGGACAATCGGACTTTGCTGGTTTTACCTTGCACTAAACGTTATTCCCTTATCATATATCCATACACTGTAAATGGCTCGATTGTAATCATGAGTTGTCTTTCTGCTGACTGGTTAGCACGCAACAAAAGCTTTTCACTGTACCTCGGTACACGTGACAATAAACTAAACTGAACTAAAAATCATGAAGGGTTAGTTAGTCTATTTCTTCCCAGGGTAGTAGAATATACATAATACACAGTATAGCTGAGAAGAGAAAGGTTTTTAAGAGGATCTGGGGGGTAAATATTTCACAGGGATGGTGGGTGTATGGACAAGATGCCAGGGGAAGTGGTAGAGGTTAAAGAGACATTTGGACAGGCAAAAATGGTCAGATTCACTTTCCTTCAATATCACTTTGTAAGAAGGAATCTCCGTGTTCCTTCACAACTGTCTCTTTGGAAAGATGGTCCAGAAATGCGCATTGTCCATGAAACAGCCAGCAGAGGGCAGTAATTATTTAGTGTGCCAAGCTCACAACACAATTACAAACAAATAATGCAATTCAAGATCAAATCAAGTGTTTATTTGTCATGTGTACCAAAAAGGGGACAATTAAATTCTTACTTGCGGCAGCATAACATGTCTTCTTCTTCTTCTTCTTGCGTATGGCGTGCACAGCCTAAAGTTGTAGGGCAACTTGTTCTATTTGATTGTTGATTGCACACGAGGTTGATTGCATTCATCGAAACAGGGCGGACCACATGGAGGTTGCAATCTCCCACCCCAACATGTCTCTAAACGCAGTACTCAACAGATAACATAATAAACAAGCAAAAAAAGTTTAATAAATTAAAAAAAAATCCAATATTAGTGCAAAAACAAAACAGAAGCTCAAAGTCCCCAGTGGAAACAAGATACTTGATGTCAGAAGGAACTGCTGATGCTGGGAGACACCATAGATAGACACAAAATGCTGGAGTAACTCGGCAGGACAAGCAGCATCTCTGGATTGAAGGAGTGGGTACATTTTGGCTCAAGACCCTTCTTGATACTTTGCGGTTTAGTTGGTGTTTGTACTCTTCAAGTGCCTGATGGTTGTCGGGAAGAGGCTGTTCCTGAACCAGGACATCCCGTTTTTCAGAATCCTGTATCTCCATCCAGATGGCAGGCATGAAATGAGATGGTGGCCAGGGTGGTGTGGGTCCTTGATGATGCTGGCTGCCTTTTTGAGGTGGGCAGGTCAGTACCTGTGATGGACCGGGCGGTTTCCACAACCTATTGAGCTACACTGAACAACTTTTCTTGAACATTGATTGCCAGATCCCTAAATACTACTTGTTTCCCTTCATGAGATGCTCAGTTCAACCTGGTAAAGGGCCTGTCCCACTTTCACGACCTAATTCACGACCTCTGCCGAGTTTGCCCTTGACTCATACTCGCAGCATGGTTGTCACGAGGTCGTAGGAGGTCGTAGGCAGGTCGTAGCAGGTCCTGATGCTAGTCGTAAGTACTCGTGGTATCAAGTAGGTCGTGGCGTTTTTTCTAGCCTGATGAACAATGTCCACGAGTAAAAAAGGTCGTGAATTAGGTCGTGAAAGTGGGTCAGGCCCTTAACACTGTTGCCATTATTGTACTGAGAATTAATATTCAGTTTTAAAGCAATTTTCAGCTTTACTTTACTAAACAGTCATTATGGACTCAGTCAGATTGCAAATCACAACAAGTAAAAATTAAAAAACGGTGCCCTCATCACCATGCATAAATTATTTATATTTAAACAAAGATATCTGCTTGTGTTGTGTAGCATCTATTATGTTCCTCTCGCTGACAATTCTAGCTGATTATGTGGTGCCTGATGTGCAGAAATCAAACACTTTATCACACAAACGTGGTGGCTGTTTGGAACGAGGAGATAGTTGAGGCGTGTACAATCACAATGTTTCAGAAACATTTGAACAGGTACATGGATAGGACGGGTTTAGAGGGATATGGGCCAAATGCAGGCAGGTGGGACCTGTGAAGATGCATCTCTAAACTAAACTAAACTAAATTAAGCACTGAGTTTTGTACATCTAGTCTAGTATCATCCTTACAGACCATGCTTTCCCCACATCTCGGTTTAATCTTCATGCCTTATGACAGCTTCCAAGTGGGTGATATCTGAAACGGGCTGCCAGAAGGACCTGGTGGAATCGGATACAGTTACAATGTTTGAGGCATTTGGATAGACACCGAACTAGGCAAGGCATAGACGCACAGAGTCTCTTGCCCGGAGTAGGGGAATCGAGGACCAGAGGATATTGGTTCAAGGTGAAGGGGAAAAGATTTAATAGGAATCTGAGGGGTAACTTTTTCACACAGAGGGTGGTGGGTGTATGGAACAAGCTGCCAGAGGAAGTAGTTGAGGCTGGGACTATCCCGATGTTTAAGAAACAGTTAGACAGATACATGGATAGGACAAGTTTGGAGGGATATGGGCCAAGCGCAGACAGGTGGGACTAGTGTAGCTGGGACATGTTGGCCGGTGTGGGCAAGTTGGGCCGAAGAGCCTTTCCACACTGTATCACTCTATGACGGGTATGGTTTTAAGTGGGATTCATGTAGATGGTCAAATGAGTAAGCATAAACATGGAGGGCTGAAGGGCCTATTTCTGTGCTGTACAACTCTCTATGATCTTCTCATTCAACAGGCACCATAAGAAGTAACATGTTCAACTGCTGGCACAGTGGCACAACTGGTAGAGCAGCTGCCTCACTGCACCAGAGACCCGGGTTTGATCCTGCCTGAATCTGCTGTCTGGGTGGTGTTTGCACGTTCTCCATGTGAATGTGGCTTGTATTCACTGGAGTTTAGAAGGATGAGGGGGGATCTTATAGAAACATATAAAATTATAAAAGGACTGGACAAGCTAGATTCAGGAAAAATGTTCCCAATGTTGGCCGAGTCCAGAACCAGGGGCCACAGTCTTAGAATAAAGGGGAGGTCATTTAAGACTGAGGCGAGAAAAAACTTTTTCAGCCAGAGAGTTGTGAATTTATGGAATTCCCTGCCACAGAGGGCAGTGGAGGCCAAGTCACTGGATGGATTAAAGAGAGAGTTAGATAGAGCTCTCGGGGCTAGTGGAGTCAAGGGATATGGGGAGAAGGCAGGCACGGGTTATTGATAGGGGACGATCAGCCATGATCACAATGGCCTCCTCCTGCACCTATTTTCTATGTTCCTATGTAACCCTATGGGTACTTCACCTTCTTCCCCACTTGCTAAAGACTTGTGGTACGGTTAGCTTATTGACCACTGTGAGCTCTCCCTGGTGTGTGACTATGTGGTAGCATCTCTGAGGAGTTAATGGGAATACTGGAAGCATCAAATGTTTTAGGATTGTGAGTGGTCTGGAATGAGCATCAAAGGCCATTTGAGATGATCAAATGTTATGGGATAGTTGAACTGCCTGTACAGTATTACTGACTGCTGAGAATTGTTTTTAGTTTAAATCATTGGTCTAGGAAAAGTAAAAGGCCAAACACATTAAGATGTGGATGGAAGCAACTGCAGATGCTGGTTTACAAAAAAGACAGAAAATGCTGGAGTAACTAGGGTCAGCTGTAGAGTAGCTCCCTTGCAGCGCCAGGTCAGTACCTGTGATGGACCGGGCGGTTTCCACAACCTATTAAGCTACACTGAACAACTTTTCTTGAACATTGATTGCCAGATCCCTAAATACTACTTGTTTCCCTTCATCAGATGCTCAGTTCAACCTGGTAAAGGGCCTGTCCCACTTTCACGACCTAATTCACGACCTCTGCCGAGTTTGCCCTTGACTCATACTCGCAGCATGGTTGTCACGAGGTCGTAGGAGGTCGTAGGTAGGTCGTAGCAGGTCCTGATGCTAGTCGTAGGTACTCGTGGTATCAAGTAGGTCGTGGCGTTTTTTCTAGCCTGATGAAAAATGTCCACGAGTAAAAAAGGTCGTGAATTAGGTCGTGAAAGTGGGTCAGGCCCTTAACACTGTTGCCATTATTGTACTGAGAATTTTCACCGGGTGCTCCGGTTTCCCCCCGTACTCCAAAGGCGCACAGGCTTGTTGGTCAATTGGCTTTGGTAAAATTGTACATTGTCCCTAGTGTGTAGCATAGTGCTAGTGTACAGGATAATCGCGGGTCGGTGCAGACAGGGCCGGCCTTAGGAGGTGCGGGGCCCAATTGGGAACAATTTTGGTGAGCCCCAGGTTCCCAGCCAAGGTCTGTAGATTCATAGAAATATAATTAAAGTCTATTATAGACTTTATATCTCTATGGTAGAATGGAAAGTAATCAAAATGTGCGCTTAAAAAGTGCCTGTGAGTTAATGGGACCAAACAGATCTAAGCTACATATTAATATAAAATTGCATATATGTAAGCCTACAAATAACAAACAAAATGTGTAGATCACCTCTGAAAAGTACATAGTTACAATACCACTTGTTTTAGTGACTGAAATGAAAAAAAAAAGTAATTTAATTAAATAGATCCTGGAAAACCAATAACCATTGGGGAAAAACCAGTCCAGGCATTAAATGTTGGGCTTCAGCCCCATCCTACCCTTTGGGCTTCTATCCCATCCTAACTTAGTTGTGTGTGTTAGTTGTCTGTGCGTGCTGTGTGTGTGTCAGTTGCATGTGCGTTATGTGTGTGTGGGAGGGAAGGAGAGAAGGGAGGGTGGGAGGGAGAGAAGGGAGGAAGGAAGGACGGGAGGGAAGGAAGTAGAGAAAGGAGGGATGGAGCGAATGAGAGAAGGGAAAAGAGAGAGGAAGAAGGGAGGGAAGGAGAGAAGGGAGGGTGGGAAGAAGGGAAGGGAGGGAGAGGGCCTGCGGTGGGAGCGGATGCCGGGGTCCGGGCGGACGGATGTGAGCTGAGGCCGAGGTTTGTAAACGTTGCTCCAACCCCCGGCCCGGCCCTCCCTGTATTGTTCACCGCGTCTCCCCGGGGAGAGAGAGAGGGGTGGAGCCGGGGCTGTGTGCGTGAAGCACGGCGACTGGAGGGGCGGGAGCACTGCCCCTGGGACCGTGAGGGAACGACCTACCTCCCCCTTCTCCATTCCCCCTCACACCTCACACCCCCCTCCCCGTCTACCCCTTTCTTCCCCCTCCACCCCTCTACTCTCTCTCCGCCCCTCTCTCCCCCCTCCACCTGGGGTAGATCTACCCGAGCCGAGAGTAGATGACTCTAGCGCGGGGCCACCTTACTCGCGGGGCCCAATTGGGAGCAATCGGTCCAATCGGCTTAAGGCCGGCCCTGGGTGCAGACTTGGTGGTGGGAAGGGCCTGTTTCCGCACTGTATCTCTAAATAAAAATTCTCCTGTGAAGCTCGAGCAATTTGCATGTGACATCAAAAGGCTGAAACCTCTAATTACGTATTGACTGGCGCTCATTCACATAAGGATTTTCAATTTTTGTTGCTGACATTGGGAGTGAATGGTGAGCAGGAAATGATACCTTGCCTTTGGCATTCGGAGGAGCAACCCTATAACTCTGGTGATGCAGACTGACATTTTCCACTTGCGTGTACAATAGCATTTTCACTTTGGTTGCAAAAGATCAACCTCTTACTTTATTTGTGATGTCCAATCTGCCCTAGGGAAGTAGAAATTATTCTTGGAAGGATGGTAGGAAGAGTAACTGTTCAGCCAGGGCAATATTTTATAAAGACTTTATCTCCTGCTGCCACTATCTTCATTTATTCTGTAGGCTGCAATTGATCTTCATAGACAATAGGCAATAGGTGGGGGAGTAGACCATTCGGTCCTTCCAGCCAGCACCATCATTCACTGTGATCATGGCTGATCATCCACAGCCAGTACCCCATTCCTGCCTTCTCCCCATATCCCTTGACTCCGCTATCTTTAAGAGCTCTATCTAACTCTCTCTTGAAAGCATCCAGAGAATTGGCCTCCACTGCCTTCGGAGGCAGAGAATTCCACAGATTCACAACTCTCAGGGTGAAAAAGTTTTTCCTCATCTCCGTTCTAAATGGCCTAACCCTTATTCTTACACTGTGTCCCCAGGTTCTGGACTCCGCCAACATCATGTTTCCTGCCTCTAGCGTGCCCAATCCCTTAATAATCTTATATGTTTCAATAAGATCCCCTCTCATCCTTCTAAATTCCAGTGTATACAAGCCCATTCTTTCAACATATGACAGTCCCGCCATCCCAGGAATTAACCTCGTGAACCTACGCTGCTCACCCTCAATAGGAAGAATTTCCTTCCTCAAATTTGGAGACCAAAACTGCACACAATACTCCAAGTGTGGTCTCACTAGGGGCCTGTACAACTGCAGAAGGACCTCTTTGCTCCTATACTCAACACCTCTTGTTATGAAGGCCAACACGCCATTAGCTTTCTTCACTGCCTGCTGTACCTGCATGCTTACTTTCAGTGACTGATGAACAAGGACCCCCAGATCCCGTTATGCTTCTCCTTTTCCCAACTTGACACCATTCAGATAATAATCTGCCTTCCTGTTCTTGCCACCAAACCTCAAATTGATCCACATTAAACTGCATCTACCTGCATCCTCATAGCATCCTCCTCTACAGTTTGCATTGCCACCCAGCTTTGTGTGATCTGCAAATTTGCTAATGTTACTTTTAATCCCTTAATCTAAATCATTAATGTATATTGTAAATAGCTGCGGTCCCAGCACGAGCCTTGCGGTACCCAACTAGTCACTGCCTGCCATTTCGAACGGGACCCGTTAATCCCTACTCTTTGTTTCCTGTCTGTAGGTATGTTACAAAACTTACCTTCAGTCGCGCTGTAATTCTGCCACTGGCCGTGTGCGCGATTTTGGCGCCTTTAAGGGGGGGGCGGGGTTAAACGCGTGTTTCTCCTCCCTTGTCCTGGAAATATTTTGTTGGAGTACAAACCTTGGCTGACAAAATCGTTCCTACCGGCGTTTTGTGAATTTTTTATTTTTATTAAATCGTTAATGTCAGCGCTACAGTCATTTTAAAAGCAGCTCCTGAAGCGTCAACGCCGATAACGGGGACGGATTTCACAAAATGGACAGGTAAACGAAAGTGCTTTCTTTAAATGTATAAAAGTGCTTCTTAAGAAGCCTTTAATTCACATTTTGTCATGCGACACGGTGATTTTATTCCCCGAATTAACGGCAGTATTTTTCATGCCAATACGGGGTTAAATTCACCGCAAATCAACGTTCCAAAAGATCGCGTTCCAGTAATCCTCACTCGCAAGATGATTTAAATCCCCATTAATTTACAGGTATTAAACATTCAATTCCTTCCATTTGGCCTGTAAATTCATGAAAATTAGATTTAAAATTTATGTTATATTGTGAATTATTGTGTGAATGTTATTTGGACACTTAGGCTATTTAAAAATGTTAATCTATTCTTAAGAAATTGATAGATGTTTAGATCTAGTAATTGAATTTTGTAATTAGCTACAATTAGGTAACTAACTAATTATATGCTTTACTTTCATGTCTTCGAAGTAAGATTGTTTCATATTTGTTTCAGAATGCTTCAATCTATAATACCTGAAAATTTCTTTCAGATACCATAATTTTTAAGAAAGTTATGGGCTTTTAACTGTCCTCGATCACAGCTTTTGTGTTAAGTCAATGGAAAAGCAATAGGGAACTAGATGCTAATTTCTGAGTATGATAATGGCCATAACTTTTTTAATACTGAAGATATGAAAGTGAATTAAGTGTCAAATTAAACTTCTTTTTATGCTTTATCTGATGGGATAAATTGCAGACTTTATTTTTAAAATCTCAAAATTTTGTAACATTGCTACTGTCTGCTAACCAATTTTCTATCAATGTCAGTACCCTACCCTCAATACCATGTGCTTTAATTTTGCCCACTAATCTCCTATGTGGGACCTTATCAAAGACTTTCTGAAAGTCCAGGTACACTACATCCACTGGCTCTCCCTTGTCCATTTTCCTAGTTACATCCTCAAAAAATTCCAGAAGATTAGTCAAGCATGATTTCCCCTTCGTAAATCCATGCTGACTCGGACCGATCCTGTTACTGCTATCCAAATGTGCCGCTATTTCATCTTTTATAATTGACTCCAGCATCTTCCCCACCACTGATGTCAGGCTAACTGGTCTATAATTCCCTGTTTTCTCTCTCCCGCCTTTCTCAAAAGGTGGGATAACATTAGCTACCCTCCAATCCACAGGAACTAATCACGAATCTATAGAACATTGGAAAATGATTACCAATGCGTTCACGATTTCTAGAGCCACTTCCTTAAGTACCCTGGGATGCAGACCATCAGGCCCTGGGGATTTATCGGCCTTCAGTCCCATCAGTCTACCCAACACCATTTCATAGAAACATAAAAATATAGAAATTAAGTGCAGGAGTAGGCCATTCGGCCCTTCGAGCCAGCACTGCCATTCAATATGATCATGGCTGATCATCCAAAATCAGTACCCAATTCCTGATTTCTCCCCATATCCCTTGATTCCATTAGCCCTAAGAGCTATAGCTAACTCTCTCTTGAATACATCCAGTGAATTGGCCTCAATTGCCTTCTGTGGCAGGGAATTCCACAGATTCACAACTCTTTGGGTGAAAATGTTTTTCCTCATCTCAGTCCTAAATGGCCTAAAACTTCCTACCTAATGTGAATTTCCTTCAGTTTCTCCGTCACCCTAGGTCCTTTGGCCACTAGTACATCTAGTACTAGTTCAATCCAATGATATCAGGGCTTGTAGCTGGGATTAAGATGGTCGGCTGTATATGGGCGGCAGTGTGGCGCAGCAGTAGGGTTGCTGCCTAAAAGCGTCAGAGACCCGGGTTTGATCCTGACTACGGGTGCTGTCTGTGCGGAGTTTGTACCTTCTCCCTGTGACCTGCGTGTGTTTTCTCCGGGAACTCCGGTTTCCTCCCACACTCCAAAGACGTACAGGTTTGCAGGTTCATCAGCCTCGATAAGTTGTAAAGTTGTTCCCAGTGTGTTTAGGTTAGTGTACGGGGTGATCATTGGTTGGTGGGGTCTCGGTGGGCTGAAAGGACAAAGTCCCTGGAAAAAAAAAAGTTGTAATCATCTCCCCTATCTCTGACTTTCATGATTTAAAAAAACATTTCATGGTGATATGGACTTGAATCCAGAGATCCCTCTGTACATCAATACTGTTGACGATGCTGCCAACAACTGTATACCTTCCCCTCGTGTTTGAATGCCGAAAGTGCAATACCTCACACTTTCCCAGACTAAACTCCATCTGCCATTTCTCTGCCCCTGTCAGTAACTGTTCTACACCCTGCAGCATCCTTTGACAGCCTTCTTCACTGTTTGCCACTCTGTTTGCAACTTATTGACCAACCCATCTATATTTTTGTCCAAACTACGCGTCATCTGCTCCCAGGATGAGGCGTTCCACACCAGGGCATCTGAAATGTCCTCATTCTTCAGGGAACGGGTGTTCCCCTCCTCCACCATAGATGAGGCTCGCACCAGGGTCTCTTCCATACCCCGCAACACTGCTCTCTCTCCCCATACCCCCACTCGCAACAAGGGCAGAGTCCCCCTAGTCCTCATCTTTCACCCCACCAGCCGTCACATACAACAAGTAATCCTCTGTCAGTTTCGCCACCTCCAACGTGACCCCACCACTCGCCACATCTTCCCATCTCCCCCCATGTCTGCCTTCCGCAAAGACCGCTCCCTCCGTAACTCCCTTGTCAATTCTTCCCTTCCCTCCCGTACCACCCCCTCCCCTGGTACTTTCCCTTGCAACCGTAAGAGATGCAACACTTGTCCCTTCACCTCTCCCCTCGACTCCATTCAAGGACCTAAGCAGTCGTCCCAGGTGCGACAGAGGTTCACCTGCATCTCCTCCAACCTCATCTATTGCATCCGCTGCTCTAGATGTCAGCTGATCTACATCGGAGAGACCAAGCGGAGGCTTGGCGATCGTTTCGCCGAACACCTCCGCTCGGTCCGCAATAACCAACCTGACCTCCAACTCAGCACAACCTGACCTCCTGCTCAGCACTTCAACTCCCCCTCCCATTCCGTATCCGACCTCTCTGACCTGGGTTTCCTCCATGGCCACAGCGAGCAACACCGGAAATTGGAGGAACAGCACCTCATATTCCGCTTGGGGAGTCTGCATCCTGGGGGCATGAACATTGAATTCTCCCAATTCTGTTAGCCCTTGCTGTCTCCTCCCCTTCCTCAGCCCTCAGGCTGTCTCCTCCCATCCCTCAGCCCTCGGGCTCCTCCTCCGCCTTTTTCCTTTCTTCTCCCCACCCCCCATCAGTCTCAAGAAGGGTTTCGGCCCGAAACGTTGCCTAGTTCCTTCGCTCCATAGATGCTGCTGCACCCGCTGAGTTTCTCCAGCATTTTTGTGTACCTTATATTTTTGTCCAAGTCAGTTATATATAAATAAATACTGGCATTTACAATTACAGGAACTTCTTAGAAATTGATTATTCTAAATCAAAAGCTGGGTGGCAGTGTGAACTGTGAGGAGGATGCTATGAAAATGCAGGGTGACTTGGACAGGTTGGGGGAGTAGGTAGATGCATGGCAGATGAAGTTTAATGCGGATAAATGTGAGGGTATCCACTTTGGTAGCAAAAACAGGAAGGCAGATTACTATCTAAATGGCTTCAAGTTGGGAAAAGGGGAAGTACAACGGGATCTGGGGGTCCTTGTTCATTAGTCTATGAAAGTAAGCATGCAGGTACAGCAAGCAGTGAAGAAAGCGAATGGCATGTTGGCCTTTATAACAAGAGGAATTGAATATAGGAGCAAAGAGGTCCTTCTGCAGTTGTACAGAGCCCTAGTGAGACCACACCTGGAGTATTGTGTGCAGTTTTGGTTCCCTAATTTGAGGAAGGACATTCTTGCTATTGAGGGAGTGCAGCGTAGGTTTACAAGGTTAATTTCCGGGATGGCGGGACTGTCATATGCTGAGAGAATGGAGCAGCTGGGCTTGTACACTCTGGAGTTTAGAAGGATGAGAGGGTATCTCATTGAAACATATAAGATTGTTAAGGGTTTGGACACGCTAGAGGCAGGAAACATGTTCCCGATGTTGGGGGAGTCCAGAACCAGGGGCCACAGTTTAAGAATAAGGAGTAAGCCATTTAGAACGGAGACGAGGAAACACTTTTTCTCACAGAGAGTGGTGAGTCTGTGGAATTCTTTGCCTCAGAGGGTGGTGAAGGCAGGTTCTCTGGATGCTTTCAAGAGAGAGCTAGATAGGGCTCTTAAAGATAGCGGAGTCAGGGGATATGGGGAGAAGGCAGGAACGGGGTACTGATTGGGGATGATCAGCCATGATCACATTGAATGGCGGTGCTGGCTCGAGGGGCCGAATGCACCTATTGTTTATTGTCTATTGACCAATCCACAGCTGACCTTGATGAACACTGGTCATATACAGCACAGAAGCAGGCCCTTCGGTCCAACTTGCCCATGTCGTCCAAGATGACCCATCTACACTAGTCTCACCTGCCCACGTTGGCTCATATCCCTCTAAACCTTTCCTATACTTGTACCTGTCCAAATGTGTTTTAAATGTCCTTATAGTACCTGCCTCCAATACCCGCTCATGCAGATTGTTACACAGACCCACTGCCCTCTGTGTGAAAGAGTTGCCCCTCGGGTTCCTATTTAATCTTTCCCCTCTCTCCTTAAACCTACAGGATGTCCTCTGCTTCTTGATTTCTCTATTCTGGGTAAAAGACTGTGCGTCTGCCCTAACTATTCCAAAAATGGTCAAAAGGATCAGTCCATGGTTAAGCTGATCACTAATGATTACAAGGTAATACATTTTAAACATCCTGCCCTTGCAGTTCCTTCGATAAGACTCCCCTCATGCAGAAAAACATAATTGCATTTGAGTGTCTGCTGATATATACAATTTCTACAATTTAGTTTATTGTCATATGAACCTCAAATGAAGTTCAAACGAAATTTGGTTTCTGCAGTCATACAACAAAAATAAAACAATCAACAAGACCACACAACTAACACAGTTCACACAAACATCCATCACCGTGAATCTCCTCCTCACGGTGATGGAAGGCAAAGTCTTGTCTCTCCCCTGCTCTCCATTCTTCTCCCAATGTCAAAGCCCCCCGGCTGGGGCGATGGCAAGTCCCGCGGCCGTTAAGGCTGCACCGGGCGATGTAAGGCCCCGCTCCGGGGTTGTTTTCAACCCCGCAATTCGGGCGGGAGAAGTTGCCGTTGCGGGAGCTCCGAAAAGCGGTCTCCCACCAGGGACCCGCGAGCTCCCGATGTTACCGTCCACCGGGGCTGCGGCCGGAGCCTCCGAAGCTCTGGAGTCGGGTCGCAGCCGCGCGACACCACAGCTCTCCACGCTCGGAAGCCGGCCAGCTCCACGATGGTAAGTCCGCAGGCTCCGCCACTGGAGCCCCCAGGTCGTTCCGGTTGGAGGCCGCTCCACGGTGCTAGGCCCCAATGACAACGGAGACCCGACAGAGAAAAGGTCGGGCCCCCCGTACAGGGAAGAGATTAAAACGTTTCTTGACGAAGGAGAGTTTAAATCACTCTCATCCATGTATGCATGCACACACACACACACACACTCACACATACACTCACACATACACTCACACACACACACACTCACACACACACACACACTTTTTTTTAAACCAAAAATATTTTAAATCAATTATTTACAAAAATACAAACAAACCCACCACCAGAATACAAAGTAAAGCAAATATTCTTAAATACGGAATAAACTACAATACAACTCCATCACCATCCTTACTGAGGATGCATTCCACCCCCTGCGGTGTCTACACACACACTTGTATGTGAGTGCACTCATACGTACATGCACTCTTGCACACTCGTGTGCACTCTGGTACGATCTTGCGCGCGCACATTGGTACATACGTACATGTGCGCACTGGCACACTGGCAAGTGTGCACTTACGTGCCATTGTGCTTGCGTTCACATTCCAGCGTGCTCACACCCGCAAACTGCCGCGCGTGTGCCCACACACTGGCACAAACTGGGTGTGCACACTGGCACACACACACACACACACACACACACACACACACACACACACACACACACACACACACACACACACACACACACACACACACACACACACACACACACACACACACACACACACACACACACACACACACAGCTGCAACATTCAAGCAGGTGACAGTGTTGAGAAGAGTTGAAATACTCTTTACCTTCTCAGTTCCACTTGTGTTCTTTGAACCTTATAATAATCTTGTATTGCAAGATTCTCTGCTTTTACATGCTTTTCCTTTCTATTGTTCTTTTACATTTGCTCAACAAATAGTTGAGTCCACCAAAAAAAAAAAATGAAGTACGCTGATTAAATATCTGCATTTAAATTTGATATTCTACATGTATTTTAAAACGATTATATTTGCAGAAGAAACCTCTGCAGAATCTGAAATTAATGTAGTTCAGAAGATCATTTGTTTGGGAGAGAGACATGGGGAAGATTCAATTCTGTTGCAGTAATCGACAAACAGATGGTTGTCAAGGCAACCGGTGTAAATGTTCAGTGTGGACGGCATGCATTGTCGTAGCCAGATGTTCTTGCAGATGAGTATCAAGCAGAAATTGGAGTAGAAAATGCAGAGGGATGGCGAAGCATGTAAAGCGTTTAACATAAGCAAAGGAACATAAGCTTGTTTAGTTTAGAGATACAGAGTGGGAACAGGCCCTTCGGCCCACCGAGTCCACGCCGACTAGCGATCCCTGTACACTAGCACTATCCTACACACACGAGGGACAATTTACAATTTCACCAAGCCAATTAATCTACAAACCTGCACGTCTTTGGAGTGTGAGAGGAAACCGGAGCTCCCAGAGAAAACCCACGCGGGCCATGGGGAGAACGTACACACTCCGTACAAAGAGCACCCGTAGTCAGGATTGAACCCTGGTCTCTGGTGCAGTAAGGCAGCAACTCCACCGCTGCTGCACCGTATCCATATTCGGAAGCTCGTGGTGTACCTTGCACATGATGAGTGAGGTGCATGTGAATATTGCCCCAAAATGGGAAGAGCGTATCCAATGACTGTGCTTTGTATTTATATTCACAGCATCTTTCACAATCTCAGCACCTTAACGTCGGTGGCCGATTAGGAAAAGGGGAGATGCAACGAGACCTGGGTGTCATGGTACACCAGTCATTGAAAGTAGGCATGCAGGTGCAGCAGGCAGTGAAGAAAGCGAATGGTATGTTAGCATTCATAGCAAAAGGATTTGAGTATAGGAGCAGGGAGGTTCTACTGCAGTTGTACAGGGTCTTGGTGAGACCACACCTGGAGTATTGCGTACAGTTTTGGTCTCCAAATCTGAGGAAAGACATTCTTGCCATAGAGGGAGTACAGAGAAGGTTCACCAGACTGATTCCTGGGATGTCGGGACTTTCATATGAAGAAAGACTGGATAGACTCGGCTTGTACTCGCTAGAATTTAGAAGATAGTGGGGGGATCTTATAGAAACTTACAAAATTCTTAAGGGGTTGGACAGGCTAGATGCAGGAAGATTGTTCTCGATGTTGGGGAAGTCCAGAACAAGGGGTCACAGTTTAAGGATAAGGGGGAAATCTTTTAGGACCGAGACGAGGAAAACATTTTTCACACAGAGAGTGGTGAATCTCTGGAATTCTCTGCCACAGAAGGTAGTTGAGGCCAGTTCATTGGCTATATTTAATAGGGAGTTAGATGTGGCCCTTGTGGCTAAATAGATCAGCGGGTATGGAGAGAAGGCAGGTACAGGATACCGAGTTGGATGATCAGCCATGATCATATTGAATGGCGGTGCAGGCTCGAAGGGCCGAATGGCCTACTCCTGCACCTATTTTCTATGTTTCTAAGTCATGAGAAATGTCTTTTTGAAATTGATCTTTATTGTACAGAATGAGGCATCCGACATCCACAGCCAGCAATGGGGATAAAATAGAGCATAGAGCTGCTGCCTCACAGCCCCAGGAACCCGGGATCGACCCTGACCATGTAAGCTGTCTGTGTGAAGTTTGCACGTTCTCCCTGTGACCATGTGGGGTTTCCTCCTGGTGCCATGTGCCTATTTAAAAGCCTTGTTCGTATCTGCCTCCTCCGTTACCCTTGGCAATGAGTTCCAGCCCCTCACCACTCCCTGTGTCTCCATGATTAATGACTTGGTGACTTGGTCACTTAGAAAGTCCCAGTGTGATTAGTCAGTCAATATGTTTTTATATGAAAGGGAAACTATGTAATAAGCTGCATAGCTTTTATTTTTGAGAATGTAACATAGAACCATAGAAAATAGTTGCAGGAGTAGGCCATTCGGCCCTTCGAGCCTGCACCGCCATTCAATATGATCATGGCTGATCATCCAACTCAGTATCCCATCCCTGCCTTCTCTCCATACCCCCTGATCCCTTTAGCCACAAGGGCCACATCTAACTCCCTCTTAAATATAGCCAATGAACTGGCCTCAACTACCTTCTGTGGCAGAGAATTCCAGAGATTCACCACTCTCTGTGTCAAAAATGTTTTTCTCATCTCGGTCTTAAAGACTTCCCCCTTATCCTTAAACGTGACCCCTTGTTCTGGACTTCTCCAACATCGGAAACAATCTTCTTGCATCTAGCCTGTCCAACCCCTTAAGAATTTTGTAAGTTTCTATAAGATCCCCCCTCAATCTTCTAAATTCTAGCGAGTACAATTTAGAATAACATACCGGGTAAGTGAGAGGGAGACTATGGATGGAAACTTTTTTCTGTGGACAAAAAGTTACTGGTATGCATGTAGATTTAAAAAATTAAGGTACATTTAACAAGGATTTTCTTCCATCAAGATGGCACTCAAGATAAATGTATCTCCTGATTCAGAGATAATTTCTTCCCAGCTGTTATCAGGCAACTGAACCATCCTACCAACAACTGGAAAGTGGTCCTCAGCTGCTACCAACCTCATTGAAGACCCTCGGACTATCTTTATTCGGACAACTTTAATTTGCACTGAACATTATTCTCTTGATCATGCATTTGTACACTGTGGACGGCTTGATTGTAATCATCTATAGTCTTTCTGCTGACTGGTTAGTACGCAGTAAAAGCTTTTCACTGTACCTCGGTAAATGTGACAATGAACGAAACTAAAAAAATCAATGCATGCTAAAATTAGATGCATTATTTAAATAATATACACGGAAAATCTAAAAATTTGAATGAATGATCTTTTTAGAGGTGTGGCACATTGAACTTCACGAAAATAGTGCTTGATGGAAGTATTAACTTTCACAAAGGCATATGATAAAGCTTTATATAATCCCACACTATAGGCACAGTACCATAAATACAATTATTAAGATCCCTCAAGGACTTGTGGAATTGATAGTAAAATTTAAACATGAACAATGATAGTAAATGGAGAGCAAGAATTGACAGATCACTTTCTGACAGTTGGGTGCAACAGGAATCAGGATTTGGCACTCAACTATTTAAAATCTGTACTATTGATTTAAATGAAAGAACCGGCTGTAACGTATCCATGTTTTCCATTAATACAAAGCAAAATTGGAAAGACATCAGTGAGGAGAATGTGAAGGATCAGTGAAGAAAGCTAATAGCAGGTTGGCCTCCACAACAAGAGGAGTTGACTATAGGAGCAAAGAGGTCCTTCTACAGTTGTACAGGGCCCAAGTGAGACCACACCTGGA
Source organism: Malacoraja senta (assembly GCA_038087875.1). Taxonomy (NCBI): domain Eukaryota; kingdom Metazoa; phylum Chordata; class Chondrichthyes; order Rajiformes; family Rajidae; genus Malacoraja; species Malacoraja senta. Next base: position 191,289,746 of record CM075978.1, read on the forward strand.
GTATGTGTGCAGTTTTGGTCTCCAAATTTGAGGAAGGACATTCTTGCTATTGAGGGTGTGCAGCGTAGGTTCACGAGGTTAATTCCCGGGATGGCGGGACTGTCATATGTTGAAAAAATGGTGTGACTGGGCTTGTATACACTGGAATTTAGAAGGATGAGAGGGAAACTTATAGAACATATAAGATTATTAAGGGATTGGACACGCGAGAGGCAGGAAACATGTTCCCGATGTTGGGGGGGTCCAGAACCAGGGGCCACAGTTTAAGAATAAGGGTTAGGCCATTTAGAACGAGATGAGGAAAAACTTTTTCACCAGAGAGTTGTGATTCTGTGGAATCCTCTGCCTCAGAAGGCAGTGAAGCCAATTCTCTGGATGCTTTCAAGAGAGAACTCTTAAAGATAGTGGAGTCAAGAAATAAGAGGAGAAGGCAGGAACGGGGTACTGATTGGAATGATCAGCCATGATCACAGTGAATGGCGGTGCTGGATCGAAGGGCCGAATGGCCTACTCTTGCACCTATTATCTATGGTCTATTGATCTGCAAAGGGACCTCGGGTGAGCAAGGTGATGTATAATGTGTAAAAATAATTTTTGTTGGAATAATTGGAAAAGAGTGAGAAATGGGTACATTTTGATATGCAGGAAATTCCTGATATATTGGTTTACAGGGCACTGGATGCAAACATACCTCTGAACCTTCTGAATTTTGTAGTCAGCAGGGCAGTACTCTGCATATCGCCAACTTTTGGACAATTTAACATTTTAATCAAGCCAATTAAAACAAGCCAATTAACCTACAAACCTGTACGTCTTTGGAGTGTGGGAGGAAACCGAAGTTCTCGGAGAAAACCCACGCAGATCACGGGGAGAACAACAAACTCCATACAGACAGCACCCTGGTTGGGATCGAACCTGGGTCTCTGGCGCTGCATCTTGCTGTAAGGCAGCAACTCTACCGCTACGCCACCTGCGCCACCATAATTAAAATACAAGTGATTTGTAAGGTATGGAGTAGGTTGGGCTCTATTGCGAAAATGTTATCGAGCCATGGAGTTATACAGTGTTTAAACAGGCCCTTCAGCCAACTTGCCCACGCTGACCTCATGCCAATCTACACTAGTCCCCCACCTACCTGCATTTGGCCCATATCCCTCTAAAATTGTCCTTTCCAAGTACCTGTCTAAATGTTGATTAAACGTTGCGATAGTGCCTGTTGTTTATCCATTCTCTCACTCTTGCTTTTGCCTTCCACGCTAGCTACTTCTTTAGGGTACTTCTCAAAACCCTCCAAGTTCTTTAATCTCTCCTCCTAACATTGATGTTAGGGAAGTGCCTCTACTGACCACTGATTGTTCTATGTTGAATGAACCGCACAATATTTGTCCAACCATCTTGCCTCCTCCTTCTTCTTCTTCTTGCGTATGGCGTGCACAGCCTAAAGTTGTCGGACAACTTGTTCTATTTGATCTTATTTGATTGTGCACGCCGGGTTGATTGCATTTGTCGAAACAGGTGGACCACGTGAAGGTTGCAATCTCCCACCCCATCTTGCCTCCTACTACCTTCCACACTTAGTGCTGCCCCCTCCTCTCTTCCAGCTTCCCTGCTCCCCCCAGCCCACCCACAATCATTCTGAAGAAAGGTCCCAACCAAAAAACGCCACCTATCCACGTTCTCCAGCGATGCTGCTGACCCGCTGAGTTACTGCAGCAGTTGTCTCTTCCCCCCCACCCCCCTGTAAACCAGCACCTGCAGTTCCTCGTTTCTACGTACAAAATATAACTGGTGGTTGCAAAATAAATCATTGTTCCGTTTTTCTTTACAAAAAATATATATTCAAATATTTTGAAGCAGAATAAAGAATGTTTGAAAACAGTGAATAGATTTTTTTTTGGGTGGGGGGAGCACACGAATCTGAAAGTCTATTTGTTTGATACTATTTGTGCAATCTTTGAGAAATGATTGCTTCAGCGCTAGTAAATTCGACACAACACAGAGACAGAACGCTGACAGGATAGTAACTGAGAAAAGCTGGCAATATAGAATATAGATGAGTTTTTTACACTGCAGAGCACTGCGCACTGATGTATAGACTTCGCACTTCATAATAAATCACAGTCTTCTAGACAGCTCTGTTCACTTAGGATATTGTTTAATGTGGTATCAAATGTAACAGTTATGTGAATATTACAAAAGGTATTGTGTAGGTTTGTCTTGATGTCAAGAATAGAAATTAAATTGTACATGACTTGGAATATGCATTTAAATTCAACATTATTTATTCCATTTCTTGCAAGATAAACTGGCTATATATTATCTTGATAAATAATGCAAGTAATATTTAACTGATAAATGACTATTTGATAGCAAGGTTGTGGTTTGCATTGCAGGCATAGTCTTTTTTCATGAATATGGTGATTTTTCTATTGAAAAACAATTACCCGAATGAAAATATTTCTTAGGGTAACGCTCTAAAGCTAAGTCCTCGTGAGTCTAAGTACAATTATTTTGTGACTAGATTCGCCAATCTTCAATTGTTCAATATTTTATTTGTTCAGTTCTAATTCATCTTTAACTAACGACTGTTGTATTTTTTCTGAGGCTGCTAGTTCTGAATCAGCTGAACCAAGAAATTCGTGGGTGAAAGACAATTACATTTTCAAATCGTGATTTATAAAATGACAGCATTGGCCATCTTCTTGGATGTTTCATCTATTGGCCATCTTCTTGGATGTTTCATCTGCTATTGAATGCCGTGGGTAGATGGTTAGATTCACCCTTGCTGGAGATATTCATAAGTTACAGGAGCTAAATTAGACTATTTGGCCCATCAAGTCTACTCCGCCATTCAATCATGGCTGATCTACCTTTCCCTCTCAACCCCATTCTCCTGCCTTCTCCCCTTTGTTCAAACCTGAACATTGCCTGGGTTCTGAAGCAAAGTT
>CM075978.1:191292893-191369607 GCA_038087875.1 Malacoraja senta
CGACCAGCGATCCCCGCACATTAACACTATCCTACACCCACTAGGGACATTTTTTTTCCATTTACCAAGCCAATTAACCTACAAACCTGAATGTCTTTGGAGTGTGGGAGGAAACCGAAGATCTCGGAGAAAACCCACGCAGGTCACCGGGAGAACGTACAAACTCCGTACAGACAGCACCCGTAGTCGGGATCGAACCCGGGTCTCGGGCGCTGCATTCGCTGTAAGGCAGCAACTCTACCGCTGCCCCACCGTACTTCTAAATGGAGTTAGAGAAGAATTTGGCCGCACAATTGTGAGCGTACAGGAGGTATTAATGTGTAGGACCAATAAAATGTCCTCATACCTACTACACGTAACCCCAGTGGTTCAGTTTAGAGATACAGCATCGAAACAGGCCCTTTGGCCCACCGAGTCTGTACCTGCCAGCGATTCCCACACACTTATACTATCCTACACACACGAGGGACAATTTACACTTACCCCAAGCCAATTAACCTACAAACATGTACGTCTTTGGAGTGGGAAGAAACCAAAGATCTCGGAGAAAACCCACGTGGCCACAGGGAGGATGTTCAAACTCTGTACAGACAAACACCCGTAGTCGGGATTAAACCCGGGTCTCCAGCGGGAACTCCGCCCAGTATGTTTTCCACAGACCCTCACTTATTTGTTTTTTTCCTTTGTAATTTTAAAAGCTACTTATAGAGAGTTCTTAACATACAAATGAACTTGGCTACCCGTGTCTACGATTTTCAGTTGTTGCAATAACCCTTTTTAACAGTCTTCTGCATTGTCATTTATTATTTTTGGCCATGGTGAATTAATGACAAAGAAAATCAAGAGAATCGAGCGTGTTTAATTGTCATATGTACTGACAATGGAATAATGAAATTCGTAGTTGTAGCAGCATTGCAAGCCTGTATGTGCAATACACAGATAATATATAGTAGGTAAACAAAAGTGCTGGAGAAACTCAGCGGGTGCGGCAGCATCTATGGAGCGAAGGAAATAGGCAACGTTTCGGGCCGAAACCCTTCTTCAATATATAGTAAATTAATATTCAATAAACTAATATCCACAATACAGGTGCGAAAAAACAGAAGTCCTTAATGCAACCAATGACAGTTCATCGATGAGGCTAGTGTTGTATAATGTTCTAGGGCCAGATGGATGTTCAGAAGAAGCTTTTCGTGGGCGCCAGAGACTTTAGATTTAGATTTAGATTTAGATATTTATTTGTTGTCGTTTGAACCTAAGTTCAAACGAAATTCTGTTTCTGCAGTCATACAAACAATTAAAAAAGACACAACACAATTTACACAAACATCCATCACAGTGAATCTCCTCCTCACTGTGATGGAAGGCAAAGTCTTATCTCTCCCCTGCACTCCATTCTCCTCCCGATGTCAGAGTCAAAGCCCCCGGCGGGCGACTGTAAACATATCCCGCGGCCACCAAAGCCGCGCCGGGCGGTGCCAGACCCCGCTCCGGGTCTTGATGTTGTAGCCCCCGGTAGCGCCAGCAAGTCTCACGGCCACCAAAGCCGCGCCGGGCGATGCCAGACCCCGCTCCGGGTCTTGATGTTGGAGCCCCCGGTAGCGCCAGCAAGTCCCACGGCCACCAATGCCGCACCGGGCGATGCCGGACCCCGCTCCAGGTCATCTTCAGCCCCGCAACTCGGGCGGGAGTAGCTGCCGTTGCGGGAGCTCCGAAAAGCGGTCTCCCACCATGGACCCGCGAGCTCCCGATGTCACCGTCCACCAGTCCCGCGGCTGGAGCCTTCGAATCTCCGGGGTCGGGTCGCAGCCGCGCGCCACCACAGCTCCTCCCGCTCCGAAGTCGGCCAGCTCCACGATGGGTTCGATCCTGACTATGGGTGCTGTCTGTACGGAGTTTGCACGTTCATCTGTGACCCTGTGGGTTTTCACCGGCTGCTCCAGTTTCCTCCCTCACTCCAACGAAGGTTAATTGTCTTCTTTAAATTGTTCCCAGTGTGAGAACTAATGTACGGGCGATCACTGGTCGGCGCGGACTCGTTGGGCCGAAGGGCCTGTTTCCACGCTGTATCTCTAAACCAAGCTATTCCTGAACCTGGGTGGTCATGGTTTTCAAACTCCTGTACCGCCTTCATGATTGTAAGAGCGAAATGAGAGCGTGGCCAGGGTGGTGTGGCTCTTTGAAGATGCTGGCGACCTTTTTGAGACAACGTCTCCTACAGATCCCGTCAATAGTGAGGAGGTTCGTACCTGCGATGGATCGGGCAGTGACTTTCAATGTCAAGATTAACAATGCTACGATTTCTGTTACGGTGGCACTATTTACTATTTCTTTTAGTGAGATTTATTTTTCCAATTTGATTCAGAGCTGGTATATTATCTTTTGTTGGTAATTTAAAAAAAAAATCCTTTCTTGAATATCTGTTTCCCTTTTCGATTCTCCTCTGCATTTATTTGAAAAAAAAGGGTTTTTCACGTGGTTCAGTAGACTGATCTTTTTTTATTTGTTCGCCATTCAAAATGGGACATAGTACCCTTCCAAGTTCAATCACCCTGGTTTTATACCCATCCAATAAAGTAAGATGCCAGGATGGCTATATTGCATTTTCAATCCTAACACAACTCGATATTTTAATAGCTACCTTAAATTAACGTGTCGAAACACTGTATTTATGTTTCGTAGGATAGGTGTGGAATCTGGGTAGCTTTTGCTTTGATCTCTCTGAACTAAAGCAAAGTATAGATCTCTGTTGTTCAGTAGATGAAGGCAATAAGCATGGGGGAGGTGTCTTGCTATTGTTAAGAATCAGTCAGAAACATGCAAACATTCTCTGCTGTCTCACCGAGTACAAGTGCACTCATCACCCTCTGCCCCAGATTCCAGATCTGATCAAGCAGTGATGTATTTGATTGTCATTGTATTGAAGCGTATTACCACTGGGAAGGAGCTAATTTACAGCACAAAATGAGTTTAGATTTAGAAGATGGATCAGGTCTGTATCATAGCTGATTCATTAAATGCTGGGTTGAAACACGTGGGATCAGCCTTTATAAATCAATATATCTTTTCAATCGAATGACAAATAAAAGCTAAAGGAAGCTTCTGTAATAGTGTATGTAATATTGAATGTCACATTTTAATTGTGTGATCTTAATACACCGTACAAATTTTATTTAACATCCTCCTGCCAAATTTCCAATTATGTCACAAAATTCTGGTTCGAATCGGTTGCACTTAAAAATTCCATTTAGCAGTACAAAACCATTTACCATTTTGCATAACCACAGAATAGTATTTTTGAATTTGAAGCAATCAATATTGTTTTGCAAACTCTACCCACCTTTGTTTATTTATTTTTGTTAATCTGCTCGTTCTGATCTCATTGAATTAAAAATTCTGACAGGAGCCGGCATAATCAGGCAACATTGAAGAAAGCTTTTTTTTATTTTTTTTTAAGTACTGCTTTAAACAAAGACCTTAATTATATCTCGAAATGTAATGGCAGATGTTTGGAGTGAAATGGTTACAAATTCACTTATCCAAAAAGAAAATCATTTTTAATCTAGGCCAACACTCATTCAAAGTAAATCAGTCGTGACAGGAGATAACATCAATAGAGGGGGAAAAAAAACTGGTCACGTGTTTTGTCACTGACACATCACTGAAATGAAACTGCAGAGATGAACCCGTCTGAATACTGAATCGGTTAGAAATTTGGTCATGCAGTACTCTGCTTCGTGAGCACTGTGCAATTGCATTTCAATGCATTAATGTGCTTTGTAGCAGGAACGTGGTTATTCAGTGCAAGTTCTGGAGTCGATGAAATGTGCAAGATACACATGCGGCCGATATTTCACAAGTCCACAAGTTATAGGAGTAGAATTAGGCCATTCGGCCCATCGGGTCCACTCTGCCATTCAATCATGGCTGATCTCTGCCTCCTAATTCCATTTTCCTGCCTTCTCCCCATAACTCTTGACACCCGTTCTAATCAAGAATTTGTCTCTATCTCTGCCTTAAAAATATCCACTGACTTGGCCTCCACAGTCCTCTGTGGCAATGAGTTCCATAGATTAACCACCCTCTGACTAAAGAAGTTACTCCTCACCTCCTTTCTAAAAGACCGAAATATTTGTCAGACATGTTGGCGTGGGAGGCAGATGGAATGAGGAATGGTTCCTCATTCAGCACTGGCTTGGATTGTTGCAGCTGAAATTAGATCCACATTCCCTCTCCTTTGGCTTTATACTTCACACCTCTTCTCCTTATCTCACAGGCTTTTGTCTCATATTCATTTCTAACTGCGTACGTTTCCTCCCACATCCCAAAGACGTGCACGCTTGTAGGTTAATTGGCTTAGGTAAAAAAAAAAATGTGTAGATTGTCCCTAGTGTGTAGATTAGTGCTGGTGTAAGGGGGTGATCACTGGATGGCATGGACTCTGTGGGCCTGTTTCCATGCTGCATCTGTATCTCTAAAGTCTTCTCCATGGATTGTCACCTTGTCGTGGTGGAGAAGCTTGTGTGGACCTGAGATCCTGAGAGCGATGCCGTCTGGAGCTACGCTCCTGGTAGGGACACCCATGGCGGTAAGGTCGAGGGGGAGGTCTCTGACAAAGAGCAATTCAACCAAGACCTCAACGGTGGAACAGGCGGAGGACGATGGCTGACCTTAGGGAAGGCGGATGAAGGCTGCAGCAGAAAAGGGTCTCTGGTTGTCTTAGACTCCATGCCACTGGATCCTGACCCAGATCTGTCAAGGACCGTGGGGTGGCTGTCTGTGCACCAGTCTCCCCATGTTAAACATAGTCACGCACAGGCGTCCTCCATATAGGGACCAGCACCCTGGAGACACCCTTGGTCAGCCATGACTGAAGGGGGCCTAAGAAGAAGAAAGTAATCTCTTCTCTTGGTCCTGATGATATATCTCAGGCTCATTTCCACATCTCCACAGGCACTTGTAGCAGCCTCTCCTTGCACGCACCACACTTGCTCCGTACACTTTGCCCAGCTCTGCACTTGAACAAATAATTGAATCTGAATGACTCATCCACAAAAAAACTCAATTTATGTTTAATGATTGGATTTAAATTGAAATTTTTTTTTGTAGTTCACAGAAGAATCTACAACTCCTGGTCAATTTGACGAAACCAAAATAAGAAAAATTGTTTTCTTTAATGTATATTTCATATCATGACGATTGCTTGAAAAATGTCTGTACTTCAATGCATTCAGCTTGAATAGAATTCTAGATTTGAAGTTTGGATATCAACTTATTATTTGCGTAAACACAGAGCCGAATAATTTGTTACGCTTACTAAATTTGCCTTTTATCTTATGCAACAAATTTTCAGAAAATAAATGTAATTGTACAGTAGTGATTTTTTTTCATTGGTAGGTTGTCATATCCTAGTAGTCTAGTTTAGAGATACAGTGCTTCCACACCGACCATCGATTGTCCATACACTAGCTCAATATTATCCTACTTTTGAGTCTCATACTTCACAGGCAATTTACGGAAGCTACAAACCTGTACGTCTTTGGAGTGTGGGAGGAAACCGGAACACCTGGAGAAAAGCCACATGGTTGCAGGGTGAACGTACAAACTCCGTACAGACAGCACCTGCAGTCAGGATTGAACTCTGGTCTCTAGAGCTGTGAGGCAGCAACTCTACCGCTGCGCCACTGTGCTGCTCAATGATGTCTGCTGAATTTACTTTATAAAGGTTGGGGAGGAGAGCTTAGAATAATGCCCGTACATTACCTGCCCTCATTGTTGTGACCTTTGGTAAAATGCGCTAATATGCTGGCATTTCTGGTCGGATGGCAATTATTATTTTCATCTGCAAGAAGACATCTGGTTTCTGAAGCACAAAGAAACTCATTGTGATTCAGCCAGCAGTATTGCAATAAATCTGACCCAAATGGAAATATTCCATTGACTTTTTTTTTTAACATCGCATTTACTTTAGAGCTTCTATTTTTCACAACATGTTCTGAAATCACAGTCTAAGAACTGTATAAAACTGCAATCCTTTATAAAAAATAAGCAGTTATGAAGTGGCGAGGTACTTCATAAATCCATTATGAACAATTTGGCTAAAAATTCTGCAAGTCTCTGCAATGATTTTTAAAGGGGTAGAGTTGTTGCCTTACAGCGCCAGAGACCCGTGTTCAATCCTGACTACGGGCGTTGTCTGTACGGAGTTTGTACTTTCACCCCGTGGCCTGCGAGGGTTTTCCTGTCCTATCTGTGTACCTGCGTAAATGTATCTTAAACGTAATTGGTGTTCAAGCAGGAAACATTCGGACTGAACCCCTTTGTAAACAAAGCTGCCAGCACCTAATGGGCCTGTCCCACTTCGGCGATTTCTCAGCGGACTGCCGGCGACTGTCAAGTTGCCGGCAGTCGCCTGAAAAACCGGGAACTGGAACGGCGACTGTCAGAGTGGAACACACACACACACATCGTTTCCTTCACCAGCCCATGTGATTTTTTTGGACAGCGCTCCCCCCACTTGCCCTGTCTAAAAAATTCACACGGTGCAAAGCCAATGTGATACAGACACACACCGCGATGAACAGGAAGGTTGGCGCTGTAAAAGGACGGCTAAAGCACAGTGTACGGTAAGTCCTTTAAATGGGGGCGTGGGGGGTGGGAAGAAGGGGGGAGAAGGAGTGGAGGCAACTTTTAAGAAGATACACGGCTGTGAAGCTCGGCAGACATTTAGCATTACCGGTCGGTTATCCTTGGTTCTGAATACTACTGCTTACTTTTTTTTCCCCAATGAGCCAATGAAATTCGCAGGTCAGCACCGGCTACAACCTACGAAAACCTCCGAGAACCATTGACCTCCTGGCAACCCACTAGGACCTCCTGGCGACCCACCTACGGCTCGAGAATTCTCGCTACTCTCCATGGCGGCTTCATTCTAGTCGCCGCTAATTTTTCAACATGTTGAAAAATTCACGGCGACCATAATGAGGCCGCGACCAGTTCCCAGAATGCAGGAACTACTCACGACCACGAAGGCGACTCCCCGGCAACACGTGGCGACTGCAGAGTCTCCTGCAGTCTCCTAAAAAGTAGCCTCAGTGGGACAGGCCCACTAATCGTAACAAGCCAAAGATCAGCATCTAACATATCGAATCGGAAGGGCAACAAAGGGGTGGATACACCAATGTTAATGCATGTGGTCTGACTCATGACCACCCCTGTACCGCAATGAATGACGAAATAAGACCAAAGAAAGACATCAATGCCCCTTTTCCGGGGTTACGTCCACGCCCAGGTGGCACTACGTGCTGTCCACGGGAGCCCTGGGGGATTTCCGGGACCGCTCGGCACCGCGCGGGGTGGAATGCATCCTTAATAAGGACGGTGATATTGTTGTATAATAGTATATTTAGTTTTGAAGAATATTTGTTTGACTTTGTATGATGGGGGTGGGTTTTGTTTTGATTTATTTTGTACTGTACAGATTATTGTAGGTAATTGAATAGATTATTTTTGGTTAAAAAACCCCCATCAAGTGCTGGAGTAACTCAGCAGGTCAGGCATCGTTGCAGAGCATGGATAGGCATCCATTTGGATCAAGATCCTCCTTTCGTCTGATTTTGGTTGGGAGGGGGGGGGGGGGGAGGAGAAAACTGGAAGAGAGAAGGGGCAGAACAAAGCCTGGTGAGTGATAGCTGTTTAAGTTTAGTTTAGTTTAGATACACAACATGGAAACCGGCCCATAGAACAGTAAGATTAAACGTGAACTTACCAGTTTGAAGTTTGATCTTTATTTTATGAGGAGTTGCGATGAGTGATTATGTGAAGAAGAAGCCCCGCCAGTCCGCATGCACGTCAATCTTCAAAGCAGCGGTGTGAAATCACAGATAACAGTAATTGAAGTAATCCTAGTAAGATTAGAAACATAGAAGTACCAGACAACCTTTGTGATATGAGGGTTGGGAGTGGAGGTCACGTAATCACTCACCGCAACTCCTCATAAAATAAAGATCAAACTTCAAACTGGTAAGTTCTCGTTTAATCTTACTATTTTACTTCGGAGTCACGTGAGTGACTACGTGAAGATTTCAAAGCTCTGTGATTTCATGCCGTGAGAAACGAGTCTACACAACCACAACTACTTCATTGACAGGTGAGGGAAAACATTCATAATGCATACAGACATGACATATATTTAAGACATGCTGATGCTGTTTAATGAAGTAATAATAATAGTAACCCCTCTCATCCAGATGGAAACTATAAATAGAATCCAAAAATAGTTGGCAAATACCCTGGTCTGGCAATGGGTTATTATAAAATGTTTGGAAAATTCGTTAGTTTGACCATGCTGCAGCCGCTAGGATGTGGTCCAGTGGAACGTAAATAACCCATGCTGCTGATGTTGTAGCAGCCCTGGTGGAGTGAGATTTGGAAATCAGTATCTACTCCTGCAGAAATCAAACCCCGTTTTATCACGTGGAGATGGTCTGAACGGATACCTTCTTATAAAGTTTTTTGTAACTAACAAGCATTGCTAGTTCGGAGCCTCAAAGGCTCTTGGTGACCCTGACGTATTTTTGTATATGTGTGCCGTCACATAACCGAAGGTCCCTGGGTATGCCATGAACTAGTTTGAGACCTGACGCCCTTTCTACTCTGCTTAATTAAATCATAAACATAAAATATTATATATATTATTTACAGATGTAATCATCCTGACCCGTCGCAATTATGTAGTGACTGAACCCGTCGCGCTGACACCAGCGCCATGAGGATAACTACCTTATGAGAGCCGGCCAAAGCTAAGGATGTAGCTGGAGTCCGCTGGTGAAGTTTTGTTAACACAATGCAAAATCCCATACTGCCTGTACTTGTCCTGGGAGAACTTGTGTTAAAGATATCGTTTACAAACTCGATATCCGGGGATGAAACCCGACAGAGTGGGTCCCGTTTGCTGCAGCAAATATGATGGGAAGGCACGTTGGGCACAGTTAATGGCCCTATAACTCAATTATTGTCAAAAGACCATTTAAGAATGAACTCCAAGACGTCAGTAATCTGTACCGTATTAGCATTAAACAAAAACCGCTTCCTATCTCCAGAAGAGGAAATGTACTGCTTTTTTGGTGCTATCCCAGCACTCTGGAGTGAACACATACATGGATTGGAGTAACAACCCAAGCTGTAGGGGCAGTCTATTCAGAATCTGCAAGTCATAAATTGATAACATGCATTTCGTTGTCTCTGTACTGTACACTGCACAATGACAATAAAGTTGAATCTGAATCTGAATCAAAGGCTGGTTTCCCGAGCCACAGGCTGAACCGGCAAAGTTTACGTTTAGAATAACCATATAAGGTGGTATTATTATTCCCGACAAAAGCGGGAATCAAAACTGCATAGGTCAGTCAGACAGTAGGAAAACGCTAAAGCGGGATCTTAATGACTTTATTTGAAGACCCAACTGATGAGGCAAAATGGAGGAAGATATAAAAGACCATTCCTCCTCCTTGTAGCGAGAATGTATCTCTCGCCACTGTTATGCCGATATTTTTGCAACCGGTGAATAAGCATGAAAACAACATATCGAAATTCGGTGTTCCATCGAACCAGAATTTCATCAATACTGTGTGATCCAACACCCATTCTGTGTTGTCATTGATCCGTCATTGATGATACACCAGTGGCAAATGTATTAGGTAAACTATTACAGGATACTTTTATTTGATTGCACCCCTGTGACTTAGATATGCCACCACCATAGTGTATCAACTTGAAGTTGAGCATGCAGATTATGCATATTCGCTCAATCACTCTTTAACCCATAGAATGCACCTAGTATCTATAGATAGTTGATACCAATAACTGAAGAATTGGTAACTCATGCAAATCTCCTCCACCTCCAAACTAGAGATGACATTTGCAATTTTCCACGTTGGAGCCCTTAGCATCAGTTTGCAATATAACTGAAAGGTTTACTGACCAAACTACTGGAGCAATGCTGAATACTGTTCGTCCATCATTGTGACTTTGGTAGCTTCAGCTTGTAATAGCATAGGTGTGTTAACAATGACCTTCATGGCACTTGAGAGGTTGCCACTTTGCACGATGTCAGTTCTCCCATTTGCACAGCTGAATCACAGTTACTACATTGCCAATTACTCTTGATGGGTAGAAGGCTGCTTTATAACAACAAAGCTGTTACAGGTTTCTTATTAACTCCAATCTCTTGCCCCAGGGCGGAGTCATAGGCTAATTAATAGCTAAAGGTAAATCCCAATGACCAACAAGTCTATGTGGTAACAACTTAAATTTAACTGGATGGAGGACCCAATTTCTCAAATATAGTTTGAGGCTGAAACAGTTGATTTTAGCAAAATACAGCGTTAAAATATCATCCAGTCAAGACATAACAAGTGTTTTTGAACTCTTTTTGAGTAGTGCAAGCACAGATTTTAGTAACTTAGTAAATAACCTGGGTAAATAATTAAGCCCATTTTGCAATGCTTTACTGTTAGCATTACTGTTATCATATTGTTATCATTGCCTTATCATAGCAATTGCCTCCTCCTGATCATTTGAAATGTCTCCGATGATTGCTGTAAATGGGAACCCCCTATGAAAAACAGTCAGTCACAAAGTTTCCTATTCGGAAAAGTTTATACTGCACATGCGAGTTAAACGCCTTTCTCCATCTTTCATAAAGAACAGGCCATACCTGCCATCATTTTGTGCCTGCCTCGAATGACAACTCTGGCCCGATTTCCGAGCCTGTCTTGAAAGACAATCCTGGCCACAATACTGAGCCTACCTCATAATTCTGAACCTGACTCTTAAAGACAACTCTGACCATAATTCTGAGCCTGCCTCGAAAGACAACTCGCCCATATTTCCGAGCCTGTCTCAAAGGCAATCCTGGCTAAAATACTGAGCCTATCTCAAAACCCAATTCTGGCCCCAATTCCAAACCTACTTGGAATGTAGTATTGTGCAGTTTAACATGGTTAGATGCCGCCAAGTAGCTGACTATGTCTTAACCATTTGTGTATTGTACAACCAAGTGTCAATATTACCCACTTGTAAGTGGTCCACTTACCCATGTTTCGGAAGTGCCAGACCCACCTATCTGCCTGGTTACCTTAGTTGTAGAGTAGAACTGGTAGGGTGCGTGGAACCTCTGCCCAGCTTTCATGCTGCCACCAGCTTCAGTGAACCGCTTACTGCCGATGCAGACGTGGAGTGCTTTGTCGCCAAAACGATGAAACTTTGCTCGTCGTTGGCCTTGATTGGTCCGACAGCTTTTGCTTCGTCCTCCAGGTTTTGCCTGTTGAATAGGTCTTACCTGAATAGACTCGGCGGCTGGCTCTAATATTCCCCTGATAGCGCTGTTCACTCCCGGCACGCATGTCCTCCAGTATGTTCCACGGACATATTTTAGAATTTGAAGTCAGTTACATCTGACCACTCGCACTCCCCTCCTCAGAGAGGGCGATTCGTAGGCAGCCCGGAAACAGGTACTGCCCCAGGCCCCTGAGGATACCTGCGCTGATATGGCCCTTGCAACGGACATCCGCCGGTTATCTGCTTCTGCGGTCGGAACCGGGGTCTCCCCACGGCCCATAGCCGGTTCCCTCGCCGGACTTCGCGACAATATCCAGCAGGAAACCTCTGTAAAAAGAGGTTCCTGCAAGAAAATCAAAAACCTGGTAAGAAATACAAAACTTACCTGTAGGTTTAAACTTACCGCTGGCAGGAGCGACGCGCCTGCCAGTCCGGTGCTTCGCCATGCGAACAACGTAATGACGTGCATGCGGACTGGCGGGGCTTCTTCTTCACGTAGTCACTCACGTGACTCCGAAGTAAAATCCATGCCGATCATCGAGCACCCATTTACACAAGTTCTACTTTCACACCCACTCCCTATCCATTAGGGACAATTTTACAGAGGCCAATTGACTGACAAACCTGCATGCCTTTGGAATGTGGGAGGAAACCAGAGCACCCAACACCTTGGCTCTGTGGTGGTGGGGAGGGGGATAACTATAGTCGAGGGTGCTTCCTCTGCTGGACATTGAGGGACAGAGTCTGGTAGTGACACCCCTCAAAAAAGGGATGGGATATCACCCCAGGGAAGCATTGAATGCCAAGGATATTTTGCCAAAGACAGGTGTGAACACGACTGAGTGTGACACCATTGAAGGTATGGACACTATGAAGAGTTTTACCACAATTTTGGTTCGTGTATATTTTCCATTATGAATAAAATTTCATTTTGGGGAGGAGAGGGGAATGGCTGTCCACAAAATTGCTACAAAGAGAAAACTTGAACAAAACTCCATGTCCCTGACTGCTAATCCAACTGAAAAGATGGTGAGTGTTTCTCATTATCATAGACTTTCAGAAACATTCAGCATATTAAAAAAAAATAATGATGCCATTAAAAATATAAAAATGAAAACAATCAGGAACATTTAGCAAAACTCAATTAATCCAAAAATATAAATTATATCAGCTAGCATCGATTCTATTATTGTTTAACGATGTGATTAAAAACTGTAATTAACTTGTAATATTTTTTTAAATCATTCAGCAGATCTAATTATCAGCATGTTGAGAGAGTGAAGCATAGTTGGTGTCCCTTGAATAGAAAATGTCCATGATCCATATTAGAACACAGTAAATTGCAAAGTAATGTTGCAAATGGCTCCTGTTGAGTCGAACACGCTATGAGGACTTGCATCTAATTTAAGGAAGTGTGTTCCTGACAAACTATGTACCTGATGGAGTCTAGCAATTGGGTTTTCAATTAAACTCAGTCAGGTTTGATGTGCAAACATTTCCACACAATAGAATTTCTGGGCCATGGAGCCTACTTTGGAGGATTCACGATGGCGCAGCGGTAGAGTTGCTGCCTTGCAGCGCCAGAGACCCGGGTTCATAGAAACATAGAAAATAGGCGCAGGAGTAGGCCCTTCGAGCCAGCACCGCCATTCAATATGATCATGACTGATCATGGCTGATACCCTGTTCCGGCTTTTTCCTCCTATCGCTTGATTCCCTTAGTCCTAAGAGCTAAATCTAACTCTCTCTTGAAAACATCCAGTGGTTTGGCCTCCACTGCATTCTGTGGCAGAGAATTCCACAGAATCACAACTCTCTGGGTGAAATAGATTTTCCTCATCTTAGTCCTAAATGGCCTACCCCTTATTCTTAAACTGTCACCCCTGGTTCTGGACTCCCCCAACATCAGGAATATTTTTCCTGCATCTAACCTGTCCAACCCTCTAAGAATTTTATATGTTTCTATAAGGACCCTCTCATCCTTCTAAATTCCAGCGAATACAAGCCCAGTCGACCTATTCTTTCATCATATGTCAGTCCCGCCATCCCGGGAATTAACCTGGTGAACCTACACTGCACTCCCTCAATAGCAATAATGTCCTTCCTCAAATTAGGAGACCAAAATTGCACCCAATACTCCAGGTGCGGTCTCAAAGGGCCATATATAACTGCAGAAGGACCTCTTTGCTCCTAACTTCAAATCCTCTCGCAATGAAGGCCAACATGCCATTCGCTTTCTTCACTGCCTGCTGTACCTGCATGCTTACTTTCAGTGACTGATGTACAAGCACACCCAGGTCTCGTTGCACCTCCTCTTCTCCAAATCTGACACATTTCAGATAATAATCTGCTTTCTTGTTCTTGCCACCAAAGTGGATAACCTCACATGTATCCACATCATACTGCATCTGCCATGCATCTGCCCAGTCACACAACCTATCCAAGTCACCCTGCAGCCTCATAGTATCCTCCTCGCAGCTCACACTGCCACCCAGCTTTGTGCCATCTGCAAACGTAGAGATGTTACATTTAATTCCCTTGTCTAATTCATTGATATATATTGTAAACAACTGGGGTCCCAGCACTGTGCCTTGCGACACCCCACTAGTCACTGCTTGCCATTTTGAAAAGGACCCGTTAATTCCTCCTCTTTGCTTCCTGTCTGCCAACCAGTTCTCTACCCATGTCAATACCCTACCCCCAATACCATGTGTTCTAATTTTGCGCACTAATCTCTTGTGTGGGACCTTGTGTGTATACTGTTTCACTTCCTGAAATCAGCCACAACCTCCTTTGTTTTGCTGACATTGAGGGAAAGGATGTCTCGAGAGAGAGAGTTTGTTGCATTGAGGGAGAAGTCTTGATATTGTTGACTTGAATTAATAACCACAATTCTAGTGCAGAAAGGCCCAAAGGCCTTAGTGCAACCATGGACATTCGTGGTTGAGGCTGGTGTTGTGTAGTGTTCAAGAGCCTGAGGCTTGTTGGGAAGAAGCTGTTCTTGAACCTAGTGGTTACGGGAGTGAAATGTGAGCGTGGCCCGGGTGGCGTGGGCTCTTGATAATGCTGGCTGCCTTTTTGAGCCATTGCCGCCTATTGATCCCTTTGATGGTGGGGAGGTCAGTACCTGTGATGGGCCGGGCAGTGTCCACCACTTTTGGTAATCCCCTGGGCATTCGAGTTCTGTTTTTCAGGCCCTGTTGAGATCCTGCAAGTGTTAATTTGCACTTAAATCATGTTATTTTGCATGGGACTACCAAAAATGTAGAATTTGTCTTCCTTTGTTCATGACTTCTCACATACAGTGTGTACAAGAAAATTGCTCTCTCGGGTCTGAAGAAATGTGCTCTTGTTCAGCGTGCAGCATCATTTTATGGAGCATTCCATGCTTTATACAATATTTAGTCAACAGAATCTCACACGGGGAAAGAAGCAATCCAGTCTCTCCTAGCTTTAGTGCAGGTTAGAGACACAGCTCGGAAACAGGCCCTTCAGCCCACCAAGTCTGCGTCGACCAGCGATTCCCATACATTAACACACCAGGAACAATTTACAATTTTACCAAAGCCAATCAACCTGCAAATCTGTACGTCTTTGGAGTGTGGGAGGAAACCGGAGCTCCTGGAGAAAACCCACGCGGGTCACAGGGAGAACGTGCAAACTCCGTACAGACAGCACCCGTAGTCATGATCGAAGCCGGGTCTCTGGCGCTGTAAGGCAGCAGCTCTACTGTTGCACCACCGTGCCGCTCAGAATAGCTTTGAAAGAGCTGTCCAATTTAATCCCACACCACAGACTATTACATCCAACACAGAAAATTGGCCTCTTTAAATACATATTGAATTGTGTTTTGAAAGTTACCTTAGAATCTAATTTTACTCTAACATCCTGCAGTATATTCAATATATTAGTTACCTTGTGTGTGAAGATCTCTCCTGTAATTTCCCCATCAGTTTTAATGTCAATTATTTTAATACCAGGGCCTCTGGTTCCTGACCCACTTTCTGCAGAAACAGTTTCTCTCTAATTGCTCCATAAAAATGCACTCATAATTCTGAATACCTTTGTTAACCCTCCATGCTCCAAGGAGGGCTGGTGTATGTTTTCAAATCTCCTCGCACTGCAGTACTACCGTGCACTGCAGTGTTGGGAGGGTGTATGTGAGATTGAATCCCAGAATTGTTTAGGAAGGAACTGCAGGTGCTGCTTTATACCGAAGATAGGCACAAAGTGCTGGAGCATCTCAGCGGGCCAGGCAGCATCTCTGGAGAAAAGGAACAGGTGGCATTTTGGGTTGGAACTCTTCTTCAGACGTATGGCATGCACCGCCTAAAATTGTAGGTCAACTTGTTCCATTTGATCCATTTGTTTATGCACGTCAGGTTGATTGCATTAGTCAAAACGTGAAGGTTGCAATCTCCCACCCCTTCTTCAGACTGAAAATGTGTGTGGTGGGGGTTGGAAAAGGCCAGGAATGCTGGAGGTGGGAAAAGGCCAGAATAAATCAGTGGTGGCAACAAGATGACCAAGATGGATCCCATAATGGCCCATAATTTCATTTCTATGGCAGTAAAAGTTTGACTTAATATTATAGGAAAGCAATGATCCATTAATTTGCTGGATCAGTCATTATTCAGCTGTTTTCAGGGAACGGCATAGTGAGGGTTAATAACTAGTAAATAGGAATGTGGATTGTGCTAATGTGGAGACAGGGTATCGCCAACAAAGCCTAAGAGTTGAGACATGGAATGCAACAGGTGACAACACCCTAGTTGCAGGTCCTTCTGCAGTTGTACAGGGCCCTAGCGAGACCACACCTGGAGTATTGTGTGCTGTTTTGGTCTCCAAATTTGGGGAAGGACATTCTTGCTATTGAGCGAGTGCAGCGTAGGTTCACAAGGTTAATTCTCGGGATGGCAGGACTGTCATATGCTGAGAGAATGGAGCGGCTGGGCTTGTATACTCTGGAATTTAGAAGGATGAGAGGGCATCTTATTGAAACATATAAGATTATTAAGGGTTTGGACACGCTAAAGGCAGGAAACATGTTCCCAATGTTGGGGGAGTCCAGAACCAAGGGCCACATTTTAAGAATAAGGGGTAAGCCATTTAGAACGGAGATGAGGAAACATTTTTTCACACAGAGAGTTGTGAGTCTGTGGAATTCTCTGCCTCAGAGGGCGGTGGAGGCTGGTTCTCTGGATACTTTCAAGAGAGAGCTAGATAGAGCTCTTAAAGATAGCGGAGTCAGGGGATATGGGGAGAAGGCAGGAACGGGGTACTGATTGTGGATGATCAGCCATGATCATATTGAATGGCGGTGTTGGCTCGAAGGGCCGAATGGCCTACTCCTGCACCTATTGTCTATTCATTGATGATGTTATCGCGTGCACCCATCCTTCTGACAGAAAATTGGATCTACTGTCAACTAAGTTAGGCTTTTGGATAATCATTTTATTCTGCATTCAAGTCCTAGTTTGTTATCTAATTATGTCTTTCTGTCACCTCCATCCTGTTAATCAAGTTTCTGTGTAATCTTGTCAGGTGAGACAGACTGCCGACAGTCTGTCCGGTTTTCCCCTGATTTTTAGTTTAGTTTGTCTAAACAGTTTTGTTTTGGGGATTCTTTAGTTTTTCTATGTGGGGGAGGGGGGAGGGGGGAGGGGTAAGGGGGAAACCGTTTCCCAGTCGCTTCCTGGCGAGGATGCGACTATTTCTCCGTGTCGCGTCCTCGCCCCCATCCTTGCGGCCTACCACTGGATCGGAGCGGCCTTTCCAACCGGGGGCCGCGGACCGGACCAGAGCTTCGGCAGCGGCGGCGCGGCGCTGGATTCACCGCGGAGCGGGCGATACCTACCTGGATCGCCGTTTGAAGCTCCGGAGCGTTGGGCCCGCTGCTCCAACATCGCGGGGCTGTGGTTCGCGCAGCTACCAGCGCGGGCGGCGCTGACCGACATCGCGGAGTCCCTGGGGCCCTTTGCCGAGGGCCGCGAGCGTTGAATCTCCGCCCGGCGCGGCCTGGGGACGTCGGGAGCTGCGGACTCCGGTAGGAAGCGGCCGTTTTGGAGGTGCAAGCCGCTGAGGTTGGCCTCCCGTTCCGACGTCGGAGAGCCAACATCCCGGCGAGCGGGCCTGAGCGGCGGGCTGCCCGTAGAGGCGACTGCGGAGGGCTCCGGAGGCCCCGACCACGGGTGAACATCAGAGGAAGAGGACTGACTTTGGTGCCTTCCCTCACAGTGGAAAACTTTTGATTCTGCTCTGTGGGGATGTTGTTCTGCTGTTTATGTTGAACTCTATCGTGTGTTGTGATCTTTATTTTGATTGTATGGCTGTATGGTGACCTCACATTTCACTGTGCCAACTGGCACATGTGACAAATACATGTATCTTGTATCTTGTATAAATCTGTACCAAACTCATGCTCAGACCAGATTATTTACCTGCACTTATCCCTCCGTTCCCAACATATCCACATGCCTATCCAAAAGTCTTCCAAATGCTGCTATTGTATCTGCTTCAACCACCGCTCACTCCCACAGTGCAGTTCAGACACTCACCCCCCTCTGTGTAAAAAATATAATTGCCCCACACATCTCCTTTAAACTTTGTCTCTCTCACCTGAAAGCTCGGCCCTCCAGCATTTCCCCTGGGAAAAAGATTCTGACTGCCTACCCTGTCTCTATTCTCTCATAGTCCTCAGCATTGTGGAGTTATGGCCCTGTCCCACGGGCAGGCGGTTACTGGCGGTGAAGTGCGGCGTCGCCGGAAGCGGGGACCGCGCGGCTACCGCGGGAGCGCCGCACGGATGCCGCGCGGGGGCCGAGTGATCTCCATACGGCCGGTCACACGAGCTTGCGGTAAGTAAAAAAAAAATTAAACCTTACCGGAAGCTGTTGCTGCGGGTACGCCGGGTGATCACCGCACGGCCTGTGCCATGAGCGCGGTGTCGGGTGATGACGACATCACGCAACGCAACGCGCTACGCGATGACGTCAATTCGGCTCACGGCGCTGTGGTGGTGCTAGTGGTGCTCACGGCGCACTGGCGGCGGCTGTGGCGGTTCACGTGCCGCACTGGCGGGGGCTGTGACGGTGCTCGTGCCGCACTGGCGGGGGCTGTGACGGTGCTAGTGGTGCTCACGGCACACTGGCGGCAGCTGTGGCGGGGCTCGTGCCGCACTGGCGGTCCTGTGGCGGGGCTCGTGCCGCACTGGCGGTCCTGTGGCGGTCCTCATGCCGCACTGGCGGCGGCTGTGGCGGTGCTCGTGCCGCACTGGCGGCGGCTGTGGCGGGGCTCGTGCTGTGGCGGTGCTCGTGCTGTGGCGGGGCTCGTGCTGCACTGGCGGCGGCTGTGGCGGGGCTCGTGCCGCACTGGCGGCGGCTGTGGCGGTGCTCGTGCCGCACTGGCGGCGGCTGTGCGGTAGGACAACATTTTTTGACGTTGTCGACTTTTTGTGAGCACCGTGCGGTGTTGGGACCAACACCGCAAGGTCCCGGCGGTGTGCGTGGGACCGACCCCGCGGACCATGCGCGGTCTCTGGCGGTCCACGAGCGGTCCCAACTTCCTGCTTCACCGCCAGTAACCACCAGTAACCGCATACCCGTGAGACAGGCCTTTAACAGTTCCAGAGAAAAACTCCAAGGTCTGCAATGATGATAGATTGGACAGTCGACACTGTACCTTAGCTTACGGAAGGACCATTCAGAAGGGTGATAGCAGAGGGTCGGAAGTTGTTCCTGAGTCTCCACACCTGGTGGGCAGTCACGGAGGCACAGCGGTAGAGTTGCTGCCTTACAGCAAAATGCAGCGCCAGAGATCCGGGTTCGATCCCGACTACGGGTGCTGTCTGTATGGAGTTTGTACGTTCTCCCCGTGATCCGCGTGGGTTTTCTCCGAGATCTTCGGTTTCCTCCCACACTCCAAAGACGTACAGGTTTGTAGGTTAATTGGATTGATTAATTTGCTTGATAAAAATGTAAAAATTGTCCAAGTTGGCGATATGCAGAGTACTGCCCTGCCGACTATAAAATTCAGAAGGTTCAGAAGGTGGTGTGGATGTGGTGGGCTGAATGGCTTCTTCCCAACCAGCGTGACTCTAATACTCTGTTCTTCTCTGTGTAACTGAGAGAGGGAAGGACTCTGTGCAGCCTTGGAAGCTAAGATGTCCTCAATATTACTATAAGTAATGAATGAAGTGAACCAAGCAGACACCCAGATGTGAACTTAGTCAATGACATGATCAAGATAGGTGTGTCTGTCCAGCCCAGATATCTCATTATGAAAATTTTCACCGTGTACCGAGGTACAGTGAAAAGCTTTTGTTGCGTGCTATCCAGTCAGCAGAAAGACAATACATGATTACAATCGAGCCATTTACATTGTATAGATACATGGTAAGGGAATAACGTTTAGTGCAAGGTAAAGCCAGCAAAGTCCGATCAAGGATAGTCCGAGGGTCACCAGTGAGGTGGATAGTAATTAAAAAAAATCTTTTTAAGCTTTGGCGGCTGCTTTCCAAAGGGGATAAGAAGTTCTGATTTCACAGACTGGCAACTGGTTTGGAGAGGTGACAAGTTTAGAGAGGTGACCCACTTAGTTGTGGACTCGCACAGCATGGAAATGGGCCCTTTGGCCCAACTTGCCCATCCCGACCAACATGCTCCATCTACCTGCATTTGTCCCGTGTCTCTCTAAACCTAACACTTGCTTGGAAGGAACCTGCCAACGCAGCTGTGAACTTGATTGGTATTTGTTCTGCCTTCTCTGCCGCATGGTTGTTTTTATGCCCGTCTTGGAGAATTGTGTTCGGTTCAGTTGATGGCCTCGTGTGCCGAGGTACAGTGAAAAGCTTTTGTTGCATGCTAACCAGTCAGCGGACAGACAATACATGGTTACAATCCTGCCATTGACAGTGTACAGATACATGGTAAAGGGAATAAAGGAATTGTCCTGCCTGTTTATGTATTGCACGGTGGAGCAACGGTAGAGTTGTTGCCTTGCAGCGTTTACGGTGCCAGACACCCGGGTTCGATCCCGACCACGGGTGCTGTCTGTTCTGTATGGAGTTTATATGTTCTCCCCATGACCTGCATGGGTTTTCTCTGAGATCTTTGCATTTCTCCCACACTCCAAAGATGTACAGGTTTGTAGGTTAATAGAAACATAGACATAGAAACATAGAAAATAGGTGCAGGAGTAGGCCATTCGGCCCTTCGAGCCTGCACCGCCATTCAATATGATCATGGCTGATCATCCAACTCAGTATCCTGTACCTGCTTTCTCTCCATACCCCCTGATCCCTTTAGCCACAAGGGCCACATCTAACTCCCTCTTAAATATAGCCAATGAACTGGCCTCAACTACCTTCTGTGGCAGAGAATTCCACAGATTCACCACTCACTGTGTAAAAAATGTTTTTCTCATCTCAGCTCATAATTGGCTTGGAGTATGTGTAAGTTGTCCCTAGTGTGTGTAGGGTAGTGTTAATGTCCGGGGTTTACTGGTCGGTGTGGGCTGAAGGGCCTGTTTCCGCGCTGCATCTCTAACATAGTATACTCCTCGAGTATAGGAGTAAAGAGGTCCTTCTGCAGTTTTACAGAGCCCTGGTGAGAGCACATCTGGCGTATTGTGTGCAGTTCTGGTCTCCTAATATGAGGAAGGACATCCTTGCTATTGAGGCAGTGCAGCGTAGGTTCACGAGATTAATCCCCGGGGTGGCGGGACTGTCATATGAGGAAAGATCGGAAAGACTGGGCTTGTATTCACTGGAATCTAGAAGGATGAGAGGGGAAACCTATAGAAATGTATAACATTTATAAAAGGACTGGACAAGCTAGCTGCAGGAAAAATGTTCCCAATGTTGGGGGAATCCAGAACCAGGGGCCACAGTCTAAGAATAAAGGGAAGGCCATTTACAACTGAGATGAGAAAAAACATTTTCACCCAGAGAGTTGTGAATTTGTGGAATTCTCTGCCACAGAAGGCAGTGGAGGCCAATTCACTGGATGCATTTAAACGAGAGTTCGATAGATCTCAAGGGGCTAATGGAATCAAGGGATATGGGGAGAAGGCAGGCAAGGGTTACTGATTGTGGAGGATCAGCCATGAATGGTGGTGCTGGCTCGAAGGGCCAAATGGCCTCCTCCTGCACCTATTTTCTATGTTTCTATGTTAACCTAGACTGGCCCTGATGGAAATTTGCGAATAGTTGCACGATAATCAAAGTCCCTTATGGGACTTTGATTATCGTGCAACTATTCGCAAATTTCCTCAGTGTCCTCCTTCTCCCAAACCCTTAATTCAAGAAACATTTGCTGAGTATATTTCCAACGTCCATTGTATTCTGAAATTATATTTTATAATGCGGAAAAGATGTTCTTGCTCCCAATTGTAAAGTCAAATTGATCCTACGCTTTGCACAGCGGTGATAAATTAAAAGGCAAAAGTCAGAGAGAAGCATTAAAGGGCAATCAGAAAACTTCCATTGAAGATATGTTATTTTTCATGAATATTACGAATGCATGAATCTCTAAATGTCAAGGTTTGCTAACACCACAGCAGCCGCAAACAATCATTTCATCCACCTTCACTTTCTGTCGACGGCATTAAAACAAAGCTTGTGAGTAGATTTTATGAATGATTTGCCATTAAATTACTCCATATTGCTTTTATTTTAGACATTTAACTGAAAAATCATCAAAGGTCCAAAAGAGATAGTTAATATCAAGTGTAAAACAAAGAACTCAGATGGAAGTCACATTTACTAATATTAAAGATAGACACAAAGTGCTGGAGTAACCCAGCGGGACAGGCAGCATCTCTGGAGAAAAGGTAGTTAGTGGGTGATGTTTTGGGTCGAGACCCTTCTTCAGAATACGAGTCAGGAGAGAGGGAAACTAGAGATATGGAAAGGTAAAAAGTCTGTGGAATTCTCAGCCTCAGAGGGCGGTGGAGGCAGGTTCTCTGGATGCTTTCAAAAGAGAGCTAGATAGGGCTCTTAAAGATAACGGAGTCAGGGGATATGGGGAGAAGGCAGGAACGGGGTACTGATTGGGGATGATCAGCCATGATCACATTGAATGGCGGTGCTGGCTCGAAGGGCCAAATGGCCTACTCCTGCACCTATTGTCTATTGTCTATTGTCTAAATACCCTTTATATTACACTAATATTTGATTGGTATGGGGTCAGGGTTTATGGGGAGAAGGCAGAAGAATGGGTTTAGGAGGGAGAGATAGGTCAGCAATGATTGAATTGCGGAATAGACTTGAAGGGCCGAATGGCCTAATTCTGCTCCTGTCACGAATGAATATGACTCTGTTTTTGTGATGTGTGCTGTTAAGCTTTAGTAAGGGAAAGGAACAATTTGAACAGAAAGGCACTTGAATGAAACTCTAACGATGTTTTGTCGATGTAACACATAAGAGGGACTAATTGGATCGAGAGTTTTAATTTCAAATCAGACCCTGAAGTTTGATGGAAGCACAGGGAAAAAAATTGGAGGTTTGTTTTAATGCTTGTAAACAATTGGAGATTTATTCTTGCATGTTTGTTGCGGCAGCTGATGGCTCTGCACCACCATAAACATAAATACATGTATAAGCTCTTGCAGAGGTTGGTATTAGAGATTTCCATCATGAATATTGCATTCAGAATTTCTGGGAACAAACGATGAGACCGATGATGAAATCCCCATGGAAGAGTTCAGGGATACATTGTAAATGAATGAATATCTCTCTGATGAGAAAGTAGAAATCCAAGTCTACGTCAGGCCCATTAATGTTTAAGACTATGGGTTTTTGAATTGCCATTCAAGAATTGCAAACTGAAATCTGCACTGCGTTTTTTTAATTTAAAACATTTCAAGTTTTTGTGTAAGGTTCAATGTGAATTTTTTATCAAATGGATTTGGATCGCTGCCAGGATTTCTTGTTGAAAACAATATTTTCCCCGTGTCAGAGGTAAAATAGTAAGATGATGGTCACTGATCAAAAAGATACAGACTATTATTCAACTGAATGATTGATAACTTCACCCAACAAAGGATTGTCTGCATAGACTGCATTTTCCAGATAATCTTCTTTCAAAGTTGAAAGCGATACAGAAACCAGTGAAGTGAAAATGTTCTTAATAATGCATTACCACTTACATTTGAAATTTCTTTGCAGTTTCAATACCTTTTGTTAACTTAGAATCGTACGGTACGGAAACCGGGCCTTCTGCTCAACTCCCCCAAACTGACCGAGATGCCCCATATTGGAATAAAGATGCCCTATCTGAAGAAGGGTCCCAACCTGAAACGTTCCCTATTCTTTTACTCCAGAGATGCTGCCTGATCTGAGTTACTCCAGCAAATTGTGTCTATCTTTGCACCATCTTAGCCAGTCACATTTTAGACATTTTTCCTTCAAAACCTTGCCTATCCATGTACCTGTCCAAATGTCATCTGAATGCTTTTAAAGTACCTGCCTCACCTACATCCACTGGCAATGGTGGCGCTGATAAAGGAAGCTACTTCAGGTGTAAATAGGCATACCATCGTACAACACAGAATCAGGCCCTTCGGCCCAACATATCTATGACGACCAAGACGCCCCATCTAAGCTACTCTCATTTGGCGATGTTTGGCCCATATTCCCCATAGCCTCTCCAATAATAGTGACATTTCCCTTTTTAAGTATGCAGACGATATGGCCCTGGTGGCCCGCATCAAGGATCACACTTCTCTGGCTGCCTACTATCAGCAGATCAACACCCTGATGCTGTGGATCAAAGAGAGCTCTCTGGAGCTTAACATCTCCAAGACCAAGGAGCTGTGTTGTGGGGGGAGGCGAACATCTTCCCCCCAACCTCTCTTTGAACCTCTGAGGCTGAATGGGCAGACAGTTGAGCAGGTAGAGGCCTTTAGATACCTGGGCACAGAGATTGACACCCGCCTGTCCTTCTCCCAGCACACAGACTCTGTGTACAAGAAGGCACAGCAACGCCTGTTCCTGCTGAGGAAACTCAGGAGATTTGATGTCAGACAGGACATTTTAACAGCTGTCTATAAATCACTTATAGAATCTGTACTCACCTTTAACATCACATCCTGGTTCACCCTCACCTCTGTCAAAGACAAATCAAAGCTTTCCCGGATCATCAATCAAGCAAGCAAAATAACTGGCAAAACTCAAAATCAATTATCAGTACTTCACACCCAGGCAGTTAAAAGAAAAGCCAACCTCATTACACAGGATCCCACCCCACCCCCCCCCCCTGCACAAGTCCTTCCAACTTCTGCCATCAGGCCGCCGATATAAAGTCCCCCTATCTAAGAAAAACATCCACAAAAACTCATTCATACCCATTGCCATAAACAGCTTAAATAAAAAATGAACAATAGACAAATTAACCCTGACGCACTGTCACTTAACACGTATCCACAACTTTCATCTTGTCTATTTTTTACAGTTTTTAATCCTTATACTTGCTTTTAAGATCTATACACACGGTGTGTGCTCGCAGAAATCTGTGTTGTATGACTGCTTATCAGTACATTGTCCTGTTTGTATGTTGAGCCACGCCAAAGAAGATTTTCTGTTACGACAGACAATAAAGTTTTCTGAATCTGAATCTGAATCTGAATCCATGAACCTGTCCAGCTGTGTTTTGAATATTTTTCTTGTACCTGCCTCAACCGTTATTCCCGTTATCAGTAATGCAGCAACTATACCGCTGCGCCTTTGTGCAGTCCTTAAACAAGCAGGATAATTCCGTTATTCCCTTAGCCTGTATCTGTACACTGTGAATGGCTCGATTGTAATCATGCATTGTCTTTCCGCTGACTGGTTAGCATGCAACAAAAGCTTTTCACTGTTACTTGATACATGTGACAATAAACTAAACTTGTTTAATTTAGTAAGTTAATATGTAGCACCACTGTCCAGAAATATTCACTTGTTGGTCTCTCCACGGGCAAAGCCTGACTGGAGTATTTCCACCATTTTAGAGTCATAGATTGATACAGCGTGGAAAAAGGCCCCTCGTCCCAACTTGCCCACAACGACCAACATGTCCCATCTAAACTAGTCCCACCTGCCTGTGTTTGGCCCATATCCCTCTAAACTTATCCTATCCATGTACCTGTCTAAATGTTTCTTAAACGTTGCAATAGTACCTTTTAGTTGAGTTGAGTTTAGAGATACAGTGCGGAAAGAGGCCCTTCGGCCCAACGAGTCCGCGCCGACCAGCGATCCCCGCACATTAACATTACCCTACACCCTCGGGACAATTTACACTTTTATACCAAGCCAATTAACCTACAAACCTGCATGTCTTTGCAGTGTGGGAGGAAGCCAAAGATCTCAGAGAAAACCCATGAGGAGAATGTACAAACTCCGTACAGACAGCACCCGTAGTCGGGATCAAACCTGGGTCTCTGGTGCTGCAAGCGCTGTAAGGCAGCAACTCTAATGCTTCGCCACTGTGCCACCCTCCTGACTCAACTGCCTCGTCCAACAGCTCATTCCATACACCCACCATCCTTTGTGTGAAAAAAAAAATGTCACCCCTCAACTTCCTATTAAATCTTTCCCCCTCACCTTAAACCTACATCCTATCGTTCTCGGTTCCCCTACTCTGGGCAAGAGACTGTGCGTTTACTCAATCTATTCCTCTCATGATTTTGTACGCCTTTATGAGATCACCCCTCATCCTCCTGTGCT
Source organism: Malacoraja senta (assembly GCA_038087875.1). Classification (NCBI taxonomy): domain Eukaryota; kingdom Metazoa; phylum Chordata; class Chondrichthyes; order Rajiformes; family Rajidae; genus Malacoraja; species Malacoraja senta. Next base: position 191,318,938 of record CM075978.1, read on the forward strand.
CCAAGGAATGGAGTCCTAGACTGCTCAACTTCTCCCGATAGCTCGGACCTTTGAGTCCTGTCCTGTTCCGCATTTGTTTCCGACTTTCAATGTCTGCAATTTTTTTCCCGCTCTTTCAATTCATGGTCGTGTAGCCTGGGTTTTGCCTGAAATTGCAGGAGGTTCAGCAGTGAGCAATCTCAAATATGTTGGCTGATCAGGCTAGCCATTTCCTGCAGAATTAATGTACTCCCCTTGGGCTATCACATGTTGGGTTCTACACCAGGTTTCATCGAGCACAGAGCTTACCCCCTTAATTTAAATGGGAATTAACACTGCACAGGACAGCACAGGAACAGGCCGTTCGGTCCACAATTGTTTTGCATTGAACATGATGCCACATTAAACTGATCTCGCCTGCCTGTACTTGATCCATATCCCTCTATTCCCTGCTCTTCCACCTTTTTATGTAAAAGCCTAGGCATTTAATTTCAAGAGGGCTGGAATACAAAGACAGGGATGTAATGTTGAGGCTCTGCAAGGTGCCGGTCAGGCTGCATTGTGAGCAATTTTGGGCACCATATCTGAGGAAGGATGTGCTGGCTCTGGAGAGGGTCCAGAGGAGGTTTACGAGAATGATCCCAGGAATGAGTGGGTTAACATATGGTGAGCGTTTGACAGCTCTGGACCTGTACTCGCTAGAGTTTGGAAAGGATGAGGGGGAGACCATATTGAAACTTACCGAATAATGAAAGGTTTGTATAGAGTGGATGTGGAGAGGATGTTTCCACTAGTGGGAGAGTCTAGGAGAAGAGGTTATAGCCTCAGAATTCAAGGACTTTGCTTTAGGAAGATGAGGAGGAATTTCTTTAGTCAGAGGGTGGTGAATCTGTGGAATTCTTTGCCAGAAGGCTGTGAGGGCCAGGTCAATGGATATTTTTAAGGCAGAGATAGATAGATTCTTTCGTGTGCGGATGTGGCGTCGAAGAAGCCGAAGCAAAGAAGCTTGAAGCCAAATAGCCGAATGGAAACAAAGCTGAAACGCCAACGAACCGAAAGGGCGGGACGCCAAAACGCCAACGAACAGAAAGGGCGGGACGCCAAAACGGCAACGAACAGAAAGGGCGGGACGCCAAAACGCCAACGAACAGAAAGGCTGCGTCGCCTTAAAAGCCATCCAACCGAATGCCGCTCTGCCGAAAAGTCAAATAATGGCTTGTGTGGGAAAATGACCCCCACCCTCCCGTCTCCACCGGCCAGTGATGTGATGGACGCGGGGGTCTGGAAAAATCGCTGACAAGTCCGCCCCCCCCGGCGACGTCATGTCCGTTATTTGACTTTTCGGCAGAGCGGCATTCGGTTAGTTGCCTGTAGGCGACGCAGCCTTTTGGTTAGTTGGCGTTTAGGCGTCCCGCCCTTTCTGTCTCGTTGGCGTTTAGGCTTCGTATGCTTTCGGTTATTTGGCGTTTCGGCTTTGTTTCCATTCGGCTATGTGGCTTCGACTTCTCTGCTTCGGCCTCTCGTCCTTCGACGCCACGACCGTGTACCAGATTCTTTATTAGTGCGGGTGTCAAAGGTTATGGGGAGAAGGCAGGGAGAATGGGGTTAGGCCGGAGAGATAGATCAGCCATGATTGATGGCAAGTAAACTTGATGGCCGAATGGCCTAATTCTGCTCCTATCACTTAGGACCTGTTAAACACCACAATGTCATCCACTCCCTGTACATTGGGTGCAATTTACAGAGGGCAATTAACCTCCAGACCAGCAAGTCTTTGGAGGAAACTGGAGCATCACAAGAAACCACGTGGTCACAGGAGAACGTGCAAACTCCACACAGACAGTACCCGAGGGTAGATCGAACCCGGGTCTCTGGTGCTATGAGGCACCAACTCTACCCGCTGCGCCACTGTGGCACCCACAGAATTTGATGGTAATTAACTCGGCTCAGAAGATAGCTGATGGTCAGATGGTCACGATATATGCTGCAGCCAAACGTAAATAATCTATCAGAGACATAAACTGTTGAGTAACTCGGTTGGTAAGGCAGCATCTCTGGAGAAAAAGGTTCGGTGACGTTTTAGGTCGGAACCCTTGCTTTTTCACCAGGGATGCTCCCTGACCCACTGAGTTACTCCACTACATAGTGTATATCTCCATATAAACCAGCATCTGCAGTTTCTTCCGATTGTATAACTTAATCTTCTGTTTGCTTCATCAACTAGGAATCATAGTTAGGATTCAGAAGAAACTCATGGTGCAATTCTTCTGTAAAATTCAGACTTTATAACTAATGCTTATTCAAGATTCTTTGAAATTGAATTTACAGCCAGCGGCCATATATTTTGTTGCCATAGATGGAGAAAAATCTATTACTGCGGTGTCAGAGAATAATCATCAGTGCATAGCTTCTGCAGTATATTTTAAAATGGTTTGGGGAGCAAACATGTAGTGTTATCCAATAAATCATGATATTGGAAGAAAAAAAATCACACAAAAATTAATTAATAGTAGCTTTGGTTTAAGTTTATCTTGAAGTAAAATGTCATGCATTACTTGTGATATTTTCATTTCTAGCTGCTGATTGCCACAACCACAATAACTGCTTTATTTATTAGTAAATGAAGGAAAGTGTTCACTACTCGAATTCGAACAAATCAAACTTGATTAACTTTGATTCTTGATCTAATTTTTTAATCTGTCCTTGGGCGTGTAATTGCGAGGACTTGGTGTCTGGAATTATAATTTGATCCTAATTTTAATTAAATATTTTTAAACTAAATTTTAGTTTACTTTAGAGGTGCAGCGCGGATCCGGCTCTTCGACCCACCCAGTCCGCGCCGACCAGCGATCCCCGCACACGAGCAGCTATCCATCACACCAGGGACAATTTACATCTTTTACCAAAGCCAATTAACCTACAAAGAGATACAGCACAGAAACAGGCCCATCGGCCCTCTGAGTGCCAACCAGCGATCACCCCGTAACTCGAGCACTATCCTACGCACTTGGGGCAATTTACAGACGCCAATTGACCTTCAAAGCTGTACGTCCATGGAATGTGGGAGGAAACCGGAGCACCCGGAGAAAACCCACACGGTCACAGGGAGACTCTGTGCAGACAGCACCTGGAGTCAGAATTGAACCCGGATCTCGGACGCTGTAAGGCAGTAACTCTGCTGTTCCGTCCGAATATAAAAACCATAAACTGTTTTATCCTTAATTCTTCATGGAATTTAGCACACATTCGTTGATTTGTAATGCAGAATGAAGGCATATTACTGTAAAACCATCAATAAACTGCAATGCACTGGGACACCATAAAACAAACAACAAGAATCAGGTTGTATACCGACCGAGCCAATAACCGAACGAACATGCACGTCTTTGGAGTGTGGGAGAAAAGCGAAGATTTTGGAGAAAACCCATGCAGGTCACGGGGAGAACATACAAACTCCGTTCTGACAGGCGCCCATAGTCGGAATCGCACCAGTGTCTCTGGCGCTGTGAGGCAGCAACTTTACCGCTGTGCCGCCCTGTGTGATGTACCGATCAGCTGATCGTGTCGAATGCACGGCATGGAGTTGGGTATCCACCTACATTGTAGGATAGAGGAAGGGAAAATTGTCGGGAATCAAAAGCTATTGAAATGAAGCCATATGTGATGTCATCAATTACATGCCACAACTTGCCGTAGCCGATGCACTTTAGTGGCAGAACCTTGAGACCAAAATTGAGAAGGGCTCGGACCATCAATCAAGACTGTTAAACACCATTTTAAATGTTAAAGGACAGGTGAAAAGAAAAATACTTGTTCATTCTCGTCGGTCGACGGATGTGTTTACAGTGGTCATCTGTGTTCCAAGCTGCTGGTCTTCATTTCAAAGATTAATGCTCCAGTGCAGAGGGAAAAGGAAGGCAAGTCTGGCACACTCCAACCTTGTTCAAAGATTACAGCTGTGTTACTCCTCCCTCAGTCTGACTGTAAAAGCTGTTTCCAACAAAAATAACAAATCGCTTAATAAAGCAGATTGGGCTAATTTAAACTGAATTAACCTGCAAATGAATGAAGTTCCACAACCCCCACAATAAACAAGGAACACAGACTGGATTTATCGTGGTTAATAGAAATGTGATATGACCCATTTTTCAAATCATTGCATTGGTATAAAACATTACATTGGTACCAATTACATTGGTATAAAACTATTTTATATGACGTGTTGGCCATTGTGTTCAATTACAAACTACAGATTTAATAAGTATATATTTTATGAGCGGAGAACGTGTACAGCCTGTTAGGGTTCATCAATTCTAGGAGTGGAATTAGGCCATTCGGCCCATCAAGTCTACTCCGCCATTCAATCATGGCTGATCTTGCCCTCTCAACCCCATTCTCCTGCCTTCTCTCCATAACCCCTGACATCTGTACTGATCAAGAAGCTATGAATCTCAACCTTAAAAATACCCATTGACTTGGCCACTGCAGCCGGCTGTGGCAAAGAATTCCACACATTCACATAGAAACATAGAAACATAGAAAATAGATACAAATATCCACTTTGGTGGCAAAAACGGGAAGGCAGACTATTATCTAAATGGTGGCCGATTAGGAAATGGGGAGGTGCAGCGAGACCTGGGTGTCATGGTACACCAGTCATTGAAAGTAGGCATGCAGGTGCAGCAGGCAGTGAAGAAAGCGAATGGTATGTTGGCCTTCATAGCAAGAGGATTTGAGTATAGGAGCAGGGAGGTTCTACTGCAGTTGTACAGGGTCTTGGTGAGACCACACCTGGAGTATTGCGTACAGTTTTGGTCTCCAAATCTGAGGAAGGACATTATAGCCATAGAGGGAGTGCAGAGAAGGTTCACCAGACTGATTCCTGGGATGTCAGGACTTTCATATGAAGAAAGACTGGATAGACTTGGCTTATACTCGCTAGAATTTAGGAGATTGAGAGGGGATCTTATAGAAACGTACAAAATTCTTATGGGGTTGGACAGGCTAGATGCAGGAAGATTGTTCCCGATGTTGGGGAAGTCCAGGACAAGGGGTCACAGCTTAAGGATAAGGGGGAAATCCTTTAAGACCGAGATGAGGAAAAACTTTTTCACACAGAGAGTGGTGAATCTCTGGAACTCTCTGCCACAGAGGGTAGTTGACGCCAGTTCATTGGCTATATTTAAGAGGGAGTTAGATGTGGCCCTTGTGGCTAAAGGGATCATGGGGTATGGAGAGAAGGCAGGTACGGGATACTGAGTTGGATGATCAGCCATGATCATATTGAATGGCGGTGCAGGCTCGAAGGGCCGAATGGCCTACTCCTGCACCTATTTTCTATGTATCTATGTATCTAGGAGTAGGCCATTCGGCCCTTCGAGCCTGCATTCAATATGATCATGGCTGATCATCCAACTCAGTATCCTGTACCTGCCTTCTCTCCATACCCCCTGATCCCTTTAGCCACAAGGGCTACATCTAACTCCCTCTTAAATATAGCCAATGTACTGGCCTCAACTACCTTCTGTGGCAGAGAATTCCACAGATTCACCACTCTCTGCGTAAAAAATGATTTTCTCATCTCGGTCCTAAAAGACTTCCCCCTTATCCTTAAACTGTGACCCCCTTGTTCTGGACTTCCCCAACATCAGGAATAATCTTCCTGCAACTAGCCTGTCCTACCCCTTAAGAATTTTGTAAGTTTCTATAAGATCCCCCCTCAATCTTCTAAATTCTAGCGAGTACAAGCCGAGTCTATCCAGTCTTTCTTCATATGAAAGTCCAGCCATCCCAGGAATCAGTCTGGTGAACCTTCTCTGTACTCCCTGTATGGCAAGAATGTCTTTCCTCTATGGCACTCCCTCTATGGCAAGTACTCCCTCTATGGCAAGAATCTCAACCTTAAAAATACCCATTGACTTGGCCTCTGCAGCCGGCTGTGGCAAAGAATTCCACACATTCACCATTGCCCATTGGGTTCAATTACAAACCACAGATTTAATAAGTATATATTTTATGAGGGGAAACTTTGTACAGCTTGCTAGGTTTAAATGGATCGAAAAGTGTGAGGGATGAGGTTTCTAAAGTTAATATTCCATGAGTTGCTGCCCTGGGCAGTGGTTCAGAAGCTACGTGAAAGGAGGCAGAGTCTCATTAGCTAATTCCTAAGGGATTGGACAGGCTAGATGCAGGAAAAATGGTCCCGATGTCGGGGGAGTCCAGAACCAGGGGTCACAGTTTAAGAATAAGGGGTAGTCCATTTTGGACTGAGATGAGGAAAAACTTTTTCACACAGAGAGTTGTGAATCTGTGGAATTCTTTACCACAGAAGGCAGTGGAGGCCAATTCATTGGATGTTTTCAAGAGAGTTAGACTTGGCTCTTAGGGCTAAAGGAATCAAGGGATATGGGGAAAAGGCAGGAACGGGATACTGATTTTAGATGTTCAGCCATGATCCAATTGAATGGCGGTGCTGGCTCGAAGGGCTGAATGGCCTACTCCTGCACCTTTCTATGTTTCTATGTTTCTACAGCACAGAAACAGGCCGTTCGGCACACGGTGTCCGCGCCGACCAGCGATCACCCCGTACACCAGCACTATCCTGCACACTAGGGACAATTTAAAATTTCACCAAAGCCAAATAACCTACAAAGCTGTACGTCTTTGGCGTGTGGGAGGAAACCGGAGCGCCCGGTGAAAACCCCTGCGGTCACGGGTTGAATGTACAAACTCCGTACAGACAGCATCCGTGGTCAGGATCGAACCTGGGTCTCTGGTGCTGTGAGGCAGCAACTCTACCACGGCGCCACTGTGCCTTCCCCGGGGGAAAGGGACCTGTGACTGCGATCATGAATAACTGAGGAATGAAACCTTCCCTGCTCTCTGGTTTCTCTGTCCTGTTGCCTCCTTCGAAGCGAGCCCACGCTTCAGGGCACACAATGATGCTTCTGGAGGTGCGTCTCCATGCTGGGAAACCTAAGGCATTATGGCAATAACAGGCCTCGGAGGTGTGAAAGCCTTCAGGTAGAAGGTACAGGAGCCTGAAGACTGCAACGACCAGGTTCAGGAATAGCTACTTCCCCACAGCCATCAGGCTATTAAACTTGGCTCGGACAAAAATCTGAACATTAATAGCCCATTATCTGTTTATTTGCACTTTATCAGTTTATTTATTCATGTGTGTATATATTTATATAATGGTATATGGACACACTGATCTGTTCTGTATTTATGCCTACTATGTTCTGTTGTGCTGAAGCAAAGCAAGAATTTCATTGTCCTATCAGGGACACATGACAATAAACTCTCTTGAATCTTGAATCTTGTATCTCTAAACTAAACTAAACTAAGCTCAGGACTGCTCTCCAGTTGTTGCTCGCATGCTTCAGTTGCCTGATAACTGCCATTGAAACAACACGCTAATTGGCAACTCTTGTCTGCTGCCTCAATGTGATCTCTTATTCTTACACTCTGTACTTAAGTATGATCATGTTTATATATAGCAAGATTTTTATTCAATTTTATGTTTAAAAAAATTCACTGTACTGAGGTACATTTGACAATAAAGTATAATTGAGTGGCTGTCACCAGGTGATCAGGGACTTTTAGTTTTGTTTAGGAAACAGGCCCTTCAGCCCACCGAATCAGTGCCAAGCAGCGACCCTCTCACATTAACTCTCATAGGAGGAGCCGCCATCTTGGAGGAACGGCTGCTAAACAGCAGCCATCCGTCAAATTCACTCTTTCTTTAGTTTTAGTGTTTTTTATTTCTTTGTTTGTTTGGGGGGTTTTGACTTTTAATGTGGGGGGTAAGGGGAAACTATTTCTGGGTCCCTACCTGGTCGGTGAGGCAGCTTTTTCTCCAGGCTGCCTCGTCGACCCATCCTCGTGGCCTACCAGCGGGCCTGGAGCGCCGTTTCCTGACGGGGACCGCCCAGCACCTTCAGCTTCGGTGGCGGCACAGCGCTGGAGCGCTATCAGAGAGCGTAGCGGGCGATGCCTTGCCTGGGTCGCCGCGCTGGATCGACGCGCTGGAGCTCCGGTATGCGGTGACCACCGAGATCAACACCTCCGGGCTGCGGGACTGCGGAGCGACCAGCTGCGGGCGGCGGAGCCAACTCCAACATCGGGAGCCTCGTGGCTCCAAATCGGCGCGGCCCTGTTGGCTTCAGGTGCCATCGACTCCGCTGGGAAACCGGCCGTTCCAGCCGCTGCGAGGACTCTCCTGACGGCCAGGAACATCGGGCCTCCGTAGAGGTAACTGTGGCGGCCTCGATGGGCCTGACTCTGGGGAGAACTGGGTTGGGGACTGGACATTGTGCCTTCCCCCACAGTGGTGGTCATTGTGGGGGGATGATTTTTGTGTGCTGTGCTAGTCAGTCCGTGTACAAGATGGCGGTCGGAGGGGAGAGTGGACGCTGGCGCGAATTGGTCGCCGCTGCTCTCTCCTCAAATTGTGTTTCTTATTTTGTTTTGCTCTTGAAATTGAATTCTGTCCTTGATTTGGGTGCTGTGGTGTTTTTATATTTAATTTATTCCGATTATGTGTTTTGTATTTTTTTTTGTGATTCTATGCATTGTAAGGTGTCCTTGGGTTTTAGAAAGGCGCCAGTAAATAAAATGATTATTATTATTATTATTATTATTAACACTATCCTGTACACACTAGGGACAGTTATACCAAGTCAATTAACCGACAAACCTGTACGTCTTTGGAGTGTGGGAGGAAACTGGAGCACCCGGCGAAAACCCATGTGGTCACAGTGAGAACGTACAAACTACGTACAGACAGCACCCATAGTTAGGATGGAACCCAGGTCTCTGGCGCTGCAACGCAGCAACTCTACCGCTGCGCCATCATACCGCCCTAAATGACCTGTTATTTGACATGGGACGGTCTGAGCCATTGAGATCCGTTCACTGGGCTCAGCAAAGTTTTGGGGGTGGAGGGGGGGGGGGGGAGGGGGGGGGTGGAATATGGGGGCGAGATCTGGACAGTGGGGTCTCCTGAAGAAAATCTAGTCTGTTATGGTTTTGAGCAGTAAATTAGTAATTTACTGGTCCTTCAAGTTTCAGCTTTCCCAGGAGTGGGCGCTTCCCTCCAGAGTCATAAAAATGCATTGAATGTTAACTCACAATCTTAGTAGTCTATGAAATACAAAGGCTGGGTGAAAAAATAATGTTATTGTAGGTCATTGAACATATATTTGAAACATGTAAATGCCTTCTTTTGCAAGTAATTTCAAGCTGCCAGAATGATTTATGGGAGAAGAAGAATAATGTATTTAGCTTGAGGAACTCTGTCACGGAATTATTTGAACTGTAGGCATTCCAGTAAAAATGGGCTTCTTTGCACTTTGGTAAACAAGGCCACAATATTTCCTTATTGAAGAGAAAAGAGAACCGTGCAAGGCAGAAATTGGTGATGGTGATGGTGATGGTGATGGTGATCATAGCGATGTTGGGAAGGAGAAGTAGCATCTGAGGCTTTCCGTAGGAAGGAACTACAGATGCTGGTTTCCTTCCTTCACCCTAATCGTCCTGCAAGTTTCACCTTGTGAAATATTATTTCGCTATCCCCTCTTCCACAGCCAACAATGGACCATTGTGGGATCCTTGGCCATCGGTGCTGGCTCTGATTTGTTCTGTATCGTTTCATACCTCTAGTTTCCCTCTCCCCTGACTCTCAGTCTGAAGAAGGGTCTCGACCCGAAACGTCCCCTGTTGCTTTTCTCCCGAGTAACTCCAACGTTTCGTGTCTCCTTCCACTATCGAGGAACCATGCACCTGTACTCCTTGTTCTCTCTGAAAATCCTTGTACAAAATGGACCTGTTGACGCCTCTAAATGTATAATGTGTTGTGTTATGGAATCCCCTTCGGCATGGTCTTGAGTGAGAAATTAGTTTCAATGTTAGCAAGCAAGTTTGCAGAAGTAATCAATAAATGTAATACATGGAACACACCCTAAAGGTATGACATTTTGTTGTGTGACAAAAAACATCGCAGAAGATAAATTAGTTGCAGTTAGATGAGTCCAGGAGATTTGAGAGTAGCTCCAATAAACAGCTACTGGGTGAATCTGATAGACTTCAGGCAAACATCGCTTAATTGTTAGTTTGCCATCACTGGATACTTCCTCCAAGCAACTGGTATAAAATTGAAAAGTTATTATATTTAAAGTGCGATTAATAGTCACCTTCAGCTGAGGTTGCTATTATACAGCTAACGATCGGCATACTCCACAGCTCTTCAATTGAACTGATCTTCCATTTTTAATGTTTTCTTCGCTCCTTACAGTTTTATGAAACAAACTGAAGTATGTTTATTTAGAGAACAATAATTTGAAGAGTGTGAATTTATCTCAAAACATTTTGAGGTGGAGAGGCAGTCATTTCTCAGTACAAGGTCAAGGAGAAAAGTACTGCAGTTGCAACTCACATCGAGAATGGAGCTCTGTAGAAATAAGGAACTGCAGATGCTGCTTTTACAAACAAAGACACATAAAGCGCTGGAGTAACTCCCCTCACCTGCTATACTTTGTTCTGCCCCTCCTCTCTTCCAGCTTTCTTTCCCCCCTCCCCCCCCAACAATGTCTGAAGAAGGGTCCCGACCCGAAACATCACCTGTCCACGTTCTCCAGAGATGCTGCCTGACCCGCTGAATAACTCCAGCACTGTGTGTCTTTTTTCCCCCGACTTGAAACGCCATCTATCCATTCCCTCCACAGATGCTGTCTGACCCTCTGAGTAACTCCAGCATTGTGACTCTTTTTTTCCCCATCTTGAAATATTGTCTATCCATTCCCACCACAGATGCTGCCTGTCCCACTGAGTTACTCAAGTATTTTGTGTACTTGCATCTGAAGAAGGGCCTTGACCCAAAACGTCACCCATTCCTTCTCTCCAGAGATGTTGCCTGTCCCGCTGAGTTACTCCAGCTTTTTGTGTCCATCTTTGGTGTACAACCAGCATCTGCAGTTAAGTTTATAATCATAACAGCCTCGATCCTATCGAATGGCAGAGCAGGATTAAGGAGCCAGGTGACTTACTAATGCAGAAACAAAGAACTGCTTCTCGTTTTCACCCAATTAAAAGCTAACAGTGGCCTGTTTCCTTTATCATCGTTACATTTTTGCATATCTTTCATTCATTTTTCTTTATCTCTCTGCATCTCCACATCCCTCATCGTCTATATCTCTCGTTTCCCTTATCCCTAACCAGTCTGAAGAAGGGTCTCAACCCGAAACGTCACCCATTCCTTCTCTGCAGAGATGCTGCCTGTCCCGCTGAGTTACGCCAGCCTTTTGTGTCTATCAAAGAACTGCAGATGCTGGTTAATACATAAAAGGACACAGAGTGCTGGAGTAACTCAGCGGCTCAGGCAGCATCTCTGGAGAACATGGATAAGTGACGTTTTTCGGGTTGAGACCCATCTTCAGACCTACTTATGCTCCTACCTCAGACGTTCGTGGGCTTATTTCAATGGCGCCTTGCGCTTTTTCCCCATGTATAATTTAGCTTACAAAATCTTTAATTTTTTGAAGTTCCATCTGCAATTATTCACGGCACATTTTATCACTGTACAAGCTGCAGAATGGAGGTCAATATTTCTATGCGGCATTATAGCTACAGAATCGTGGATAACTTAAGAGTGAAAATTCCCATGAAGCAAAACATAAAAAGAGCAGACTAAATTTACAATAGCTTTGGTTTTGGCATTAATAGAATCATAAATTATGAACAGTTTCTATGTACTCAATGTGTTGGAAATTGTGAATTGATGGGGAAAAGAAATAGCTTATAGAAAGTGACTTTAAATATGGATTTTAATCTCTGGAGCTTGTCAGGAAGTGTAACCGGGCCCGCAATGCCCCATAATTCAGACAACAATATTTTTGCTTAAATGTTCTTCATTGCGATTTCTACAGTAAAAACTGCATTTAATGAACTGAGCTGAATTACCTTCAATAGTTTTAAAGAAGGAACTGCAGATGCTGGAAAATCGAAGGTACACAAAAATGCTGGAGAAACTCAGCGGGTGCAGCAGCATCTATGGAGCGAAGGAAATAGGCAACGTTTCGGGCCGAAACCCTTCTTCAGACTGATAGGGGGTGGGGAGAAGAAAGGAAAAAAGGAAAAAGGCGGAGGAGGAGCCTGAGGGCTGGGGGAGGGGAGGAGACAACCAGAGGGCTGATGAAGGGGAGGGGACAGCAAGGGCTAGCAGAATTGGGAGATGCTGCCTGTCCCGCTGAGTTTCTCCAGCATTTTTGTGTACCTTCTACCTTCAATAGTTACTGGTTATGTGGAACATAAAAATGTACAAGATGTGTAGGAAGGAACTACGGATGCTGGTTTATTTACCGAAGATAGACACAAAATGCTGGATTAACTCAGCGGGACAGGCAGCATCTCTGGAGAACAGGAATCGGTGACGTTTCGGGTCGGGACCCCTCTTCACCCCTCACCAACCCTAGTCGTCCTACCAATTCCACTGCTTGCACCATTGTATCTCTCTCGTTAGCACATTTTTCCGAGCCAACAATGGGCCATTGTGGGCTCCACCCTTCCTGAGGTCATGTGTTTCCGGCCCTGATTTGTTGTGGCCTTTTCTTGCCTCCAGTTCCCCCTCCCCCCCCCACCTCTATCTTTCAGTCTGAAGAAGGCTTCCGCCCCGAAACATCACCTACTCACTTTCTCCAGAGATGCTGCCTGACCTTCTGATTTACTAAAGCATCTTGTATCCATCTTCCTCAGAAAAGTATAGCACAGGAGCAAGATTTTTGGCCCATAACATCTGTGCTGAGCCTGATGCTGAGATAAACTAATCTCCTCTGCCAGTACGTGATCCATATCTCTCCATTCCCTGCATAGCCATGTGGTTGGGGGTGGGGGGTTGGGGGGGGGGGTAATCTAGGTAGATTGCTCCTCATACTCCTCTGAATCTTATGGGATGGATCATTGTGATCTGTGTAATTGAGACAACAATGAGAATCCATATTTCCACTGCTGCAGGCTGGCTTCCTACTTCTTTCTCGGGCGGCATGGTGGCGCAGCGGTAAAGTTGTTGCCATACAGTGCCAGAGACCCAGGTTCGATCCTGACTATGGGTGCTCTCTGTACGGAGTTTGTACGTTCTCCCCGTGACCGTGTGGGTTTTCTCCAGGAGCTCCGGTTTCCCAGAACTTTGTCTTCTAACAATCGAACATTGTCCATCTGCTGAAGTTGAAAGGCAGAAGATTTGAAAATTTCCAGTTGTCTGGTTTCTCACTAAAATATTGTTGGAAAGAGAATTGAGGCCAAGAAATAATTTTGATAAACAGGAATTATTTTGTAAAGAGATTACTAAGTGAGAAACTAAGTATGTGTTTTCTTATACATTTACTGAAGTTATTGAACATTGTTGTGCACCGAATACATATTTATAACTTCCTAAATATTTAAATATCAGTAACTTCCAACTTATGCCGAGAACTGTGTAATTATCTTCCTTGAAAATAAAGTTAGCTGCTGGATTTAGCCTGAGAGTGGTATTTGTAATTTTTTTGGGAGACATTTTGGAATGAATCAGGTAATGTATTGTATGTTTTCTGGTACAGTATTAACGGAAAATGGTGAGCCTTATTGAATGAATATTGAATATGGTAAGAATATTGATTTTTGTAACTTCAAGTAACCCATGCATCCCCTCTCTCTCTGTCCCTCCCCAACCCAAGCTGTTGTACTAGATTCAAAGCTGTCTTGTTGAGTCACATTGTCTGTAACTCGTTTTCACCCAGCCTACAGCTAACAATGGCCTGTTTCCTTTATCATCGTTACTTTTTGCATATCTTTCATTCATTTGTTCTCTATCTCTCCACATCACCACCTATATCTCTCATTTCCCTTTCCCCTGTCTCTCAGTCTGTAACATAGAAACATAGAAAATAGGTGCAGGAGTAGGCCATTCGGCCCTTCGAGCCTGCACCGCCATTCAATATGATCATGGCTGATCATCCAACTCAGTATCCTGTACCTGCCTTCGCTCCATACCCCCTGATCCCTTTAGCCACAAGGGCCACATCTAACTCCCTCTTAAATATAGCCAATGAACTGGCCTCAACTACATTCTGTGGCAGAGAATTCCAGAGATTCACCACTCTCTGTGTAAAATATGTTTTTCTCATCTCAGTCCTAAAAGATTTCCCCTTTATCCTTAAACTGTGACCCCTTGTTCTGGACTTCCCCAACATCGGGAACAATCTTCCTGCATCTAGCCTGTCCAACCCCTTAAGAATTTTGTAAGTTTCTATAAGATTCCCCCTCAATCTTCTAAATTCCAGCGAGTACCAGCCGAGTCTATCCAGTCTTTCCTCATATGAAAGTCCTGACATCCCAGGAATCAGTCTGGTGAACCTTCTCTGTACTCCCTCTATGGCAAGAATGTCCTTCCTCAGATTAGGAGACCAAAACTGTACGCAATACTCCAGGTGTGGTCTCACCAAGACCCTGTACAACTGCAGTAGAACCTCCCTGCTCCTATACTCAAATCCTTTTGCTATGAATGCTAACATACCATTCACTTTCTTCACTGCCTGCTGCACCTGCATGCCCACTTTCAATGACTGGTGTACCATGACACCCAGGTCTCGTTGCATCTCCCCTTTTCCTAATCGGCCACCATTCAGGTAATAGTCTACTTTCCTGTTTTTGCCACCAAAGTGGATAACCTCACATTTATCCACATTATACTGCAACTGCCATGCATTTGCCCACTCACCCAGCCTATCCAAGTCATCTTGCAGCCTCCTAGCACCCTCCTCACAGCTAACACTGCCCCCCAGCTTCGTGTCATCCGCAAACTTGGAGATGTTGCATTCAATTCCCTCGTCCAAATCATTAATATACATTGTAAATAGCTGGGGTCCCAGCACTGAGCCTTGCGGTACCCCACTAGTCACTGCCTGCCATTCTGAAAAGGACCCGTTTACTCCTACTCTTGGCTTCCTGTCTGCCAGCCAGTTCTCTATCCACATCAATACTGAACCCCCAGTACCATGTGCTTTATGTTTGTATATTAATCTCTTATGTGGGACCTTGTCGAAAGCCTTCTGAAAGTCCAGATATAACACATCCACTGGTTCTCCCTTATCCACTCTACTAGTTACATCCTCGAAAAATTCTATAAGATTCGTCAGACATGATTTACCTTTCGTAAATCCATCTCTAAAATTAAGAAATCTATCATTGTTAATGCCAATAGTGAATAATCCTTCATTTAAACCATCTCTTATTGATAAAACATAAAACCAATGGGAAAGAATGGGAATTAAAAGGATCGGTGATATGTATGAAATGGGAAATCTGTTATCATTCCAACAATTACAATTAAAATTTAAACTGAATAATAACCAGTATTTTAAATATCTTCAGATTTGCGACTTCATGAAGAAATACATACAAAGATATCAAAACATAACTTTTGATTTACTGGAAGAAGCAATTAAGGCTGACTCACAGAAATTAATATAATATTTATTTAATAGTATTTTAAATATAGACCTACCATCGACAGAGGCACTTAGAGAAGAGTGGGAACGAGAATTAATGAAAAAATTACGAAGGAAACGTGGGAAAAGTATTTGATATATATACACAAATGTTCGATTAATGTAAGACATAATTTAATTCAATTTAAAATTTTACATAGATTATATTATTCAAAAACTAGATTGAATAAATTCTATCCAAATATGTCCCCCATTTGTGATAAATGTTTATCCCAAAATGCAACTATAACACACTCTTTCGTTTCCTGCATAAAACTTTATAAATTATGGAGTGATATTTTTGAAATATTTACAAAATTATTCAAGATAAAAATGGAACCTAATACTGAAATGATTATATTTGGAGTAATGGAAGACGGGAATAAATTGAACTCATCTCAAAATTTATTTTTTAATTATGGTTTAATAACGGCAAAAAAACTAATACTTTAATTTTGGAATAATACACCAATACCAACGCTTAAAATGTGGATTTCAAGCATGTTGGACACCTCACATCTTGAGGAAATGCGATTCCTCCTAATAGATAAATCAGACCAATTCTTAACGAGTTGGTCTCCATTTGTTGTCTTTTTGGAAGCATATGGTGCAACACAATTGTAGAAGCTAACTGTTCCAGGACTGGGTGAGGGATGGTCAAGATTATAAATAATGATCTCCTTCATTTTTTTTAAACTTTCTACTCTGTTTCTTTCTATCTTCTTTTCTTCACTTTTCTCCTTTCACCTTTTTTTCTTTTTCACACACTATATATCACACGTTTTTCTATCTTTAATTATCTATTCTCTCTTTTTCTTCTTCATTATAATAAAAAAAATAAGAAGCTGTACCTAAAATGTAATACGTCAATATATATTAGGTACTTTGGTGCCATATGATTGTACTTACTTCTAATAAAATTAAAATATTTAAAAAAAATAAAAAAATAAAAAAATCCATGCTGACTTTGTCCAATGACTTCACCATTTTCCAAATGTGCTGCTATCCCATCTTTAATAACTGACTCTAGCAGTTTCCCCATTACCGATGTTAGACTAACTGGTCTGTAATTCCCCGTTTTCTCTCTCCCTCCCTTTTTAAAAAGTGGGGTTACATTAGCTACCCTCCAATCCTCAGGAACTACTCCAGAATCTAAAGAGTTTTGAAAAATTATCACTAATGCATCCACTATTTCTGGGGCTACTTCCTTAAGTACTCTGGGATGCAGCCTATCTGGCCCTGGGGATTTATCGGCCTTTAATCCTTTCAATTTACCTAACACCACTTCCCGGCTAATCTGGATTTCACTCAGTTCCTCCATCTCATTTGACCCCCGGTCCCCTGCTATTTCCGGCAGATTAATTAAGTCTTCCTTAGTGAAGACAGAACCGAAGTAGTTATTCAATTGGTCTACCATGTCCTTGTTCCCCATGATCAATTCACCTGTTTCTGACTGCAAGGGACCTACATTTGTTTTAACTAATCTTTTTCTCTTCACATATCTATAAAAACTTTTGCAGTCAGTTTTTATGTTCCCTGCCAGTTTTCTTTCATAATCTATTTTCCCTTTCCTAATTAAACCCTTTGTCCTCCTCTGCTTGACTCTGAATTTCTCCCAGTCCTCTGGTAGGCTGCTTTTTCTGGCTGATTTGTATGCTTCATCTTTTGTTTTGATACTATCCCTGATTTCCCTTGTTATCCACGGATGCACTACCTTCCGTAATTTATTCTTTTGCCAAACTGGGATGAACAATTGTTGTAGTTCATCCATGTAGCCTTTAAATGCCTTCCATTGCATATCGACTGTCAACCCTTTAAGAATCAATTGCCAGTCTATCTTGGCCAATTCACGTCTCATACCCTCAAAGTTACCTTTCTTTAAGTTCAGAACCCTTGTTTCTGAATTAATTATGTCACTCTCCAGCCTAATGAACTCAACCATATTATGGTCACTCTTGCCCAAGGGGCCACGCACAACAAGACTGCTAACTAACCCTTCCTCATTACTCAATACCCAGTCTAGAATAGCCTGCTCTCTCGTTGGTTCCTCTACATGTTGATTTAGAAAACTATCCCGCATACATTCCAAGAAATCCTCTTCCTCAGCACCCCAGCCAATTTGAATCACCCAATCTATATGTAGATTGAAGTCACCCATTATAACTGTTTTACCTTTGTTGCACGCATTTCTAATTTCCTGTTTGATGCCATCCCCAACTCCACTACTACTGTTAGGTGGCCTGTACACAACTCCCACTAGCGTTTTCTGCCCCTTAGTGTTTTGCAGCTCAACCCATACCGATTCCACATCCTCCAAGCTAATGTCCTTCCTTTCAACTGCGTTAATCTCCTCTCTAACCAGCAACGCTACCCCACCTCCTTTTCTTTTCTCTCTATCCCTCCTGAATATTGAATATCCCTGGATGTTCAGCTCCCAGCCTTGGTCACCCTGGAGCCATGTCTCCGTGGTCCCAACTATATCATAGTCATTAATAGCTATCTGCACATTCAACTCATCCACCTTATTACGAATGCTCCTTGCATTGAGACACAAAGCCTTTAGGCTTGTTTTTACAACACTCTTACCCCTTTTACAATTATGTTGAAAAATGGCCATTTTTGATTTTTGCCCTGGATTTGTCTGCCTACCACTTTTACTTTTCACCTTGCTACCTATTGCTTCTACCCTCATTTTACACCCCTCTGTCTCTCTGCTCACACATTTAAGAAACCCACCACCTCTTATTCTCTGTTTATTATTGTTTTCTTCTTTCCCCCCTACATGTTGGGTCTGAGTGCTTCCCTTCTCTGCCTCCTGCCTCACACACTGTCTAATAGCTTTCTGTATTTGAGTCCCTCCCCCCAACCATTCTAGTTTAAAGTTTCCCCAGTAGTCTTTGCAAATCTCCCCGCCAGGATATTGGTCCCCCTCGGGTTCAAGTGCAACCTGTCCTTTTTGTACAGGTCACACCTTCCCCAAAAGAGGTTCCTCTTTAAACAGGCTCTTCGGCCCACATTGTTTGCGCCGACCAGCGATCACCCCGTACACTAGCTCCATCCTACACACTGGGGACAATTTATAATTTTACAGAAGCCAATTAACCTATGACAAAATAGGTCTTTGGAGTGCGGGAGAAAACCGGAGCACCCGGAGAAAACCCACGCGGTCGCAGGGAGAACATGCAAACTCCACACAGTCAGCACCCGAGGCTAGGATCGAACCATGGTCTCTGGCGCTGTGAGGCAGCAACTCTACCAGCTGTGCCACTGCACCACCCCATTTAATTTAAAAAAATGATTCAGCTTTGCTCTATTTGCTGCATTCAATTGATGTATCTTATATTTAAATTATTTCACAACTATTGGCCAAGATGTTGAACTGATTCTTGATTGTATGTATAAATTATTTGTTGAAATGTTGTAATAAAAATTCCACTGTGCTGAGAGTTGTGATTGGGACCTTGTGTAGATGACGGGGAATAAATTGAAGTACATTTGCTTTCACGATAATTCAGAACAAAGGTGATCCTTAGTGAGGATTATTTTATTAGCATTTATTAAACAATGTCATTTTTAATTCGGACACAAATTAGACTAAGAAAACAATTTAAATTCTCTGAAAAGCCAGGCAACTACCATGTCTGGTTTGTAAATGGATAGGAAGAAATTGATGAATTCATCTTGTTAATGGAATAACTGACTCTTTGATATTTAGTTATTGCATTTTTAATCGAAAGATTGATTATGCACCAGTGTATATTGCCTGCAGTCGAATATTTCCCTTAATAGAACAGTGATGTCCAGAAACTGGAATGTTTGCGTCGGAAGCATTAAAAAAAAAAAAAATCCTGTCGTTTTATTTAACACATTTGTGTGCTGAATGTCCATCCAACCACCTAAGTACAGTGTCTGGAGTGCAAGCATTGAACTCCTTGTTTTCTGCCTGGCTCATGTTGCAGTAAGACCGGTTGGTGAGGCCGCATTTAGAGTATTGCGTTCAGTTCTGGCCACCATTTTACAGGAAAGATATTGTCAAGCTGGAAAGGGTGAGAGAAGATTTACGAGGATGTGCCAGGATTCGAGGGCCTTGGCTACAGGGAGATGTAGAGCAGGCTAGGACTCTATTCCTTGAAGCGCAGGAGGATAAGGGGTGATCTTGTAGAGGTGTATTAAATCAGGAGAGGAATAGATTGGGGAACCGCGAGTCTTTTACCCAGAGTAGGGGAATTGTACACCGAAGAACATAGGTTTAAGGTGAGGAGGGAGAATTAATAAGAACCTGAGGGGTAACTTTTACGCAAAGGATGGTGGGTGTATGGAATGAGCTGCCGGAGAAGGTAGTTGAGGCAGGTACTATTGTAATGTTTAAGAAACATTTAGACAGGTACATTGAGGGGGGATCTTATAGAAACTTACAAAATTCTTAAGGGGTTGGACAGGTTAGATGCAGGAAGATTGTTCCCGATGTTCGGGAAGTCCAGGACAAGGGGTCACTGTTTAAGGATTAAGGGGAAATCCTTTAGGACCGAGATGAGAAAAACATGTTTCACACAGAGAGTGGTGAATCTCTGGAACTCTCTGCCACAGAAGGTAGTCGAGGCTAGTTCATTGGCTATATTTAGGAGGGAGTTAGATGTGGCCCTTGTGGCTAAAGGGATCAGGGGGTATGGAGAGAAGGCAGGTACAGGATACTGAGTTGGATGATCAGCCATGATCATATTGAATGGCAGTGCAGGTTCGAAGGGCCGAATGGCCTACTCCTGCACCTATTTTCTATGTTTCTATGTTTCTACGTTTCTACGTGGATAGGACAGGTTTAGAGGGATATGGGCCAATTGCAGGCAGGTGGGACAAGTGTAGATGGGGCATGTTGGTCAGTGTGGGGTGGGTGGGCTGAAGGGCCTGTTTACATGCTGTATGATTCTATCACAGGCTCACTGAGTCCAATTTCACTGATACTTAGCAGAATGTCCCGAGTGGATGTGTTGGGCATTGGTCTATGAGATAGGTTTCTGTCACTCTGGCTACAGAGGTAGAATTTGGCAATGCCCAAATGAAATGGTACTCTAACACCATTTAACAGACATTTGGACAGGTCAAACATGGCGGTACAGTGGCGCAGCAGGTAGAGCTGCTGCCTCACAGCGCCAGAGATCCGGGTTTAATCCTGACCTCGGCTACCGCCTGGGTGGAGTTTGCACGTTCTACGTACGACCGTGTGGGTTTCCTCCGGGTGCTCCGGCTTCCTCCCACGTCCCAAAGACGTGCGGGTTTTGCAGGTTGATTGACCGCTGCAAATTGTCCCCAATACATAGAAAAATAGAAACATAGAAAATAGGTGCAGGAGTAGGCCATTCGGCCCTTCGAGCCTGCACCGCCATTCAATATGATCATGGCTGATCATCCAACTCAGTATCCTGTACCTGCCTTCTCTCCATACCCCCAGATCCCTTTAGCCACAAGGGCTACATCTAACTCCCTCTTAAATATAGCCAATGAACTGGCCTCAACTACCTTCTGTGGCAGAGAATTCCAGAGATTCACCACTCTCTGTGTGAAAAATGTTTTCCTCATCTCGGTCCTAAAAGATTTCCCCCTTATCCTTAAACTGTGACCCCTTGTCCTGGACTTCCCCAACATCTGGAACAATCTTCCTGCATCTAGCCTGTCCTACCCCTTAAGAATTTTGTACGTTTCTATAAGATCCCCCCTCAATCTTCTAAATTCTAGCGAGTACAAACCGAGTCTATCCAGTCTTTCTTCATATGAAAATCCTGACATCCCAGGAATCAGTCTGGTGAACCTTCTCTGTACTCCCTCTACGGCAAGGATGTCTTTCCTCAGATTAGGAGACTGAAACTGTACGCAATACTCCAGGTGTGGTCTCACCAAGACCCTGTACAACTGCAGTGGAACCTCCCTGCTCCCAGACTCAAATCATTTTGCTATGAATGCTAATACGTAGGGAGTGGATGCGAAAGTGGGATAGAACTAGCGTGAACGGGTGGGCAATGGTCAGCGTGGAGCAGGTGGGCCGAAGGGCCTGTTTTCATGCTGTACTCTGAACCTAACTAAAGTAAAGGTACATGAATAGGCAAGGTTTAGAGGGATATGGACCAATGGACCAAATGTGGGTAGGTGAGACCAGCATGGACACGTAGGGCCGAATAGCCTGTTTCCATGCTGTATGATTCCATGACTCTAAATGAGGACATGGGATATTGCATCCACCCCCTGTGTTTGCTGTGCTATCATCTGCCTTTAAGTAATTCTCTACTAGGCTGTCCATTTCACGACTGAAGATTTACAAAAACGTATTAACAGATGTTTTTACATTTCTGACCTTTCAAGAACCAGAAAATCTATACAAACTTTCTTTTTAAAATGTTCTTTTGTGGAGCCACTGCATGAGTATGAGACCCAGCAAGAGAAGTCCCACAAAACTGGTATTGGAAGAAGCTAGTCAGATCAACCCGTTTTGTTGAGTTTAGTTTATTGTCACGTGTACCAAGGTACAGTGAAAAGCTTTTGTTGCGTGCTCAGCAGTCAGCGGAAAGACATGATTATGACGGAGCCATCCAGTATACAGATACATGATAAGGAGAATAATGTGAATGTGTAAAGTCCGATCAAAAATAGTGCGAGAGTCTCCAATGAGGTAGATAGTAGTTCAGGACTGCTCTCTGGTTGCGGTAGGATGGTTCAGTTGCTGGGAAGGAACTGTCCCTGAATCCTGAGCTGTAGGTTTTCATACTTCTATGAAAATTATTAATGCCCGATGGGCGAGGGGGGAAGAGGGAGTGGCCGGGGTGCGACTCGTCATTGATTATGCTGCTGGCCTTGCCGAGGCAACGTGAGGTATGAATGCAGTCAATGGAAGGGAGGTTGGTTTGTGTGATGGTCTGGGCTGTGTCCACCATTCTCTGCAATTTCTTGTGGTCTTGGATGGAGCTGTTCCCAAACCGTGCTGTGATGCATCCTGATAAGATGCTTTCTACGGCGCATCTGTAGAAGCTGGAGAGAGTTGTTGGGGGACATGAGGTGGCGATCGAATGATTGTAAAGGTGGATATAGCTGGCCTTTGGTTTTGTGATGTGGGATGTCGTTTTACGATGGCACAATGATTACTTTGAGGCGGGTGACCTAGATGTGATGGTAGACAAAAGTGCTGGAGAAACTCAGCGGGTGCAGCAGCATCTATGGAGCGAAGGAAATAGGCAACGTTTCGGCCCGAAACGTTGCCTATTTCCTTCGCTCCATAGATGCTGCTGCACCCGCTTAGTTTCTCCAGCACTTTTGTCTACCTTCGATATTCCAGCATCTGTAGTTCCTTCTTAAACACCTAGATGTGATGAGGTGGAACCTGGATGGTGGTCATGAGGTTTAAGGGGGGGGGGTCAAGTTTGAGTAGGTCTCAGGCAGATGGCACTGTGTATATATGATTATTGGTTCAAGAGGGAGTTAGATGTGGCCCTTGTGGCTAAAGGGATCAGAGGGTATGGAGAGAAGGCAGGTACGGGATACTGAGTTGGATGATCAGCCATGATCATATTGAATGGCGGTGCAGGCTCGAAGGGCCGAATGGCCTACTCCTGCACCTAATTTCTATGTTTCTATGTTTCTATGACCACTTTTAAGTTTGACAGTAAATTTCCATTGCCTTGGCGTGTAGTATTGATGGGCGTATGCAAGCGGAACAAAGTAAATAAAACCCACTGAATAAGAAATTTGATATATTTTAGATGGGTATTGATATGAAGAAAATAATATCAAATGGCAAATCAATTTTCTTTAATTATCAACAAGTTGGTAAGTTTTCTCTGAAGTTTTACATTGTTGAAATGCAAACAGAGCAAGGATGGTAAAAAAAAAATGAGACCATTTTAAAATGAATTATAATTTCCCGGGATTTATAAATTCACTTATTCGTTATCAACCCTCGCAGCACGTTTAGCACAATTAGCATAATTGTCGCAATTTTCTTCACACTTTAAGCATTTATTTCTTACACGTTTTAGGAAAAGAGGTGGTAAAAGTAATTTTTGAAGCTGATGATATAGACAGTTAGATTTTAATGCCTCTTGACCTTGGTGTTCCCGATGTATCACTTGTCTCTTTGTAAAATATTAAAAGAGTAAAATGAATTGCCCCTTGACAGATTGCACCACGTTTTTATAGGCATGAGAAAATTGCTAATTTTATTGCCACTGTTACTTACCAAAGTTGAGAGAGTGCCAGCTACTAAATTATGAATAATACAGTGAGTGAGTGCAGGTGTTAATTGAGTTTGTGTCATGTTCATGACCACTGTTTAAGCTGGTATAAAACAAATGATTAATGGTTTCATATTTTCTTTTTAATGCATCGCTGACTTAGTGTCCATATTACCTTCTTCACTCTTCCTTCAAGAGTAGCTTTTTAAGAGCTCAGGTTCAATCTAACCGAACGAGCTCTGCCAAAATATTGTGACTCCTTTTTGATCATGTATGCATTAGAGTTCTGGTATCAAAATATGCTAAAGTACTGAGGAAAAATAACGCCTTTATCTTGCAACTGATGTGGCCTATGATGAATTATTGCCTGTAAACAGATCTAAACCTGCAACAGGGCAGCTTGCTGCATAAAAGCTGAACATCTGCTGCCCCATTGTATTCATTTATAAGCTTTGGTCCCTCCTCTGGGTCATATTGTGTGGTCAGGACCTGATTACATAAATTCTGCACTGAGCTCACACAGTTCTCTGTAAAGCGCTGCCCATAACTCTTGATGCAACGCACATTATTTGTATCTCACTCGTTAGCGGAAAATGCAGGTCACATTTCTCCGAGGTGTTCCTTTTTAACCAGAAGGAACGTTTGTTTGGCTCCCGGAAGAGAGCATTGCAGGCAGACTTTATTGCATTTCTTTCCTCCCCAGTCAGTGACCTTGGGATCCTGAACAAAAGACAGCGTAGAGCTTGTGACAGTCTATCTCATTCTGTACAACATTAAACTGATTTGTTTGTCTGCCCAGCCTGAATGGTACAGTAGCTAATGCAACTTCCTATGAACCACTCGAATACTAGTTGTATTAATGTATTGATGTAAAATCTTATCAAGAAATGTGATCAACCAAGCCGCCGAAAGTGGAATTACTTTTCTAAGTACGCTAGATTGTCGGTACGTTAAGATTTCTCTCGTGTTTCATCGTCTTTGCGCTCCTCATGATCAAGATTTGCAACTAGCTGTCGCACCAACGCCAATGAATATTGTAATTAGCATTTAGAGGATTAAAATAAGAGTCCATCCAACTTCAATTCTAATTGCCTCTTTCCTTGATGGTTTGGCTAAGTTAGTTGGTGTTAAATGATATTACAACATAAATTAGCCTCCACTTTGAAAACTGAGAAGCTGATAGAATATTTTGTTATTCTCCACGTGTTAAATTTCCCCTTCCTCATGAGTGATAAACTTGGATGGATCCATCATTGGGGAGCGTACGTACTCTGTTTGAAATAGCGATTTAAATCTTTTTCACAGAGATAAAATATCCTGGCATAAGTGAGCTGGCTGAATAAACAATTGAAGTTTTTAGCAGCGGCGCAGTGCTGCAGCGGTAGAGTTGCAGCCTCACAGCGCCAGCGATCTGGGTTCGATCCTGACGACGGGCGCTGGCTGTGCGGAGTTTGTACGTTCTCTCTGTGACCGCGTGGGTTTTCTTCAGGTGCTCCGGTTTCTTTCCACACTCCAAAGACGTGCAGGTTTGTAGCTTAATTGGCTTCTGAAAATTGTACGTTGTCCCTAGTTTGTAGGGTAGTGATAGTTTATGGGTGATCGCTGGTCGGCGCGGACATGGTGGGCCAAAGGGCCTTTTCCACGCTGTATCTCTAAAGTCTACATTTATCCAGAGTAGGGGAATCAAGAACCAGAGAACATAGATTTAAGGTGAGAGGGGCAAGATTGAATAGGAACCTGAGGGGCAACTTTGGAACTGTTAGAGGAGATAGTTGAGACAGATATTATAACAGCATTTAATGGTCAATGGTCGATGATTTGACTGTGGCTGTGAGGGCCAAGTCAGTGGATATTTTTAAGGCAAAGATAGATTGATTCTTGATTAGTATGGGTGTCAGGGGTTATGGGGAGAAGGCAGGAGAATGGGGTTAGGAGGGAGAGATAGATCAGCCATGATTGAATGGCAGTCGACTTGATGGGCCGAATGGCCTAATTCTACTCCTATCAATTATGAACTTATGATCTTATTTCTTGATTATCAGGTACAGTAAAGTACCCAAGTCGCACCAGCTTCTCGTTTTCACCCAAGAAACAGCTAGCAACGGCCTGTTTCCTTTATCATCGTTACTTTTTTGCATATCTTTCATTCATTGTTCTTTATCTCTCCACATCACCATCTAGATCTCTCGTTTCCCTTATCCCTAACCAGTCTGAAGAAGGGTATCGACCCAAAACGTCACCCATTCCTTCTCTCCAGAGATGCTGCCTGTCCCGCTGAGTTATTCCAGCTTTTTATGTCTATAATCGCAGTAAAATACACCTTTTTCATAGAATTATAGAGTGATACAGTGTGGAAACAGGCCCTTCGGCCCAACTTGCCCACACCTGCCAACATGTCCCAGTTACACTAGTCCAACTTGCCTGCATTTGACCCATGTCCCTCCGAACCTGTCCTATCCATGTACCTGTCTAACTGTTTCTTAAACGATGGGATAGTCCCAGACTCAACTACCTCCTCTGGCAGCTTGTTCCATACACCCACCACCCTTTGTGTGAAAAAGTTACCCCTCGGATTCCTATTAAATCTTTTCTCCTTCACCTTGAACCTATGTCCTCTGGTCCTCGATTCCCCCACTCTGGGCAAAAGACTCTGTGCATAGAAACATAGAAACATAGAAAATAGGTACAGGAGTAGGCCATTCGGCCCTTCGAGCCTGCACTGCCATTCAATATGATCATGGCTGATCATCCAACTCACTATCCTGTACCTGCCTTCTCTCCATACCCCCTGATCCCTTTAGCCACAAGGGCCACATCTAATTCCCTCTTAAATATAGCCAATGAACTGGCCTCATCTACCTTCTGTGGCAGAGAATTCCATAGATTCACCACTCTCTGTGTAAAAAATGATTTTCTCATCTCGGTCCTAAAAGACTTCCCCCTTATCCTTAAACTGTGACCCCTTGTTCTGGTCTTCCCCAACATCGGGAATAATCTTCCTGCATCTAGCCTGTCCAACCCCTTAAGAATTTTGTAAGTTTCTATAAGATCCCCCCTCAATCTTCTAAATTCTAGCGAGTACAAGCCAAGTCTATCCAGTCTTTCTTCATATGAAAGTCCTGCCATCCCAGGAATCAGTCTGGTGAACCTTCTCTGTACTCCCTGTATGGCAAGAATGTCTTTCCTCAGATTAGGAGACTGTACGCAATACGCCAGGTGTGGTCTCACCAAGACCCTGTACAACTGCAGTAGAACCTCCCTGCTCTTATACTCAAATCCTTTTGCTATGAATGCCAACATGCCATTCGCTTTCTTCACTGTCTGCTGCATCTGCATGCCTACTTTCAATGACTGGTGTATCATGACACCCAGGTCTCGTTGCATCTCCCCTTTTCCTAATCGGCCACCATTCAGATAATAGTCTACTTTCCTGTTTTTGACACCAAAGTGGATAACCTTACATTTATCCACATTATACTGCATCTGCCATGCATTTGCCCACTCACCCAACCTATCCATGTCACCTTGCAGCCTCCTAGCATCCTCCTCACAGCTAACAGTGCCCCTCAGCTTCGTGTCATCCGCAAACTTGGAGATGTTGCATTCAATTCCCTCATCCAGCTCATTAATATAAATTGTAAATAGCTGGGGTTCCAGCACTGAGCCTTGCGGTACCCCACTAGTCACTGCCTGCCATTCTGAAAAGGACCCGTTTACTCCTACTCTTTGCTTCCTGTCTGCCAGCCAGTTCTCTATCCACATCAATACTGAACCCCCAATACCGTGTGCTTTAAGTTTGCATACTAATCTCTGATGTGGGACCTTGTCGAAAGCCTTCTGAAAGTCCAGATATAACACATCCATTGGTTCTCCCTAATCCACTCTACTAGTTACATCCTCGAAAAATTCTATAAGATTCGTCAGACATGATTTACCTTTCATAAATCCATGCTGACTTTGTCCAATGAATTCACCACTTTCCAAATGTGCTGCTATCCCATCTTTAATAACTGACTCTAGCATTTTCCCCACTACCGATGTTGGACTAACTGGTCTGTAATTCCCCGTTTTCTCTCTCTCTCCCTTTTTAAAAAGGGGGGTTACATTAGCTACCCTCCAATACTCAGGAACTACTCCAGAATCTAAAGAGTTTTGAAAAATTATCACTAATGCATCCACTATTTCTGGGGCTACTTCCTTAAGTACTCTGGGATGCAACTTATCTGGCCCTGGGGATTTATCGGCCTTTAATCCATTCAATTTACCTAACACCACTTCCCGGCTAACCTGGATTTCACTCAGTTCCTCCATCTCATTTGACTCCCAGTCCCCTGCTATTTCCGGCAGATTATTTATGTCTTCCTTAGTGAAGACAGAACCAAAGTAGTTATTCAATTGGTCTGCCATGTCCTTGTTCCCCATGATCAATTCGCCTGTTTCTGACTGCAAGGGACCTACATTTGTTTTAATTAATCTTTTTCTCTTCACATATCTATAAAAACTTTTGCAGTCAATTTTTATGTTCCCTGCCAGTTTTCTTTCATAATCTATTTTCCCTTTCCTAATTAAGCCCTTTGTCCTCCTCTGCTGGACTCTGAATTTCTCCCAGTCCCGTGGTAGGCTGCTTTTTCTGGCTAATTTGTATACTTCATCTTTTGTTTTGATACTCTCCCTGATTGCCAGTCAATCTTGGCCAATTCACGTTTCATCCCTTCAAAGTTACCTTTTTTTAAGTTCAGGACCCTTGTTTCTGAATTAGCAATGTCACTCTCCATCCTAATGAAGAACTCGACCATATTATGGTCAATCTTGCCCAAGGGGCCACGCACAACAAGACTGCTAACTAACCCTTCCTCATTACTCAATACCCAGTCTAGAATAGCCTGCTCTCTCGTTGGTTCCTCTACATGTTGGTTTAGAAAACTATCCTGCATACATTCCAAGAAATCCTCTTCCTCAGCACCCCTGCCAATTTGATTCACCCAATCTATATGTAGATTGAAGTCACCCATTATAACTGTTTTGCCTTTGTTGCACGCGTTTCTAATTTCCTGTTTGATGCCATCCCCAACTCCACTACAACTGTTAGGTGGCCTGTACACAACTCCCACTAGCGTTTTCTGCCCCTTAGTGCATCTACCCGATCTATTTCTCTCACGATTTTAAACACCTCTATAAGATCACCCCTTATTCTCCTGCGCTCCATGGAATAGAGACCCAGCCTATTCAACCTCTCCCTGTAGCTCACACCTAGTCCTTGCAACATGCTCGTGAATCTTTTCTGAACCCTTTCAAGCTTGACAATATCTTTCCTATAAGATGGTGCCAGAACTATTCTAAATGCGGTCTCGCCAACGTGTAGCTGCATGTAGCAAACGTCAGCAAGACTAACCCTGTACAATAAACACAATCGCCCCAGTCAGTACAGAATGTACAGAACAACAGCCCACTGAGTCCATATGAAAGAGGTGCCATTTCACAGTCCCAGCTGCAGCTGGCTACAAAGGCCCGTTGCAGTTGTCGCCTCTATTCCTGTCGTCTTGCGATCCGGTTGCTCTACTCGCCCGGCCCTCTTCAGCCCTTGTTCCACAGGGGAAAGACATTTGGACAGGTACATGGACGGGCAAGGTTTAGAGGGACGTGGGTCAAATACAGGAAAAATGGGACAAGCTTCGATGGAGCATTTTGGTTGGCCTGGATGAGTTGGGCCGAATGGTCTGTTTTCCGTGCTGTACGACCCCAAGACTCTTAATTAGAACCTCATCAAGATTAAATGAGACAATGGGAGATCTGGGTGGATGGGATGAGCAGAGATGTTGAGCTGATCAGACGATCAATGATATGGGTGGATTGGAGGGTCAGGAAGGGGAACCGTTGGTGGAAGAATGTTTAGTACATTTGGCAGGGATTGGAAATCCCAAAGAATGAAAGACAAGTGTTGGACGTGACTGGGTTGGGTCACAGTCCAGCATTGCACAGTGGAGATCCTAATGGTCCAGGAGGACACATCGATGGTCACTCCAGAGCTAATGTCAACTAATTTTCTCCATCATGCTTCAAGGGTGGTGTTGCCTGGTAGTTAAAGAGTCATGGAGTTACACAGTGTTGAAACAGGCCCTTTGGTCCAACTTGCCCACACTGACTAACATGTCCCCTTCCACGCGAGTCCCACCTGCCTGCGTTTGGACCATACCCCTCTAAACTTATCCTGTCCATGTACCTGTCTTAGATAGTAACTGCATCAACTCCTCTAGCATCTCGCACTATCCTTTGTGTTAAAAAAAAAAGTTACCCCTCGAATTCCTACTAAATCGTTCCCCCTCACCCTAAACCTATGTCCTCTGGTTTTTGATTCTCTGGGCTAGAGACTTTGCATTTACCCGAGCTATTCCACTCACAATTTTGTACACCTCTATAAGATCACGTCTCATCCTCCTGTGCTCCAAGGAATTGAGTCCCAGCCTGCTCAACCTCTCCCAAGAGCTCAAGCCTGTGAGTCCTGGCAACATCCTCGTAAATCTTCTCTGCACCCTTTCCTGCCTTGTTTGACGTGCATCATTTGTGCAAGCATAATTCCTGATAGGAAGTGTCCCATTAAATATCAACCAAGGAATTAAATGCCATCAAATTTTAATCTATGGTGGGTTCATTTTCAATCAGGTAAAACGGAGTTAAATCATGGTACACATTCTAGTTCTGAACATATTGAAGGTTGTATGTATTGAGAGATTTCCACAAGTGTAAAGACAAATATCACTCAGAGATGAGCAATGTTACAAATATTAATTTCCGCTATCCATACTGCCGCCTTTACTGATTGATTTTTCATATAATATGAACAGATTCGGAAGATAGTGCGGCACGGTGGCGCAGCGGTAGAGTGGACTGAACGGCAACGGCGAGAGCGCCGAGCCTATCCACGGGAGCGCCGCACGGATGCTGCGCGGGGGCCGAGTGATTCAAATACGGCTGGTCCCACGTGCTTGCGGTAAGTAAAAAAAAGTGACTCACCAGCGGCGGCTGTGGCGGCGGCCGTCCTGATCGTGGCGCTGTAGCGGTGGCTGTGCCTGCGGCCGTGCCGCACACGTGCCTCACTGGCGGAGGCTGTGGCAGTGGAAGTTTGACGCACGGCGCTCGAGCCACACTGGCGGCGGCCCGTGCGGGCGGCCGTGCCACACTCGTGCATCACTGGTGGAGGTTGTGCGGTAAGAATATAGTTTTCAACAGTGTAGGTTTTATTTTAGCACCGTGCGGTGTTGGGAACACCGCCGCACGGCCCCGGAATTGTGCGTTCTCACGAGTGCGCAGTCTATGGCGGCAGATTCTTCCCGTTTCGCCGCCAATGACCGCAGACTCGTGAGACAGGCCTTTTACAGCGCCAGGGACCCAGGTTTGTTCCTGACCATGGGTTCCCTCTGTGACCAAGAGGGTTTTCGCCGGGTGCACCGGTTTCCTCCCACTCTCCAAAGACGTACAGGTTTGAAGGTTGAATAGAAAGGAACTGCTGATGCTGGTTTATACCAAAATGCTGAAGTAACTCAGCGGGACAGGCAGCATCTCTGGAGAGAAGGAATGGGTGACATTTCGGTCGAGACCTTTCTTCCGAAAGTTTGTAGGTTAATTGGCTTCGGTAACAATTCTCAATTATACCTAATGTGTAGGATAGTGTGAATGTACAGGGGTCGCTGGTCGGCATGGACTCGGTGGGCCGAAAGGCCTGTTTCCACGCTGTATCTCTAGTCAAAACTCTAAATATGCTTGTGAGAATGTTGTTTTTCTTTAAGTTAGGGAGCCCTTGCATATGTATCAGTTCATCATAAATGTACATGCACAAGATCTTTGTCTTATTCATATAACAAAATCGTGCCTCACCACTATCATTCTGGTGCAAACAATTTTGCCTGAAGAGTTCGCACCTCGGAACAAATACACTGTACATAATCTGTTGGTGATAACTCTTGGACATACTGTGCAAGATCTTCCCGAATATGTCTGTTTCAGTGCTAGATAAGCAGCTCATTTTTAATTTAACATGAAAAGTAGATCAAAGAGTTAGTTGGCATTGAAACGATTTTGACACAGTTATCATCAGCAGCTGCTCCGCTAATCATATTTATGCAGTTGTCTGCTGATAGGCACCGACGAGCCAGTGTTGCTTGAAAATCATTATTGGAATCCCATTGTGCTAAATGTTATTTATTACTGTCAAACGACAATAATGTTTAATTCAAAGATGGGCAGTCGCCATCTTTTGTGTTTGGTGTTAAAGCTACATGGTGAATGGCAACAAAGAAAGCCAACGAGTGCTTGCCAGAAAATCCATTCCTGCAAGAAATGCTAGACTGAATATGTATGCATTTTAAAAGAGTAATGAAGTAATATGATGTTTATCTTGTTTGAAGAGTCTAATTTCTGTTGGCAATCCTCCAGAATTATTATTATGCGCCGTTCAGCGCTCATTTGCATTTCAAAGCATTTGAAAATTGTGAATGCGCATAAATTACTGGTGCTTTATTCAGGCGGTGGGAGCAGTCTAAACAATTACATATGTGTTTACATTTGTAAACTCAAACATTTCTCTACTGCATGTAAATGAGCAATGGGAAAATTTTAAATGGATTGCGACCCCTGTTAGGATTATTTTATAAATGTATCCCAAAGAGCACGCAATCTATTAACCTGGAAAGAGTGCAGTGAAGATTTACGAGGATGTTGCCAGGACTTGGGGTGGGGGGGGGGGGGTTCTGAGTTTTAGTTTTTAGTTTTTGAGTTTTAGAATTACAGTGCGGAAACAGGTCCTTCGGCCCACAGAGTCCGCATCGACCAGCGATCCCCGCACTTTAATACTACCCGACACACACTAGGGCCGATTAACATGTATACCAAGCCAATTAACCTACAAACGTGTAAGGCAGTAGAGGCCGGCTCTCTGGATGCTTTCAACAGAGAGTTAGATAGAGCTCTTAAAGATAGCGGAGTCAGGGGATATGGGGAGAAGGCAGGAACGGGATACTGATTGTGGATGATCAGCCATGGTCACATTGAATGGCGGTGCTGGCTCGTAGGGCCGAATGGCCTACTCCTGCACCTATTGTCTATTGTCTATTGTCTAAGTTAGAAATAAATGTAAATGAAATAAATGTTCATGCTATCTCTCCTGAAAGACCTGGTTTGTTAAAGTAAACAACAACTCATTCAATTATTGTAGATTAGTTTGGTTTAGTTCAGAGAGACAGCATGGAAACAGGCCCTTTGGCCCACCGAGTCCACGCCGACCATCGATCACCCATTCACACTAGTTCCATGTTATTCCCACTTTCCCATCCACTCCCGACACACTCGGGGCAATTTTACAGAGGCCAATTAACCTGCAAGCCCGCACGTCTTTTAGATGTGGGAGAAAACCCGGAGGAAACCCAAGTGGTCACAGGGCAAAACATGCAAACTCCACACCAACAGCACCGAAGGTTCGGACCAAACTCGGGTCTCTGGCGCTGTGAGGCAGCAGCTCTACCGAATTTTTGAACGTAGACCTGCCTTGTTGCAAGATTACATTGTTTAACATTTTAAACAAAAAACCTTTCAATGGTTTGATTACATGCCTATGTGATTGGCATCTTGGCTGACGCTTGCTAGATTCAACATTAAACACTCATCTGAAATGTGCCAAACAATGTTTAACAACCCCCCTCAATCATTGATGTGAATAAATTACTTCAAATTTAGCATCAAACACTTGCTTTTAATCTGTCAATTATAATGGATATGAGCAATTACAACATTTCCACTGATAAATGCCTTTTCATCAAAATTGCATGTGTGCTGGATGTTTGGATTGATAGCTTCATTGTTTGCACTGCATTTACAAAGTGTATATATATGATTGTTTAACTCAGCCAGTTAGTACGTAATGTCTATATCATTGCATCCTATGTTTTAGTATTTTAGTTTGAGAGATACAGCGCAGAAACCGACCAGCAATCCTCGCAGACTTACACTATCCTACACACACTGGGTACAATTTACATTTATACACTTATACCAAGCCAATTAACCTACAAACCTGCATGTCTTTGGAGTGACAATAGACAATAAACAATAGGTGCAGGAGTAGGCCATTCGGCCCTTCGAGCCAACACCGCCATTCAATGTGATCGTGGCTGATCATCCCCAATCAGTACCCCGTTCCTGCCTTCTCCCCATATCCCCTGACTCCGCTATTTTTAAGAGCCCTATTTAGCTCTCTCTGGAAAGCATCCAGAGAACCCGCCTCCACCGCCCTCTGAGGCAGAGAATTCCACAGACTCACCACTCTCTTTGAGAAAAAGTGTTTCCTCGTCTCCGTTCTAAATGGCTTACTCCTTATTCTTAAACTGTGGCCCCTGGTTCTGGACTCCCCCCAACATCGGGAACATGTTTCCTGCCTCTAGCGTGTCCAAACCCTCAGTGCGGGAGGAAACCGAAGATCTCGGAAAAAACCCCAGGCTTGTCACGGGGAGAACGTACAAACTCCGTACAGACAGCGCCCGTAGTCAGGATCGAACCCGGGTCTCTGGCGCTGTGAGGCAGCAACTCTACCGCTGCGCCACCGTGCCGCCCTAAGATTATAATGGAAAACATTGACCAAGGCTGCTGAACTGAGGAGCAACAAAGAATTCAGTGCCAGATTACGTGTCAAAGCCTTTGTTCGTTGTGCACATCCAATTAATTGTAAATGAAATAAAAAAAATATCCATTCATCTCTTTGAAATTAAAATGTGATTTAAAGTGGACGATCCAGGATTTTTGTGGAGAATTAAAATGAACAATTATCGCATTAATATCTCAAATAATTTTCAAGCAAAAGGCAATCATTATCTACAGCCATTTTTTATTCAGTTCAGCAAGGTTATTTTCAGCAAATGGTGTCCTTGGCTGATGCATTTGACAGCAGTCTCTACATGTGTCAACCCTCAGACATCCTAATGATAGTAATTTTGGTTGATCTAAATTGGATTATAATACGATGTTCCCATTTCGTCATCTCCTTATTGGCAGTTGGCTCCATTATAATTGGAGCATAAAGTGAACTGCAGAACCTATTGAGGAATCAGTGAGCCTTTAACACTGAAAGTAGAGAATTACCACTGCCTATTTGTAACCAGGTTACACCATTATCTTTTATCTGTAATTGAGAGAGTATGTTACAAGTCACGAGTTTATCAGAGTACAGAAACACTGTTGGTCTTTCTGTCATGTGTCTCCTGAAGGGAATTAATTGCTATCTTTTCACAAGTAAAAAGCAAAAATGTGTTCGGGGAAATCTCGGCTTGTGCCCATGGCATATATTATTGCAATTTAGTGTTGTGGTAGCTGAGCTTGTAAATCATTGTGTGAAATATAGGTACATGTGATGAGACAGAACGTTGTGTTGTCGACATGAGAATTGGTGACTCAATGTTCCGCAGGCAAAATATGTAATTTATTTGAGTGTTATTGCCGCGATGGACACGTGGTACAAAAATAAAGTTCGCTAATGATATAGAAAATGTGTGTGGAAGCTTCAGAATATTACAATGGCATAACAATTGCGTGCTTTAGTGCGGCACGGTAGCGCAACTGGGCAGAGTTGCTGCCTCACAGAGCCAGTGACCTGGGTCCGATCATAACCTCGGGTGCTGTCTGTGTGGAGTTTGCACATCGTGATGCTGCAAGTCGGAATTTCATAGTTCCGTTTTGGGATACAAGACAATAAAACGCTCTTGCCGTTCTCCCTGTGACCGCGTGGGTTTCCTCCGGGTGCT
The DNA here is from genome assembly GCA_038087875.1 of Malacoraja senta. Taxonomy (NCBI): domain Eukaryota; kingdom Metazoa; phylum Chordata; class Chondrichthyes; order Rajiformes; family Rajidae; genus Malacoraja; species Malacoraja senta. Next base: position 191,354,437 of record CM075978.1, read on the forward strand.
CCCGGTGACCTCCCAACATCCCAAAGACGTGCGGATTTGTAGGTTAATTGGCCCACTTGGTAAAATTGCCCCAAGCATGCAGGGAATGGATGAGAAAGTGGGATAACATAGAACTAGTGTGAACGGGTGATCAATGGTCGGACTGGACTCGTTGGGCAGAAGGGCCTGTTTCCATGCTGTATCTCTAAACCAAACTAAACTATCTTTTTGTCCAGAGAGTTTAATTGTCATTTGTACCAACAATGGAACAATTAAATTCTTACTTGCAGCAGCATAAAAGGCCTGTAAACACAATGCACATAGATAGAAACATAGAAAATAGCTGCAGGAGTAGGCCTTTCAGCCCTTTGAGCCAGCAGCGCAATTCAATATGATCATGGCTGATCATCTAAAATCAGTACGACTGACTGGGCCACACGGCGGCGCAGTGGTAGAGTTTCTGCCTCGCAATGCCAGAGACCTGGGTTCGATCTTGACTATGGGTGCTGTATGTATGTATGGAGTTTATATATTCTCCCTATGATCATGTGGGTTTTCCCCAGGTGCTCCGGTTTCCTCCCACAATCCAAACGCGTGCTGCTTTGCAGGCTTACTGGGTTCTATAAATTGTCCCTAGTGTGTAGGATAGAACTAGTCTTTGGGTGATTGGTATTCAGCTCAGACTCAGTGGGCCAAAGGGACTGTTTACATGATGCTTTAGTTTTGTTTAGTTGGGAGAAACAGCGCGGAATCCGACCCTTCGGCCCACCGAGTCCGCGCCAGCCAGCAATCCCCGCACACTAACGATACCCTACACACACTAGGGACAATTTACACTTATACCGAAGCCAATTAACTTACATACCTGCACGTCTTTGGAGTGTGGGAGGAAACCAGAGCTCCCGGAGAAAACCCACGCAGGTCACGGGGAGAACGTACAAACTCCATACAGACAGCACCCGTAGTCAGGATCGAACCAGGACCTCTGGCGCTGCAAGCGCTGTAAGACAGCAACATTACTGCTATGCCACCGTGCCGCCCGTATTTTTCATACAGGTAACTTGATTTCAGCAATGTTCTGTTCTGAAAGCATTAACAATTAAATATAGGGAGGAATATTCAGTACATGCACAATGCTGCAGTGTTTATCAAATACCTTATTATGTGTTATGTTCAGCATCAGCATTGTTTGCTTCCTGTTCTGGAAGATCATGGAAGAGATGTAAGGAAAAGATTCTTCCAAATGTACCAACAAAGCTAGTTAACCCCGTGACCTGTTCCCCCGTCAGTGTGACATGGCCGTTCTCCACAACCGAGATAACTGAGTGAAGTAGTTTACTGCCAATTGCCCATGAGTGATGGACTGCTTTTATACCAAGGCCCACTGGGTCAAGGGATCCCATGTGTAGGAAGGAACTGCAGATGCCGCTTTAAACCGAAGATAGACACAAAAAGCTGGAGTCAGTCAGCGGGACCAGCAGCATCTCTAGAGAGAAGGAATGGGTGACGTTTCTGGTCGAGGCCCTTCTTCAGTCTGAAGAAGGGTCTCAACCCGAAACGTCACCTATTCCATCTCTCCAGAGATGCTGACTATCCCGCTGAGTGACTCCAGCTTTTTGCATCTATCAAGGGACCCCATATTTATCTCCTTGGGCACCAACAGACAATGGAGAGAAATTTTCCTCCGATCCATCTACATGTTACTTTTACTTTAGATTTGAGTGGGTTAGCACATGATGAGCGTTTGACGGCGGTGGGCCTGTACTCGCTGGAGTTTAGAAGGTTGAGGGGGGACCTCATTGAAACTTACAGAATAATGAAAGGCATAGATAGAGTGGATGTGGAAAGGATGTTCCCACTGGTGGAGAGTCTAGGACCAGAGGTCACAGTCTCATAATTAAAGGGCGCTCTTTTAGAAAGGAGGTGAGGAGGAACTTCTTTAGTCAAAGGGTGGTTAATCTGTGGAACTCAATGCCACAGAGGGCTGTGGAGGCCAAGTCAGTGGATATTTTTAAGGCCAAGATGGACAAATTCTTGATTAGTACGGGTGTCAAGGGTTATGGTGAGAAGGCAGAAAAATGGAATTAGAAGGCAAAGATCAGCCATGACAACAGACAGCCAACCATGTCATCTCTGGGTGCCCGCTCTACCACCCACCAAATGGAGCTCAGGGCCTGGCAGACATTGACACAGAGACAACAACCTGGCTGCTCAACACCCGGCTTGAGATGTAACTATTCCTTTGGTTTATGTTTCATTCGCAAGAAGAAGAAGAAGCAGCCATGATTGAATGGCGGAGTAGACTCGAATGGCCTAATCCTATAACTTATGAACTTTAGAGATACAGTGCAGAAACAGGCCCTTCGGCCCACCGAGTACATGCCGACCAATTTACGATTTACAGAAGCCCATCAAAACTACAAACCTGGACGTCTTTGGAGTGTGGGAGGAAACCAGAGCACCTGGAGAAAATCTACGTGGTCACGGGGAGAAGGTGCAAACTCCGAACAGACTGCACCTGTACTCAGGATCAAACCTAGGTCTCTGGCGCTGTGGGGAAGCAACTCAACCACTGCGCCACCCTGCCGCTCCACTTCACTTGAGCATGTTCCTCAGATTTCAGGGAGCAAATGTTCAACTGCAATACATAGCGGGCCTTGCTGTACTACGTCTATGTTCATGGCCAAATAACATGATCATGCTTCAGCCATTGATATTTAAACAATGGAATCACAACTTGAGTCTGTTCAATATCTTTGTTGGCATTTGTATGTGCAGTTCAGACCAAATTTTATATGGATTCATCTCAAACAATACAATACAACAATACGGTTTTATTCATCACATTGCACATAAAGCGCAAGTGAAATGAATCTGTCGTTGGGTTAAAATAAATCAATGAAAGGTTGTTCTATTTTACTTAGAGGTTTATACGCAAAAACAGATAAACTTCATGTTGCTGTCAACAAGCTGTAATTAAAAAGAATAATGCAATTTTAAAGTAATTTTTTAATTTAAATTTCTAAACATTTTAGAAAAATAGATGGAAAAATGGATTACTTCAGAGGAGATTAAATTAACTGACAAGTGGACTTCATTGATTCGTAAAATGTGTTTGCGTCTTTTATTTGAGTTGTATCACATCTTATGTTGCCAGGACTTGAGGGGCTGAGCTCCTTCGAGAGGTTGGGCAGACGAGGACTTGATTCCTTTTTTTGTATCAAAAAATAATTTATTTAATTTCAACACGATACAAAAAAACACCCAAAATACCCAAAACCGCGGTGATATAACCCACCACCATGTTACAAAATCATCAAACAACTAAGTTACAAATATTCGAATAACTACTATACAACGGAAGTGGCGGAAGTGGCGGCGCCTAACGGCAGCGGCTCGACTGCAGTCCGTCTGTCTTTTAGTTTTTATTTTTGTCTAGTTAAATGTAGTTGTTTGTGGGGTTTTTAATATTGTTTTTAACTGTGTATATGTGGGGGGCGGGGGGGGGGGAGGGGGTAACTTTAAAAATCTCTTCCCTGTATGGAGGACCCGACCTTTCTCTGTCGGGTCTCCGTTGTCGTTGGGGCCTGGCACCGTGGAGCGGCCTCCAACCGGAACGACCTGGGGCTCCAGTCGCGGAGCCTGCGGACTACTCACCATCGTGGAGCTGGCCGAGTTCAGAGCGTGGAGAGCTGCGGTGACGCGCGGCTGTGACCCGACCACGGAACTTCGGAGGCTCCAGCCGCCGGCCCAGTGGACGGTGACATCGGGAGCTCGCGGGTCCCTGGTGGGTGACCGCTTTTTGGGGCTTCCGCAACGGCAACTTCTCCCGCCCGAATTGCGGGGTTGAAGATGACCTGGAGCTGGGTCTAACATCGCCCGGCGCGGCTTTAATGGCCGCGGGACTTGCTAGCGCTACCGGGGGCTCCAACATCTAGACCCGGAGGGGGGCCTTGCATCGCCTGGTGCGGCTTTAATGGCCGCGGGACTTATTTTCCATCGCCCGCCGGGGCTCTGACTCTGACATCGGGAGGAGAATGGGGAGTGCAGGGGGAGAGATAAGACTTTGCCTTCCATCACAGCGAGGAGGAGATTCGCTGTGATGGATGTTTGTGTAAATTGTGTTGTGTCTTGGTTCTTTTTACTTGTTTGTACGACTGCAGAAACCAAATTTCGTTTGAACCTCATTTGAGGTTCAAATGACAATAAATGGTATTGTATTGTATTGTATTGTACAACCCCGGTAAAGGGGCAAGCATCTGCTCGGGCAAAGCCCTTTTCCGCCCGGCGCCGTGACTCGCGGATGGCCAGCTTGGCCAGGCCTTGGAGCAACCGAACCAGGGCATCTTCAGCCCTGCCTGCTCCCTAGATCCCGTCACCAGTCCTTCGGTCACTGACAGGAGAGCCTCTCCTCCCCTTGCGGACCCTCAGTGGAGTAGCGGTGCAAGGACTTGATTCCTTGGAGTGCAGGAGGATGAGGAGTGATCCTTATACGTCGAGGTGTATAAGATAATGAGGGGAATAGATGCAAAGAGTCTTTTACCCAGAGTGGGGGAATCGAGAACCAGACAACGTAGGTTCAAGATGAGAGGGGAAAGATTTGATAGGAACCCGAGCTGCAACTTTTTCACTACGAGGGTTCTGGGTATATGAAACTAGCCGCCAGAGGAGGTAGTTGAGGCAGGTAGTCTAACAATATTAAAAGACATTTGGACAGGTACATACATAGGAAAGGTTTGCAGGGAGAAGGACACAAAGTGCTAAGGTAACTCCGTATACTTCAGTATAAACCAGCATCTGCAGTTCCTTTGCACACAAAGTTTAGAGGGATATGGGCCAAACGTGGGCAGGTGGGACTAGTGTAGATGGGGTTTCATGCTGAATGATTCCTTGACTCTATGTAGAGAGATACACTAAAATGGCCTGTTTTTGTGCTGTATAACTTTATGATAGCGGATAAAAAAAGCAATTTTTATTTCCCATGCAATCAAAAGCATGTTTTGGAGATCCATGCCTGAGACGTATTTTGTAGAGTTCTTTCACAAGTTCCCCGTAGTTCCATGGCAAACTATTGCCCCCTCTCACCCCAAGCAACACCAGGGGGTCAGTGAGCAAGGTGCTTGAAAGTGGTGTGATGCACTGTGAACATTCAGTGTGAAATCAATAGACAATAGGTGCAGGAGGAGGCCATTCGGCCCTTTGAGCCAGCACCGCCATTCAATGTGATAATGGCTGATCATCCCCAATCAGTACCCCGTTCCTGCCTTCTCCCCATATCCCCTGACTCCGCTATCTTTAAGAGCCCTATCTAGCTCTCTCTTGAAAGTATCCAGAGAACCGGCCTCCACCACCCTCTGAGGCAGAGAATTCGACAGACTCACAACTCTCTGTGTGAAAAAGTGTTTCCTCGTCTCCGTTCTAAATGGCTTACCCCTTATCCTTAATCCTCCACATTCCTATACACTGACGCACTTTCATTAGGTCATGAAAACTCCTGTGTGACCGGCTCGGCACTGAACTGCAAGCCAATAAATCACACCGTTCAACAGAGAAGAGTGATGAAAATATATCCGTGATTTTGCTCAGGAAAAAAACAAAAATCTTTTCTGATTTCTAATTTTTTAAATCAGTGTGTAAGAACCTTTACCCAGAGGAGGGAACCTAATCCCGGAGGACATAGGTTTAAGGTGAGGGGGGGGGGGGGAAGATTTAATAGGAACCTGAGGGTCAACTTTTTTACATGAAGGGCGGTGAGTTAATGGAAGGAGCTGCCAGAGGAAGGACTTGAGGCAGGTACTATCACAATGTTTAAAAGTCATTTGGACTCGTGCATGGAAAGAATAAATTGAGAAGGATATGGGCCAAATGCAGGCAGGTTGGACCAGTGTAGAAGAGGCATGTTGGTCGGCATGGGCAAGTTGGGCCAAAGCATCTCTGAAGCAAGTGGATAGATGACGTTTCAGGTCAGGACTCCTCATCCGACACAGAAATGTGAAGAAATGTCCTGACCCGAAATGTCGGCTTTCTATGTCATCCACACATGCTGCCTGACCCACTGGGTTTCCCCAGCACCTTGTGCTCTTTGCTCAAGATTCCAACATCTGCAGTTCCTTGCGCCTACGTATTATTCAGCTGCTGGTCTCCCCAGTTTATCACCACAAGCCACATCATCCAGCAAATCACCACAAGGAAACGACTACATTATGAAGCAACTGGCAACCTCATTATTCACCCATTGATCATATAATAGTGGTGTAAAGGGTTGCCTCTTTGTATATATAACAGCTGTTCACATTATCACACTGCAACCGACCACTTAATTGCACAGCAGCGGGACGCATCACAAGAAACAGAGCAGGTATAAATGTGTCTGCATCTTGTTGGTGAGATGTAATAAGTGTTGTGCCACAGGGATTAGCGCTGAGCACAGTTCCAAAGATACAGTTGGTAAATTTGCCGGTAGCACCTCACTAGGTGAGAAAGTAAATTGTGAAGCAGGCAAAAGGGAGATGCAAAGGGACACAAATATACAAACAGAATCGAGCGAGGTAGCCACAACTCTGGCAAATGTAACTTAATGTGGGAAAATTAGAAATTGCCCATTTTGGCGGCAGGAATATTAATTTAAAAAAGAAGCGTTCTATCTAAATGGTGAGAGATGCCAAGATCTAAACAGCAGGGAGATCTGAGATTTCATGTACAGAAGTGTACAATATGCCTGGATGAAGTATAAAAAAACATTTGATAGACACAAAATGCTGGTGTAACCCAGCGGGCCAGGCCAGGCAGCATCTCTGGAGAAAAGGAAGAGGTGATGTTTGGGATCGAGACCCTTCTTCAGGCCCTTCATCTGTCCAAATAAAAACATTTGGACAGGTACATAGTTAGGATAGGTTTAGAGGGATTTGGGCCAAATGCAGGCAGGTGTAGGTGGGGCATGTTGGTTGGCATGGGTAAGTTGGGCCGAAGGGCCTGTTTCCACACTGTGACTCAACAGGATTTGTTAGATAGGCTGATAGGCTGGTACATTATGTGATTAGGAAAGCAATTTAATTGAATATATAAATTGAGAGATCATGCTTCAGTAACGTAGGGTGTTGGTGTGACCATGTACAGAACTGACCTCCTTATTTAAGGAAGGATGGTGATATGCTGGAAACAATTCAGAGAATGTATACTGGACTGATACCTGGAATGGACAATTGGTCTTATGTTGGACAGGGTATGATATCGATTAGAACATTGATGTCTTGGGAGTCTTAACAGGATGGATATGGAGGGGAAGCAACTGCAGAGACTGGTTTAAACCAAAGATAGACACGAAAAGCTGGAGTAACTCCAGCTTTTTTGCGTCAACCTATAGATATGGAGAGGATGTTTCCTCTTGTGGGAGATTCTAGAAACATATAACATTCTTAAGGGATTGGACAGGCTAGATGCAGGAAAAATGTTCCCGATGTTGGGGGAGTCCAGAACCAGGGGTCACAGTTTAAGAATAAGGGGTGGGCCATTTAGGATTGAGATGAGGGATTTTTTTTTCACCCAGAGAGTTGTGAATCTGTGGAATTCTCTGAAGACAATGGAGGCCAATTCACTGGATGTTTTCAAGAGAGAGTTAGATTTAGCTCTTGGGGCCAAAGGAATCAAGGGATATGCGGAAAAAGCAGGAACGGGGGTACTGATTCTGGATGATCTGCCATAATCATATTGAATGGCGGTGCTGGCTCGAAGGGCCGAATAGCCTACTCCTGCACCTATTTTTCTATGTTTCTATTTTTCTGGCATTAGGGATAATAATGAATGCTCACCCATTTAAGATAGAGATGAAGCAAAATATTTTCCCTGAGGGATGTGTGAACTTGGCACTGTTCCTCTCACAGCACTAAAATCAGAGTCTAGGTTTTAGTTTACATTTTAGAGATATAGCACGGAAACAGGACCTTAGGCCCACCGAGTCCGCGCCGACCAGTGATCCCCGTACGCTAGCACCATCCTACACGCTAGGGACAATTGAATGTGGGAGGAAACCGGAGCACCTGGAGAAAACCCACGCGGTTACAGGGAGGACGTACAAACTCTGTTTAGACAGCAACCATGGTCAGGATTGAAGCTGGGTCTCTGGCGCTGTAAAGCAGCAACTCTATCATTGCGCCACCATGCTGCCCCAACTTAAATATGTTAAGGCATATTAATATAGGTACGATGAGCCGAGAGTTGAGAGGATTTGGAGTGAGTTGAGAGAATGAGGAGTGAGTTCAAAACCAGGTCAGCCGCGAACATATTGAATGTGGAACAGGTTTGAGAGGCTGAGCAATCTGCTCCTGATCCTAATTCACATGTTTGAGTGCATATTTGTCCATATTATATAGAACATTGGACATAGAACAGTACAGCACGGGAACAGGCCCTTCGGCCCACAATGTCCATGCCAAACATGATGCCAAATTAACCTACTTTCCTCTGCCTGCACATAATCCATACCCCTCCATTCCCTGCATATCCACGTGCCTATTTAAAAGCCTCGTAAACAGCACACCAGTATCTGCCTCCAACACGACTCCCCTCAGCCTTTTGCAGCCATCCACCGCTCTCTGTAAAACAATATGGCGTATCATATGAAGAGCGTTTGATGGCGCTGGGCCTCTACTCGCTGGAGTTTAGAAGGATGAGGGGCGACGTCATTGGTACTCCCGGAGGAGGAGGAGCTATCTTGGGGAACGGCTGCTAACCAGCGGCCGTCCGTTAAATTCACTTTTTTTTAACTTAGTTTTTAGTTTTTCTTGTCTTTGTCTCGTGGGGAATTTTGACTTTTAATGTGGGGGGGTAAGGGGAAACTATTTTCTAGGTCCCTACCTGGTCGATGAGGTAGCTGTTTCTCCGGGCTGCCCCGTCGACCCGTCCTTGCGGCCTACTAGCGGGCATGGAGCGGCGTTTCCTGGCGGGGACTGCCCAGCACCTTCAGCTTCGGTGGCGGCACAGCGCTGGAGTGCTATCGCGGAGTGGAGCGGGCGATGCCTTGCCTGGGTCGCCACGCTGGATCGACGCGCTGGAGCTCCGGTGAGCTGTGACCGCCGAGCTCAACACCTCCGGGCTGCGGGACTGCAGAGCGACCAGCCACGGGCGGCGGCTCCGACCCTAACATTGGGAGCCTCGGAGCTCCAAATCGGCGCGGCCTTGTTAGCTTCAGGTGCGATGGACTCCGGTAGGAAATCGGCCGTTCCAGGTGGCCCAGCCGCTGCGAGGACTCTCCCGACGCCGGGGCAACAACACCCGGTGTGAACGGCCAGGAACATCGGGCCTCCGTAGAGGCAACTGCGGAGGCCTCAATAGGCCTGACTTTGGGTGAACTGGGGTTGGGGACTGGACATTGTGCCTTCCCCCACAGTGGCAATCATTGTGGGGGGATGATTTTTGTCTGTAAATGATATTTTATTTTGTGTCCAAGATGGCTGCCGGAGGGGAGAGTGGACGCTGGCGCGCTTTAGCAGCCGCTGCTCTCTCTTCCATATTGTGTTTTTTTGATTTTTGTTTTTGGATTGAATTCTGGCTTTAATTTGTGTACTCGTGATGTCTTTACTATTTATTTCATTCCGCTCACATGTTTCTACACTTTGTTAAACTTTGTAAGGTGTCCTTGAGACTTTTGAAAGGCGCCCATAAATAAAATGTATTATTATTATTATTATTACTTACCGAATAGTGAAAGGCATGGATAGAGTGGATGTGGGGAGGATGTTTTCACTCGTGGGAGAGTCTAGGACCAGAGGACACAGCCTCACAATTAAAGGACTTTCCTTTAGGAAGATGAGGAGGAATTTCAGAATTAAAAGGCGCTCTTTTAGAAAGGAGGTGAGGAGGAATTTCTTTAGTCAGTGTGATGAATCTGTGGAATGCATTGCCACAGAAGGCTGTGGAGGTCAAGTCAGTGGATATTTTTTAAGGCAGAGATAGATTCTTGATTAGTACGGGTGTCAGGAGTTATGGGGGAGTAGACAGCAGAATGGGGTTAGGACGGAGAGATAGATCAGCCATGATTGAATGCTCCTTTCACTCATGAATTAGCCCAGCACACCTCCCCTTTAAACTTTGCTTCTCTCACCTTAAAGTTATGCCCTCTAATCCTTGGAAATTTCCATCCTGGGAAGTGGATCTGACTGTCATAATATTGTATACTCTGACCAGGTCTAACAAAAAGCCACTCCACTAAACCACAACTGTTAGTTTAGTGAAACAGCAATGAAACAGGCCCATCGGCCCACCGCGTCCGTGCCGACCAGAGACCCCTGAACGCCAACACAATCCTACACACTAGGGACAATTAGCAAACTTTAACAAAGCCAATTAACCTACAAACCTGCACGTCTTGGATCACCCGGAGAAAACCCACGCGGTCACAGGGTTAACCGATAGAGGGTTAGAGGGTCAGAGGGTAGTTAATCTGTGGAACTCATTGCCACAGAGGGCTGGGAGGCTAAGTCAGTGGATATTTTTAAGGCAGAGGTAGACAAGTCTTGATTAGAACGGGTGTCAAGGGTTATGGGGAGAAGGCAGGAAATGGGATTAGAATCATCTCTGGAGAACATGAAAAAAGTATGTCCTCTGGTTCTTGATTCCCCTACCTTGGGTACTGATTGGGGATGATCAGCCATGATCACATTGAATGGCGGTGCTGGCTCGAAGGGCCAATGGCCTACTCCTGCATCTATTGTCTATTGTCTATTGTCTATATACTCTGGACAGACAGCACCCGTAGTCAGGATCGAAGAAATTGAAGAGATGAAAGGACAGGTCTTGCATTTACACCAGCCCCTTGCTGGAGTTGGCCACCTGAGCGTGCAAACATCTGGCAGCTTTAATCAGCAGCTGGAAAAAACATACAATTGCTGGACACTTCATACAGCTGCCAGCTGCTCCGCTATACAACAGCTGGGCACCTCATTACCGGATAGGGAAGCACATTATACAGCAGATGGTCCACACTTCATATCGCAGTGTACCATCTCATAATATAGGAGCTAGGCGACTTATCGTGCTACTGCAAGCAACCTCTGCATAATGGCGATCCCATCAGTGAATATAAATGAAGCTGAGACTCAGCAACTCAGGAGTGCATATTTTATTCCACGCTGCAAGATGGGTTCCAAAGAAGGAGGTTGTCGCTAATTACTGTACATTCAGGTTATGAGTTGGTTGTTAGCTACACATATTTCATCTGGGGCAATGCTTGTGAACTTTGAGCTGGGCTGCTACTTTACCACAGGCAAAGTGTGGATTGTGGAAGACATGGATGGGATTCAAAAAAACGAGTGCTCATTTTTGAAGATCCTTCCTCGAAATAATCACCCTTTATACGTTTGGATGTGCCGTGCACTTTCATGATGTGCTAACTTATTTTCGCTGACTGACCTGAATTTTATTTTCTGCCAAATAAAATTCCCCCCCAAAAATAGAATAAGAATATAGAATGTGGAACATAGAACAGTACAGCACAAGAAAAGGCCCTTTGGCCCACAATGCCCATGCTAAAGATGATACCTAGACTATCTATATTCCATGTGTGCGCTTAAACCATATCCCGCCATTCCCTGCATATCCGTGTGTCTATCCAAAAGTCTTTAAACGCCTCCACGATATCTGCCTCCGCCACAACCCCTGGCAGCATGTTCCAGGCACCCACCACACTAATAGTTATTTCCAGAGGGCTAGAATACAAGAACTGTGATGTCATGCTGAGGCTCTGTAAGGTGCTGGTCAGGCCTCATGTGGAGTATTGTGAGCAATTTTGGGTCCCACACCTGAGGAAGGATGTGCTTGACTCTGCAGAGGGTCCTGAGGAGTTTACAAGAATGATCCCAGGAATGAGTGGGTTAACACATGATGAGCGTTTGACAGCACTGGGCCTGTACTCGCTGGAGTTTAGAAGAAAGAGGGGGGGACCTCATTGAAACTTAGCGAATAGTGAAAGGCTTGGATAGAGTGGATGTGGAGAGGATGTTTCCACCAGTGGGAGAGTCCTAGGACCAGAGGTCACAGCCTCAGAATTAAAGGACGTTCCTTTAGGAAGGAGATGAGGTGGAATCTCTTCAGTCAGAGGGTGGTGAATCTGTGGAATTCCACAGATGGCTGTGGAGGCCAAGTCAACCTATATGTTTAAGGCAGAGATAGATGGATTCTTGATTAGGACGGGTGTCAGGGGTTATGGGGAGAAGGCAGGAGAATGGGGTTGGGAGGGAGAGATAGACCAGCCATGATTGAATGGCGGAATGAAGTTGATGGGCCGAATGGACTAATTCTGCTTATGACCTCATGACTCTGTGTGAAATAACTTGCCCTGTGTATTTAAACTTGGCCCCATTTACTCCCCTGTAACCTATTCTCCCTTTCTTTCATATATCCAATAATTGGTTCTCCCACCAGCTGCCTACCGGTGGGAAGGGCTAACTCACAGTGACCGACTACTAACCAAGACTACTGGAGTGTGGGGGGAAACCAGAGCACCCGAGGACAACGTGAAAACTCTGCACTGACAGCCATTGCACTAGATTGGAGGAAGCTGATGAGGAACAGCGTGAAGAGCTGTCTTCATCATTCTCAACACATTTTGGATTGGTTCTATCTGATCAATTTGGGGAATCTTTGCAAAAATTGTAAGAGAATAATTTGAATTTGTATTTCATCAAAGGGGATGTGGGAGAAGGTCCAAACTCCATACAGACAGCAACCGTCGTCAGGATCGAACCTGGGCCTCTGGCGCAGTAAGGCAGTGTTAGGTCACTGATAGGACTGTTGATGATACAGTCCACCTCTTGGATTGGCAGTGCTTGATAAGGTGGGCTAAAGGAGTATGCACTGGTTCTTAGTTTTTTTATTAGTTTTCAGAGACACAGCGTGGAAACAGGCCCTTCGGCCCAACGAGTCCATGCCGACCAGCGATCGCCCGTTCACTAGTTCCATCCTGCACACTAGGGAGAACTCTACAGAAGCCAATGAACCTACAAATCGGTACGTCTTTGGAGTGTGGGAGGAAACCGGAGCACCCGGAGAAAACCCACGCGGTCAAAGGGAGAATGTGCAAACTCCGTACAGACAGCACCTTTAGTTTAGTTTAGAGATACAGCGCGGAAGCAGGCCCTTCAGCCCACCGAGCCCGCACCGACCAGCAATCCCCGCACATTAACTCCACCCTACACACCACTTGGGACAATTTTACACATACACCAAGCCAATTAAACTACAAACCTTTGGGAATGTGGGAGGAAACCGAAGATCTCGGAGAAATCCCACGTGGTCACAGGGAGAACGTACCAACTCCGTACAGACAGCACCCGTAGTCAGGATCGAACTTGGGTCTCCGGCGCTGCAAGCGCTGTAAGGCAGAAACTCTACCGCTGCGCCACCGTGTCTCCCGTGGTCAGGATTGAACCCAGGTGTCTAGCGCTGTGGGGCAGCAACTCTACCGCTGCGCCATCTCTATCTCAGTCTCCTGCTTTATCTCTTTGTCGGTGGGAAGGGTTACTTCCCATCATGGGCTGGTTCTGCCGTGCACAGGAAAACAGCCCCGTTGAGCAGCGAGAGCAACCGGGCATGTCAGTGGGGATTATGACCTGCACCAAGCAATGAAGACATCATGACTGATTGCAGGATGCAGGAAGGTTTATTGTGAGATTCATTGCCAAAGAAGAACTGGATGTCCTTTTTGTTTTTTGAGTGTCGAGTTAACTTGGGGCCTCGTGCAAATGACATTAGGTTCATTTAATAACATCCACTCTACTGGGAATCTCCAATATTAAGCCAGGCACAATATTGATTTCTCTAATTTCATATAACCCCAGCATTCACTCTCTCTCCATCCCTCCCCCACCCAAGTTGCACCAGCTTCTCTAACTCACCGAACACACAGCTAACAATGGCCTGTTTCCTTTATCGTCGTCACTTTTTTGCATATCTGTAATGAGTCGAGTCGTACACACGCCAAGGTACAACACATATTTATTAAAGTACACTTACACCATTGGTCTGCAAGGTGTTACAGTAACTAGCAATCTCCTGGTAATATAAACCGCATAGTTAGCCGAGCTACTACTAACAAGCACTACAATCGGTTAGTAGGAAATAACCAATCTACATCTTTCCTTGTAGAAACAAAATGAAGCATAGATACGTGGGTACATGGTGGCTACACAATAAAGCAGCCGGAACGTTAATAACGCATATGGGGAAGTATAAATGTTTACACAAAATCACCATATCTAAGGGGTGACCTGCTGACCCGTCCGACGCATGTGCGGTACGAAACCGCATCACCTCCTTTCACCGGTGAAGTGACCGGAGAGGGGACTGGGGATGTGACCGATGATGGCACCGGAGAGCCGCCGGGTAGAGGTGGTGAAGTAGGCGAGCTGGGCGCTGAACGCCATGGAGAGGCCGCGGGGGACACAGTCTCTGGTAATGGTGCAGCCGGCCCGGTAGCGGGAGGGTATACAAAACGCGAGACCTCTGGATACGGAGTCGCAGGACGTGGTTCCTTCACGGGAAGGAGATGTTGACGGTTGCTTCTATAAATGGCCCCGTCCGCGCTAACCAGGTAGGAGCGCGGTTCTTTGGCAGGGCTGTGGATGTGACCAAGACGGCCATGTTGGTCTGGAGGCGAACAACCTGTCCACTGGAGCGAGGTTTAAGTGGCTTGCTGGACTTGTCAAAAAAACGTTTTTGTGCATCACGCTTGAATTGTAGTTGTTTCTGGACTGCGGGAGGAGAACGGACCTGTGGCTGCAAAAGCTGCTGGGTACAGGCAGGGCAACACGGGTTTGGCGAGACATCAGTCGTTGGGCTGGAGAACCCAGTATGGGATCCCTGGCAATGTTCCTTAAATTGAGCAGGTCCAGGCAGACGTCAGATTTTGCAAGATAAGAACGCTCCATGAATTGTTTTGCGCTTCGGACGGCCCGTTCGGCGAGTCCGTCTGGACTGCGGAAACTCAGGGCTGCTGGTTATATGTCGAAAGTCCCATCGTTGAGCGGAGTTTTTGAAAAGCTGGCTGGTGAACTGACTGCCGTTGTCGGATAGAAGGCGTGCAGGGGAACCGTGCACGGAGAAATGGCGTCGCAACTTCTGGATAACTGCTTCAGATGTGATTGGTTTGGAGTAGGTCAATGTCAAACCAACCCGAATATGAGTCGACGAGAACCAGAT
>CM075978.1:191369807-191462189 GCA_038087875.1 Malacoraja senta
CGGATGCTGCGCGGGGGCCGAGTGATTCAAATACGGCTGGTCCCACGTGCTTTGCGGTAAGTTAAAAAAAGGGCGGGCCGACTGCGATGACGTCGGCCAGCCGCACGTGACTCACGAGCGGCGGCTGTGGCGGCGGCCGTCCTGATCGCGGCGCTGTAGCGGTGGCAGTGCCTGCGGCCGTGCCGCACACGTGCCTTACTGGCGGAGGCTGTGGCAGTGGAAGTTTGACGCACGGCGCTCGAGCCACACTGGCGGCGGCCCGTGCGGGCGGCCGTGCCACACTCGTGCATCACTGGTGGAGGTTGTGCGGTAAGAATATAGTTTTCAACAGTGTAGGTTTTATTTTAGCACCGTGCGGTGTTGGAAACACCGCCGCACGGCCCGGAATTGTGCGTTCTCACGAGTGCGCGGTCTATGGCGGCAGATTCTTCCCGTTTCGCCGCCAATGACCGCAGACTCGTGAGACAGGCCTTTTACAGCGCCAGGGACCCAGGTTTGTTCCTGACCATGGGTTCCCTCTGTGACCAAGAGGGTTTTCGCCGGGTGCACCGGTTTCCTCCCACTCTCCAAAGACGTACAGGTTTGAAGGTTGAATAGAAAGGAACTGCTGATGCTGGTTTATACCAAAATGCTGAAGTAACTCAGCGGGACAGGCAGCATCTCTGGAGAGAAGGAATGGGTGACATTTCGGTCGAGACCTTTCTTCCGAAAGTTTGTAGGTTAATTGGCTTCGGTAACAATTCTCAATTATACCTAATGTGTAGGATAGTGTGAATGTACAGGGGTCGCTGGTCGGCATGGACTCGGTGGGCCGAAAGGTCTGTTTCCACGCTGTATCTCTAGTCAAAACTCTAAATATGCTTGTGAGAATGTTGTTTTTCTTTAAGTTAGGGAGCCCTTGCATATGTATCAGTTCATCATAAATGTACATGCACAAGATCTTTGTCTTATTCATATAACAAAATCGTGCCTCACCACTATCATTCTGGTGCAAACAATTTTGCCTGAAGAGTTCACACCTCGGAACAAATACACTGTACATAATCTGTTGGTGATAACTCTTGGACATACTGTGCAAGATCTTCCCGAATATGTCTGTTTCAGTGCTAGATAAGCAGCTCATTTTTAATTTAACATGAAAAGTAGATCAAAGAGTTAGTTGGCATTGAAACGATTTTGACACAGTTATCATCAGCAGCTGCTCCGCTAATCATATTTATGCAGTTGTCAGCTGATAGGCACCGACGAGCCAGTGTTGCTTGAAAATCATTATTGGAATCCCATTGTGCTAAATGTTATTTATTACTGTCAAACGACAATAATGTTTAATTCAAAGATGGGCAGTCGCCATCTTTTGTGTTTGGTGTTAAAGCTACATGGTGAATGGCAACAAAGAAAGCCAACGAGTGCTTGCCAGAAAATCCTTTCCTGCAAGAAATGCTAGACTGAATATGTATGCATTTTAAAAGAGTAATGAAGTAATATGATGTTTATCTTGTTTGAAGAGTCTAATTTCTGCTGGCAATCCTCCAGAATTATTATTATGCGCCGTTCAGCGCTCATTTGCATTTCAAAGCATTTGAAAATTGTGAATGCGCATAAATTACTGGTGCTTTATTCAGGCGGTGGGAGCAGTCTAAACAATTACATATGTGTTTACATTTGTAAACTCAAACATTTCTCTACTGCATGTAAATGAGCAATGGGAAAATTTTAAATGGATTGCGACCCCTGTTAGGATTATTTTATAAATGTATCCCAAAGAGCACGCAATCTATTAACCTGGAAAGAGTGCAGTGAAGATTTACGAGGATGTTGCCAGGACTTTGGGGGGGGGGGGGGGGGTCTGAGTTTTAGTTTTTAGTTTTTGAGTTTTAGAATTACAGTGCGGAAACAGGTCCTTCGGCCCACAGAGTCCGCATCGACCAGCGATCCCCGCACTTTAATACTATCCGACACACACTAGGGCCGATTAACATGTATACCAAGCCAATTAACCTACAAACGTGTAAGGCAGTGGAGGCCGGTTCTCTGGATGCTTTCAACAGAGAGTTAGATAGAGCTCTTAAAGATAGCGGAGTCAGGGGATATGGGGAGAAGGCAGGAACGGGATACTGATTGTGGATGATCAGCCATGGTCACATTGAATGGCGGTGCTGGCTCGTAGGACCGAATGGCCTACTCCTGCACCTATTGTCTATTGTCTATTGTCTAAGTTAGAAATAAATGTAAATGAAATAAATGTTCATGCTATCTCTCCTGAAAGACCTGGTTTGTTAAAGTAAACAACAACTCATTCAATTATTGTAGATTAGTTTGGTTTAGTTCAGAGAGACAGCATGGAAACAGGCGCTTTGGCCCACCGAGTCCACGCCGACCATCGATCACCCATTCACACTAGTTCCATGTTATTCCCACTTTCCCATCCACTCCCGACACACTCGGGGCAATTTTACAGAGGCCAATTAACCTGCAAGCCCGCACGTCTTTTAGATGTGGGAGAAAACCCGGAGGAAACCCAAGTGGTCACAGGGAAAAACATGCAAACTCCACACCAACAGCACCGAAGGTTCGGACCAAACTCGGGTCTCTGGCGCTGTGAGGCAGCAGCTCTACCGAATTTTTGAAGGTAGACCTGCCTTGTTGCAAGATTACATTGTTTAACATTTTAAACAAAAAACCTTTCAATGGTTTGATTACATGCCTATGTGATTGGCATCTTGGCTGACGCTTGCTAGATTCAACATTAAACACTCATCTGAAATGTGCCAAACAATGTTTAACAACCCCCCTCAATCATTGATGTGAATAAATTACTTCAAATTTAGCATCAAACACTTGCTTTTAATCTGTCAATTATAATGGATATGAGCAATTACAACATTTCCACTGATAAATGCCTTTTCATCAAAATTGCATGTGTGCTGGATGTTTGGATTGATAGCTTCATTGTTTGCACTGCATTTACAAAGTGTATATATATGATTGTTTAACTCAGCCAGTTAGTACGTAATGTCTATATCATTGCATCCTATGTTTTAGTATTTTAATTTTAGAGATACAGCGCAGAAACCGACCAGCAATCCTCGCACACTTACACCATCCTACACACACTGGGTACAATTTACATTTATACACTTATACCAAGCCAATTAACCTACAAACCTGCATGTCTTTGGAGTGACAATAGACAATAAACAATAGGTGCAGGAGTAGGCCATTCGGCCCTTCGAGCCAACACCGCCATTCAATGTGACCGTGGCTGATCATCCCCAATCAGTAACCCGTTCCTGCCTTCTCCCCATATCCCCTGACTCCGCTATTTTTAAGAGCCCTATCTAGCTCTCTCTGGAAAGCATCCAGAGAACCGGCCTCTGAGGCAGAGAATTCCACAGACTCACCACTCTCTTTGAGAAAAAGTGTTTCCTCGTCTCCGTTCTAAATGGCTTACTCCTTATTCTTAAACTGTGGCCCCTGGTTCTGGACTCCCCCCAACATCGGGAACATGTTTCCTGCCTCTAGCGTGTCCAAACCCTCAGTGCGGGAGGAAACCGAAGATCTCGGAAAAAACCCCAGGCTTGTCACGGGGAGAACGTACAAACTCCGTACAGACAGCGCCCGTAGTCAGGATCGAACCCGGGTCTCTGGCGCTGTGAGGCAGCAACTCTACCGCTGCGCCACCGTGCCGCCCTATGATTATAATGGAAAACATTGACCAAGGCTGCTGAACTGAGGAGCAACAAAGAATTCAGTGCCAGATTACGTGTCAAAGCCTTTGTTCTTTGTGCACATCCAATTAATTGTAAATGAAATAAAAAAAATATCCATTCATCTCTTTGAAATTAAAATGTGATTTAAAGTGGATGATCCAGGATTTTTGTGGAGAATTAAAATGAACAATTATCGCATTAATATCTCAAATAATTTTCAAGCAAAAGGCAATCATTATCTACAGCCATTTTTTATTCAGTTCAGCAAGGTTATTTTCAGCAAATGGTGTCCTTGGCTGATGCATTTGACAGCAGTCTCTACATGTGTCAACCCTCAGACATCCTAATGATAGTAATTTTGGTTGATCTAAATTGGATTATAATACGATGTTCCCATTTCGTCATCTCCTTATTGGCAGTTGGCTCCATTATAATTGGAGCATAAAGTGAACTGCAGAACCTATTGAGGAATCAGTGAGCCTTTAACACTGAAAGTAGAGAATTACCACTGCCTATTTGTAACCAGGTTACACCATTATCTTTTATCTGTAATTGAGAGAGTATGTTACAAGTCACGAGTTTATCAGAGTACAGAAACACTGTTGGTCTTTCTGTCATGTGTCTCCTGAAGGGAATTAATTGCTATCTTTTCACAAGTAAAAAGCAAAAATGTGTTCGGGGAAATCTCGGCTTGTGCCCATGGCATATATTATTGCAATTTAGTGTTGTGGTAGCTGAGCTTGTAAATCATTGTGTGAAATATAGGTACATGTGATGAGACAGAACGTTGTGTTGTCGACATGAGAATTGGTGACTCAATGTTCCGCAGGCAAAATATGTAATTTATTTGAGTGTTATTGCCGCGATGGACACGTGGTACAAAAATAAAGTTCGCTAATGATATAGAAAATGTGTGTGGAAGCTTCAGAATATTACAATGGCATAACAATTGTGTGCTTTAGTGCGGCATGGTAGCGCAACTGGGCAGAGTTGCTGCCTCACAGCGCCAGTGACCTGGGTCCGATCATGACCTCGGGTGCTGTCTGTGTGGAGTTTGCACATCGTGATGCTGCAAGTCGGAATTTCATAGTTCTGTTTTGGATACAAGACAATAAAACGCTCTTGCCGTTCTCCCTGTGACCGCGTGGGTTTCCTCCGGGTGCTCCGGGTGACCTCCCAACATCCCAAAGACGTGCGGATTTGTAGGTTAATTGGCCCACTTGGTAAAATTGCCCCTAGCATGCAGGGAATGGATGAGAAAGTGGGATAACATAGAACTAGTGTGAACGGGTGATCAATGGTCGGACTGGACTCGTTGGGCAGAAGGGCCTGTTTCCATGCTGTATCTCTAAACCAAACTAAACTATCTTTTTGTCCAGAGAGTTTAATTGTCATTTGTACCAACAATGGAACAATTAAATTCTTACTTGCAGCAGCATAAAAGGCCTGTAAATACAATGCACATAGATAGAAACATAGAAAATAGCTGCAGGAGTAGGCCTTTCAGCCCTTTGAGCCAGCAGCGCAATTCAATATGATCATGGCTGATCATCTAAAATCAGTACGACTGACTGGGCCACACGGCGGCGCAGTGGTAGAGTTTCTGCCTCGCAATGCCAGAGACCTGGGTTCGATCTTGACTATGGGTGCTGTATGTATGTATGGAGTTTATATATTCTCCCTATGATCATGTGGGTTTTCCCCAGGTGCTCCGGTTTCCTCCCACAATCCAAACGCGTGCTACTTTGCAGGCTTACTGGGTTCTATAAATTGTCCCTAGTGTGTAGGATAGAACTAGTCTTTGGGTGATTGGTATTCAGCTCAGACTCAGTGGGCCAAAGGGACTGTTTACATGATGCTTTAGTTTTGTTTAGTTGGGAGAAACAGCGCGGAATCCGACCCTTCGGCCCACCGAGTCCGCGCCAGCCAGCAATCCCCGCACACTAACGATACCCTACACACACTAGGGACAATTTACACTTATACCGAAGCCAATTAACTTACATACCTGCACGTCTTTGGAGTGTGGGAGGAAACCAGAGCTCCCAGAGAAAACCCACGCAGGTCACGGGGAGAACGTACAAACTCCATACAGACAGCACCCGTAGTCAGGATCGAACCAGGACCTCTGGCGCTGCAAGCGCTGTAAGACAGCAACATTACTGCTATGCCACCGTGCCGCCCGTATTTTTCATACAGGTAACTTGATTTCAGCAATGTTCTGTTCTGAAAGCATTAACAATTAAATATAGGGAGGAATATTCAGTACATGCACAATGCTGCAGTGTTTATCAAATACCTTATTATGTGTTATGTTCAGCATCAGCATTGTTTGCTTCCTGTTCTGGAAGATCATGGAAGAGATGTAAGGAAAAGATTCTTCCAAATGTACCAACAAAGCTAGTTAACCCCGTGACCTGTTCCCCCGTCAGTGTGACATGGCCGTTCTCCACAACCGAGATAACTGAGTGAAGTAGTTTACTGCCAATTGCCCATGAGTGATGGACTGCTTTTATACCAAGGCCCACTGCCAGAGTAGAAACTGGGTCAAGGGATCCCATGTGTAGGAAGGAACTGCAGATGCCGCTTTAAACCGAAGATAGACACAAAAAGCTGGAGTCAGTCAGCGGGATCGGCAGCATCTCTAGAGAGAAGGAATGGGTGACGTTTCTGGTCGAGGCCCTTCTTCAGTCTGAAGAAGGGTCTCAACTCGAAACGTCACCTATTCCATCTCTCCAGAGATGCTGACTATCCCGCTGAGTGACTCCAGCTTTTTGCATCTATCAAGGGACCCCATATTTATCTCCTTGGGCACCAACAGACAATGGAGAGAAATTTTCCTCCGAGCCGTCTACATTTTACTTTTACTTTAGATTTGAGTGGGTTAGCACATGATGAGCGTTTGACGGCACTGGGCTCCTACTCGCTGGAGTTTAGAAGGTTGAGGGGAGACCTCATTGAAACTTACAGAATAATGAAAGGCATAGATAGAGTGGATGTGGAAAGGATGTTCCCACTGGTGGAGAGTCTAGGACCAGAGGTCACAGTCTCATAATTAAAGGGCGCTCTTTTAGAAAGGAGGTGAGGAGGAACTTCTTTAGTCAAAGGGTGGTTAATCTGTGGAACTCAATGCCACAGAGGGCTGTGGAGGCCAAGTCAGTGGATATTTTTAAGGCCAAGATGGACAAATTCTTGATTAGTACGGGTGTCAAGGGTTATGGTGAGAAGGCAGAAAAATGGAATTAGAAGGCAAAGATCAGCCATGACAACAGACAGCCAACCATGTCATCTCTGGGTGCCCGCTCTACCACCCACCAAATGGAGCTCAGGGCCTGGCAGACATTGACAACAGAGACCACCCATCAAATGGAGCTCAGGGCCTGGTAGACATTGACACAGAGACAACAACCTGGCTGCTCAACACCCGGCTTGAGATGTAACTATTCCTTTGGTTTATGTTTCATTCGCAAGAAGAAGAAGAAGCAGCCATGATTGAATGGCGGAGTAGACTCGAATAGCCTAATCCTATAACTTGTGAATTTTAGAGATACAGTGCAGAAACAGGCCCTTCGGCCCACCGAGTACATGCCGACCAATTTACGATTTACAGAAGCCCATCAAAACTACAAACCTGGACGTCTTTGGAGTGTGGGAGGAAACCAGAGCACCTGGAGAAAATCTACGTGGTCACGGGGAGAAGGTACAAACTCCGAACAGACTGCACCTGTACTCAGGATCAAACCTAGGTCTCTGGCGCTGTGGGGAAGCAACTCAACCACTGCGCCACCCTGCCGCTCCACTTCACTTGAGCATGTTCCTCAGATTTCAGGGAGCAAATGTTCAACTGCAATACATAGCGGGCCTTGCTGTACTACGGTCTATGTTCATGGCCAAATAACATGATCATGCTTC
Source organism: Malacoraja senta (assembly GCA_038087875.1). Taxonomy (NCBI): domain Eukaryota; kingdom Metazoa; phylum Chordata; class Chondrichthyes; order Rajiformes; family Rajidae; genus Malacoraja; species Malacoraja senta. The sequence continues at coordinate 191,377,430 of CM075978.1, forward strand.
AGCCATTGATATTTAAACAATGGAATCACAACTTGAGTCTGTTCAATATCTTTGTTGGCATTTGTATGTGCAGTTCAGACCAAATTTTATATGGATTCATCTCAAACAATACAATACAACAATACGGTTTTATTCATCACATTGCACATAAAGCGCAAGTGAAATGAATTTGTCGTTGGGTTAAAATAAATCAATGAAAGGTTGTTCTATTTTACTTAGAGGTTTATACGCAAAAACAGATAAACTTCATGTTGCTGTCAACAAGCTGTAATTAAAAAAAATAAAGCAATTTTAAAGTAATTTTTTTATTTAAATTTCTAAACATTTTAGAAAAATAGATGGAAAAATGGATTACTTCAGAGGAGATTAAATTAACTGACAAGTGGACTTCATTGATTCGTAAAATGTGTTTGCGTCTTTTATTTGAGTTGTATCACATCTTATGTTGCCAGGACTTGAGGGGCTGAGCTCCAGTGAGAGGTTGGGCAGACTAGGACTTGATTCCTTTTTTTTGTATCAAAAAGTAATTTATTTAATTTCAACACGATACAAAAAAAACACCAAAATACCCAAAACCGTGGTGATATAACCCACCACCATGTTACAAAATCATCAAACAACGAAGTTACAAATATTCTAATAACTACTATACAACCCCGGTAAAGGGGCAAGCATCTGGCTCGGGCAAAGCCCTCTTCCGCCCGGCGCCATGACTCGCGGATGGCCAGCTTGGCCAGGCCTTGGAGCAACCGAACCAGGACATCTTCAGCCCTGCCTGCTCCCTAGATCCCGTCACCAGTCCTTCGGTCACTGACAGGAGAGCCTCTCCTCCCCTTGCGGACCCTCAGTGGAGTAGCGGTGCAAGGACTTGATTCCTTGGAGTGCAGGAGGATGAGAAGTGATCCTTATACGTCGAGGTGTATAAGATAATGAGGGGGAATAGATGCAACCCAGAGTGGGGGAATCGAGAACCAGACAACGTAGGTTCAAAATGAGAGGGGAAAGATTTGATAGGAACCCGAGCTGCAACTTTTTCACTACGAGGGTTCTGGGTATATGAAACTAGCCGCCAGAGGAGGTAGTTGAGGCAGGTAGTCTAACAATATTAAAAGACATTTGGACAGGTACATACATAGGAAAGGTTTGCAGGGAGAAGGACACAAAGTGCTGAGGTAACTCCGTATACTTCGGTATAAACCAGCATCTGCAGTTCCTTTCCACACAAAGTTTAGAGGGATATGGGCCAAACGTGGGCAGGTGGGACTAGTGTAGATGGGGTTTCATGCTGAATGATTCCTTGACTCTATGTAGAGAGATACACTAAAATGGCCTGTTTTTGTGCTGTATAACTTTATGATAGCGGATAAAAAAAGCTATTTTTATTTCCCATGCAATCAAAAGCATGTTTTGGAGATCAATGCCTGAGACGTATTTTGTAGAGTTCTTTCACAAGTTCCCCGTAGTTCCATGGCAAACTATTGCCCCCACATACCCCAAGCAACACCAGGGGGTCAGTGTGCAAGGTGCTTGAAAGTGGTGTGATGCACTGTGAACATTCAGTGTGAAATCAATAGACAATAGGTGCAGGAGGAGGCCATTCGGCCCTTTGAGCCAGCACCGCCATTCAATGTGATAATGGCTGATCATCCCCAATCAGTACCCCGTTCCTGCCTTCTCCCCATATCCCCATATCTTTAAGCACCCTATCTAGCTCTCTCTTGAAAGTATCCAGAGAACCGGCCTCCACCGCCCTCTGAGGCAGAGAATTCGACAGACTCACAACTCTCTGTGTGAAAAAGTGTTTCCTCGTCTCCGTTCTAAATGGCTTACCCCTTATCCTTAATCCTCCACATTCCTACACACTTGACGCACTTTCATTAGGTCATGAAAACTCCTGTGTGACCGGCTCGGCACTCAACTGCAAGCCAATAAATCACACCGTTCAACAGAGAAGAGTGATGAAAATATATCCGTGATTTTGCTCAGGAAAAAAACAAAAATCTTTTCTGATTTCTAATTTTTTTAATCAGTGTGTAAGAACTTTTACCCAGAGGAGGGAACCTAATCCCGGAGGACATAGGTTTAAGGTGAGGGGGGGGGGGGGGGGGGAGATTTAATAGGAACCTGAGGGTCAACTTTTTTACATGAAGGGCGGTGAGTTAATGGAAGGAGCTGCCAGAGGAAGGACTTGAGGCAGGTACTATCACAATGTTTAAAAGTCATTTGGACTCGTGCATGGAAGGAATAAATTGAGAAGGATATGGGCCAAATGCAGGCAGGTTGGACCAGTGTAGAAGAGGCATGTTGGTCGGCATGGGCAAGTTGGGCCAAAGCATCTCTGAAGCAAGTGGATAGATGACGTTTCAGGTCAGGACTCCTCATCCGACACAGAAATGTGAAGAAATGTCCTGACCTGAAATGTCGGCTTTCTTTGTCATCCACACATGCTGCCTGACCCACTGGGTTTCCCCAGCACCCTTGTGCTCTTTGCTCAAGATTCCAACATCTGCAGTTCCTTGCGCCTACGTATTATTCAGCTGCTGGTCTCCCCAGTTTATCACCACAAGCCACATCATCCAGCAAATCACCACAAGGAAACGACTACATTATGAAGCAACTGGCAACCTCATTATTCACCCATTGATCATATAATAGTGGTGTAAAGGGTTGCCTCTTTGTATATATAACAGCTGTTCACATTATCACACTGCAACCGACCACTTAATTGCACAGCAGCGGGACGCATCACAAGAAACAGAGCAGGTATAAATGTGTCTGCATCTTGTTGGTGAGATGTAATAAGTGTTGTGCCACAGGGATTAGCGCTGAGCACAGTTCCAAAGATACAGTTGGTAAATTTTCCGGTAGCACCTCACTAGGTGAGAAAGTAAATTGTGAAGCAGGCAAAAGGGAGATGCAAAGGGACACAAATATACAAACAGAATCGAGCGAGGTGGCCACAACTCTGGCAAATGTAACTTAATGTGGGAAAATTAGAAATTGCCCATTTTGGCGGCAGGAATATTAATTTAAAAAAGAAGCGTTCTATCTAAATGGTGAGAGATGCCAAGATCTAAACAGCAGGGAGATCTGAGATTTCATGTACAGAAGTGTACAATATGCCTGGATGAAGTATAAAAAAACATTTGATAGACACAAAATGCTGGTGTAACCCAGCGGGCCAGGCAGCATCTCTGGAGAAAAGGAAGAGGTGATGTTTGGGATCGAGACCCTTCTTCAGGCCCTTCATCTGTCCAAATAAAAACATTTGGACAGGTACATAGTTAGGATAGGTTTAGAGGGATTTGGGCCAAATGCAGGCAGGTGTAGGTGGGGCATGTTGGTTGGCATGGGTAAGTTGGGCCGAAGGGCCTGTTTCCACACTGTGACTCAACAGGATTTGTTAGATAGGCCGATAGGCTGGTACATTATGTGATCAGGAAAGCAATTTAATTGAATATATAAATTGAGAGATCATGCTTCAGTAACATAGGGTGTTGGTGTGACCATGTACAGAATTGATCTCCTTATTTAAGGAAGGATGGTGATATGCTGGAAACAATTCAGAGAATGTATACTGTACTGATACCTGGAATGGACAATTGGTCTTATGTTGGACAGGGTATGATATCGATTAGAACATTGATGTCTTGGGAGTCTTAACAGGATGGATATGGAGGGGAAGCAACTGCAGAGACTGGTTTAAACCAAAGATAGACACAAAAAGCTGGAGTAACTCCAGCTTTTTTGCGTCAACCTATAGATATGGAGAGGATGTTTCCTCTTGTGGGAGATTCTAGAAACATATAACATTCTTAAGGGATTGGACAGGCTAGATGCAGGAAAAATGTTCCCGATGTTGGGGGAGTCCAGAACCAGGGGTCACAGTTTAAGAATAAGGGGTGGGCCATTTAGGACTGAGATGAGGGAATTTTTTTTCACCCAGAGAGTTGTGAATCTGTGGAATTCTCTGAAGACAATGGAGGCCAATTCACTGGATGTTTTCAAGAGAGAGTTAGATTTAGCTCTTGGGGCCAAAGGAATCAAGGGATATGCAGAAAAAGCAGGAACGGGGGTACTGATTCTGGATGATCGGCCATAATCATATTGAATGGCGGTGCTGGCTCGAAGGGCCGAATAGCCTACTCCTGCACCTATTTTTCTATGTTTCTATTTTTCTGGCATTAGGGATAATAATGAATGCTCACCCATTTAAGATAGAGATGAAGCAAAATATTTTCCCTGAGGGATGTGTGAACTTGGCACTGTTCCTCTCACAGCACTAAAATCAGTCTAGGTTTTAGTTTTAATTTTAGAGATATAGCACGGAAACAGGACCTTAGGCCCACCGAGTCCGCGCCGACCAGTGATCCCCGTACGCTAGCACTATCCTACACGCTAGGGACAATTGAATGTGGGAGGAAACCGGAGCACCTGGAGAAAACCCACGCGGTTACAGGGAGGACGTACAAACTCTGTTTAGACAGCAACCATGGTCAGGATTGAAGCTGGGTCTCTGGCGCTGTAAAGCAGCAACTCTATCATTGCGCCACCATGCTGCCCCAACTTAAATATGTTAAGGCAGATTTATATAGGTACGATGAGCCGAGAGTTGAGAGGATTTGGAGTGAGTTGAGAGAATGAGGAGTGAGTTCAAAACCAGGTCAGCCGCGAACATATTGAATGTGGAACAGGTTTGAGAGGCTGAGCAATCTGCTCCTGATCCTAATTCACATGTTTGAGTGCATATTTGTCCATATTTTACTTCGGAGTCACGTGAGTGACTACGTGAAGAAGACCCGTCAGGGCGCATGCGCGTCATTACGTCGGACGCATTGGTGCGAACGGCAGCAGGAGCACGGACCTCCTGCTGCAACGTGAGTAAATACAACTCCACCAAAGTCGGGGAGACTTTGGAGGAGTTATAAGAAAGTATAGAAATTGTTTCTGTCTGTTTTTGCCCCCATATGCAGGAACAAGGGAAAGGTGCAGGCTGCTGCCGACAAGGAGAGAGAGAGCTGCGGGACGCAGTCTCTGAAAGGCAGCCTGTCACCTCGGTGGAGTCGCAAGCCGGTAGTGGTGCGGCGACAGACTTCGGAAAGTGCCCAGCCGGGTACACAGCCAACGCCATTCGGGCGGTCGGCATAAGTTAACGGCTATAGACTCCGCAGAGTCGGGCCACGAGAGTCCCGTCGGGGACAGGATACCGTTCCCCAGCGGTTATCCAAAAGGAGCAGCTCATACAGGGGCTGCTCCACAGAGACGCTCCAGGAGGAGTAGTGCAGGTGGGAAGCCACAGAGAAGGCTCCACTGGCAGTGCCTAGGAGAGGTCTGCCTCATAAAGCCACAACTCCAGGAGGAGTTGTGCAGGCGGGAAGCCTTATGGAAGGCTCCGCTGGCAGTGCCTTGGAGAGGCCTGCTTCGTAAAGCCATACTCCAGGAGGAGTTGTGCAGGCGGGAGGCCGTGGGGACGGCTCCGCTGGCAGTGCCTAGTAGAGGCCTGCTTGAAAGCACCCTCTTTGCAAGAGGTGAGTGCAGAAGGGCAGATACGCTCTGACCCTGAGTCCGACGACTTCCAAAGGGAGGGCAGGCAGCTGTTAAAGCTGACACCGTGTGTAGCACGGTTTGCCATGTCGTCGGATGCTGGTGAGCCTCTGGGTGAGGAACTTGCCACCAGCATAAATGCCAGCCTGGCACAGTGCAACTGGCACAGCTGTTTGGCGAGGATTTCGCACAGCAGGTGAAGGAGCTGGAGGAGGAGGCTAAGACGGCAGCCACATATTCACCAAAGCGGAAGTATCCCTATAAGGGAGCAGACTGGTCCGGGCAAGGGACGAGTCCAGCTACGATGCAGCGCAGTTGGCTTTCGGCTGTAGCACCGCCACGGAGGTGAGATATCCAGCTCAAGGCCGGGGAAGAATGCCAGGTGGTAAGGAGGTAAGAGGGTCTGGTTCTCATGTAGACAGATCTAATGTGATACAATTAAATGTTTACCTCAGATATGTTTATACTGAAGGTTATTCAAGGGCATCGAATAAAGCTTAAATGCAAATTCTGATTTACCCATGCAACATGTTCCAAAAAAGGAGTTTGACTTCAGTATCACTGAACAATTGGAAGTTCAGCTGGAACTTGCAAGCTTGTGTAATAAAGGTGTAATTGCTAAGGCAGTTTACCAAACCCATCAGTTTGTGTCCACTATCTTTCCCAGACCAAAAAAGGATGGGGGGATGCAGAATTATACAGACCTGAATAGGTTTAACCCTTTTGTACGGTATAGACATTTTAAGATGGAAACGTTTGTGAAGGAGATCTTAAAGATGCGGATTCAGTGTCTGTTCATTTGCAGGATAGAAGATTTAAAATTCAGCTGGATGGGGAATTATGCCAAGTCAAGGTCATGTGCTCATGGCTTAGCTAAATAATATCTTGATTGTAGGACAATCAAAGGAAACAGCTGAAGCATCAGTGGCAGTTGGTAAAAACCAATTTTAATTGGGCTTTATAAGCTATTCTGAGGAATCTAAATTTATACCTGTGACATAAATTGACTAGTTGGGTTCACAATGGACTTAATCAACATCATTGTGACCTTGCCCAGGCAAAAAAGGGTACAGCTAATTAAGAGCTATATCAAGTTAATTGCTAACTCACAGCCTTCAATTAGCCAGGTGACAAGACTGCTGTGGTAATGGCTGGCAGCATTTCCAGCAGTTCAATATGGCCACTTTATTATCTACAATTACAAAGGTCAAAGGAACAAGCATTGAGGATACATTGGGGTCATTATAATAGACCTATGCTTCTATCAAAAGAGGCTGTTGCTGATGTACAATGGTGGATTCAGCATGTGTCCACTAGTAGTTCCAAAGTGTTATTGGACCAAGCTTCCATGATTTGCAGACAGATGTCAGAGCACTTGGGTAGGGTGCTACTGATACAAGATCCAGCGGTTGAGACAGATGAACATTGCTTCTGCATACATGGGGAATTAACCAAGAGTATTTTATGGACTCAAGGCTTATGGCACTAACTAAACTAGTTTGCATGTGCAGTGCAAAATAGACAACACTACAGCAGTTGCTGATATGAATCACATGGGTGGAATCAAATCGTTATCATGTGACAGGTTGGCAAATACAATTGGACCTGGAGTAGGGATAGAGAGATTTGGATTGGAGCTATCTATCTGCCAGGGAAACTTAATGTAGTACCAGATGGCAGTTCACGAAAATTCCATCATAACACAGAGTGGATGTAGAACCAGGATGTGTTCAAGAACATAGTACTTCTATATGGAAGGCCAAAATATGTTTCATAGGCACCAGATCCAGGGGCAGTGGCAATTGATGCTTTTTCACTAAATTGGGATGATATAATAATAATAATAATGGATTTTATTTACGGGCGCCTTATACCGAGGTCTCAAGGACACCATACAGAGATTTATAGAAAACATATAATCAGAATTTAAAAAAATTGGTTATAAAGACCAATACATAAATCAGGGACAGAATTCGTTCCAAAAACACACAAAAAAAAAAAAAAGAAAATCAGAAGCACAATTTGAGGAGAGAGCAGCGGCAATTTAACGCCAGCGTCCACTCTCCCCTCCGACCGCCATCTTGAACACAGACTAACAAATACAATTACAAACAATTACATACAAAAATCATCCCCCCACAATGATTTCCACTGTGGGGGAAGGCACAATGTCCAGTCCCCAGCCCCAGTTCACCCCAAAAAAAAGTCAGGCCAAATGAAGCCCCCACTATTGCCTCTACGGAGGCCCGATGATCCTGGCCGTTCTCGCCGGGTGATGTAGCCCCGGCGTCGGGAGAGTCCTCCAGCAGCTGGGCCACCTGGAACGGCCGCATCCCTCACCGGAGGCCGCAACTACGGCTGGAACGGCCGATTTCCCGCAGGCGTCCGCAGCACCCGAAGCCGACAAGGCCGCGCCGACTTGGAGCTCAAGGCTCCCGGTGTTGGAGTCGGCGCCGCCGCCCGCGAATGGTCGCTCCAGTCCCGGAGGTGTTGAAAATATACACAAAATATGTTTGTGTATATTTTCCCACCATTCTGCCTCATAGGTCGGTGTTTGAGAAAATCAAGCAGGATGCCGCTTCAGGTGTTTTGGTGATACCAAATTGCCTGATTCAACCATGGTTCCCTTTGATGTTACAGATAGCGATCCAACCTCTTTTTGCTGATTCCAAACAGTAGGAATTTGCTGGAGCATCCAGTAACGCATTAAGTTCATCCGTTATGTGACGGTATGGATCTGTTAGTTTGCAGGTTTCAAGAATGCCTTACATTGGTCGAGGACTTTCTAGGCCAACGGTGTATATACTCGCTGCAGTCTGGAGAAAGAGTACTCAAAAACAGTATATGACTTATGGGGAAAAAAAAAAAAAAAAAAAAAAAGGAACAATATTGTGTTCAAAAGAATATTCAATATGATACTGTAATTATTGAAAATGTGTTAGAGTTTATCTACACTTTATTATGATGAAGGTCTTAGCTATACTGCTATCAATACAGCTAGAAGTGGTTTGTCCGCATATTTTGTAATAGGTACACGGACACAAAGTATAGGTTATCACCCTCTCATATCTAGGTTGATGAAAAGAATCTAATTCCAAACCGCCTAAGCCTAGGTATATGGTAATCTGCGAGGTAAGTGTTGTTCGTAACATACTTCGTCATTGGGTCCCTGTCACGGCTATAACTTTGTTAAAATTAACCATGAAATTGGCTATGCTAATGGCATTGGTGTCAGTACAGAGAGTGCAGATTTTCCAAAAAACTTCAGTTCGAGAGAATGGAAGTGAATACAGAGAATGTTCTGTTTTATATTTCTGACCTGCTCAAACAAAGCAGGCCAGGTGAGACAGGTTTTAAGATTGTGTTCTCAGCATATCCTACAGCTCCATGTTTATGTGTAAGGACACATTTGTTACATTACATTGAAGCCACAAGGGCTTTAAGACAAGAAGAAACAGGATTATTTGTCAGTTACAAAAAGCCAACATAAAAGAGAGGCAGTTCAGACTATCTCAAGGTGGTTAAAGCAAGAGTGGGTTCAGGCAGGAATTAACATTTATGTGTTTACATCGCATTCCACTAGCGCAGTAGCAACATCCGCGGCCAGGGCGATGGACGTTCCCATCGACCATATATTAAAAGCCGCAGGTTGGAAAAATGAACTTGTGTTTTCAGCAATACTACCATCGGCCGATTGCCGATGGAGGGCTGTTTGCTAACTCAATATTGAGTGCTGTTGCTATTGTTTAAAGTCTGTTTTCAATACTGTTTCATTCTGTTTCGTTTGTTGCCCTACATTAAGAGGGTTTATTGGTTGTTTTATGACCAAAAATAGAACTGTTTTGTTTTTGCATGATATGCAATGTCATGTTTACAGCATTATTGATGATACTCAGTCAATCGATGCAGTGAGAAGCCGGGATTTTGATCTGCGGCATAAAAATCACAGAGCTTTAAAATCTTCACGTAGTCACTCACGTGACTCCGAAGTAAAATAGTAAGATTAAACGAGAACTTACCAGTTTGAAGTTTGATCTTTATTTTATGAGGAGTTACGTTGGTGATTACGTGCCCGCCACGCCCAACCCTCTCTCATAGAATAAAGGTCATAATGGTAGTTCTCATGTTTCTCATCTTAATATGTTACTTCAATTATTGTGTGGACTGTGATTTCATACCGCTGCTTTGAAGATTGACGCGCAAGCGCCCTGACGGGTCTTCTTCACGTAATCACCAACGTAACTCCTCATAAAATAAAGATCAAACTTCAAACTGGTAAGTTCTCGTTTAATCTTACTATTATATAGAACATTGGACATAGAACAGTACAGCACGGGAACAGGCCCTTCGGCCCACAATGTCCATGCCAAACATGATGCCAAATTAACCTACTTTCCTCTGCCTGCACATAATCCATACCCCTTCATTCCCTGCATATCCACATGCCTATTTAATAGCCTCGTAAACAGCACACCAGTATCTGCCTCCAACACGACTCCCCTCAGCCTATTGCAGCCATCCACCGCTCTCTGTAAAACAATATGGCGTATCATATGAGGAGCGTTTTGATGGCGCTGGGCCTCTACTCGCTGGAGTTTAGGATGAGGGGGGACCTCATTGGTACTCCCGGAGGAGGAGGAGCTATCTTGGGGAACGGCTGCTAACCAGCAGCCGTCCGTTAAATTCACTTTTTTTAACTTAGTTTTTAATTTTTCTTGTGGGGAATTTTGACTGTTAATGTGGGGGGGTAAGGGGGAAACTATTTTCTAGGTCCCATACCTGGTCGGTGAGGCAGCTGTTTCTCCGGGCTGCCCCGTCGACCCGTCCTTGCGGCCTACCAGCGGGCGTGGAGCGGCGTTTCCTGGCGGGGACTGCCCAGCACCTTCACCTTCGGTGGCGGCACAGCGCTGGAGCGCTATCGCGGAGCAGAGCGGGCGATGCCTTGCCTGGGTCGCCGCGCTAGATCGACGCGCTGGAGCTCCGGTGAGCTGTGGCTGCCGAGCTCAACACCTCCGGGCTGCGGGAAGCGGAGCGACCAGCCATGGGCGGCGGCTCCGACCCTAACATCAGGAGCCTCGGAGCTCCAAATCGGCGCGGCCTTGTTGGCTTCAGGTGCGACGGACTCCGGTAGGAAATCGGCCGTTCCAGGTGGCCCAGCCGCAGCGAGAACTCTCCCGACGCCGGGGCAACAACACCCGGTGAGAACGGCCAGGAACATCGGGCCTCCGTAGAGGCAACTGCGGAGGGCTCAATAGGCCTGACTTTGGGTGAACTGGGGTTGGGGACTGGACATTGTGCCTTCCCCCACAGTGGTAATCATCGTGGGGGGATGATTTTTGTCTGTAAATGATATTTTATTTTGTGTCCAAGATGGCTGCCGGAGGGGAGAGTGGACGCTGGCGCGCTTTAGCAGCCGCTGCTCTCTCTTCCATATTGTGTTTTTTGATTTTTGTTTTTGGATTGAATTCTGGCTTTAATTTGTGTACTCGTGATGTCTTTACTATTTATTTCATTCCGCTTACATGTTTCTACACTTTGTTAAACTTTGTAAGGTGTCCTTGAGACTTTTGAAAGGCGCTCATAAATAAAATGTATTATTATTATTATTATTACTTACCGAATAGTGAAAGGCATGGATAGAGTGGATGTGGGGAGGATGTTTTCACTCGTGGGAGAGTCTAGGACCAGAGGACACAGCCTCACAATTAAAGGACTTTCCTTTAGGAAGATGAGGAGGAATTTCAGAATTAAAAGGCGCTCTTTTAGAAAGGAGGTGAGGAGGAATTTCTTTAGTCAGAGTGTGATGAATCTGTGGAATGCATTGCCACAGAAGGCTGTGGAGGTCAAGTCAGTAGATATTTTTGAGGCAGAGATAGATTCTTGATTAGTACGGGTGTCAGGAGTTATGGGGGAGAAGACAGCAGAATGGGGTTAGGAGGGAGAGATAGATCAGCCATGATTGAATGCTCCTTTCACTCATGAATTAGCCCAGCACACCTCCCTTTAAACTTTGCTTCTCTCACCTTAAAGTTATGCCCTCTAATCCTTGGAAATTTCCATCCTGGGGAAGTGGATCTGACTGTCATAATATTGTATACTTTGACCAGGTCTCACAAAAAGCCACTCCACTAAACCACAACTGTTAGTTTAGTGAAACAGCAATGAAACAGGCCCATCGGCCCACCGCGTCCGTGCCGAGCAGAGACCCCTGAACACCAACACAATCCTACACACTAGGGACAATTAGCAAACTTTAACAAAGCCAATTAACCTACAAACCTGGACGTCCTGGATCACCCGGAGAAAACCCACGCGGTCACAGGGTTAACCGATATAGGGTTAGAGGGTCAGAGGGTAGTTAATCTGTGGAACTCATTGCCACAGAGGGCTGGGAGGCTAAGTCAGTGGATATTTTTAAGGCAGAGGTAGACAAGTTCTTGATTAGAACGGGTGTCAAGGGTTATGGGGAGAAGGCAGGAAAATGGGATTAGGATCATCTCTGGAGAACATGAAAAAAGTATGTCCTCTGGTTCTTGATTCCCCTACCTTAGGTACTGATTGGGGATGATCAGCCATGATCACATTGAATGGCGGTGCTGGCTCGAAGGGCCAAATGGCCTACTCCTGCATCTATTGTCTATTGTCTATTGTCTATATACTCTGGACAGACAGCACCCGTAGTCAGGATCGAAGAAATTGAAGAGATGAAAGGACAGGTCTTGCATTTACACCAGCCCCTTGCTGGAGTTGGCCACCTGAGCGTGCAAACATCTGGCAGCTTTAATCAGCAGCTGGAAAAAACATACAATTGCTGGACACTTCATACAGCTGCCAGCTGCTCCGCTATACAACAGCTGGGCACCTCATTACCGGATAGGGAAGCACATTATACAGCAGATGGTCCACACTTCATATCGCAGTGTACCATCTCATAATATAGGAGCTAGGCGACTTATCGTGCTACTGCAAGCAACCTCTGCATAATGGCGATCCCATCAGTGAATATAAATGAAGCTGAGACTCAGCAACTCAGGAGTGCATATTTTATTCCACGCTGCAAGATGGGTTCCTGGAGAAAAGAAGGAGGTTGTCGCTAATTACTGTACATTCAGGTTATGAGTTGGTTGTTAGCTACACATTTTTCATCTGGGGCAATGCTTCTGAACTTTGAGCTGGGCTGCTACTTTACCACAGGCAAAGTGTGGATTGTGGAAGACATGGATGGGATTCAAAAAAAACGAGTGCTCATTTTTGAAGATCCTTCCTCGAAATAATCACCCTTTATACGTTTGGACGTGCCGTGCACTTTCATGATGTGCTAACTTATTTTCGCTGACTGACCTGAATTTTATTTTCTGCCAAATAAAATTCCCCCCAAAAACAGCTTAAGGATAAGGAGGAAATCCTTTAAAACCGAGATGAGAAGAACTTTTTTCACACAGAGAGTGGTGAATCTCTGGAACTCTCTGCCACAGAGGGTAGTCGAGGCCAGTTCATTGGCTATATTTAAGAGGGAGCTAGATGTGGCCCTTGTGGCTAAAGGGATCAGAGGGTATGGAGAGAAGGCAGGTACGGGATACTGAGTTGGATGATCAGCCATGATCATATTGAATGGCGGTGCAGGCTCGAAGGGCCGAATGGCCTACTCCTGCACCTAATTTCTATGTTTCTATGTTTCTAATATAGAATGTGGAACATCGAACAGTACAGCACAAGAAAAGGCCCTTTGGCCCACAATGCCCATGCTAAAGATGATACCTAGACTATCTATATTCCATGTGTGCGCTTAAACCATATCCCGCCATTCCCTGCATATCCGTGTGTCTATCCAAAAGTCTTTAAACGCCTCCACGATATCTGCCTCCACCACAACCCCTGGCAGCATGTTCCAGGCACCCACCACACTAATAGTTATTTCCAGAGGGCTAGAATACAAGAACTGTGATGTCATGCTGAGGCTCCGTAAGGTGCTGGTCAGGCCTCATTTGGAGTATTGTGAGCAATTTTGGGTCCCACACCTGAGGAAGGATGTGCTTGACTCTGCAGAGGGTCCTGAGGAGTTTACAAGAGTTCACACAGAGAGTGGTGAATCTCTGGAACTCTCTGCCACAGAGGGTAGTTGAGGCCAGTTCATTGGCTATATTTAAGAGGGAGTTAGATGTGGCCCTTGTGGCTAAGGGGATCAGGGGGTATGGAGAGAAGGCAGGTACGGGATACTGAGTTGGATGATCAGCCATGATCATATTGAATGGCGGTGCAGGCTCGAAGGGCCGAATGGCCTACTCCTGCACCTATTTTCTATGTATCTATGTATCCCAGGAATGAGTGGGTTAACACATGATGAGCGTTTGGCAGCACTGGGCCTGTACTCGCTGGAGTTTAAAAGAAAGAGGGGGGGACCTCATTGAAACTTAGCGAATAGTGAAAGGCTTGGGTAGAGTGGATGTGGAGAGGATGTTTCCACCAGTGGGAGAGTCTAGGACCAGAGGTCACAGCCTCAGAATTAAAGGACGTTCCTTTAGGAAGGAGATGAGGAGGAATCTCTTTAGTCAGAGGGTGGTGAATCTGTGGAATTCCACAGATGGCTGTGGAGGCCAAGTCAACCTATATGTTTAAGGCAGAGATAGATAGATTCTTGATTAGGATGGGTGTCAGGGGTTATGGGGAGAAGGCAGGAGAATGGGGTTGGGAGGGAGAGATAGACCAGCCATGATTGAATGGCAGAGTGAAGTTGATGGGCCGAATGGACTAATTCTGCTTATGACCTCATGACTCTGTGTGAAATAACTTGCCCTGTGTATTTAAACTTGGCCCCATTTACTCCCCTGTAACCTATTCTCCCTTTCTTTCATATATCCAATAATTGGTTCTCCCACCAGCTGCCTACCGGTGGGAAGGGCTAACTCACAGTGACCGACTACTAACCAAGACTACTGGAGTGTGGGGGGAAACCAGAGCACCCGAGGACAACGTGAAAACTCTGCACTGACAGCCATTGCACTAGATTGGAGGAAGCTGATGAGGAACAGCGTGAAGAGCTGTCTTCATCATTCTCAACACATTTTGGATTGGTTCTATCTGATCAATTTGGGGAATCTTTGCAAAAATTGTAAGAGAATAATTTGAATTTGTATTTCATCAAAGGGGATGTGGGAGAAGGTTGGAGCACCCGGAGAAACCCACGTGGCCACAGGGTGAACGTACAAACTCCATACAGACAGCAACCGTCGTCAGGATCGAACCTGGGTCTCTGGCGCTGTAAGGCAGTGTTAGGTCACTGATAGGACTGTTGATGATACATTCCACCTCTTGGATTGGCAGTGCTTGTTAAGGTGGGCTAGAAGGAGTATGCACTGGTTCTTAGTTTTTTAATTAGTTTTCAGAGACACAGCGTGGAAAGAGGCCCTTCGGCCCAACGAGTCCACGCCGACCAGCGATCGCCCGTTCACTAGTTCCATCCTGCACACTAGGGAGAACTCTACAGAAGCCAATGAACCTACAAATCGGTACGTCTTTGGAGTGTGGGAGGAAACCGGAGCACCCGGAGAAAACCCACGCGGTCAAAGGGAGAACGTGTAAACTCCGTACAGACAGCACCTTTAGTTTAGTTTAGAGATACAGCGCGGAAGCAGGCCCTTCAGCCCACCGAGCCCGCACCGACCAGCAATCCCCGCACATTAACTCCACCCTACACACCACTTGGGACAATTTTACACATACACCAAGCCAATTAAACTACAAACCTTTGGAATGTGGGAGGAAACCGAAGATCTCGGAGAAATCCCACGTGGTCACAGGGAGAACGTACCAACTCCGTACAGACAGCACCCGTAGTCAGGATCGAACTTGGGTCTCCGGCGCTGCAAGCGCTGTAAGGCAGAAACTCTACCGCTGCGCCACCGTGTCTCCCGTGGTCAGGATTGAACCCAGATGTCTAGCGCTGTGGGGCAGCAACTCTACCGCTGCGCCATCTCTATCTCAGTCTCCTGCTTTATCTCTTTGTCGGTGGGAAGGGTTACTTCCCATCATGGGCTGGTTCTGCCGTGCACAGGAAAACAGCCCCGTTGAGCAGCGAGAGCAACCGGGCATGTCAGTGGGATTATGACCTGCACCAAGCAATGAAGACATCATGACTGATTGCAGGATGCAGGAAGGTTTATTGTGAGATTCATTGCCAAAGAAGAACTGGATGTCCTTTTTGTTTTTTGAGTGTCGAGTTAACTTGGGGCCTCGTGCAAATGACATTAGGTTCATTTAATAACATCCACTCTACTGGGAATCTCCAATATTAAGCCAGGCACAATATTGATTTCTCTAATTTCATATAACCCCAGCATTCCCTCTCTCTCCATCCCTCCCCCACCCAAGTTGCACCAGCTTCTCTAACTCACCGAACACACAGCTAACAATGGCCTGTTTCCTTTATCGTCGTCACTTTTTTGCATATCTGTAATGAGTCGAATCGTACACACGCCAAGATACAACACATATTTATTAAAGTACACTTACACCATTGGTCTGCAAGGTGTTACAGTAACTAGCGAGCTCCTGGTAATATCAACCGCATAGTTAGCCGAGCTACTACTAACAAGCACTACAATCGGTTAGTAGGAAATAACCAATCTACATCTTTCCTTGTAGAAACAAAATGAAGCATAGATACGTGGGTACACGGTGGCTACACAATAAAGCAGCCGGAACGTTAATAACGCATATGGGGAAGTATAAATGTTTACACAAAATCACCATATCTAAGGGGTGACCTGCTGACCGGTCCGACGCATGTGCGGTACGAAACCGCATCACCTCCTTTCACCGGTGAAGTGACCGGAGAGGGGACAGGGGACGTGACCGGTGACGGCACCGGAGAGCCGCCGGGTAGAGGTGGTGAAGTAGGCGAGCTGGACGCTGAACGCCATGGAGAGGCCACGGGGGACACAGTCTCTGGTAGTGGAGCAGCCGGCCCGGTAGCGGGAGGGTATACAAAACGCGAGACCTCTGGATACGGAGTCGCAGGACGCGGTTCCTTCACGGGAAGGAGATGTTGACGGTTGCTTCTATAAACGGCCCCGTCCGCGCTAACCAGGTAGGAGCGCGGTTCTTTGGCATGGCGGTGGATGTGACCAAGACGGCCATGTCCTTGTTGGTCTGGAGGCGAACAACCTGTCCACTGGAGCGAGGTTTAAGTGGCTTGCTGGACTTGTCAAAAAAATGTTTTTGTGCATCACGCTTGAATTGTAGTTGTTTCTGGACTGCGGGAGGAGAATGGACCTGTGGCTGCAAAAGCTGCTGGGGTACAGGCAGGGCAACACGGGTTTGGCGAGACATCAGTCGTTGGGCTGGAGAACCCAGTATGGGATCCCTGGCAATGTTCCTTAAATTGAGCAGGTCCAGGCAGACGTCAGGTTTTGCAAGATAAGAACGCTCCATGAGTTGTTTTGCGCTTCGGACGGCCCGTTCGGCGTGTCCGTTGGACTGCGGAAACTCAGGGCTGCTGGTTATATGTCGAAAGTCCCATCGTTGAGCGGAGTTTTTGAAAAGCTGGCTGGTGAACTGACTGGCATTGTCGGATGGAAGGCGTGCAGGGGAATCGTGCACGGAGAAATGACGTCGCAACTTCTGGATAACTGCTTCAGATGTGATGGTTTGGAGTAGATGAATATCAAACCAACCCGAATATGAGTCGACGAGAACCAGATAGTATTTCCCATGCCATTCGAATATGTCGGTGGCTACCGTGGACCACGGTAAAGGAGGAACCGGGTGCGGCAGTAAGGGCTGCTTCTGCTGGTGTGGCGTCTGGCTTTTGCCTCCACACCGAGGTGGCCCCTGTGGACGGCATCGAAGTACTTGTCCCGGAGACAGCTGGGACAACTGCCTTGTGACCCTTGACTGTAATACCGTCCTGTTTGTCGCAAACCAGGAAGTATGGGCGGTTCGCGAGCGGCGTGCTGTGTTGTTTATCTGGCCAGCCACGCCGGATGATTGCCGACAGCAATTGTAAAGTCTCGTCAGTAGTCGTGTGCTCTGCCAGGCTGCGTAGGCAATCAGTGGGAACATACGATACCTTCATTACGGAGAACTGGTCCTGTTCAGAGGTCTGTTGTTCGCTGGTTTTGCGTGGGGCCCTTGATAGCGTGTCAGCTATGTGCATGTCCTTGCCTTTTTTGTAGACAATGTTGAAATCAAAACGCTGCAGCTGCATCATCATCCGTTGCAGGCGAGCCGGAGCAGCGTGAATGGGTTTATTCAAGATGGTGACCAGCGGCTGGTGGTCTGTTTCTACAGTAACAGACTTCCCAAAAATAAAGTCTTTGAATTTCGTGCAGGCGAAAAGCACTGCGAGCAATTCTTTCTCAATTTGGGCGTAACGTTGTTCAGTGTCAGTCAGTGTGCGGAAGGCCTATGAAACAGGCTTGCAGTCGCCATCAGTGGTGGTCTGTAGGCAAGCAGCGCCAGGTCCGTACTGGGACGCATCATATGTGAGTGTTACAGTTAACTCCAAAGCGAAATAGGCGAGGGTGGGTGCACTGGCCAGTTGCAACTTGAGGATATCAAAAGCTCTTTGTTGCTGTGGATACCAGGACCATGCAGTGTCTTTGTGTGTCAGGGGGGCAGATATACCGCTGAGGTTGGGAATGAATTTCCCCAGGTAGTTGACCATTCCGAGGAATGTTTATAAACCTGTAACCGGCATTTTGTTGATAGCAACAGTTTTTGATGGGTCTGGTCTGAGACCATCACTTGTGAAAACATGCCCGACATAGGTAACTTCCGGGACCCGAAACTTGCACTTCAGGGGATTGAGTTTGAGCTGAACGTCTTTGGTATTCTCTTCAGATTGGCGTCGTGCTCAGCCAGGTCACGCCCATAAACGAGAATGTCATCAACAATAATGGCGCGTTGGCTTTCGTTATCAGCAAGCTCATGTTGTAACAGGTGCAAACTCGTCCTTGGGACGGATTGAGTCGCACGGGAACGGCAACATTTTGCAAAGTGGTTGAATTTCTTACAGAAATTGCAAATTTTACCATAAGCAATACAGAACTCCCGACCTGCAGCATGAGAATAGTTACAAGCAGCAGACCTTCGCTGCTGCCAGGGAGAGGAAGGCTGTGGATGCTTGTTACGACAGGAGGTATCTGTAAGGTTAACACTATACTGGGAGCGCTGCCCAGAGGTCACAAAACAGGCGTGTTCGGCTTGATTTAGAGTCAGTTCAGTGTTACGACGTAATTAGTCTCTCACCTTGTCACTGAGCAAACCTCCAACGAGCTTGTCGCGGATCAGTTCATCACATAAATTTTCAAAATGACAGCATGCAGCCATGTGTTTTAAGTCGCTGATAAAGCACTCTATTGGCTCGCCAACTTGTTGCATACGAGCAAAAAACTTGGTGCGTTCGATTATAGAGTTCGAGGGGAGGTCGCACAACTGTCTAAACTTTGCAAGCAGGACAGCAGGGTCATCAATTGTTTCTGAAGGCACTTGGATCTGAACGTTGGGGTCTAAAACAGCAGGAGCAAAAGTAAAATGGCCCGCACGTTTCGTTGCCTCAGGCCTGCCAGGTTTGGTAGCACGAAAGCACGTACATCTGGAGGATCGTTGCGATGAACAATACGAATGTAATGAATGTAGTCACGCTCGAAAAGGCACCATCGTTCAGCAATGTCAGAGTCAAAGATCAAAGACTAGGACGGCGAGACAAGTTTGCCATGATGGAGATAACAGGCACATAAAACAAGTGTAAAAAACAAAACTCGATACATTTAAACGGAGTAGGTAAGAATCCCACTTCTGACACCATGTAATGAGTTGTGTCGTACACACGTCAAGGTACAACACATATTTATTAAAGTACGGTAACTAGCAGTTACTCAGACTGAATTACGTAAGCAAAGTCCTGGTAATATAAACCGCATAGCAGGCGGAGCTATTACTAACAAGCACTACAATTGGTTAGTAAGAAATAACCAATCTACAATATCTATCACTCATTGTTCTATATCTCTCTACATCATCATCTATAATCTCTCGTTGCTTTTCCCCCTGACTTTCGGTCTGAAGAAGGGTCTCGACCCGGAACGCCACCCGTTCCTTCTCTCCAGAGATGCTGCCTGTCCCGCTGCGTTACTCCAGCTTTGTTTTGTCTTCTGTTTGAACCAGCATCTGCAGTTCCTTCCTACACAATCTCTGCTTGCTGCTTTCCGGCAAATGTATTCAACTGTCTTTGAACAGAGAGCAGTGTTGCAATATTAATGCTTCGGTGCAAGGCAAGTTTTGAGATGTTGCAAATATTTCCAGCATTAGCGTGAAAAGAGTCAGATACATAAATTCATTGCTGCAGTCACCTTGACAGCCATGAATCATGTGTCCTTGTCTTGTTCTTTTGGCATACCATTATTGCGTCTCGACCCGCTAACTCCAGCATTCATTATCCACCCTCCACATTTGACCGGAAATCATCTCCTCTTGCATCGATCACTTCCCACCCTTGTGAGTGCTGGCCCACATTTTTGACTGGTTAAGCAATGCTTTTTATATGAAATTATTATCCCCCTTTTCAGATCCAGTCGTGGACTCGTCCCTCTATCTGTCTAGTATCTGTGTCTGTTATCCTTTCCTCCACTTCGCCAATTCTGATTTATGAGGTCATAAGTGATAGGAGCAGAATTAGGCCATTTGGCCCATCATGTCTACTCTGCCATATAACCATATAACCATATAACCATATAACCATATAACCATAACAGCAAGGAAACAGGCCATCTCGGCCCTTCAAGTCCGTGCCGAACATTTTTTTATTTTTTTTTATTTTTTTATTAATTAAAAATAAATACTTCCCCCTAGTCCCATCTACCTGCACTCAGACGATAACCCTCCATTCCTTTCCCGTCGATATACCCATCCAATCTATTTTTAAAGGATAACATCGAACCTGCCTCCGCCACTTCCACTGGAAGCTCATTCCACACAGCTACCACTCTCTGAGTAAAGAAGTTCCCCCTAATGTTCCCCCTAAACTTCTGTCCCTTAATTCTCAAGTCATGTCCCCTTGTTTGAATCTTCCCTACTCTCAATGGGAAAAGCTTATCCACGTCCACTCTGTCTAACCCGCTCATAATTTTAAAGACCTCTATCAAGTCCCCTCTTAACCTTCAATAATGGCTGATCTCTGCCACCTAATCCCATTTTCCTGCCTTCTCCCCATAACCCTTGACACCTGTTCTAATCAAGAACTTGTCTATCCCTGCCTTAATGGGCCTGTCCCACTCAGGCGATTTTTTTCGGCGACTCCCGACGATTGTCATCGTCGTAATGTCTACAATGTCTACAACAACCTACCACGTCACAATGTCTACAACAACCTACCACCTAGTCGACATCCAGCTACTGGAAGCTACCGACAACCGGCTACCCATTAGGACGTCCACCTACGACCACACCTACGACAACCTACTTCCACCCGCGACAAGCTTCGACAAGGTAAGACAATTCAGTCGCCAATACGTGTTGCCGGTTGACGTAGGTTGACGTAGGTAGTGCGCCAATGGAATTCACCGAAGACAGCACCAGCGACAACCTACGTCATTCTGGCGACAACCTACGACAGCACCTCCGTCAGGAGAAGTCAAGCTACGCTCATTGGCGTCAAGCCAAATGTTGCCGAAAAGTTTTAAACATTTCAATATCCAGCGGCGACCAGAAATACGCTACAATTCTTTGGGCGACTGACGACCATACAGGCGACACCCCGGCGACCATGTGGCGACAGCCTAGTCGCCTAAAAAATCGCCTAAGTGGGACAGGGGCATCAAAATATCCACTGACTTGGCCTCCACATCTCTCTGTGGCAAAGAGTTCCACAGATTAACTACCCTCTGACTAAAGAAGTTCCTCCTCACCCCCTTTTTAAAAGAGAGCATTTCAATTCTATGACCTGTGGTCCTAGACTCTCCCACCAGTGGAAGCATCCTTTCCACATCCACTCTATCTATGCCTTTCATTATTCTGTAAGTTTCAATGAGGTTCTCCCTCAACCTTCTAAACTCCAGCGAGTAGAGGCCCAGTGCGGTCAAACGCTCAATTGCTACATTGAAAATGCCAAATCATTACTAGTTGGGAGAAGAATTGATTGGAAAGTACAGCACGGATCAGGCCCTTCAGCCTACCGAGTCTACGCTGACCATCGATCACCTGTTCACACTAGTTCTATGTTATCCCACTTACTCATCCACTCCCTGCACACTAGACGCATTTTACAGAGGGCCAATTAACCTAGAAACCCGAACGTCTTTGGTAGGTGGGAGGAAACCGTAGTACCCGGTAGAAACCCACATGGTCATAGCAGAACGTGCAAACGCCACACAGCCAACACCCCTGGTCAGGAGCGAACCTGGGTCTCTGGCACTGCGAGGCAGCAGCACACTAGGGGCAATTTACAGAGGTCAATTAACCTACAAAACCCGCACGTCTTTGGAATGTGGGAAGAAACCAGAGCACCCTGGAGAAAACCCACGAGGTCACAGGGAGAAGGTGCAATCTCATACCGAGAGAGAACGTGCAGACCTCACACAGAGAGAGAACGTGCAAACTCCACACAGTGTGATTGCATGGTGGGGACTTTAGGATTAGGGTTGTGTTGTTGGGAACCCGATACCATCAGTATTACATGGACAGTACAAGTTTGGAGGGATATGGACCATGCGCAGGCAGGTGGGACTAGTGTAGCTGGGACATGTTGGCCGGTGTGGGCAAGTTGGGCCGGAGGGCCTGTTTCCACACTGTATCACTCCATGATTCGATGACTCTAATTACTGGGCAACAAAACAGCAATGCTGGGCTCTTCGGAGCAATGCATGCTGATAGACATCGTAATGGAGCTACCTTGTTCTATTCTGGTCAGCATTTCGCACGCACGCGTTTATGCCTTCATCAGATTCATGTACGGTGTGTCTTGTCGAACAAGTGCGGACATACCATGACCCATCATTTTGAACCTCCAGAGATGAGACATGTTTAATTTTGCATTAGGTATTTTACTGTAAAATGGCACACTAAGGCCCACAGTCATTCTGAAAATGTGTTCTTAAAACTGTTTTTGATTTACTGCCCCTAAAGGTGCCTTCTTAGAACATCTTAAAACTAATTGGAGCTTCCACTAATTCTGGCCACTGCTTTAACGAGCAGGCCAATACGGATGCAAGCATCTGTTTAATTTTCGTTGATTGTTTTATTACAAGTAATGTGTAATCAGAGGAAATTCTCCTTTATATGTGCCGTGGTCAATAGTAAAAACTGGATGAAATTAAATAGATGTGTCGGAAGGACCTGCGGATTATGGTTTAAGTCGAAGATAGACACAAAAAGCTGGAGTAACTCAGTGGGTCAGGCAGCATCTCTGGAGAAAAGGAATAGGTGACATTTCGGGTTGAGACCCTTCTTCAGACTGAGAGGCAGGGGAAAGGGAAATGAGAGATATAGATGGTGATATGGCGAGATATAGAACAAATGAATGAAATATATTCAAAAAAATAATAGAGATTGATTTTTAAAAAATATTAATTTTACGTCATGTCCAAACACTGCTGTCTATGTGATTTTAAAATAAGATGTGTCATTTGATAACTGATGTCGGTTCATTTTGCAACTGCAATGCTAAAGTGCTTCAAGTTGTGATGTGTTTGATTTTATTAGAGATCAGATTTAACGCATGCATGCCACATATCTGAAATTGCATTCCCATTTCTCATTCGTGAAAGGAAATGAAATTGTGCCGAAATGTAATATGGTCACCTCTAGGCTAAACCAGTGTGACTGTGAATTGGTACATTATAAATCTAATAGCTGTTGCTCGACCCTGAAAATTCTCTGTTACAGCATGAATAATAGGAACTTTAATTTGCAAAATTCACTTTCATTTTTTGCTGGCATCATGACTATTTAATAATTATTTTAAAATTTACCGCATTTAAGACCTACTTAGTAATAGCTATCAAAATCAAATGGAAATGTTATCGTTTTACCATCACTGAGGAAATATATTAATATTTCTGCATTTGTTTAATTACTGTACATAATATGCTTTAATTTTCAACCAGATAGTTAGGAAAAGCAAAAGCTTTTGAATTAAGGCGAATATTGGTGCAACGATAGAGTTTCTGCCTTACAGCGCCAGGTTCGATCCTGACTACTGGATGGAGTTTGCATATTCTCACTGTGACTGCATGGGTTTTCTCCGGGTTCTCCGGTTTCCTCCTATATCCCAAAGACGTGCAGGTTTGTAGGTTAATTGGCTTCTGTAAATTGACACAAGGGCAATTTTGTTTGCGAAATTGGGATAACCTAGAATAAGTGTGTGTGGGTTCGATGGTTGAGGGGGGGGGGGGGGGTACTCGGTCGGTCAAAGGGTCTGTTTCCACTCTGTATCTCTGAACTAAAACTAAACCTCAATACAGAATATCGAAATGGAGTGGTGTGTAATTTATTATAAATTCTCTCGTCATGCGAGTGTGGAGCTTTTCCATTTAAATATAGAAATAAAATATGTCTGTTCATCTATTTACATTTACACTATGATAATGCCGCAACAGAAAATAACAATTTTGCCCTCTTATATAACATGCTGATGTAAAATATTTCTGAAATACTCAACTTGACATTTACAAATTGGATCGGAGATTTCATTTTGGTGCAACTTGGTGCAATTACTCAAAAATTGTGGAGAAATAAGTAGTTAGCGTGCATTTAACTCAAAATAAACTGACAATAAGCAGGTCAGCTTATTGCCCATTACCGCATTCTGACCCTGGCCACAACACTCTTCAACATGGCCTCAATCCAATAGCGCGCCATAATAGAGCGGATGTGGAGAGGATGTTTCCACCAGTGGGAGAGTCTAGGACTAGAGGTCACAGCCTCAGAATTAAAGGACGTTCTGTTAGGAAGGAGATGAGGAGGAATTTCTTTAGTCAGAGGGTGGTGAATCCATGGAATTATTTGCCACAGAAGGCTGTGGAGTTCAAGTTCAAGTTCAAGTGAGTTTATTGTCATGTGTCATAGGACGATGAAATTCTTGCTTTGCTTCAACACAACAGAACGTAGAAGGCATTGACTACAAAACAGATCAGTGTGTCCATATATCATTATATAAATATATACACACATGAATAAATTAGGCCAAGTCAGATCAGCAATTATTCCATGGCGGAGTCGACTTGATGGGCTGAATGGCCTAATTCTGCTCCTATCACTTATGATCTTATGAATGGTGGTGTGAAGGACATCATGGGTCTATTGGTACCGGTTACCCGGGTCCCTGGCACCGTAAGGCAGCAACTCTACCGCTGCGCCGCTGTGCCTCTGTTTGGATAACATGCAAAACAATACCTTTCACTGTACCTCAGCGCACATGACAGTAATAAACCCTACATTTAAAGCTAAACCTAAACCATAAGAAGATTCAGCCACAATCTGCAATGGGTCAAGGTGGTGCGGTTATTCATGACTTGCCATTCCAAGGCACATTTTTCAGCACATCCAATTTCTTCCCTGTCCTTTCGGTAATTACTTCCTGAAAATCGGAATATATGTGCATCAGCGATTTCACCTCGATGTGTCAGGAAGCAATGGATACTTGCTGCCTAGATAAGAATTCATTGAATTATTTCCCGATATATTTGGATCAGATTGTTTGACAATATTTGAATGGGTGTGTTTGATAGATTGAGCAGTTGGGTAATAACATGCAGTGTTTAGTATGATCACATCAACTCTTGCCTTAATTAGAAGAATTGGGCAGATTTGATGGAAAAGAAAGCTGAGAGGTAATTAATTTGCTGAGTGACTTAATCAGTTCTGGATTTCCTACTGTAGAACAAAATGCATTAAAACATTAATTATTTCAATTAGCAGTTAACTTTAAGTGATAACCAATCTCATCAAAATAATGGATGTGTTTTAAATTTAAACATGCTTAAATTAAAGCATTACTGCCAAGAGTTCTGGTACAAATTGCTCAAATTGGTTTAAAAATTAGATGACCATTAAGATTTGAGTGCAGATAGAATATCGTTTAGAAATTAGAAATTAGCCAGTTTGAAGTATGTCACAGCCTAATAACACATTCAAGGTATGGTTGACAGCTTAAACCATTGGAGCCGTGCTTGAGGGGTTTATCAACCAGCATCTCAGGAATTTATTACCCCATGGCATATCTTTCCATGTAAAACAAGCAAAAACCTTACCTCCCAGAAACAATGAGGTTGAGGGATAAGGTGTTTGAATCAGCATGGTAAGATGCATTATGAACTACAGTGAAGCTCAGAAGTTATAGGAGCAGAATTAGGCCATTCAGCCCATCAAGTCCATTCTCCAATTCAATCACGACTGATCTATCCCTCTCCACCCCATTCCCCTGCCTTCTCCCCATTTTAACCCCTTCTCCCGATAACCCCATAGTCTTGACCCCTCCACTATCTGTAAATTGCAAGACTTATCAACTTTCAGGACATGATAAGGATAAACTCCCCATTGTCAACCTAGTCCCCAAGTGACTGATTCCATCACATTTTCTGAAAACTTTAAAAAATGGAAGCAAAATGTTTCCTACACGGGATTTGAATTTCTATTGAACGTCAAACCTCTTCCTTTCCATGGCTACCTCCACCCCCATAACGCAACCCCACTCTGGCCAACTCCAGACCCTCAGCTGTCTAAACCATCAACATGACCTGAAAAGTCTTGTTAACTTCAGACATGACATCCTTAGATGGTCTCTCTTGTTCTATTCTCCTAAGTTCTCTATCTGTCTCCCATTCAGTCATCACCTCTGTGCTTGCCCATGGTGTGTGGTTGAGCAATACATCAATTCAAAGCTCTTTCACTGATATTCAGGTCCCTCCATTAGTCTGAAGAAGGTTCCCGACACGAAACGCTACCTATCCAGGTTCTCCAGGGATTCTGCCTGACATGCTGAGTTACTCCAGCAATTTGTGTCTTTCCTTGGTAAACCAGCATCTGCAGTTCCTTGTTTCTACAGTCTGAACAGGGTCCTGAGTGGAAATGTCCCCCAGCTATGTCCTCGAGAGATGCTGCCTGACTCGTTGAGTTACTCCAGCACTTAGTGTTCTGAGCAATATTCCAGCATCTGCAGGAACCTTGTATGTCTCTCCATTGTTTTGCCCTTCTCCATCGCTATAAATCCCTCCAAGTTCTTAACCTACCAAGATACAAGGAATGTAGACAAAAAATGCTGGAGAAACTCAGCGAGTGAAGCAGCGTCTATGGAGAGAAGGAATAGGCGAGCGTTTCGGGTCGAGACCCTTCTTCAGAGTGATGTCGTGGGGGTGAGGGGGGGGGGGATGAAAGGAAGTAGGCGGAGACAGTAGGATGTGGGAGTACTGGGAAGGGGAGGGGAAGAAAGGAGAAAGCAAGGGCTATCTCAAATTAGAGGTCAATGTTCATATCACTGGGGTGTAAACTACCCAAGCGAAATATGAGGTGCTGCTCCTCCAATTTGTGCTGGGCCTCACTCTGACAATGAGTGAGGCCCAGGACAGGAAACGACAGATTGGGAAAGGGAGGGGGAGTTGAAGTGCTGAGCAACCGGGCGATCAGGTTGGTTAACATGGACTGAGCGGAGGTGTTCAGCGAATCGATCGCTGAGCCTGCGCTTGGTCTCGCCGATGTAGAGAAGTTGACACTGAGAACAGCGGATGCACCTCCGCTCAGTCCGTGTTAACAACCTGATCGCCCGGTTATGTTCCGGTGACGAACCTTGAAATATTTTGGCCATGTTAAAGTGTTACATAAAAGGAAATAATGGTTACTGGACTAAGTGGGACCCGTTGGGTCCCAGCATCACACGGGACGGCTGGTCACCCAATGCAATATTCCACCTCTCCACCAATTCCAATATTGCTCGCTAGTGGGGGGGGGGGGTGTTTCTGTTGCGCTAGTATGGGTGTTGTGGGCTGAAGGTACTGGTTTCCAGAGGGCTAGTATAGACATTGTGGGTTGAATGGATTCTTGGGCTGGCAGCTCAGTCACTGGGGCCTGGCAGTACAGTCACTCGGACCTGGCAGGCTGGCAGCTGAGAAACTGCCAGAAATTCTGCCCAAAATAGGTGACAGACTGTGAGAGAGATGGGGGAGAGGGTGGACTGAATGGATTATTGGGCTGGCAGTTCAGTCACTAACGGCTGGTGGGCTGGCAGTTCACTTACTCACGGCTCGTGGGCTGGCAGTGCAGTCACTCACGCCTGGTACGCTGGCAGTTCACTCAGTCACCCCACCTCCCTTCACCCCCCCACTCTGCTCCTTGTCATTCACACACACACAGAGTCATTCACACACACACACACACAGACTCATTCACACACACACACACACACACAGACTCACTCAAACAGACTCACTCTCACACACACAGACTCATTCACACACACACTGATTCACACACACACACTGATTAACACACACACACACTGATTCACACACACACAGATTCACACATTCACACACACACACAGACTCATTCACACACATACACACACACACACACACACACACACACACACACACACACACACACACACACACACACACTCATTCACACACATACACACACACACACACACACACACACACACACACACACACACACACACACACACACACACACACACACACACACACATACACACACACACACACACACACACACTACTAAAATGCCAAGTAACTTCAGAACGTGTTGAATATACAGTGTGTAAAACGAATGTTTAAAGCCTCCTGTAGAGGCTGCTGGTGCTGAAGCAAAAACATGCTTTAAATAACATCCAACAAACACAAAGAGCAGCTCTCCTGAATTATTCAACGGCGCCTGCACTCAGCGCCATCTTGATGTCACCTTCTGAGTAAGCCACCACACTTCCGGGTTTTATAGTCCCTCCCCTCTGCCGCCAGCGGGGGCAGCAGAGAGAATGGCGAAATTAAAAAAAACATTAATATCTCTCTGATTTTTCATCGATGGGAAGAATCCTCCGGTCCAGTCCGGCGGAGGGGACTCTGAGCGAGGTAGCCAAAAATGACGGCCGTAAGTGACAGCGTTCTCTCGGAAATCACATCGCAGTGAGTCAAAAGCGGTCAAGATCTTACTTTTAGTAATATAGATATAACCTGGACCACTTTGGACTGTCATTTGACATGCGGACTCAAGAAAGTTACAGTATCCTGTTCCATTGACCCAAACTTTGTCCGAAATTACAGTAGACCAAGGGAGAGACGAGGAACTGCAGATGTTGGAATTTTGCATAAAACAGTGTTGGGGTAACTTGTGCAGGAAGGAACTGCAGATGCCGGTTTACACCGAAGATGGACACAAAATGCTGGAGTAACTCAGGGGGTCAGGCAGCATCTGTGGAGAAAAGAAATAGGTGACGTTTCGGGTTGAGACGCTTCTTCAAACTGAGAATCAGGGAAAAGGGAAATTCCAACATTAAATTGTAATCTACTCAATGTTCAATGTCATTTTGGTTGCTTGACTGTAAATATAGCTGGGCATGATAGACATGAGGCCACAGTCAAAGAGATAAAACAGTGAAGTACAATATAAATTGTTCCTGAGAAATTTCACGTTAGTGACAAATAGTGTTGCCAACTTTCTTACTCCCAAATATGGGACAAAAGGTCAAAATAAGGGACACATTCCCGATGGCAATTCGTTGACCGACTCTGCCGTGGCTGGGTGAATGATGAGTTGGCCCGGGTTTGGACAGCACACAAAGCCCAGCTGGCGGGCCAGCTGAGGAGTTTTGGCCCGGGCTGGGCAACCCAAAGTCCGGCGCCCCATCTCCAACTCATGAACCGATGATCGGCCATGAGAAGGAAGGGTGGTGGTCGGCGGTAAGCGAAGATCCAAAGGTCGGACAGCTGGCCGGGCCACGGGCGGGGCGCTGCTGCTGCACTCCATGGGACGGGTGAGGCGGGGCCTGGAGCGGCGCTCCGACCCGACAGTCCCCTCGACCCGAGTAGTAGCAGTCAAATACGGGACAAGGGCGGTCCCGTACGGGACAAACCTATTTAGCCCAATTTAGTCCCGGCTAATACGGGACAGTTGGTAACCCTAGTGACTAACGGCTGAGGCCCCATAATTTCAGGCAATCAAGGCTATTATTCCGATTGTGAGTATACAGAAGGGGAAAGTAATTGCGTCAGAAGTTGCTGGATTTCAGATCATGCAGTGTGTCCCGTGAGTCTAATATCTTTCCTCACTCTTCATCACCATTTATTTTCATGCTGTAAATTGCAGAGAATGCAAGCTGCTAAAATGCCACGCTGAAGTCCCCAGAGGTCAAGTGGGACGGTGATTATTGGCAGAATCAATAGCGCATCCCCTTTCAAAAGAAATACAAGGAATATAAGGGCATGGGGGAAAAAAAGCAATGAATGAAGTTGAAAGCAACTGGGCGTGTAAAGCCACACGAGATACCGGGAGAAAAATGAAAAGAAGGAAAGGGAGATTGCACTCAAAGAAGAAAACCGAAATGGAAAGAAAATAACGGATAGACACAACATGCTGGAGTAACTCAGCAGGACAAGCAGCATCCCTGGATAGAAGTCTGAAGAAGGGTCTCAACCCGAAACGTCACCCATTCCTTCTATCCAGAGACGCTGCTTGCCCCACTGAGTTACTCCAGCATTTTGTGTCTATCTTCGGTTTAAACCAGCATCTGCATTTTCTTCCGACACTAGAAAACAAAATAAACAATCTGCCAGAGGAGGTAGCTGAGGCAGGTATTATTGCAACGTTTAAGAAACATTTGGACAGGTACATGGATAGGAACTAATTGGAGGGATATGGATCCAATTGGAGGTATATGGGCCAAATGAAGCTAGGTGGGACTAGCATAGATGGGACATGTTGGCCGGTGTGGGCCAGTTGGGCCAATGTGGCCTGTTTCCACTCTATACCACTCTATGACTCTACGAAAAGAGAGAAGGAAAAGTTTTCAATATAAAATCAGTTACAAAGTTTCAAAAACAATTACCTTTTGGCAGCAGTGAGTTGACACAGCTTCAATTGTTTCCTCCTCAGACTCCGAGGTGCGATTACCACGGACATTAATTGCTTTAATGAGAACTTTATTTATGAATTACTAGCCTTGGCTGTCAGTGGGGAGGTTTATGATTTTATTTACGGTGTAGTTATGAGCTCCCATTCTTAGTTTAGTTTAGACATACAGCATGGAAACAGGCCCTTCAGCCCACTGGATCCATGCTGACCATCGATCACCCATTCACACAGGTGAGATCCAACAATTTGTTGCCTATTCCACTCATTGTTAAGAGCAGGGGCCTCCAAACTTTACAGCATGAGGGCCGCATTATATATTTGGCACATTTTTACCGCCGTACACACACACACACACACACACACACACACACACACACACACACACACACACACACACACACACACACACACACACACACACACACACACACACACACACACACACACACACACACACACACTCTCACACACACTCACACACACCCACCCACACAACAAATTCACACTCACACACACTCACACTCACACACACACACACACACACACACACACACACACACACACACACACACACACACACACACACACACACACACACACACACACACACACACACACACACACACACACACACACACCACACACTGGGGCCACTGCTGCCGCTGTTGGCGATCTTCACTGTCTCCCCGGGGCCATCGACGGTAACCTGTCAGCAGCTGCACACAAACCCTCAACTTGATAGCCTACGGCAAACTGATGTATAAGATCCCGCACCACCACAGACCCCGCTAAATAGCCCGCCATACGGAATGTGTTAAGAGCTTGCTGCGGGCCCGATAAAATCTGGTGGCAGGATGGATGTGGCCCACGGGCCATAGTTTGGAGGCCCCTGGTTTAGAGATACAGCACGGAAATGGGGCCTTTGGCCCACCAGGTCCACGCCGACCATCGCACTATCACTCCCACACACGAGCGGTAGCATGTCTTTGGAATATGTGAGGAAACCGGAGAAAACCATGGACAAAGGAAGACCCGGCATGGGGGGACTATCGTGAGGGAGGAGGAAGAACAAAGGACAATGGGGACCCAGTGTGGGGGAGGGGAGGGGGGGTGGGAGAGAACAAAGGTGGAGCCAGCGACTTTTGTAACATTGTCAGTGCCGTAGGTTGCCGCTATTTGTATACATTGTGTAAACAAGCAAAGAATCTCACTGTGCCTTGAATAAAGTATTCCATTCCAGAACCCACGTGGTCACAGGGAGAGCATACTAACTCCACACAGACAGCGCCAGTGGTCAGGATTGAGCCTGGGACTATGCCGATGTGAGGCAGCAACTCTACCGCTGTGCCATCATGCCACCCTCATGGTGCCCCTCTCCTCTTTATCAAAAGAGTGCTGAAATGTTTATTTTGCCAGCAAGTTCTGACTGTTGCATTATACTTCAGCAAAATATGTACTTCATTTGCACAATAAACATGGACACCGATGAGTGAATTGCAGTGTTTATAGCGGGATTTGAAACATTTGCTACTTTATTGGTTTACATTTGATGCAATTTTATGCACAATTAACTCAGTGATGATCAAAGTATTTTATTATTATACAGATGCCAGTGAATTGGATTTTTCTGGTGTGATAGCCTTCTGTTAAAATTAGTGGTGCGCAGAGCAAGTTGAGGCAAATGTTAAATCAATATCAAAACGTGACAGATTCTGAAAAA
Organism: Malacoraja senta; assembly: GCA_038087875.1. Lineage (NCBI taxonomy): Eukaryota > Metazoa > Chordata > Chondrichthyes > Rajiformes > Rajidae > Malacoraja > Malacoraja senta. The sequence continues at coordinate 191,409,771 of CM075978.1, forward strand.
ATGAAATGATCGCTGAAAAAGTAGGAAATGTTCGGTGAGTCAGGCAGCATCTACGGAAAGAGAAACAGAACTAGCATGTTCGACCCTTTAAGTAAGTAAGTACGTTTATTGGCCAAATATTCACATACAAGGAATTTGCCTTGGTGCTCCGCCCACAAGTAACAACATGACATACAGTGACAGTTATGAATGACTCAGAAAACACTAAACATTAATAATTATAAGACATTAATGATAAAACACCATTGTTCAAGCATGTGAACCAACAAAATACTTAACACACAGTGTCTTCTGTTCCACTGCCACAGGTCCACCTCTCCTACCTGTTTCCATGGTTTCCATTCCTAGATTACACAGCCTGGAAACAGGCCCTTCAGCCCGACTGGCCCATGCTGACCAAGTTGTCCCATCTAAGCTTGTTCCATTTGCCTGCATTTCGCCTCTATCCCTGTCAACCTTTCTTATCCGGTACTTGACCAAGTGCATGTCCAAGTATCCAGTATGAGTATAGAAATTGGGAGGGTCATGTTGCAGTCATATAAGACGTTGATGAGGCCACATTTTAGAGTATTGTGTTCAGTTTTGGTCACCATATTTATAGGAAAGATGTTGGCAAGCTGGAAAGAGCACCAGGAATATTTCCGAGGATGTTGCCGGGACTCGAAGGTCTAAGCTACAGGGAAAGGCTGAGTAAGCTCGGACTCTATTCCTTGGAGTGCAGGAGGACAAAGGGTGATCTTATGGAGATACACAAAATCATAAGAGGAATAGATGGGGTAAACAATCAGAGTCTTTTGCCCAGAGTCGGGGAATCGAGAACCAGAGGATACAGGTTTAAGGTCAGTGGGGTAAACCTGAGGTAACTTTTTTATTGCAACATTTAAGAAGGTACATGTATAGAATAGGTTTGGAGGGATATGAGCCAAACGCATGCAGGTGGTACTAGTGTTGATGGGGCATGTTGGCTGGTGTGGGCAAGTTGGGCTGAAGGGCCTGTTTCCACACTGTGTGACTCTATGACTCCAAGTTACTTAAAGTTGTTTCAGCTCAATCCAAAAGTCCAAGCCTCCTCAGCGAAATGGTCTTGGAATCGGCAACATTTTCCAGCCGAAAAAAATGCTGGAGAAATTCAGCAGATCAGTTCATAAGTTAATAAATGATAGGAGCAGAATTAGGCCATTCGGCCTATCAAGTCTACTCCGCCATTCAATCATGGATGATCTATCTCTCCCACTTAACCCCATTCACTTGCCTTCTCCCCATAACCCCTGACACCCGTACTAATCAAGAATCTATCCATCTCTGCCTTAAAAATATCCACTGACTTGGCCTCCACAGCCTTCTGTTGCAATGAATTCCACAGATTCACCGCCCTCTGATGAAAGAAATGTCTCCTTATCTCAAGATTCAAGATTCAAGATTCAAGATTCAAGATTCAAGAGAGTTTATTGTCATGTGTCCCAGATAGGACAATGAAATTCTTGCTTTGCTTCAGCACAACAGAACATAGTAGGCATTGACTAAAGGAATGACTAAAGTAGGCATCTCCTTCCTAAAGGAACGTCCTTTAATTCTGAGACTATGGTTTCTGGTCCTCCAGGCACTCCAGCACTTTGTGTCTTAAAAAAATAAAATAATCAGCATCTGCAGTTCTTTGTGTCCACTATCCAGCAAAATCTGGGGCAATTATTACATTCACTCTTCTTGGTCAACTACCCTAGATTTCGAGAGTTTTCATTGATTTGAGTTCTGTGTAAAAGGCTTCATTGCATCACGGGAGCACCTCAAGGCTGCGTGCTCAGCCCCCTGCTGTACTCACTCTATACTCATGACTGCGTAGCCGGTCATAGTGCAAACTCCATCATCAAGTTCACTGACGACACCACTGTTGTGGGACGTATCACTGATGGGGACGAGTGAGTATAGAAGAGAGATCGACCGACTGACCAAATGGTGCCAGCACAATAACCTGGCCCTTAACACCAGCAAAACCAAGGAACTGATTGTGGACTTTGGAAGGGGTGGGATGGGGACCCACAGTCCCGTTTATATCAACGGGTCGATGGTGGAAAGGGTCAAGAGCTTCAAATTCCTGGGCGTGCACGTCTCTGAAGATCTCTCCTGGTCCGAGAACACTGATGCAATTATAAAGAAAGCACATCAGCGCCTCTACTTCCTGAGAAGATTATGGAGAGTCGGTTTGTCAACGAGGACTCTCTCTAACTTCTACAGGTGCACAGTAGAGAGCATGCTGACCATCGTGGCTTGGTTCGGCAACTTGAGCGCCCAGGAGCGGAAAAGACTACAAAAAGTAGTAAACACTGCCCAGTCCATCATTGGCTCTGACCTCCCTGCCATCGAGTGGATCTATCACAGTCGCTGCCTCAGAAAGGTTGGCAGCATCATCAAGGACCCACACCATCCTGGCCACACACTCATCTCCCCGCTACCTTCAGGTAGAAGGTACAGGAGCCTGAAGACTGCAACGTCCAGGTTCAGGAATAGCTACTTCCCCACAGCCATCAGGCTATTAAACTCAACTCAAACAAAACTCTGAACATTAATAACCCATTATCTGTTTATTTGCACTTTATCTGTTTATTTATTCATGTGTGTATATATTTATATAATGGTATATGGACACACTGATCTGTTCTGTATTCATGCCTACTATATTCTGTTGTGCTGAAGCAAAGCAAGAATTTCATTGTCCTATCTGGGACACATGACAATAAACTCTCTTGCATAGTCAGTGGGGAATCTGTGGAATTCTTTGCCACAGAAGGCTGTGGTGGCCAAGTCAATGGATATTTTTAAAGCAGTGATAAATAGATTCTTAATTAGTACGGGTGTCAGGGGTTATGGGGAGGTCATTAGTGATAGGAGCAGAATTAGGCCATTCGGCCCATCAAGTCTACTCCGCCATTCAATCATGGCTGATCTATCTCTCCCTCCTAACCCCATTCTCCTGCCTTCTCCCCATAACATCTGTCACCCGCACTAATCGAGGCAGGAGAATAGGGTTAGGAGGGAAAGATAGATCAGCCAAGGTTGAGGAAAATCATGATGGGCCGAATGGCCTAATTCTGCTCCTATCATCTATGAACTGCATATTCAAGTGTAAATGGCTGAAGAGATGGTGTGTAAATTATGTACCTGTGTAGGCTGATGACTGCACATCTCGTAGTGGATTTCTCTGCCATTGTTAATATGCTTTGAAGAAGTGAAATTCTTCCACTTGCTCATTTGTATGCAGCGACTGGTCCTCTCTGTCAGAGTTTGTGTGAAGAGAAATTGAATGTACTCTATCACAGTCTCCAGAAAAGGGTATGAGAGATTAAAAATCTCAGCAGACAATATGTAGTATTATATTTACTCAGCAGTGATATATTCCCGTGGCAAAATCTTGTTGTGGGATAATGCTACAGGCAAAGGTGTGCGGACATGTCTTTAATGACCACCGTTGTGCTTCCGTGCCCATAAGGGCTCTGTGTTTCTCTGTATTGTTCTCAATTCCTCTATAAATCAACGCCATTGCATTAATTAACTGAAACATGGTAACTATTGCATATTCTCCAGTTTATATTGCCATTTTTAGATGGAGGTCAAGTGGCAGTTATTGATCTGTAGATAAAGGTGGTATAACGCAGTATAGATCTTTACAATGGAAGTTAAAATGTGCCCCGTGATTTCAAGCCATCCAATCTTCCTAGAAAAACTGACATCTAAAAAATCAAACAGAAATTTGCTGATTTGTTTCCCCCTGGAAAAATAAACAATGGTCTGGTTGGGGTGATTTTCTTACTAAGCAGAAGCAAGCTGCAGAGAAATGATTGATTGGATAAAATGTTCTTCAAATGTTATTTCCCTTCCCCCATTCACTCACAAGAACATATTTAATGAATGCACATATTTACCACTGTGAATGTACATTACTGAATTTTGAAACACTTGTTTTCTGTGACCCTAACTTAAATTCACTTTCTTGGTTAAATGAATTAATATATTTAGTTTAATAATCTATTTCCCTTCAGAGCTGAGATTGTGCCTTTTTCAGCTATTGAATTATCAGTCTGTAAAATGGAATTTCTTGCTGGCCTTGTAAAAAGCGGATGTAATTATTTAGCCTTTATTTGGTGCCTGAATTTCCACACATTTCATTTATTTACATGCTCTGCTGTTTCTAACGTATATTCAATGCACTTGGGTTGATAAGCCCATAAGTGATAGGAGCAGAATGAGGTCATTTGGCCCATCAAGTCTACTCCGCCATTCAATCATGGCTGATCTATCTCTCCCTCCTAACCTCCATTCTCCTGCCTTCTCCCCATAACCCCTGACACCCGTACTAATCAAGAATCTGTCTATCTCTGCCTTTAAAATATTCATTGACTTGGACTCCGCAGCATTCTGTGGCAAAGAATTCCACAGATTCACCACCCCTCAGACATATTACCCTGATACATATTTCAGCATAGATTTATTGGGTCAGAAGAATAAGAAAAAATAGATTATACAGTCTGTGCTCGAGTGAGGAGGAATTTCTTTAATCAGAGGATGGTGAATCTGTGGAATTCTTTGCCACAGAAGGCTGTGGATATATTTATAGCAGAGATAGATAGATTCCTGATTAGTACGGGTGTCAGAGGTTATGGGGAGAAGGCAGGTGTATGGGGTTAGGAGGGAGAGATAGATCAGCCATCATTGAACGGCAGAGTAGACTTGAATGACTGAATGGCCTAATTCTGCTCCTCTGTCTTATGATCTTATAGAAACATAGAAACATAGAAATTAGGTGCAGGAGTAGGCCATTCGGCCCTTCGAGCCTGCACCGCCATTCAATATGATCATGGCTGATCATCCAACTCAGTATCCCGTACCTGCCTTCTCTCCATACCCTCTGATCCCTTTAGCCACAAGGGCCACATCTAGCTCCCTCTTAAATATAGCCAATGAACTGGCCTCGACTACCCTCTGTGGCAGAGAGTTCCAGAGATTCACCACTCTCTGTGTGAAAAAAGTTCTTCTCATCTCGGTTTTAAAGGATTTCCCCCTTATCCTTAAGCTGTGACCCCTTGTCCTGGACTTCCCCAACATCGGGAGCAATCTTCCTGCATCTAGCCTGTCCAACCCCTTAAGAATTTTGTAAGTTTCTATAAGATCCCCTCTCAATCTCCTAAATTCTAGAGAGTATAAACCAAGTCTATCCAGTCTTTCTTCATAAGACAGTCCTGACATCCCAGGAATCAGTCTGGTGAACCTTCTCTGCACTCTCTCTATGGCAATAATGTCCTTCCTCAGATTTGGTCCACTAGTTCTATGTTACCCACTAGGGACAATTTACAGAAACCAATTAACCTACAAAACTGCACATCTTTGGAACATTCGAATTGTGAAGCCAGAGGAAGGAAGGAGGGGGAAGGGGCAAATAGGTGCACGTCCAGGTGGGGCACAGGAGATAAATGAGAAAATGGTAGGGATTTTATTCATGGGATGAGATCAAATGTAATAATGAGCTTTCTGCCTTCGTCCATTTTTGATGACGGGTTTGTAACTTCAACTGCAAGCCAACGGGCATTTTTAAATGGAGGGGGAAAACTGCAGATGCTGAAAACCTGAAACAAAAACCAAGAGTGGAGGGAATACCTGGCAGACCAGGCAGCATCTGTGGGGAGAGGTAGCAAGTCAAAATCTCAGGTGAAGGATAGGAAAAGTGTGAAAGCAGGAGTGTTTCATGTTACAGACAGGGGGAAGGTGAAGGGGAAAATGTGGACATGTGTGAGAGGGTAGAGACCAAAGTTAACATGATAATATCTATATATCTACATACTATTAAAAGTCTCATCTTGTCTGTCTGTCTGTCCGTGAGATCAAGGAACTACGCCAAAACGGTACATGATAGCGCTACAATTTTAGGGGCGCCTTACTCACCATTCGCCTGCGGTGTGCAGTATCAAGTTTCGTTATACTTTACAAAGTAATTCGCTTTGTAAACTTTAATCAACTTTATACCGTGAATGGGACAAGTTAATACTTCAGTGTGTACTTGACTGACGTCACAATGAGGACCCAACGGGTGGCAGATGCGCCTGCACAGGTACCGCTCCCACTTGCCGGGCCCATCAGCCGCGCCTGCGCAGTTGGGGGAGGGTTGCCGGGCCCGGTATCCCGTGCATGCGCAGTTGGGGGAGGAGTCACAATGTGGACCTAACGGGTCCACGTGTCATCTAGTTATCATTATACCTCACATAGGCAGAGACACGGGAGACAGTCTGAGAAATCCAAGATGCAGTGCTTTTATTTTTGCAGACAAAATTAGATCATAAGTTCATAAGTGGTTGATGCCGAGTTATGGGGCTGTCCCACTGTACGAGCTAATTCAAGAGTTCTCCCGAGTTTCCCCTGATTCGAACTCAGAGAATTATGGTAATATCCGCTCGTAGGTACTCGGGGCTCTCGTGGACATGTTGAAAAATCTTCACATATCTTCCTGAGCTTACGGCGTTTCCCGAGTACCTGCCGTTAGCGTTACGAGCCGCTAAGAGACGTCCTGAGCTCCGCCGTAACCGCTACGTACATTCTACGTGCTTACCACGAGTTTGATTTTTTTTTAAAACTCGGGAGAGCTCTTGAATTAGCTCGTACAGTGGGACAGCCCCTTTAGACCACTTGGCCCATCAAGTCTACTCCACCATTCAATCATGGCTGATCTATCTCTCCCCCTCAACACCATTCTCCTGCCTTCTCCCCATAACCCCTGACACCCGTACTAATCAAAAATCTGTCTGTCTCTGCCTTCAAAATATATATTGACTTGTGGCCTCCACAGCCTTCTGTGGCAAAGAATTGTACAGATCCACCACCCTCTGGCGAAAGAAATTCCTCCTCGTCTCCATCCAAAAGGAACGTCCTTTTATTCTGGGGCTATGACCTCTGGTCCTAGACTCTCCCACCAGTGGAAACATCCTACAAAATGTCGATAAGCACGATGATTAAAAATACATATCACATGGCCCTAAAATGCTGTGAACACGTTTAACTTTTCAGAGGTGCCAGTGCTCCATGTTGATGAGTACTGTTGGATTCTGCTAAGATGCATAGATTTTCACTATGACTTTACTAAAGGGGAGAAAATGAACAGAATTCTGAATGACACAGGAGAATGTAGTCAAACAATCGATTCTTTCGATAGTAAAAATTGCAATCTGATTTTTCACTAGTGCCTATTCTATTCTGTTGCTTTTTTAACATGGTGGGAATAATTGAGTTATCCAATCTGCTGTCTGCTTTCAAATTATACAGTGTTTACATGGCTTAAGATTCACATGACCACATTGCATTCAATTGAAGCAAAGGAACAAAATCTTTATTTTGGCTTAACATTGAATAGCAGTTATGCACAGTCGTCACCATGTATTTCTGTATTATTTTAATGATTGAATGCAGGCTGTGTGTTTGACTTGAAACTCTTTATTCTTCGTACACAGTATTGATGGCAATGCAGCAATTACCACTGATGTTGATGGGACATGAATCATGTATCCCAGTCTAAACGAGGTAATAATGTCCAATCTAATCAATCATACTTGATTTCAGCCTTATAATGCTGTTTGATTCGTAAAGATGGAGGTGGCAAGTTATGATATCATTTCCACAATGCAAAAACATAGAACATAGAACAATGAGTTTCCATACGAGTAGGATAGATTTAGGGAGATATGGACCAAATGTGACAAGTTTAGTTGGGGCATCTTGGTCGGCATGGACCAGTTGGGAAGGGCCTGTTTCTGTGTTCACAAGTTCACAAGTTATAGGCGTAGAATTAGGCCATTCGGCCCATCGAATCCACTCCGCCATTCAATCATGGCTGATTTCTGCCTCCTAATCCCATTTTCCTGCCTTCTCCCCATAACCCTTGACACCCGTTCTAATCAAGACTTTTTTCTATCTCTGCCTTAAAAATATCCACTGACTTGACCTCCACAGCCCTCTGTGGCAATGAGTTCCACAGATTAACTACCCTCTGACTAAAGAAGTTCCTCCTCACCTCCTTTCTCAAAGAGCCCTTTAATTCTGAGGCTGTGACCTCTGGTCTTAGACTCTCCCACCAGTGGAAACATCCTCTCCACATCCACTCTATCTACGCCTTTCATTATTCTGTAAGTTTCAATGAGGTGCTTTATGACTAGTACAGTCAAGTCAAGTCAAGTCACATTTATTTATATAGCACATTTAAAAAACAACTCTCATTGGCCAAAGTGCTTTACATTTGTTATAAGAATAGCATAAACAAAACAAACTACATACATATATACATGTAGCCCTCACTCAGAGGACGTCAGGAAAGGCTTGGGAGTATAGATACGTTTTTAGTCTTGACTTTAAAGAGTCGATGGAGGGGGCAGTTCTGATGGGAAAGGGGATGCTGTTCCACAGTCTAGGGCTGCATCCGCAAAGGCGCAGTCGCCCCTGAGCTTATGCCTAGACCGTGGGATATTCAGCAACCCCAAGTCGGCCGATCTGAGGGGCCTGGAGGTGGAGTGGTGGGTGAGAAGACGTTTTATGTAAGTGGGGGCAAGCCCATTGAGGGCTTTGTAGACATGGAGGAGGATCTTGAAGTTTATACGGAACCACACAGGGTGCCAGTACAGCACAGGGTTAGCGAGTCCATGCCAACTATAGATCACCCGTTCACATGAGTTCTATGTTATTCTACTTTCTCATTCACTTCCTGTACACTAGAGGCAATTTTTACAGAGGCCAATTAACTTACAAGCCCACACATATCTGGGATGCGGGAGGAAACCTGGAGGAATCCCACACGGTCAGAGGGAGAACATGCAAACCTCACACAGACAGCAGCCGAGGTCAGAATCCAACCCAGGTCTCTGGTGCTGTGAGGCAGCCACTCTCGTCAAGAGTCAAGAGAGTTTAATTGTCATGTGTCCCAGATAGGACAATGAAATTCTTACTTGCTGCAGCACAACAGAATATGTAAACATCACACAAAACGGAAGATAAAAGTTCAGTGTATCCATAGACCATATATACACAATAAATAAACAGATATAGTGCAATTAATAATAGGCTGTAATTGTTCAGAGCTTATTTGATGTTGTGTTTAATAGCCTGATGGGTGTGGGGAAGAAGCTGTTCCTGAAACTAGATGTTACAGATTTCAGGCTCCTGTACCTTCTTCCCAATGGCAGCGGAGAGATGAGTGCGTGGCCAGGATGGTGCGGGTCCTTGATGATGCTGCCAGCCTCTTTGAGCCAGCGACTGCGATAGATCCCTTCGATGGTGGGAGGTCAGAGCCGATGATGGACTGGGCAGTGGTCACAACTTTCTGCAGTCTTTTCCGCTCCTGGACGTTCAAGTTGCCGAACCAGGCCACGATGCAGCCGGTCAGTATACTCTCTACTGTGCACCTGTAGAAGTTCGAGAGAATACCGCTGCACCACTGTTCCTATTCTGATTTAGTGCATCCTTTTAAACAATACATAACAACAGGATTAGATTTTCTCGCCTGTATTTAAGTACCATTGATTGCATTTCCAATGTGCTAGCAAACTATCAACAACATTGAACGCTGACCATTTCAGTGTACAAAGATAGAAGCTGAATCACTGGACCACAAAGGCATTTTGTAATTAGGAGAATTTGAGGAAAAAGTTAGAGATTGATCCATACAAAATGTTCCAATTTAGCATCTGACCAACACTCTTTTTTCAGGCACATCAGCGCCTCTACTTCCTGAGAAGATTACGAATTATTGGTTTGTCAAGGAGGACTCTTTCTAACTTCTACAGGTGCAAAGTAGAGAGCATGCTGACCGGTTTGCATCGTGGCTTGGTTCGGCAACTTGAGCGCCCAGGAGCGGAAAAGACTACAAAAAGTAGTAAACACTGCCCAGTCCATCATCGGCTCTGACCTCTCTGCCATCGAGGGGATCTATCGCAGTCACTGCCTCAAAAAGGCTGGCAGCATCATCAAGGACCCACACCATCCTGGCCACACACTCATCTCCCCGCTACCTTCAGGTAGAAGGTACAGGAGCCTGAAGACTGCAACGTCCAGGTTCAGGAATAGCTACTTCCCCACAGCCATCAGGGTATTAAACTCAAACAAAACTCTGAAACATTAATAGCCCATTATCTGTTTATTTGCACTTTATCTGTTTTATTTATTGATGTGTGTATATATTTATATAACGGTATATGGACACACTGATCTGTTCTGTATTCATGCCTACTATGTTCTGTTGTGCTGAAGCAAAGCAAGAATTTCATTGTCCTATCTGGGACACATGACAATAAACTCTCTTGAATCTTGAATCTCTTGAATCTCTCTTCCCTGAGCCCCATTTCTCCAACATAGACACAAAATGCTGGAGTAACTCAGCGGGGACAGGCTGCATCTCTGGAGAGAAGGTATCCGTCACCCATTCCTTCTATCCACAGATGCTGCCTGTCCCCGCTGAGTTACTCTAGTATTTTGTGTCTATCTCCGGTGTAACCCAGCACCTGCAGTTCCTGCCTACACATTTCTCCGACAATCATGCCATCGTTTCCTTCCCCCTCCCCATTCCCCATCAACCTTATCCCATTTTCCAGCTTCACATCGCACTCCCCTTCTCTCCATGTTCTCAGCCTTTTGTCCATTCATCTCTGGTCTTTGGCCAACCAACTGCCCTTGAGCGAACTAACTTCACCTGTATCCACCTATCACTTGCCTGGCTCTGTCCTGCCCTCACCCCTCTTCCAGCCTCCCCCCCCCCCACTGCAATCACTCTGGAGAATCGTCCCGGCCTGAAACATTGACTATTCCTGTCATCCAGAGATACTGCCTGATCTGCTGAGGTAATCCAAAACGTTATGGGGGGTTTGTTGCAAACCAGCATCTGCAATTCCTTGTGTCAAAATCTTCCTTCATGCATCTCTATGTTGATGGAGCCCAGGACTACCTTGGCAGTAAATTACAGAATATATTCTGTTTAGTTAATAGGTGCACTGGGACAAAATGTTATTCCAGTTCAGATTATCGAGCTGATAGGCAAGTTTGTGGTTTGGATATGACTTTCGAGTAATAAAGTATAAAGTATAAAGTATCCTTTATTGTCATTCAAACTTTTCGTTTGAACAAAATTACATACCTTGCAGTCATGACAGAGAATAAAATAACAGAACACACAATGAACACAGTTTAACATCCACCACAGTGAGTCTACCAGGCACCTCCTCACTGTGACGGAAGGCAAAAGTCTTAAAGTCCTTGTCTCTTCCTTCCTTGTTCTCCCGCTGCGTTGAGGCGATCCAGGCTTTCGATGTTGGGCACCCCCGCCGGGTGATGGTAAGTAAGTCCCGTGGCCGAATCCGAGCTCCGCGAGCGGGCCGGTTCAAACTCGCGGGTCGGTGCGGACGAAGATGCCGCCCTCCAGTCCAGCGGACGAAGCTGTTGTTGCGGGAGCTCCGGAGAATCGGTCACCAACCTGGGACCTGCGAGCTCCCGATGTTGTCGTCCACTGGGCCCCGCGGCCGAAACCTCCGAGGCTCCGAAGTCGGGCTGTTGCCGCCGCAGCGCCAACGCTGCCCCGAAGTCGGCCAGCTTCCCGGTGGTGAGTCCTGGCTTTGCCTCCGTGGAAACTGAAACTTTAGTGAACAGTCAATATTTTATTCTCCGATATGTTACTGTCATGTTTATACGGTTAGCATTGATGCTACCGACTAGATTTCCTTTCTGAAAATTATGCTTCACATTAGTTTAATTAACTATCAGAAGAAGAGTATCAGAAGTGGGGGCAGCGTTAGAGTTGCTGCCTTACAGCGCCAGAAACCTGGGTTCAATCCTGACTACGAGTGCCATCTGCACGGAGTTTGTACGTTCTCCCCGTGACCATGTGGGTTTTCTCCGGGTGCTCCGGTTTCCTCCCACATCCCAAAAGACGTACAGGTTTGGAGGTTAATTGGCTTTGGTAAAAAAAAAATTAGAAATAGTCCTCAGTGTGTAGGATAGTGTTAGTGTACAGGGATCGCTAGTCAGCGCCGACTAGATGGGCCGAAGGGCCTGCTTCCGCGCTGTATCTCAAAATTAAACTAAATTAAAAAAGAGTGAAAAACCTGTTTAATAAAATGCTTTAAATTTCAAAGTTTATGGTTCTCCCATCATAATGTAGTGAATTTGATTACAGTGATAAAAGGCCTTTTCAACTCACAGAGGGGCTTGTTAATTGCCCGTGACCTGTGGCTCTCTATGAAAGAATTTTAATTATCTACTTGGCATCAAACCACAAACAAAATGAATAATAAGGCAAACTTAACTTTCAGAAAGGTTAGGTCAAGCTATCTATAACGGTGCTGATTATGTATTACATTTGCAATTTTAGGTACATATTGCTTTCATTTATTGAACATATTATTAACCGCTTCCTCACGGCACCAGAACCTCTTGTTCGATCCTGATCTCGGGTGCTGTCTGTGTGGAGTTTGCACGTTCTCGCTATGATTGCGTGGGTTCCTCTGGGTGCTCCGGCTTCCTCCCACATCCCAAAGGTGTGCGGGTTTGTAGGTGATTTGGCCTCTGTAAATTGCCCAGAATGTGAAGGGAGTGGATGAGAAAGTGGGATAACATAGAATGAGGTCGAATGGGTGATTCACAGTCTGAAGAAAGGTCTCGACCCGAAACGTCACCCATTCCTTCTCTCCCCAGATGCTGCCTGTCCCGCTGAGTTACTCCACTTTGTTGTGTCTATGTTTTGAATGGGTGATTGATGGTCAGTGTGGACTCAGTGGGCTGCAGGGCCTATTTCCATGCTGTATCACTAAACTAGACTAAACTAAAGTAGACAATTTGCACTTATATCTGTATTTCTATAAATTCTCTCATTAAGGGATGGCAGATTGGTAACTTGGCATCTTGTTCAGCACGGACATTGTGGGCTGAAGGGCCTGTTCCTGTGGTATACTGTTCTATGTCCTATGAAAGAGAGTGAGAAAAAAAGAAAAAAGATGGGGAGAAATAAATAGAAAATATCCAAAGCATTAACAAGTGAGGCATCAACCATGGAAAGAATAATTGAGTCTGTTTCCTCCATCTCTTCAATCCGAAGAAGGGACCTGACTGGAAACTTCTCCCATCCATGTTCTCCAGAGATGCTGAGGTCCTCCAGCACTGCGTTTTTCCTTCGTAAACCACCATTTGCAGTCACTTGTATCTCATTCAACAAATACATGTCAGCTCTTCCCACATTTTGTTCAGTTCACAACCTGTTGCTTTAGAGAGGATTTCCCCGGGGAGCCGCATGGGCCCGATCCACCCACTAAACAACCGCACTGCCGCTGACCAGAACGACGACCAAAGACAGGAAAGCGCCGCGGTAGGCCCGACTCGCCCCACAGGACTCCCAGGGGACTGCGGTGAAGCCGGGACGCGAGACCTGTCTGGGTCAAAGGAGCCTCAGCGGTGGCGGCGATGGGAGCCTCGGCAGCGGCAGCCGGAGCCTCGGCGGCAACGTGGGCCTAGGCGGCAATGGGTGCTTCGGTGGCGGTGGGGCCTCGCGGCCGATGAGCGGTAAGGAGGAGGGGAAGGCAATGGGACCCAGCGTCGGGGGACCTCCGTGACGTTTGTTTGTTTGTTTGTTCATTTGTTCCGGTGAAGGCGCTGTGCACACTTTTACTTGTGTTTTCACTTTTAATTTCAAGTTTTTGTGTACCTTGTTGTGCGTTGTGACTGTCGGCAGTCCAATTTCCCCCCCGCGTTGAATAAAGATTTATCGTACTTTATCGTAATCATCCTCAAATGAAAAATGACAAGCGTATAATGTTTCTTTCTTTAAAATATAACATTTGCAAATGACACGCCTCATTTGTTCAAATTCAACAAATAATAACAGATTACAACAGAACCGAGAATTTAACATGGAGAATCTTAAAAATGTGTACTTTTTCAAGGGGACAGCCTTCTGAAGGAATCATTTGAAGTCCAGAACCAAATTTACCTCATCCTTGTTTAATTTCTAATTTACCTCTGGACGTGCCGATGTACAGTAAGTAGCAATGTTACAAAATTTTGAGATTTTAAAAATCAAGTCTGTAATTTATCCCATCAGATAAAGCATAAAAAGAAGTTTAATTTGACACCTAATTCACTTTCATATCTTCAGTATTAAAAAAGTTATGGCCATTTTCATACTCGGAAATTAGCATCTTGTTCCCTATTGCTTTTCCATTGACTTAACACAAAAGCTGTGATCGAGGACAGTCAAAAGCCCATAACTTTCTTAAAAATTAAGAGAACTGAAATAAATTTTCAGTTATTATAGATTGAAGCATTCTGAAACAAATATGAAACAATCTTACTTAGATGACATGAAATTAAAGCATATAATTAGTTAGTTACCTAATTGTAGCTAATTACAAAATTCAATTACTAGATCTAAACATCTATCAATTTCTTAAGAATAGATTAACATTTTTAAATAGCCTAAGTGTCCAAATAACATTCACACAAGAATTCACAATATAACATAATTTTTTTATCTCATTGTCATGGATTTACAGGCCAAATGGAAGAAATTGAATGTTTAATACCTGTAAATTAATGGGCATTTATATCATCTTGCGAGTGAGGATTTCTGGAACGCCATCATTTGGAACGTTCATTTGCGGTGAATTTAACCCCGTATTGGCATGAAAATTATTGCCGTTAGTTCGGGGGAAAAAATCACCGTGTCGCATGTAAACATGTGAATTAAAGGCCTCTTAAGGAGAACGTTTATACATAAAAATGAAGTACTTTCGTTTACCTTTCCCGTGTGTGAAATCCGTCCCCGTTGTTGGCGTTGACGGGTTCAGAAGATGATTTTAAAATGATTCCAACGCTGAACTTGTCGGGAGATTTTTAAAACTAAATACTCAAAACGCCCCTCGGAACGATTCTTCCGCAAACGCTTGTACTCCAACAAAATATAATTCAGGACAAGGTAGGAGAAACCGTGTTTTAACCCCACCCCCCCTTAAAGGCGCCAAAATCGCGCACACGGCCAGTGACAGAATTACAGCGCCGCTGAAGGCAAGTATTGTAACATACCTACAGTAAGCAGACTTTCCAGTATTTACAGAATAAATCAAGTTAAATGATTAATGCGGGTGTCTGGATTATGGGGAGAAGGCAGGAGGATGGGGTTGGGAGGGAGGGAGAGATAGATCAGCCAATATTGAATGGCGTAGTAGAATTGATGGGCTGAATGGCCTAATTCTGCTCCTATCACTTGTGACCTTATGAAATGCAGCTCCAATTTAGCTCTATATCTTAAGGGAAGATAACCAGGGCGTGCACACGAATAATACAATGTGTGATACAAGGCACTTTAATCCTGCTGTAAAAAATAGAACATTCTCAAAGTTAACACAGGCAATGCCACAGGAAATGCATTTAGCATGACAAGCGAGTTAAAGGCAGGAAAGCAATTATTATGTTCATTACCTTTGTTATCATTTTGATATTCATTAAACCCAGCCCTCGTGGCTAATTAGGAAGTGCATGACTTACAAATGCCACGCAAGACTTCTAAAATGAGAAATCTGCATTTTTGTTTTTCAGTAAATAGCCAGAGGAATTCAGAAGATGGAATAAGGGCCTCGACCCGAAATGTCACCCATTCCTTCTCTCCAGAGATGCTGCCTGTCCTGCTGAGTTATGGCCCTGTCCCACAGTACGAGTTCATTCCAAGAGCTCTCCCGAGTTTAAAAAAAAATCAAACTCGTGGTAAGCACGGAGAATGAACGTAGCGGGTACGTCGGAGCTCGGGACGTCTCTTAGAGGCTTGTAACGCTAACGGCAGGTACTCGGGAAGACTCGCTAATGGCAGGTAAGCACGGGAAGACTTGTGAAGATTTTTTAACATGTTGAAAAATGTCCACGAGAGCCCCGAGTACCGACGAGTGGCCATTACCGTAAATCTCCGAGTTCAAATCAGGGCAAACTCGGGAGAGGTCTTGGAATGAACTCGTACCGTGGGACAGGGCTTTAACTCCAGCATTTTGTGTCTATCTACGGAAGATGGAACGTTGGTGGAAAGAAGGCATTGCCTTATTTTGTGCTGCCTTCCTCAACACTGTGTGTGAAATGTCTCCCGTGCAACGTCACTTGGTGTTTAAAAATTGCTCAGGTAATATTTGAACCATCCGCTGTGGACTTGAAACAGTGGAGCACATGAACAGGCTATTGTCCGAACCAAAACTTGATGCCAAGTTAAACTAATCTCCTCTGCCTGCATGTGATCCATGCCCCTCCATTCCCAGCATTTCATCATAATCATAATCATACTTTATTAGCCAAGTACGTTTTGCAACATACGAGGAATTTCATTTGCCATACAGTCATCATACCAATAAAAAGCAACAGAACACACAAAATACATTTTAACATGAACATCCACCACAGTGACTCCTCCACATTCCTCACTGTGATGGAAGGTGAAAAAAAGTTCAATCTCTCCCTTCTTTGTCCTCCAGCGGTCGGAGGCCTCTAACCTTCCGTTGATGGGACAATCTTACTCCCATAGCCGGCGGCGGGACTCCTCGTCAGGGCGATCAAGCTCCTGCATCGGGGGGGGGGGGGGGGGGGGGAATCTCAGCTCCTCGGCCCCGGGCGATCCACTCTGGGTCGGGGCTATTCGAACGTCGTGCGGCTTTTGGAGCTTCCCCACGTCGGTCTCAACCCGAGACTGCGAGCTCCTCGATGGTGAAATCCGCAGGCCGTGGTTGGAGCGTCGATCCCAGGCAAGGGATCGCAGGCTCCGATGGTAAGTCCACGGCCCTGCGGTGGGGCTCAAAGTCAGCCCCGAGCAAGGCCTCCAGCTCCACGATGTTAGGCCGCAGAGCAACCGGAGATACGACCCGGAAAACAATCGCATCTCCGGCAAGGAAAGGGCTTGAAAAAAAGTTTCCCCCGAACCCCCCCACCCACTCCCCACATAAAACAAACCAGACAGTTTAACACAAACTTTTAAAAAAAAACTAAAAATAACAAAGAAAAGACGAAAGGGACATACAGACTGTAGGCGAGGCTGCCATCGAAGCGCCACCCGGTGGAATATTAGCAACATGCCTATCCTAAATGCTACGATCGTATCTGCCTCCACCACCTCCCCTGGCAGTGCGTTCCAGGCACCCACCACTCTCTGTGTAAATAATTTGCCCCGCATATCTCCTTTAAACTTTGCCCCACCCTCATTGTAAAATTATGTTCTCCATTCGTTGACATTTCCATCCTGGGGGAAAAGGTTCTGACTGTCTACCCTATCTACGCCTATTTTATATACATCTCTCAGGTCTCCCCTCAACCTCCGGCATTCCAGAGAAAACAATCCCAGTTTGTCCACCCTCCTCTTGCAGCTAGTACCCTCGAATCTAGGCGGCGTTGTGGTCGACCTCACCTGCACCCTGTCAAAATCCTCCACTCCCCTTCCTGTAATGGGTCGACCCAATGTGGAACAGCATTCTTCTTCCCATCAGAACTGCCCCCTCCATCGACTCCTTTAAGTTGAGACTTAAAACTCATCTTTAATAATAATAATAATAATGAATTTTATTTACGGGCACCTTATACCGAGGTCTCAAGGACACCTTCAAGATTCAAGATTCAAGATTCAAGAAGTTTATTGCCATGTCAACAAGTTGATAGGAATGTGTCTTGGTTCGCTCTCAGACAGATACAATTCAGTACAATACATCCACCACACCTTACAGAGATTTATAGGAAACATATAATCAGAATTTAAAAAAATAAGTTATAAAGACCAATACACAAATCAGGGACAGAATTCCTTCCAAAAACACAAAAAAGAAAATCAGAAGCACAATTTGAGGAGAGAGCAGCGGCAGCGAAACCGCGCCAGCGTCCACTCGCCCCTCCGACCGCCATCTTGAACACAGACTAACAAATACAATTACAAACAATTACATACAAAAATCATCCCCCCACAATGATTTCCACTGTGGGGGAAGGCACAATGTCCAGTCCCCAGCCCCAGTTCACCCCCCCAAAAAAAAGCCTTTCTTGACGTCCTCTGAGTGAGGGCTATATGTATGTATTTATGTATATACTTAATCTATGAACCACTGTTGTATAACGTTAGTACCTCCACCAATGTAAAGCCCTTTGGCCAACGAGAGTTGTTTTTTAAATGTGCTATATAAATAAAAGTGACTTGACCGGAACAAGGTCTAACCAAAGTTCTCTTTGGCCACTTTGCAAGACAGAACAGTGCCTCAGATGTTGCCGGCAGATTTAATTCATCCTGATAATTGCCCTTCCTCTCATCAGAGAAGTAAAGCTATTTCCCAATATCAGTACGATTCTCCAGGATATTCATTCTGATTGGTGATGAAATTTGGCTTTGAGCATTAGATAATTCCCTGAACAAGTCTTAATTTATTTTTGACCAACCCTTACGATCCAACGCAAGTTGTTCAAGAAGTCAAGTTAAGAGAATTTTATTGTCATGTGTCCCAGATAGGACAATGAAATTCTTGCTTGCTGCAGCACTACAGAATATGTCAACATAATACAGAACAGGAGATCAAAGTTCAGTGTGTCTATATACCATAGACCATATATATATACACACACAATAAATAAACAGATAAAGTGCAATAAGCTGTTATTGTTCAGTTTGTTTGATGTCGTATTTAATAGCCTGTGGGGAAGTAGCTGTTCCTGAACCTGGCTGTTCCAGATTTCAAGCTCCTTCTTCCCGGTGGCAATGGAGAGATGAGTGTGTGGCCAGGATGGTGTGGGTCTTTGATGATGTTGGCAGCCTTTTTGAGGCAGCGACTGCGATAGATCCCTTCGATGGTGGGGAGGTCAGAGCCGATGATGGGTAGTCTGCGTAGTCGCGGTCCTGACTGTGTCT
Organism: Malacoraja senta; assembly: GCA_038087875.1. NCBI lineage: Eukaryota > Metazoa > Chordata > Chondrichthyes > Rajiformes > Rajidae > Malacoraja > Malacoraja senta. The sequence continues at coordinate 191,428,684 of CM075978.1, forward strand.
GGCCCATATTCCTCTAAACCTTTTCCACCCATGTACCTGCCCAAATGTCCACTTCTCCAGCTTCCCCAGGCAGCTCGATCCATATACCCACCCACCACCAGCTGAATGGGATGTTTCATAGATTTCAAGCATGCCTCATGAGCTGTGTGTTGCTACATTGGTCAACATTTCCTTGCGGGGAAGAATCGACTTTCAATGTGTACGCCATGCCTGTTAGACTTTTGGAGAGGTGTAAGACAGATAGCTTGTGGGGAAAGAAGGGAGCGAATCAAATTGTCAACTGACTTCATAGGTATCAATTCCATTTCAACAAAAATCAGAAACTAATGGGCAGCTGGGTGGCGTCGAGGTAAAGTTGCTGCCTTACAGCGCCAGAGATCCGGGTTCGATCCGGTGCTGTCTGTACGGAGTTTGTACGTTCTCCCCGTGACCTGTGTGTGATTTCTCCAAGATCATCGGTTTCTTCCCACACTCCAAAGACATGCAGGTTTGAAGGTTAATTGGCTTGGTATAAATGTTAACTGTCCTTGGTGTGTAGGATAGTGTAATGGGCCTGTCCCACTTGGACGATTTTTTAGGCGACCACAGGCGACTGCCGAAAATGTTTCAGCATGTTGAAAAATTTTCGGCGACAGTGACGACAATTTGGGCTGTCGTAGGTTGTCGTAGGCTGTGGTAGGTGCTGTTGTAGGTTGTCGCCAGGTTAACATAGATTGTCGCCGATGCTGACTTCGGTGAATACCATTGTCCTAGTCGCTGGCAGTCGCCTAAAAAATCACCTAAGTGGGACAGGCCCATTAATAGACAATAGACAATAGGTGCAGGAGTAGGCCATTCGTCCCTTCGAGCCAGCACCGCCATTCAACGTGATTATGCCTGATCATCCCCAATCAGTACCCCGTTCCTGCCTTCTCCCCATATCCCCTGACTCCGCTATTTTTAATAGCCCTATCTAGCTCTCTCTTGAAAGCATCCAGAGAACCCGCCTCCGCTGCCCTCTGAGGCAGAGAATTCCACAGACTCACTACTCTCTGCGAGAAAAAGTGTTTCCTCGTCTCCGTTCTAAATGGCTTACTCCTTATTCTTAAACTGTGGCCCCTGGTTCTGGACTCCCCCAACATCTGGAACATGTTTCCTACCTCTAGTGTGTCCAAGCCCTTAACAATCTTATATGTTTCAATGAGATCCCCCTCATCCTTCTAAACTCCAGAGTGTACAAGCCCAGCTGCTCCATTCTATCAACATATGACAGTCCCGCCATCCCGGGAATTAACCTTGTAAACCTACGCTGCACTCCCTCAATGTGCGGGGATCGCTGGTCGGTGTGGACTCTGTGGGCAGAAGAGCCTGTTTCTCTAAAATAAAATAAACTGATGATTATGAATCAGTTTCCACTATCCAGCCACTTCCATTTCAATTGAATGTTTATTGTGTTGCTTGGAAATTTTCCATGAAAAACTTTTTCAATAACTTTTTTTAAGCAATGAAAAATATAACTGAACACCACATAATCTTAAGGGCTCTGTCTTACCTGTTTGCGGTCATCGGCGGTGAAGCGCGGCGTCGCCGGTAGCGGGGACCGCGCGGCAACGGCGAGAGCGGCGAGCCTATCCACCGGAGCGCCGCACGGATGCTGCGCGGGGGCCGAGTAATTCAAACACGGCGGGTCCCACGTGCTTGCGGTAAGTAAAAAAAAGGGCAGACCGACTGCGATGACGTCGGCCCGCCGCACGTGACTCACTAGCGGCGGCTGTGGCGGCGGCCATCCTGATCGCGGCGCTGTAGCGGTGGCTGTGCCTGCGGCCGTGCAGCACACGTGCCTCACTGGCGGAGGCACGTGCCTCACTGGCGGAGGCTGTGGCAGTGGAGGTTTGATGCACGGCGCTTGAGCCACACTGGCGGCGGCCCGTGCGGGTGGCCGTGCCGCACTCGTGCATCACTGGTGGAGGTTGTGCGGTGAGTATATAGTTTTCAACATTGTCGATTTTATTTTAGCACCGTGCGGTGTTGGGAACACCGCCGCACGGCCCCGGAATTGTACGTTCTCACGAGTGGGCGGTCTCTGGCGGCAGATTCTTCCCGTTTCGCCGCCAATGACCGCAGACTCGTGAGACAGGCCTTTAACTCATTTAAAGAAAAGTCAATTAATGCACATGGAATGATGGCATTTAAAATTATGCTTTCAATTTAATAACTGGCAACTATATGTATCCATTGAATTTAACATTTAATTAACGTTATGCATTTCTCATATAAGGTCAACACCCTGAGGTGTGTCTGAAGAAGGGTCCCGACATGAAACGTCACCTCACCTTGCTTCCCAGAGATGCTGCCTGACCCGCTGAGTTACTCCATCTCTTTGTGTCTTATTTTGTAAACCAGCACCTGAAGTTCCTTCTTTCTACATTTTACTGCTCCACTGCGAAATCTCCTCACGGAATGCCTACTTTGTAGAAGTTCTCCTCCTCTCTCTGAAGGGAGTTCTGTGAGATCCTCTCTCACTCCTTCCACTCTCTGATTCCCACTGTTCTACTGCTGCAGTCCGAAGGAGGGCCACAACCCGAATCAACACCTGTCCATGTTCTCCAAAGACGCTGCCTGAGCCGCTGAGTTGCTCCAGCAATTTGTGACCTTTTTCACCCTGAAATGTTAACTTCGTTTCTCTCTCCACTGCTTGACCCGCTGAGCACTTCTTCAATTTTCAGATTTTATCCCAGGCTCGATGTATCTGTTGCCTATTGCTTTTGGATTTAAGTGGAACCATTTGTTCACCTTTCAAAAATGTCAGCTCTTGAGTTAATTCATTAAAGTGTGATCTTGGAGTGTCGCATTCAGTGGCACTTTCATCCAATGAAGATGAAATGGAGTGTCCAAAAATATATCAAAAATATGTGAGATTAAAAAGAAATTCAGAGGGAATATCTGATCTGAGTGAAACATGTAATCTTGACACAAGGTTAATGTAAAGGAAAAAATATTCTTTGATCGCGTAACTACCTCTCTCAGGAATGTCTTCATTCACTAACATCTAAAAGCATTGCAACATTTTGATATACCATCCTATATAAATCAATTATGCTCGCTTTGATGAAATGTACATTCTCATACGACTCAAGTGAACTATTCTAACTATCAAAGCCGTGTTTTTTTCTCCTGTTTTTTAATATAGTGGTGAAACATTTGAAGCATATTTGATGCTTCAGGCTTGGAGCTATGAATCCTTGAGTTGATCTCTCTGAGGCAGTTAACGCTGATTCAGGAACACAAGGTAGACCATCTGGTTGTGATTCACCTGCAAAAGCACGTGGAACGTTGCCGCACTGAGAATATACATAAAGTGCTGGAGTAATTTAGCTGGACAGGCAGCATCTCTGGAGAAAAGGTATAGGTGATGTTTTTCGGGTCGGAACCCTTCTTCAGACCCTAAAAGAAGACCCAACTACACTGAGCCCTTTCCCATGACTTCAGTCTGAAGAAGGGTCGCGACCCGAAATGTCACCCATTCACTCTCTCCAGAGATGCTGCCTGTCCCGCTGAGTTACATAGAAACATAGAAACATAGAAAGTAGGTGCGAGAGTAGACCACCAGGCCCATCGAGCCCGCACCGCCATTCGCTCATGGCTGAACACTAAACAGACACCCTTACCCACAAACAGTAGACACAAGACACAGAACACAAGACACTACCCTCCCCTTTATAGCGCTATCACCCCTCTCCACCCCAAGAACCGCGTGATCTCCTGGGGGAGGCAAAAAACCGGATAAAAACCCAGGTCCAATTCGGGAAAAAAATCCGGGAAATTCCTCTCCGACCCCAATCCAGGCGATCGACACTTGTCCAGGAGATCACTCAGGTCTTACTATACTAACCATACCTAGGTCCATATCCCTGCCCTCTCCCCGTAGCCCCTTATCCCCTTGGCAGCTAAAAAACCATCTATTTTAGACTTAAATATATTTAATGTTTCTGCTTCCACTGCTCCCTGGGGCAGTGAATTCCATAAATTAACCACCCTCTGGGTGAAGAAGTTCTTCCTCATCTCAGTTTTAAAAGAGCCCCCTCTTATTCTACAACTATGTCCCCTAGTTCTAGTTTCCCCGATCATTGGGAACATCCTCGGTGCATCCACCCGATCAAGGCCCTTCACGATCTTATATGTTTCAATGAGATCGCCTCTCATTCTTCTAAACTCCAAAGAGTAGAGTTCCAGCCTACTTAACCTTTCCTCATATGTCAATCCCCTCATTGCAGGAATTAATCTTGTAAACCTTCGCTGCACTGCCTCCAGGGCCAGTACATCCTTTCTTAAGTATGGACCCCAGAACTGTACACAGTATTCCAAATGTGGTCTCACTAATACTGTGTACAGCTGCAGCAAGACCTCCGTGTTTTTATACTCAATCCCCCTAGCAATAAAGGCCAAAACTCCATTGGCCTTCCTGATTGCTTGCTGCACCTGCATACTAACTTTTAGTGATTCATGTACTACTACCCCTAGATCCCTTTGCGTTGCATTACAACGCAGCTCCACCTCATTTAGAAAATAACTTGCCCTATCATTTTTTTTCCCAAAGTGAATGACTTCACATTTATTAGTATTAAATTTCATCTGCCAAGTTGTTGCCCACTCACCTAGCTTATCTATATCCTTTTGCAGACTCTTCCTATCCTCCTCATCCCCTACTTTTCCTCCCATTTTTGTATCGTCCGCAAATTTTGATATATTACACTTGGTTCCCTCCTCCAAATCATTTATATAAATTGTGAACAACTGGGGTCCCAGCACCGACCCTTGCGGAACCCCGCTAGTTACCGGTTGCCATCCCGAGTATGAACCATTTATCCCCACTCTCTGCTTCCTATTTGTTAGCCAATCCTCTACCCATGCTAATATATTACCCCCAATCCCATAATTTTTTATTTTTAGCAATAGTCTCTTATGTGGCACCTTGTCAAAAGCCTTTTGGAAGTCCAAGTATACCACATCCACCGGTTCCCCTTTATCCACCCGGGTTGTTACTTCCTCAAAGAATTCGAGCAGATTCGTTAAACAGGACTTCCCCTTCACAAAACCATGCTGGTTCTGTCCGATGAAGTCATGTTTATCCAAGTGCCCCGTTAGTGTTTCTTTAATAATTGTCTCTAACATTTTACCCACCACCGATGTTAGACTAACCGGTCTATAGTTACCCGCCTTCTGTTTACTTCCTTTTTTAAATATAGGTGTTACATTGGCCATTTTCCAATCCACTGGGACCGTTCCTGCCTCCAGGGAGTTTTGGAAAATTATCACCAATGCATCCACAATCCCCACCGCTATCTCCCTCAAGACCCTTGGATGTAATCCATCAGGCCCAGGGGATTTATCCTCCTTCAGTCTCATTAATTTCCCTAATACCACCTCCTTGGTGATCTTAATAGTATTTAGCTCCTCCATTCCTACCGCCCCCTGTTTATCCAGCGTTGGAATATTTTTTGTGTCTTCTATGGTGAAGACTGATACAAAATACTCGTTTAATGCCTTTGCCATTTCCATGTTCCCCACCAACAACTCTCCAGTCTCACCCTCCAATGGACCAACGTTCACCTTAGCCACCCTTTTTCTTTTTATATAGCTATAAAAACTCTTACTATTAGTTTTTATGTTGTTCGCTAAATTCCTTTCATAGTCTATTTTCCCCGTCTTAATTAATCTCTTAGTTATTTTTTGCTGACCTTTAAATGCTTCCCAATCCTCTACCCTCCCACTATCTCTAGCTACCTTATATGCCCTTGCCTTCAGCCGAATACTATCCTTTATAGTTTTACTGAGCCATGGCTGACTGTTCTTTCCCTTACCCCTTTTTTTCTTCATAGGAATAAATTTTTCTTGAAGGTTATACAGTAGATCCTTAAACGTACACCACTGCTCATGTACCGTCTTATTCTTGAGTCTGCTATCCCAGTCAACTTTGATCAGCTCAGTCCTCATACCTTCATAATCCCCTTTATTTAGACTAAGTACCCTAGCCTGAGTTTCAACCTGCTCTCCTTCTATTTGAATATGGAATTCGACCATATTGTGGTCACTTGTTCCCAACGAGTCCCTAACTATGACATTTTTAATTAATCCTGCTTCATTACACAGGACCAGATCCAAGATTGCCTCCCTCCTTGTCGGTTCTGTGACATACTGTTCTAGGAACCCGTCTCTAATACATTCTATAAACTCTTCCTCTAGTCTACCCTGCCCAGTTTGGTTTGCCCAATTAATATGAAAATTGAAGTCCCCCATGATTACAGCAGTTCCCTTTTTACATGCGTCAACTATTTGCAGATTTATGTTCTGACTAACAGCGTCACAGCTATTTGGAGGTCTATAAATTACACCCACTAGTGTTTTTTTCCCCTTGTTATTCTCTATCTGTACCCAAGCTGTTTCACTATCCTGATCCTTCAACGCAATATCCTTCCTCTCTATTGCCGTTATTCCCTCCCTTATTAAAAGGGCCACCCCTCCTCCCTTTCTTTCCTGTCTATCTTTTCTAATTGTCGAGTACCCCTCTATATTTAACTCCCAATCCTGATCCCCTTGCAGCCATGTCTCCGTAATGGCCACGATATCATAACTATATGTACTTAATTGCACCGTTAATTCATTTATCTTATTTCGAATACTCCGTGCATTTAGATACAGCACTTTCAGATGATTTTTACTACCCTTCCTTTCTGTTTTTGCCCCTTTTACATCTAGAGCTTTATCTTCACACATTCTGGATCCTCCTGTCACATTTTGATTTTCCGTTTCCCCACTGATACCCTGCTCTATTTCCTCTACCCCTGCCGTTATTACCCCCCTTGATACCTCCCCCCCGCTACTTAGTTTAAAGACCTCTCTACTGCCCTAGTTATATGATTTGCCAGGACCCCAGTCCCAGCACCGTTCAGGTGAAGTCCGTCCTTACAGAACAGATCCCCCCTGTCCCAGTACTGGTGCCAGTGGCCCAAGAAACCAAACCCATTTTTCCCACACCAGTCTTTGAGCCACGCATTCAGCTTTTTAATTTTTCGTACCCTTGCCGATTTGGCCCGTGGCTCAGGTAGCAATCCGGAGATCAGTACCCTCGAGGTTCTGCTTTTTAATTTATTCCCTAACTGCTCAAACTCGTTCAGCAGATCCTCCTTCCTCGTCCTTCCTACGTCATTGGTCCCCACATGGACCACGACCACTGGATCCTCCCCCTCACTCTGCAAATTTCTCTCCAGCATCGCAGAGATATCCTTAACCCTAGCACCGGGTAGGCAACACAGCCTTCGGGACATGTTCTGCTGGCCGCAGAGAACCTTATCTACCCCCCGAATAATACTATCCCCTATCACCACGGCATTTCTTCTAACTCCCCCCTCTTGAATGGCCCCCTGATCCACGGTGCTGCAGCCAGGTTGCTCATCCCTCCCACAGCCCCTGATCCCGTCCTCACATTGAGTAAGAGCCTCGGTCATGCTCGTCAGGGACAAGGGCTGTGGCTCCTGCCGCATCTCCTCCTGGTTCCCCCTACCTGCCTCGCTTATGGCCACACCTTCCTTTCCCTGCTCACTAACTACTGAATTAGTTAAACTGGTCGGTGTGACCATCCCCTGGCACAAAACATCCAGGTAATACTCCCCCTCCCTGATGCACCGCAGCGTATGAAGTTGGGTCTCCAGCTCATCAATGCGGAGCTCGAGTTCCGCTAGCTTCAAACACTTACTGCAGCTGTAGGGATCATCTACATCAATGGTGTCGACAATTTCCCACGAGTTATTCAAGCTTTTTGTGTCTATCTTTGGCAGTGTGTAAAACCATTCATAGAAACATAGGATGTAGGTGCAGGAGTAGGCCATTCGGCCTATGTCCAAACATATGTGAGAAATCACTTGACACTTCAGTTAAATATCTGCTTAACCAAAGTGTGAAACTTTAACAACTAACTGCTCCAGCAACTCTACTGCTGCGCCACTGTGCCGTCTAAAGTGCCCCTAGATGTTCAGGAGGATACAGATTAATTTATAGGCACAAAAGGCATCAAGAGGTATGGGCAAGGTGTTGAGATAAAGGTGTTGAGATCATATCGAATGTTGGAGCGATCTCCAAGGAGGAGATGGCTTACTCCTGTTCTTATTTTTCTTTGTTGCAAGTGGAAGGTCAATAAAACCACAAATGATGTATTCGAGAGAGAGTTAGATACAGCTCTTCAGGCTAACGGAATCAGGGGATATGGGGAGAAAGCAGGAACGGGGTACTGATTTTTTTGATCAGCCATGATCATATTGAATGTTGTTGCCAGCTCAAAGGCCTACTCCTGCGCCTATTTCCCATGTTTCTATGTTTCTAAATGAAACTAATGCAGTAATTATGTTAGTCTCTCTCTCTCTCTCCTTGCAGAATACACAATGACCCCACTCAAAGTGTTCTTGTTCCCTTTAAAATGTTTCATCGATACTGCAAACATAACAAAATAATAGAAAGTAATGGTAGGCCAAAGGACTAATTGCAAAGAGATCTATATTACCACAGAGCCACTATTCGGTTAAATATTTTCTTTAGTTTAGCTGTAATCTAATCTACTCAGATCCAAGCACTTTGATTAGATAAACTCTGGCGACATACAACAATTTTACTCAGCTCTTGCATTTGGTATAATGGAGGTTTAATAATGCCGTAGATGGCAAGGCATACTTGCATTCAAATTCATGATCCTATCCATTTTTTTCCTCAGTGCACTATATCTCAATTTAATTACTTTCAGAATCTGCATCAAATTTCACTTGAAAGGTAAGTTGATTCGGACAATCCATTTGGTAGCTAAGCAGGTAGTGTGGGTTTAAAATCCAATTTAGGCACTTTTTGTCTTTGTCTGTAACTTAAGATGTCCCCAATGAATTGGCATCAGTTTCGATTTATGAATGTGCACCCGTTATGCCTTCGGAAGCCTTGGGTGCGGTAATGGGCATGTACTTAACAGGTGTACGAACAGCAAGGCAATGGTTCTCAAGTGGCAGGAAGCAGAGATTTGCTCATCATACCATGACTTCTAATCATTCTTGTCAATAATAGAGAATAGTCGTTGGAATTAGAACGGCAATAAAACATAGTGATATCGACGGAATGTGCTTTCCAGGATCGTCATTCGACAACATTTGGGACCTGGCTCCATAAGGAGAGATTCTTGGAAGACACCAGAAAATAACCCTTGCTGGCAATTTTTCTGGATGTCCAAAATAAAGATTTTCTGCAGTCCAATCTTTCTGGATGATGTTTAAAAGGTTTGGAAGGCAGATAATTTGGTCAGTCACATCATATACTCAAGGTACGTTGAAGAAAGACAAAGAGTTACAGATTGAGATTTTTATGGAGATTTTTAAGGCAGAAATATATAGATTCTTGATTAGTAAGGGTATGGGGAGAAGGTAGGAGAATGGGGTTAGGAGGGAGAGATGGATCAGCCATGATTGAATGGCGAAGTAGACGATGGGCTGAATGGCCTAATTCTGCTCCTATCACTTATGACCTTATTATCTTTGGAAAAGTCACATTGATTGTCATTGATGACATCATCAAGAGCTATTTCATTATTGATCCCAACTTTAACATTTCAAAGAGTTCTGGAAGAGGAGGTCAGAGATTTGGTGGACAATAGCCTGCCTGAAGATAATTGTAAGAAAAAAGCAGTTGGAGGGACGGTAGCACAGTGGTGCATCTGATAGAGCCGCTGCTTCACAGCGCCAGAGAACCGGGTTCGATCCTGACCTTGGGTGCTGCCTATGTGGAGTTTGCATGTTCCTCCTGTGATAGTGTGGGTTTTCTCCGGGTGCTCCAGTTTCCATCCCACATTCCAAAGACGTGTAGGTTTATAGGTTAACTGGCTTCTGAAAATTGCCCCCATTATTTAGGGAGTGGTGGGGTGACATTGAACTAGTGTGAATGGGTGATCAATGGTCAGCATGGACTCAGTAGGCCGAAGGGCCTGTTTCCATGCTGTATCTTTAATTCTGGAAGTGGCGGCGCCTAACGGCAGCGGCTCGACTGCAGTCCGTCTGTCTTTTTATTATTTTTTATTTTTGTCTAATTGAATGTAGTTGTTTGTGTTTTTTGTACTGTCTTTAATTGTGTATATGTGGGGGGCGGGGGGGGGGGGGGGGGGGAGGGGGAGACTTCCCTGTACGGGAGACCCGACCTTTTCCCTGTCAGGTCTCCGTTGTCGTTGGGGCCTAGCTCCGTGGAGCGGCCTCCGACCGGGACGACCTGGGGGCTCCAGTCGCGGAGCCTGCGGAGCTGCGGACTTACCATCGTGGGGCTGGCCGTCCTCGGAGCGTGGGGGAGCGGTGGTGGCTCGCTGCTGCGGCCCGACTCCGGAGCTCCAGCTCCAGCTGCAGACCTGTGGACTGTGACATCGGGAGCTCGCGGGTCCGGGTGAGAGACCGCTTTCCGGAGCTCCCGCAACGCAACTTCTCCCGCCCGTGTCGCGGGGTTGGAACGACCCGGAGCGGGGCCGTAAATCTCCCGGCGCGGCTTTTTTAATTTTTTTTAAAAATTATTTTCATTAGAAGTACGGTAAATTACAGTAATACACAACACTTATATCTTAATACATTTTTTATACCGCTTCATTTTTTTAAGCTTTAAGAGAAAGATAGAAGTAAGAAAAGTAAAGAAAGTGCGCAAGAGTCGTGAGGTGCAAGAGAGTGTTGTGAAAAGAAAGCCCCTTAGAAAAGAAGTTAGAGAAGGAAGTAAAGTAAGAAAGTAGATCCTAGAAAAGAAAGAAAAAGAAAGTAGGAACAATCGCAGAAAGGGAACCACCGACCAAGTCTGTTTTTATTGTTTTACCTCCCATTACCAGGTCCTGATACCATTTCTTTATTGATTTATTTTTTAAATTACTATTGCACCTCATGCTTGTAATAGGTCCAGAAACGTAGACCACGTCTTTTGGAATTGGTCTGCTTTCCCTGCTAAGAGGAATCTCATCTCTTCCAGATGTAATGTTTCCAACATATTTGATGTCCACATTTTTATTGTTGGTGTGGGCGCATTTTTCCAGAATTTAAGTATGAGCCTTTTTCCCATTATTAGCCCGTAATTGAATAAGTTCTTCTGATACACGTTTAATTCAGGGATACCTTCCGATATTCCAAAAATGATCCATTCTGGTTTTGGTACCAGTTTTATTTTAATTAATTTTGAGAAAATATCAAATATTTCATACCAGAATTTTTGGATTTTTGTACAAAAAACAAAAGAATGCGCTATGGTAGCTTCTTGACATAGACATTTATCACAGATTGGTGAAACATTAGGAAAGATTTTATTTAATTTAGTTTTTGAATAATATAGTCTATGTAATGTTTTGAATTGGATGAGCGTATGTCGTACGTTGATCGAACATTTATGCACCTGTAGTAAGTGGTTATCCCAGCTCTCTTTTGAAATTTTTATAGCTAATTCTTGTTCCCAGTCTCTTCTAATTCCTTCTGTTGTGGGTATTTCTATGTTTAAAATGATATTATATAAGTACGATATTAGATTAGCTGAATGGCCGCGGGACATTCCAGCGCCCGCCGGGGGCGCCAACGTGGTGACCTTTGGGCCCGGAGCGAGGCCGTATACCGCCCGGCGCGGCCTCAACGGCCGTGGGACTTAACATTGCCCGCCTGGGGCCTCAACATCGGGAGAAGGATGGTGCAGGGGAGAGAAAAGACTTTGCCTTCCATCACAGTGAGGAGGAGATTCACTGTGATGGATGTTTTTCTGTGGATTGAATTGTTTGTGTGTCGTGTAGGAACTGTTTTGTTTTGTTTGACTGCAGAAACCAAATTTTGTTTGAACTTCATTTGAGGTTCAAATGACAATAAATGGTATTGTATTGTATTGTATTGTAAACTAAATTAAAGTAGAAGGCCAAATTGAAATTGGAGAGGGCTTGGTAAACTATAAGAATATGAGATGTTGTGTTGATTTTTGAGAAGATCAAGTCAAATTTATTATCATTTGCACAAGTACACTGAGCTAGAGGAACAATGAAAACCTTGCTTGCAGCAGCATTACAGGCACATTGGCGTAGACAAATGAACAAAAACATGTGTCTCTGTTATAGTGATAGTGAAAGGAAAAAAACTGCAAAAACAAGATATGTTTTAAAAGATATTGGCACAGCACGAGAAAGACATCAGCTTACATAAAAGAGTTAACTTGCCTTTGTCATTGGGAATTACCAAAGCCAAACATTCCCCTCAATAATTTTAAATGAACCATACATAGCTACAGCCAGTGGAACCCATCTGCACTTCGATTCAGCATCAATGACTGATGTCCACCATTTTACAGTGCAATAAACATTCTCCATGCTGATGCAAGATCTACTTTAGGCAAATTGATATTCAAAGTATCCGACTGTACAACATTTTCCATACCATGAATGTAGAAGTGAAGAGATTCTCCAACAAAAAATGATCTAAGCAGCGAATGTTGGAAACTTCATTCAAAATAGAGAAACCACTTGGAATCCAGGGGATTTATTCATGATTCAGGATGTGGAGACTTCATCAAAAATTCAAGAGCAAAGTTAGCACGGTTCTTTACTGGAATGCCTGAAGAAGGGATCCATCCCAAACCATCATCCCTCCACAGATGCTGCCTGATCCGCTGAGTTCGTCCAGCACTTTGTTTACTTGTTCGAAATTTCATCATCTATCAGTTTTTGGGTGGCATGGTGGCGCAGTGGTAGAGTTGCTACCTTACCGCGCCAGAGACCCGGGTTCGATCAATCAATCAATCAATCAATCAATCAATCAATCAATCAATCAATCAATCAGATTTATTCATCACATACACAATAAGGTGCAGTGAAATGAACTTGCCAGCAGCGGTACAATCAAAAATGAACACACAATACACAATAAAAATTGTACACAAACATCCACCACAGCATTCTTCACTGTGGTGGAAGCACAAAGTACAGTCAGTCCTCCTCCATTGTTCCCCCGTGGTCGGGGCCATAAACCTCCGCAGTCGTCGCTGCGGGCGGCCGGATGTCCAGGCCCTCTCGTCGGGACGGTAAGTCCCGAATCGGCACTTCCCTACCGGAGACCGCGGCTTCAGGATGTTGTAGGCCGCATGCCGGCGGTCGAAGCTCTTCTCCGGGGATCCCCGGCGAGGGTAGGTCCACGCCGCGCCTGGAGCTCTTCTCCAGCGATCCCCAGCAAGGGGTCCCAGGCTCCAGACGCCGTGCCCGCAGCTAGAAGCTACGTAGACCGCGGCTTCAGGCTGTAACAGTCCGTGGGCCAGCGATCGGAGCGCTCCCTTCTGCCGACCTCAGCAAGGGCTTGCCCGCTCCGCGATGAAAAGTCCACGCTGCGCCCGCTGCTGAAACTCCGGGCCCGACTCCGGGAAAGGCCGCACCAATCCAAGGTGTTGGACCGCGAAGGAGGGACATGGAAAAAGTCGCCTCTCCTTGGAGGAGGTGACCGAAAGCGGTTCCCCCCCTCACCACTCCCCACACAAGACACACCAAGAGACTTTAAAACACACATTTGGACACACTAAAAAACCAAAAAATGTAGAAATGACGAACACGCTGCAGGCAGGGCAGCCATCTCGCAGCGCCCCCACTGACCACCGATCCTCACTACGGGCACTATCTGTACGGAGTTTGTACGTTCTCCCCTTGACCTGTGTTGGTTTTCTTCGGGTGCTCCGGTTTCCTCCCACACTCCAAAGACGCACAGGTTGGCAGGTTAATGGGCTCGGTAAAATTGTAAATTGTCTCTAGTGTGTGTAAGATAGTGTTAGTGTGCGGGGATCGCTGGACACGCTAGAGGCAGGAAACATGTTCCCAATGTTGGGAGAGTCCAGAACCAGGGGCCATGGTTTAAGAATAAGGGGTAAGCAATTTAGAACGGAGATGAGGAAAATCTTTTTCACACAGAGAGTTGTGAGTGTGTGGAATTCACTGCGGGTTCTCTGGATGCTTTCGAGAGAGTTAGATAGAGCTCTTAGGGATAGTGGCATCAGGGGTTATGGAGAGAAGGCAGGAACGGGGTACTGATTGTGGATGATCAGCCATGATCACATTGAATGGCGGTGCTGGCTCGAAGGGCCGAATGGCTACTCCTGCACCTATTATCTATTGTCTATTGTCAAACATACAAAAATACAAGCGCAGCGATTAGAAACAGGTTGCTCTCAAACAGTCGAGTCTGCTCCACATTTAGAAAGGTTATAGCTGGTTTGATTGTTATCCCACCTCTACTTTCCTGTTAATCAGTAGCCACTTTTCACTCTTATCATAAACACATCTAAGTTGACTTTAAAAATATCAAAGATTCCAACACCCTTCGAGAAAAAGCTGTCTAACAACCCACCATCCTGTGACAGAGAATAAAATACCTCATCTGTATCTGAAGTCGGAAACGTATTATTTTTTGAACATCGTACAACACAGGAGGGTGAGGGGTGATCTTCTAGAGGTGTACAAAATCCTGAGAGGAATAGATCGGGTAAATGCACAGAGTCAGTTGACACAGTTAGACAGGTACGTGGATAGGACAGGTTTGGAGGGATTGGGCTAATTGCAGGCAGGTGGGACTAGTGTAGACGGGACATTTTGATCAGTGTGGGCATGTTGGGCCAAAGGGCCTGTTTCCAACCTGGCTGACTCCATCTCTAAAAGGAAACCATTGTGATATACACCATTGGAATAAATAGAGTCATAGAGACACACACCAAGGACCTGGCCATTTGGCCCAACTCATCCATGCCAACTTAAACTAGTCCCATTTGCTATTTGAATATTGATTTGTCTCACTTCAGGTTGCCCCGGCATTCCCTCTCTCTCTATTCTTCCCCCACCTAAGTCGCATTAGCTTCCCATTTTCACCCTCCAAACAGCTAACAATGGCCTGTTTCCTTTATCACCGTTACTTTTTTGCATATCTTTCATTCATTGTTCTTTATCTCTCCACATCACCGTCTATATCTCTCTGTCTCCTTCAAGAAGCAACAATAACACATTCCTTCGCCTCTTGCATAAAACGACATAACTTTTGGAAAGGAATTTTTGAAATGTTCTCAAAAACATTAAAAACAAAACTGGACCCCCACACGGAACTGATTATTTTCGGAACAGCTGAAGCCTGCCCTGAGCTATCAATATTTCAAAGACGTTTCCTTAATTATGGCCTGATAACTGCGAAAAAAACTAATACTTAAATTTTGGAAAAGTACATCTGCCCCTACTCTTAAAATGTGGATTACAAACATGTCTGAGACGCTACATCTTGAAAATATGAGACTTGTCTTAGCACAAAAACCAGAGCAATTTTCGAAGCCATGGACACCATTCATTGATTCATTACAAGGATAGTATGGTGCAACACAACTTTGGAATTAAACCGATTTACGGGTTGGGTGATGGGTGGGGAGAGATACGAAGCAGGTATATCATCACTTTTTGTTTTTCTTTCTGTTTTTGTCTTTTTATTTCTTTACGTTTTTTCTCATTTCTTTTACTTACTCACTCTTTGGCTACACCAATTCGGCAGTCTAGGGGTTCTATTCTTGCACATTCACTTTCTCTTTCACTTTCTCTCTCTCTTGCTTTTTCTCTCTTTTTCTTCTTCATCTTAGCTAAAAATTAAATTGAAGCTGTACAATAAATGTATTATGTCATACGCCGCAGTTTATACTTTTGTACACTGCTTCTAATAAAAATAAATTAAAAAAAGAAAAGAAAAAAAAAAGACACAGTTGGACAGGTACATGGATAGGGCAGGTTTGGAGGGATTGGGCTAATTACAGGCAGGTGGGACTAGTGTAGACGGGACAATTTTGATCAGTGTGGGCATGTTGGGCCAAAGGGCCTGTTTCAACTCTGTATGACTCTAAAAGGAAACCATTGTGATATACACCATTGGAATAAATGGAGTCATAGAGACACCACACAAGGACCTGGCCATTTGGCCCAACTCATCCATGCCAACTTAAGCTAGTCCCATTTGCTATTTGTAATATTGATTTGTCTCACTTCAGGTAGCCCCGGCATTTCCTCTCTCTCTATTCTTCTCCCACCCAAGTCGCATTAGCTTCCCATTTTCACACCTCCAAACAGCTAACAATGGCCTGTTTCCTTTATCACCGTTACTTCTGAACGTCACCGTAAGTCTGAAGAAGGGTTTCGGCCCGAAACGTTGCCTGTTTCCTTCGCTCCATAGATGCTGCTGCACCCGCTGAGTTTCTCCAGCTTTTTTGTGTACCTTCGATTTTCCAGCATCTGCAGTTCCTTCTTTAACAGCTAACAATGGCCTGTTTCCTTTATCACCGTTACTTTTTTGCATATCTTTCATTCATTGTTCTTTATCTCTCCACATCACCGTCTATATCTCTCGTTTCCCTTACCCCTAACCAGTCTGAAGAAGGGTCTCGACCCGAAACGTTACCATTCCTTCTCTCCGGAGATGCTGCCTGTCCCGCTGAGTTACCCCAGCATTTTGTGTCTATCTCCCATTTGCTATTGTTAGGCCCAGATCCCTCTAAACGTTTCCTATCCATTTATTGTCCATATGTCTTTAAAATGTTGTTATTGTACCTGCCTCATCAACTTCACCGTATTAGGTTTTCTCCGAAGATAGGCACAAAATGCTGGAGTAACTCAGCAGGGACAGGCAGCATCTCTCGATAGAGGGAATCGGTGACCTTTAGGTTGAGACCCTTCCTTGGTCCCGACCCGAAACATCACCAATTTGTTCTCTCCAGAGATGCTGCCTGTCCCGCTGAGTTACTCCAGCATTTTGTGTCTGTCTTCGGTTTAGACCAGCATCTGCAGTTCCATCCTACACATTAGGTTTTCTCCTCTCACCTTAAACCGATGCCCTCTAGTTCTTGATTTCCCAACCCCGGGTAAATGACTGTTGCGCTTTCTCTCTGATACCATGGCCATGTGCCCTCTTGGTGTCATCTTTCCTTGGGGAAAGCCAATTTTGCAAACCAAGTTAAAGGTATCGACAGCAAGAGAGACAGATCTGGCAAGGGTCACAAACTCACCGCTTGCATACTGGATAGACATGGTCATTGTAATGTATTCATACATATTCATGCATATGTTAATGAGTTGGTGTTCAATATAAGCAGGGAATGCTGGGTAATAAATCTCTCTCTCGTGATCTAGGCAACCCGTGTGCAAGTCTAGTTCTTCATTCTGCCGTCCGGAATATAACAGTCATGTGATGGGAGCAGAATTTGGCCATTCGGCCCATGAAGTCTACTCCGCCATTCAATCATGGCACATCTATCTCTCCCTCCTAACCCCATTCTCCTGCCTTCTACACATAACTCCCACACCCATTCTAATCAAGAATCTATCTATCTCTGAATCTTCTGAATCTTCTGAATTTGTAGTCGGCAGGGCAGTACTCTGCATATCGCCAACTTGGATGTGTTGTGCACACTAATGCGCTGTTAGTGCCCCCTTAAAACTGTCTAGTGAAGGTGATTTGACTATATTGTTGTCTAGTTTATTCTATTCCCTTAAGGTTCTTACAAAGAATGAGTTCTTATAAATATAGTCCTGGCGAATGGGATTTCTATTTGCCTTAAACATATCCATTGACTTGGCTTCCACAGCCTTCCGTGGCAAAGAATTCCACAGATTTACCACCCTCTGACTAAAGAAATTCTTCCTCGTCTCCTTCCCAAAGGAACGTCCTTTAATTCTGAGGCTATGACCTCTAGTCCCAGACTCTCCTACTTGTGGAAACATCCTCTCCACATGCAGTCTATCCAAGCCCTTCACTATTCGGTATGTTTCAATGAGGTCCCCCCATAGAGTCACGCAGCATGGACACACGCCCCTCCACCCAACTTGTGCACGCCGGCCAAGGTACCCATTTTTGTATATAGTTCAGAACAACTATAATTATGCATAAGCTTGAAGATATATCTTAGATATGCATCTCAGCTATGGTACAAGTGTACAGCAGTAGTACACTGAGACAATAGGTGCAGGAGTAGGCCATTTGGCCCTTCGAGCCAGCACCGCCATTCAATGTGATCATGGCTGATCATCCCCAATCAGTACCCCGTTCCTGCCTTCTCCCCATATCCCCTGACTCCGCTATTTTTAAGAGCCCTATCTAGCTCTCTCTTGAAAGCATCCAGAGAACCTGCCTCCACCGCCCTCTGAGGCAGAGAATTCCACAGACTCACCACTCTCTGTGTGAAAAAGTGTTTCCTCGTCTCCGTTCTAAATGGCTTACTCCTTATTCTTAAACTGTGGCCCCTGGTTCTGGACTCCCCCAACATCGGGAACATGTTTCCTGCCTCTAGTGTGTCCAAGCCCTTAACAATCTTATATGTTTCAATGAGATTCCCTCTCATCCTTCTAAACTCCAGAGTGTACAAGCCCAGACGCTCCATTCTCTCAGCATATGACAGTCCCGCCATCCCGGGAATTAACCTTGTAAACCTACGCTGGACTCCCTCAATAGCAAGAATGTCCTTCCTCAAATTAGAGCATCGCCAGTTTGGTGCCTGTTGGCGTTGCAGGGTTGGACTGGCCAAGCGTGGCCATGGTGTCCTTAGCCGCTGTCCACCGCTGTAGGCTGCAACGGGCTCATGTGTAGGAGGGAACTGCAGTTGCTGATTTAAACCAAAGATAGACACAAAAGAGGGAATAACTCAGCGGGACAGGCAGCATCTCTGGAGAGAAGGAACGGGTGACCTATTGGGTCGAGACCCTTCGTCAGACCACTCAGGGGTGAGGGAAATGAGAGATTTAGACCATCCGGTCCACGTGTTCGGCCTGTTGGAGAGGTTGGGGGATCTTTCAAACCTGTTTGTCTGTTTGTAGCCCTCCTTCAGAACCTGCATGTTGAGCTGCAAGCTGATCATTTGTGAAGTTTCACAACGATATACAGTATAGACTCCCTGGATTCAGTAAGCAACGTTTTAGCTCTGCTCTTGGCTTTCTGCAAGCTCTGGCTTGGTTTTGTTAAATCTACGTTCTTTCCATCAATTCCCCAAGTGTTTGGCAGATATTTTTGGTTTAATTAACAATTAAATGACGGTGTTATTAACATGTACGCTATTAATTACTGGCACATTGTAATTGCCCAAAGGTAACCTGCAAAGAGGCATCTGGGACCATTCTCGGTAAGTTATCCACGATTCAAAGCATGTCACCTTGCCTTTCAGTGTGGAGGTCTTTATGGATTAATGGCAATTTTCAAATCGAAATCAAGGAAAAGATAATGGTGTGCATGAAACTAATGAAGGGATAAGATCTGAAAAAATTAGGGTAACAGTGCCGGGCAGATCTTTGGATAATAATGTCGAAGGCTTTGATGAAGTTGACAGACACAAAATGCTGGAGTAACTGGGCAGGGTCAGGCAGCATCTCTGGAGAGAAGGAACAGGTGACGTTTCGGGTCGGGACCCTTCATCAGCCTGAAGGCCCTGTCCCACTTACGCGTCCTTGGCTTGCAAATTACACGACCTCGTGGTCGCTTGAGGCGTACGGGCACCGTATGGCCGCACGGGGCCGGTCCCACTTAGAAGCGCGGAGGGGTATGGAGTTGTGCGGGGCCGGTCCCGACATCGCGCGGGGTTCCGAAATTCTTGCAGTGAACGAAATCTTCGCGCGCCAACAGCGTGTCACGGAACTGACGGCCAAAGTGGGACAGGCCCAAGACACTGGCGTGACGCAACGTAGGAGTTTCTCGACTAACATAGGCAACTCTTTCTCCTCCCCAGCTAATCTCTGCTGTGGGGTTCCACAAGGTTCCATCCTGGGCCCCATTCTCTTCTCCCTGTATATGCTCCCCTTAGGCCAAGTCATTGAAAGGCACAGCATTTCCTTCCATTGCTACGCAGACGATACACAACTCTATCTCCCCCTGAAGCCCAAAAACCAATCAAATCTGCTTAACCTTACC
Source organism: Malacoraja senta (assembly GCA_038087875.1). Classification (NCBI taxonomy): domain Eukaryota; kingdom Metazoa; phylum Chordata; class Chondrichthyes; order Rajiformes; family Rajidae; genus Malacoraja; species Malacoraja senta. Next base: position 191,448,630 of record CM075978.1, read on the forward strand.
CACTGCCTCGAGGATATAAAGTGTTGGATGGCCCAGAACTTCCTCCAACTAAACGAGAGTAAGTCTGAGGTCATCCTTCTCGGCCCCTCGGACTCAATCAAAATGATAGCAGGCAGCCTTGGAAGCCTTACCCCACTACTCAAACCTCATGTCAAAAACCTTGACGTGATATTTGACTCAGCCCTGAAATTTGACAAACAAGTCAATGCCATGGTAAAAGCTAGCTTCTTTCAGCTTCGGACGATAGCTAAAATAAAACAATTCCTCCAGTTTGATGACCTCGAAAAGATCATCCACACATTCATCTCCTCCCGCCTAGATTACTGCAACTCCCTTTACACTGGCATCAGCCAATCTTCCCTGTCCCGCCTGCAACTGGTCCAAAACGCCACAGCGAGACTCCTGACGGGCACCCGAAAAAGGGACCACATCACCCCGATCCTGGCCTCTCTCCACTGGCTCCCTGTGCGGTTCCGTATACATTTCAAGATCCTCCTCCATGTCTACAAAGCCCTCAATGGGCTTGCCCCCACCTACATTAAAAGTCTTCTCACCCACCACTCCACCTCCAGGTCCCTCAGATCGGCCGACTTGGGGTTGCTGAATGTCTAGGCATAAGCTCAGGGGCGAACGCGACTTTGTGGTTGCAGCTCCTAGACTGTGGAACAGCATCCCCCTTCCCATCAGAACTGCCCCCTCCATCGACTCCTTTAAGTCAAGACTAAAAACGTATCTATACTCCCAAGCCTTTCTTGACGTCCTCTGAGCGAGGGCTATATGTATATATGTATGTAGTTTGTTTATTTATATTATTCTTATAACAAATGTAAAGCACTTTGGCCAACGAGAGTTGTTTTTTAAATGTGCTATATAAATAAATGTGACTTGACATGACTTGACCTTCAACAGCAGCAGAAGCAGGCAAACTATCGCCGAGCTCGGCCTGGGGCTCACGGCCGTTGCGGTCCAGATCCGCCCCCACTTCTACTCCCAGAGCGGGGCCAAGAAAAGGAGCAAGACCCTTCTTTTCAGACTGAAGAAGAGCCTCGACACGAAACGTCACCCATTCCTTCTCTCCAGAGATGCTGCCGGTCCCGCTGAGTTACTCCAGCTTTGTGTCCATCTTCAAATGACGTCACGCACTCCAGACGGCTGTGCGTACGCATGTAATCGCGCCCGACCTTCGCTCGACCGTCTCGGCTCAACGCGACCATGAGGTCGCGTAATTTGCGTGCCAAGGACATGTAAGTGGGACAGGCCCTTCAAGGGATGGCGCAAACTAGAGGTTTGGAAGGTACAGAACAAAACAGAGGATGATGAAGTTGATCCCTGAGTGGTGAAAACAGGGATGAGTTTCACTGGTGAGGGAGATGGATATAGAATTACAAAACAGAGAAGGAATTGCGGTGCCTTGGTGATGGATCGAATGTAGGATTTGAAGTTCAACTTGGGGTCAACAAGACACCGTACAATTGGATTCAACTTTCAGCTCTGTTCAACCCAACACGTGACTAAGTTCTGTTGCCATGGAATGATGTTAGCCCTTACATCTCTGTGGTACATTATGTTAAATTATTCCTCGTCAACTTACCCGAATTTCCCTTGCAGAGAGGCTATGAGATCCACGAATATTATCGCAACTCGATAAAAGTAATTTCCATACAATCAGGTGAGATGACCTAGTTTTCTATTCCAATCCGATTGCAACTGCAGTGTCACATCCATTCTGAATATCCAACTATATGCAATTTAAAAAATAAATATTGGCTCTCTACTTCAACATTATTGTGGCATGTGTATCTTATTCTTGTGTTGGGTAGTTAATATTTGTAAACTCAGAAATATTACTACTGTAATTTATTCTGTAATGGCTTTGAATTGAATAAGAGCTGAAAATTACTCCTGCACTTTAGCCTAGCATAGATTACTTTTCACAACACTAATGGGACAGGTTTGGTAACATTTTATATGCAGAACATCCATTATTTAGTTTATGAATAAATAGCACTGCACAAGTAAATTTGAAGGTCTGTCAATCAATATTCCTTGTAAATAATTATGACTCTTTCCCTTTACAGTTCGCATAAACAACATTTACACATCTGTTAAGCCAACAGCCACTAATGCATTAAGAGTCTCTAGGTATCTGAACAAATCATTTAGCTTCAGTTGTAAGAGATGCTTAAAAGGATTTGTGCTGAGATATAAAAGAAGTCACATTGACTTCAAGAGAGCTGTCAATGAACAAACAATAGACTGTGCCTGCAGTCCTACAACTTGACATACGATACTGTCTCTGAAGCTGTTGTCATGGTAGTAAGTGTGTGGGTTTATTCATGCAATTTCTGCAGCAGGAATTTGATTAATGGCATTTGTTTCAAGTCTTGAAATGTGTGTTCCTGGTCTTCAGCTTGGATATGCAGATCAGGCTGCGACCTTTTGGCTAAAAAGAAAGATATTTCCCAAAACCTAATCTTTGTGATATTCTGCTAAAGTGCAAGGCTAATATAGAGCTCCTGTTAATGATTAAATGTGAATACTAATGACGTTTCACACATCTATCAAGATTATAGTCTTGGATCCTCTTGATGGTGTCACCGTAGATCAATTAGATCGGAATGAAATACTGATGCCTAACAAATGTTGTTTATTCCAAGTGCACAATAGTTACTGCTTGTACATAATCAAAGGGAGTCTAAACAACATGCTAACCAATGCACAAAGATCGATGAACAAGAACAAGTCTATTAACGCACAATGAGATTTCCCAATTATTTAATTTGGCTTGAACTAGCTTAGTTCAATTTTGAGATACAGCATGGAAACAGGCCTTTTGGCCCATCGGGTCCACGCCAACCAACGATCACCCATACACTAGTTCCATCCTATATACAAGGGACAATTGGTGGATTGTATCTGTACACTGGGGATGGCTCGATTGCAATCACGTATTGTCTTTCCGCTGACTGCTTAGCACGCGACAAAGGCTGTTCACTGTACATGACAATAAAGCAAACTCAGACGCCAGTTAACCTACAAACCACATGCCTTTGGAGTGTGGGAGGAAACCGGAGCTCCCGAAGAAAACCCACGCGGTCACAGGGGGAAGGTACAGACAGCACCCACAGTCAGGATCAAACCTGGGTCTTTGGCGCTGTGAGGCAGCAACTCCACTGTTGTGCCATTGTGCTGTAAAGTAAGTAAGCTACTCTAGTTTGTACACCTGCTTGTAGCTTCATTTGAACGGATGTTTAGCTGTGCTTATTAAAGACCATGAAAAACTGACCATCCAATGATTTTCTCAAGACAAATGATTCTGCTTGGCTAATTTCACAAAGTCCGCGCAACGGGTTGCATTCCTGATTCACTTTAATGCGGCTTCGCTCAAAGCTTAATCTCATTGTTTCCTGATTTACTGAAAGAACTTCAAAGCAAACACGTAGAATTGCCTGGGATGGTAAGGACAAACATTTCCTTACAACCATTAAATACAATTGTGTTGATTTTAGCTTCAGGCTTTTGGGTAAACCAGGAATTATCTCTGTTCAAATGGCCTCCAAAGGAAAGAAAGATATTGTCCCTGCATGAAATAAATGGGAAAGAAAATGTATACTTTGAAGGAGAATGGGGGCTAGAGTCAGCAGGTGTGTTAAGACCATAAGAAAACGCTTTTCTGTTGCGTGCGATCCATTCAGCGGAAAGCACCATTAGAATCAAGCTGTCCACAGTGCACAGATACAGGATGAAGTGAATAACGTTTAGTGCAAGGTAAAGTCCAATAAAGTCCGATTGAAGATAGTCCGAGGGTCTCCAATGAGGTAGATTATGATTTCTCTCTAGTTGGTGATAGGATGGTTTTGTTGCTCGATAACGTTAATCCTGGCTAAAACGGAGAAGCCATAGCATCAAAATTTAGTAAGGACTCATGTATTGCTAGGCCATTTTGGTCAAGTCTGATGTGCTCTGCAGAAATAAGACAAGCTTCTGAATGGTGCCAGTAAGTCTAGGGCCCAGATCAGTGTTGCATATTCGATTGACAGAATGAATGTGATTTCTGCAGAAGACCTCCAAGGAAGTGTAAAATGCATGAAGTTAATTGGATCATAAGTGCACATATTGTAAATAATGTTGCTAGACAGTTACCCTGCCGTTTGGTGATTGGTTAAAGTGTTGAGCCCCTGGCAGGTTTGTTTGGATTCCAGGGTAAATGTTGCATTATTCAAGTTAAGTTGGCTTCTTTTGGAAGCTTCTCCTGCAATAATGTAAGGGGGATTCTGTTATTGGTCTGTGTAACTGTCAATAATGTATTGTTGTAATTAATATGTCTGATTGGATTGTAAATAGACCACCCCTCTGTAGTTCGGCCCCTCAAGGTTCGGGGACCTATAAAAGGCAGCCCCCACGAGGTCCTTTGTTGATCTTCTGGAAGAGCGCTTGGGATGCATGACCTTTTTGGGCTGTTTCTGCTTGCACGATTTGTTGTGCTATCCAAAAATAAAATTTAGTTGTTCCAGTGCTTGAATCAGTGTTTTATTGACTGAACTAGATTGGGGGGAAGCTTAGAAGAGCTTATTTACAATAACAGCTGGGAAGAAACTGTCCCTGAATCTGGAGGTGTGCATTTTCACAGGGACAGTTTCTTCCCAGCTGCTATCAGGCAATGGAGCCAATCTATCACCAACTAGGATGACGACAACTGATCAGCTCTGTTGCTTTGTATGTGACAGCACGGTATTCATTGTGTACGCGTTGTCCTCGTGTATGTGCTGTGTGCCTGTGTCAAGAACCATATTGTGGGCAGATAGCTCTTGTCACTCAGTAGCTGTCCTTGAGCGCTCCATGGTAGCACAGACACTCAAGTGCTGGAGCAGATCACTGCAGAGTGACAACAGGGTGACAGTTGCTAGGTCACCACGCACTGACCCGTGTGATATGTCACACACCGCCAGCTGCTGTGGAAGTGGAATCGCTTTAGCACATCTGGTCATGGTGCTTCTCCAATCCGACGCCGAGAGCCCGCAATGTGACGCACACGCAGTTATTGGCAGCACCAGGGAGGCTTACGCTGCTCGAGCAGCGGTGAGCTTTCACTTCTTGTTGATCTCCGCTGAGAGAAAATGAGCTCTTGAGGGCGGCACGGGGGCGCAGCGGTAGAGCTGCTGCCTCACTGCGCCAGAGACCCGGGTTCGATCCTGACTACGGGTGCTTGACTGTACGGAGTTTGTACGTTCTCCCCGTGACCTGTGCAGGTTTTCTCTGAGATCTTCGGTTTACTCCCACACTCCAAAGACGTACAGGTTTGTCGGTTAATTGGCTTGGCATAAAATGTAAAATTGTCCCTAATGTGTGTAGGGTAGTGTAGGGATCGCTGGTCGGTGCGACATGGGGGGGGGGCTGAAGGGCCTGTTTCTGAGCTGCATCTCTAAACTAAGCTAAACTCTCTTGGAATAGAAAGATCAAGTGACATCTTTGTTTAGAGATACAGCATGGGAACAGGCCGACTGAGTCCACGGTGACCATTGATTACCGATACACACTAGTTCTATGTTATCCCACTTTTTTCTTTCTTTTATCTATTTATTATGTTATCTATTGAGGAATTCTGCTACCATCATCATCTATTGCGACAAGTGACGGCTCCCACTGAACGGGGTACTGATTGGGGATGATCAGCTATGATCACATTGAATGGCGGTGCTGGCTCGAAGGGCCGAATGGCCTACTCCTGCACCTATTGTCTATTGTCTATTGACTGAAGTTACAAGCCTGTTGTGCTGCTGTTGCAACTAAGAATTTCATTGTTCCATTTTGGTACATAGGACAATCAAAAACTCTTGAGTCTTGAGTTGAATTAGCAATGGTGGTGTGATCATTCTATAGGGCGCTTGTACCTCAACCCTGTGGGTTGGCCCCATAGCAGAAGCGTCCATGTGGCGGGGCTGGTAACTGGGAAGTATCCTGAGCTAATTCTGCTACCACCATCATCTATTGTGACAGGTGATGGCTCCCACTGATTGTCGCCGGAAGCTTGCGTCCTTTTCAGGACGGACGATGACAGCGAGGTCAACATTTGTAACAAGATGGACACGAAAAGAAGAAGAAACTCTGTTGGTTTAGTTTAGTTCACTTTAGCTTAGCTTAACTTAGGGATACAGAGTGGTAACAGGCCCGTCGGCCCAGCGAGTTCGCACCGAACAGCGATCCCCGCACATTAACACGATCCTACACACTAGGGATAAGTTACATTTATGGCCAATTAACCTACAAACCTGGATGCCTTTGGAGTGTGGGAGGAAACCGGAGCACCGGGCGAAAACCCATGCAGGTCACGGGGAGAACGTATAAACTCCGTACAGACAGCGCCCATAGTCGGAATCGAACCCGAGTCTCTTGCTCTGCAAGCGCTGTAAGGCAGCAACTCTACCGCTCTTCACCGTGCCGCTGAAGGAGTTCCAAACAACATTAGTGGTGCGTGTAGTGACATTATTATCAATATGGTGGATGTATGACATGGACAACCAATATGCACCCATGTAGATTAGTCACTGTACAGGAAAGGACTGAAGAAGAATCTCGCCCCGAAACGTCACCCATTCCTTCTCTCCAGGGATGCTGCCTGTCCCGCTGAGTTACTCCAGCTTTTTGTGTCTATCTTCGGTGTAAACCAACATCCTTCCTACACGTACTGGAAAGGGCTTCAGCCTCAATGCCCTTTGAATGCTACAAAGCCAAGCTATAGACAAGAGACAATAGACAATAGGTGCAGGAGTAGGCCATTCGGCCCTTTGAGCCAGCACCGTCATTCAATGTGATCATGGCTGATCATCCACAATCAGTGACCCGTACCTGCCTTATCCTTATGCAATCATTGAATTGACAATTGGTACAATAGAATTGCAGATGCTGGAACATTGAGCTAAACAAAAAGTGTTGGAGTAACTCAGCCTGTCAGGTGGGAATTCGAAGATTTTTTCTGTGAAGATATGTCCTGCCAAATTGTTATCTGTGGAAGATTATCAAAGCTGTTTCCTGGTCTCTGGAGGAGGAGAGTAGGAACTTGTATTCACGTTTGGCAGACAGAGAACCTGAGAACATCACAAAAATGACAAATTTAGTTTATGAAGGAACTGCAGATGCTGGTTTAAACTGAAGATAGACAAAAAATGCTGGAGTAACTCAGCGGGACAGGCAGCATCCCTGGAGAGAAGGAAAGGGTAATGTTTTGGGTCGAGACCTTTCTTCAGACTAATCAGGGGTAAGAGAAATGAAAGATATAGACTGTGATGTAGAGAGATATAGACCAAAAGAATGAAAGATATGCAAAAAAGTAATGTTGATAAAGGAAACAGGCCATTGTTAGCTGTTTGCTAGGTGAGAACAGGAACCTGGTGTGATTTGGGTGGTGGAGAGATGGAGAGAGAGGGTTACTTGAAGTTAGAGAAATCAAAATCATACCACTGTGTTGTAAGCTGCCCAATTTGTTTGACCTGTTTTTACAAAATGTTAAATGGTCAGCTCAACATAGATTACAAGACCTACACCAAACCCAAACCAATTAGGAGCAGACGAGGACATTCGATCCAATTTGTGATTCCAGCTACCAAGACAGATGTGTACAGCAATTCATTCTTCCCCCGCACAATTAAAGCATGGAATAATCTTCACCCTACCATAGTTACCCAACCAGATGCAACTAAATTTAAGGTAGCTCTTTCTTCCCAAAAACCCTTTCTGGCTTAAGTCCTCCCTCCACCACCTCCAGTTTAAATTCCATTTGGAATATTTTGGAGGACCAAGAAACCAAGAACCAAGAACCAAGAACGAAATATGAGATGCTGATACTCCAATTTGCGATTCGCCTCACTCTGACAATGGAGGAGGCCTAGGACAGAAAGGTCAGTGTGGGAATGGGAAGGAGAATTAAAGTGTTTGGCAACCTGGAGATCAGGTAGGTTCAGGCGGGCTTAGCGAAGGTGAACAACGGATACAGTAGATGAGGTTGGAGGAGGTGCAAGTGAACCTCTGCCCAAACCTGAAAGGACTATCGGGGTCCCTGGACAGAGTTGAGGGAGGAGGTATAGGGACACGTGTTGCATCTCCTGCGGTTGCAGGGAAAGGTACCTGGGGAGAGGGGGTGGTTTGGGTGGGATGAGTTAACCAGGGAGTTGCGGAAGGCGGAAAAGGGTGGAGATGGGAAGATGGGACTCGTGTTGGGATCCCGTTGGAGGTGGCGAAAATGTCGGAGGATTATGTGTTGTATGCAACAGCTGATGGGGTGAAAGGTCTAGGGGGACTGTCTCTTTTGCAACTAAGGGGAGGGGGAGCAAGGGCAGAGCTGCAGGGTACAGAGGAGACATGAGTGATGGCCTCATCTGTGATGGAAGAGGGGAACCCCTGTTCCCTAAAGAATGAGGACATCTTGGATATCCTTGTATTGAACACCTCATCTTGGGCGCAGATGCGGCGTAGATGGAAGAATTGGGATTAGGGGATAGAGTCTTTGCAGGAGGCAGGTTGGGAAGAAGTGTATTGGAGATAGTTGTGGGAGTCCGTGGGTTTGAAAAAGACTAACGTAAAACTTTCTGTTGGACAATAATTGTTATCTTAAACTTTTCTTAAAATAACATCTAAATCTTGATTATTTCTTTGGGTGGAAGGGTTAATTACGGTGTACGATTCAGAATGATAAAACATGATGGACTCTTACATTTGAAGGCATTGGCCCCAATCAGTGTAGTTTTGTCAACAGTTAGATCCTCTTATGCACATAACAATTCATGTGGTGTTATCAATGTTGTACATCAGTCTAGTTTAACTTTTTACAGATGTACTAACACAAAAAGAAGCACTGGCCACAATGCTGTTATGTAGGGCAGCAAAGTGGTGCAGGTGGTAGAGCTACAGTCTTACAGCGCCAGAGACCCGAGGTTCGATCCTGATTACCGGATGCTGTCTGTATGAAGTTTGTTCCTACTCCCCATGACAGCGTGGGTTTTCCCCGGGTGCTCCGGTTTTCTCCCACACTTCAAAACCGTACAGGTTTGTAGGCTACTTGGCTTTGGTAAAAATTGTAAGTTGTCCCTTGTGTGTTAGTGTGCAGGGATTTAGAGTCGGCATGGACTAGTTGGGCCGAATGGCCGGTTTCCACGCTGTAATTCTAAACTTAACTAAAAGCCAGAGACCCAGCCTCAATCCTGTCCTCATGAGCTGTCTGTGTGTTTGCTCAATTCTCCCTGGGAACGCGTGTGTTTCCTCCCGTTTCCTCCCCCATCCCATAGACATGGGGCGGCGTGGCGGCGCAGCGGTAGAGTTGCTGCCTTACAGCGCTCGCAGCGCCGGAGACCCGGGTTCGATCCCCACCAGGGGTGCTGCCTGTACGGAGTTTGTACATTCTTCCTGTTTTCCCCTGAGATCTTCGGTTTCCTCCCGCACTCCAAAGATGTGCAGGTTTGTAGATTAATTGGCTTGGTGTATGTGTAAATTGTCCCTAGTGGGTGCAGGATAGTGTTAATGTGCGGGGGATCACTGGTCGGTGTGGACTCGGTGGGCTGAAGGATCTGTTTCCGCGCTGTATCTCTAAACATGCGGGTTTGTAGGTTAACTGCCCTCTGTAAAATTGCAACTGGTGATCGATGGTCGTCGTGGACTCGGTGGGCCGAAGGGCCTGCCTCCATGCTGTATCTTTCAATCAATCCAAACTGCATAAAGTAATAACAAAGGAATCTGCAACGGAATTACATTTAAAAAATGGAAATGGGTTCTGCATGACAGCATGATACACTATAGTGTGATTGATGGCCATGTAATTTATATGTCAAGGAAGATCACAATCGCTATTGATATTTCATTCATGTGGTATTATGCTACCATAATATGATATTGAATATATACTTTTCAGTTAGTGATTGTAGGCTAGATTCATTCTTGCATGGTGTAATTCTTCAAAGAGCCTAATCTTTGAAAATGCAGTCCGTGGCTGTATTTTGATACCGTGATCCAAGCGCGCTTGATAGAAAATATTTTTGGATGACTGTTTGAGTATAGAAGTTGGGAGGTCATTTTGCAGTTGTATAAGACGTTGGTTGAGGCCGCATTTAGAGTATTGTGTTCAGTTCTGGGCATCATGTTATAAGATAGATGGAAAGGGTACAGAGAAGATTTACGCAGATGTTGCCAGGACTAGAGGGTCCGAGCGACAGGGAGAGGTTGAGCAGGCTGGGACTCTATTCCTTGGAGTGCAGGAGGATGGGGGGGGGGGGGTGATCTTATTGAGGTGTATCAAATCATGAGAGGAATAGATCGGGTAGATGCACAGTGTCTCTTGCCCAGAGTAGGTGAGTCGAGGACCAGAGGACATAGGTTTAAGTTGAAGGGGAAAAGGTTAAATAGGAATCTGAGGGGTAACATTATCACATAATAAGTGTTGTGGGTTTATGGAACAAGCTGCCAGAGGAGGTAGTCGAGGCAGGGACTATCCCAACATTTCAGTATCAGTTACATGGATAGGACAGGTTTGGAGGGATATGGACCAAATGCGGGCAGGTGGGACCAGTGTAGCTGGGACATGTTGGCCGGTGTGGGTAAGTTGGGCCGAAGGGCCTGTTGCCACACCGTAGCACTCTATGACTGAATATTCTATGGATGGAATATTTTCCTTCTAAACGCAGGTTAAAATGCTGTATTACACCACGTTGTGAGAGGAAAATTTCTTTCACCCAATATTTGCTGTCTGGCAATATTGCCGGTCGCGGTGGCGCAGCGGCAGAGTTGCTGCCTTACAGCGAAAGCAGCGCCGGAGGCCCGGGTTCGATCCCGACTACGGGTGCTGTGAGTACGGAGTTTGTACCTTCTCCCCGTGACCTGCGTGGGTTTTCTCCGAGATCTTCGGTTTCCTCCCACACTCCAACGACGTGCAGGTTTGTAGGTTAATTGGCTTGGTGTAAATGTAAAAATTATCCCTAACGGGTGTAGGATAGTGTTAATGTGCGGGGATCGCTGGTCGGCGTGGACCCGGTGGGCCGAAGGGCCTGTTTCCGCGCGGTATGTCTAAACTAAACTAAAGAAAAGTGGTATTCTAAGCATTTCCCAAATGTCATTTGAACTTAATCCAGCAATATGTATTATTTTTCATTGGGCAGCTTTGGTTATTATTGTAGATGTTTGGTTGGATTCAGAGATGTCCCGAGGGCATTCTCTTGCATACACTGCAAGGAAATGATAATTATAAAATAGGTCAAGGCAGCTTTCAATTATTATTTATTGTAAACCTACTCACTGACAATTTCATCAGTTTTAAATACAACAAGTCTTTGATTACGAATTTATAACTGATTAATATGAAATGCAGCATATGGGATACATCAGAAGGGATTATCTGTTTACTGTTTGAGAAAATACATTTTAACTTTATAAATATCTTATTACAATCTGGCGACACACGGTGGGGTCGTGAAAGAGTTGCTGCCTCACAGCGCCAGGGACCTGGGTTCCATCCCGACCACGGGTGCTGTCTGTACGGAGTTTGTACGTTCTCCCCGTGACCGCATAGGTTTTCTCCGAGACCTTCGGTTTCCTCCCACACTCCAAAGACGTTCGGGTTTGTACGTTAATTGGCTTGATATCAATGTCAAATTGTCCCGAGTGTGTGGTAGGATAGTGTAAGTGTGCGGGGATGGCTGGTTGGCGCGGACTCGGTGGGCCGAAGGGCCTGCTTCCACGCGGCATCTCAAAACGAAACTACTTCACTGTCAGTCTGAAGAAGGGTCTCGACTTGAACCGTCACCCATTCCTTCTCTCCAAAGATGCTGCCTGTCCCGCTGAGTTACTCCAGCATTTTGTGCCTACCTTAGGTTTAGATGGATATGGGCCAAATGCAGGCAGGTGGGACAAGTGTAGATGGGGGCATGTTGGGCGGCGTGGGTAAGTTGGGCCCCAGGGTCAAGCCATTGGGCATTTGTAAGGCAGAGATTGACAGATTCTTGATTAGTACGGGTGCCAGAGGTTATGGGGAAGGCAGGAGAATGGTGTAGAGGGAAAGATAGATCAGTCTTGATGGGCTGAATGGCCTACTTCTGCTGCTATGAGTTATGAACTTATGTTCTTTGTGTCATTGTGAGGGAAGTGAATGAGTGAGATACAGCACGGAAACAGGCCCATCAGCCCACCCAGTCCACAACGACCATCAACCTTCCATTTGATAGCAATCTAACATTAATCCTATTCCATTCTACTTCCGATTTTGCCCCCTCCCCCACCCACATGTTGATGCCAATTTACTGAAGACAATTAACCTACCAACTCACACGTCTTCGGGATGTGGGAGGAGGAAACTGGAGTGCCCAGGGTAAACCCACGGTCACAGGGAGAACGTGCAAACTCCACACAGACTGCACCTGGAGTCGGGATCGAACCCGGGTCTCTGGCGCTGTGAGGCACCACCGGGCTGCCTTATCTTTGTGTTCAAGAGTCAAGAGTGTTTTATTGTCATGTGTCCCAGACAGAACAATGAAATTCTTACTTGCAGCAACACAACAGAATATGTAAACATAGTACAATATAATAAACGAGAGAGAAAAAAAAAGTTCAGTGTGTGTATATATACACATACGCACAAATATACATAGATCATTTTTTAAATATATATACACACACACACATACGTACACACACACACGTACACACAAAAAACAAACAATAATAGTTCAATAATAACAATACTAGTCTATAATAGTCTATTGTGGGTCAGAGCTAATTGGAGGTTGCCATGTTTAATAGCCTGATGGCTGTAGGGAAGAAGCTGTTCCTGAACCTGGATGTTACAGTTTTCAGGCTCCTGTACCTTCTTCCCAATGGCAGAACTCATGGTTAGAACTAACAGCCCTCCAGAAGCATTCTAAATAATTTAGACGCGGTGACAATTGTAATTAAGGCACTGATTCTCAACTGATCCCCCATTTTCCAGCATAATTAATTTCCTGAGTCAACAACAGCAGTGGAAAATCCTCTATCTGTTACTATGAAGGTCTCAAACACAGCAGCACAAATACTTTGAAATACATTGTCTTCAGAAAATGGAGTCCACGAGCAGTTCCACTAATGCTCCGAATGAAAGATTTTTCTACAATTTATTCCAGATATTTTGAGTGGGATGTAATGCAATAAAAACTAAGCAACTGTCACCAACAATGCGTCAGATGTGAAATAAACAGGTCACCCTGCTTTAGAATACCATCAGTGTGTCAGTGAAAGGTAACAAAACCTCTCCTTAATTGCCCAGAACAATAAGTATTAAATTGACTAATGCTGCACAAGACAGATTTTAATTGAGAATTATTCATACATGCCTTCTACACATTCATCAATGTTCAGTAAATGGGTAATTTGTCATAATTTCAATAATGCTGGTGCATAGTGCTTTCTTGTTGGTGAGATTTCATAGTAAATAGCTAATATCAGTACATTGTTCGACTCAACGTGGTTTTGTAAGTGCCTTTTAAATTTGTTGAGAAATGAAACACTGCAAATTCATTTTCCATTACTGTATGGATCATGCATGTAGCA
>CM075978.1:191462389-191464889 GCA_038087875.1 Malacoraja senta
GGTTAATATTTTTGCTTTGTGAGATGTATTCAGAAGCATGAGATCATTTCTCCTCAAGCTAATCTGTAGCTTGTAGATCGGGGGGGGAGTTCCCCCCGCCACGGGTACCATGTAATCCCGTGCTACCTGCTCCATGGTCGGATAGTCGGCGACTAAACCGTCTCCCCCACCTGGTTTGCCAGGTGAGGAGGGGGCTGTGGACCCCCAGCAGGACCAAAAACAAGACCTGTCAAAGGGCGGATGAGCTTCTAGCGAGCCAACGGCCATCCACACTTCAGTAGAAGTTGCGATCACTGTCGTACACGGCATTGTAAGGAATGATGATAAAACACACACACCAAAATCTGATACTTCCAGCGGCGGAAGTCCGCAGGAACTGGAGGACGGAGACGTGTGGTGCGTCCGTCACCGTTCCCGTTGGAAACCAGAGCCACTGCGTCGCTAATGTCTTCAACGATGATGAATGAATAATTTGTAAGATCTCATTCCAAAGGATAATAATAATAATAATAATAATAATAGATTTTATTTATATAGCGCTTTTCAGGACGACAATAGACAATAGACAATAGGTGCAGGAGTAGGCCATTTGGCCCTTCGAGCTAGCACCGCCATTCAATGTGATCGTGGCTGATCATCCCCAATCAGTACCCCGTTCCTGCCTTCTCCCCCATATCCCCTGACTCCGCTATCTTCAAGAGCCCTATCTAGCTCTCTCTTGAAAGCACCCAGAGAACCGGCCTCCACCGCCTTCTGAATAATGAGGAAAGCCATTTATTTTCATTTGGCTATGCATAATTATAAATATCTGCCACAACTAGAGAACAGTCATGAACTACTATCTACCTCATTGGTGTCCCTCAGACTATCTTTCATTGGACTTTACTGGCTTTACCTTGCACTAAGCTTCATTTCCTTTATCGTGTATCTACACACTGGAAATGGCTTGATTGTAATCATGCATTGTCTTTTCCGCTGAACTGGTTAGCACGCAACAAAAGCTTTTCACTGTACCTCGGTGCACGTGACAATAAACTAAATAAACAATAAACAATAAACTAAACTAAAAATAAACTAAAATAAACTGGACTGATAACTTGGAATATTAACTCAGGGACAAGTGGTTGGAAATCCAAGGAAATTCAACGGACCTGATAAAAAAAAATGCATCCTTTCCTCAATGGGAAAAGACAGGAAATGCAGCCCAGGCTAAATGACATCAATTTAAGAAATGACCAAATACAGTAAATAAAAACAATACTTTACCAATATATTCGTTAACGGTGGAATTAATAATGAATCTGTGGCCACTACTGAGAGAAGTATGTAAAATACTGATCGAAGCATATAAAATTATTAGAAGATGGACACAAAATGCTGAACTCAGCACATCAGACAGCATCTCTGGAGAAAGAGAATAGGTGACATTTTGTGGCAGAACCCAAAATCAGATTGAAGAAGGGAGTCAAAATTATGAGATGCTTAGATATGGTAGACAGTCAGAATCTTTATCCCACTATTTTAAAAAAAACAAGGCATAGCTTTAAGGTGAGAGGGGCAAAGTTTGAAAGAGTTGGTGGAGGCTGAAATGAGCGACACTTGGATATGTAGGGAGTGGAGGGATATGGATCACATGCAGGCAGAGGAGATTAGTGTTTGGTCAGGACATTGTGACCAGAAGGGCCTGTTCCTGTGCTGTACTGTCTACATCACCGTCTATATCTCTCGTTTGCCTTTCCCCTGACTTCAGACTGAAGAAGGGTCTCAACCCGAAAAGTCACCCATTCCTTCTCTCCAGAGATGCTGCCTGTCCCGCGGAGTTACTCCGGCATTTTGTGTCTACCTTCAGTATAAACCAGCATCTGCAGTTCCTTCCTACATGCACTAGTTTCAAAGTCGTCTTGTTGAGTTTCATTGTCTGTAATTCGTTTTCACCTCGCCCCACAGCCACAGCTAACACTGAATGGCCTGTTTCCTTTACCCGCTGAGTTACTCCAGCATTTTGTGTCCTTCTTCAGAGGGTCTAGGTTCAGCACAGACATTGTGGGCCGAAGGGCCTGTTCCTGCTCGATGCTTTCTGTCCTATTAAAGCTGGGGTGAAGCGACCGTCCTCACATTAACCGGATCATTAAATAAAGTTTTTAAAAATACAAATAAAAACAGCAACCTGCTGTATGTGTGGGTGGCTTGCCTGCAATTTGGTTCTCAGTCTGTGTAGTTTAATTCGGTAATGAAGTGGTTTTAATTGATTGTTTTCGCTGGGTTCTCGCAGTTTGCTCGCACATGTTCACTCGCAGAGGGGTTGGGAGTACGCGAAAATTAACCCTGGTGGTAAAGTGTGAACCATCGACAGGAGTTGTTTACTCTGTAAATTTGAGAGCGCTGTTCACATTGATCCCACTGACAAGGGCGCTGCGGATCACACACACACACACACACACACACACTCACACACACACACACACTCACACACACACACACACACACACACACTCACACA
>CM075978.1:191469889-191562687 GCA_038087875.1 Malacoraja senta
GCATTAGTTTCCATTGCAATGGTGAAAGATACATTTTCTTAATAATACGTGAAAAGATCAGCATTGTCGTTCTAAATATGTGGATGCTTTCAAGAAACTTATTTCAGAAGATGCAAAGTTTGTCAAGGTTTAAAACATATTGCTAATTTCATAGAAAGATAAAAGGTCTTGAGCTAAAAAATAAAAAGCTGGAAGAAGTTTGTATGAGGGAACTGCAGATGCTGGTTTAAACCGAAGATAGACACAAAAAGCTGGAATAACGCAGCGGGACAGGCAGCATCGCTGGAGAGAAGGAATCTCTCCAGAGATGTTGCCTGTCCTGCTGAGTTACTCCAGCGTTTTGTGTCTACAAACAGCTGGAAGAACATGATGGGTCAGGCAGTATCTGTGGAAGGAAAATGGACATAAGACAGCGTTTCAGTCAGAAGAAGACTTGAAGCCTGAAACATCGTCTGTTCATTTTCCTCCACAGATGCTGCCTGACCCATCGAGTTCCTTCAGTCATGTGTAGGTAGCAACTGCAGATGCTGGTTTAAACCGAAGATAGGCACAAAATATTGGAGGAACTCAGCGGGACAGGCAGCATCTCTGGAGAGAAGGAATGGGTGAAAGAATCAGACTGAAGAAGGGTCTCGACCCGAAACGTCACCCATTCCTTCTCTCCAGAGATGCTGCCTGCCCCGCTGACTTACTCCAGCATTTTGTGTCCACCTTGAGTTCCTTCAGTCATTTGTTTATTTGTTATTTTCAAACACTATTACAATTGGAATGCTCCCCCTCTCCCCTACAATATACACAAATCATACCCATATGTTGAAAATGAGTGCCAATGGAATTGTGAAATGTTTCTGAAGATACTGGTTTAATTTTAGCTTGGTGTCATTGTTGGCATGGACATTGTGGGCCAAATGGCCTGTTCCTGTGTTGTATGTTCTGTTTGTTAAAAGGAGCATGACTTTTTTGTTGGGTTTCCATTGACAAAATCTGATGTACCTTCACTGCCTTTTCAGAATTAAGAGAACTCCACTGTTGTACCTCATGCCCTAAGCATGTTGTTTTCGGTGCAGATCGAAAACTTTCCGGAGTTAATGACCTTGAAACCTTTTTATGATATTCTAAGTGCTTCAAGTAAAATCCAATGTTATGAAGTTAATTAGTTTGGACAGGCTAAGCCATGTTTTGTTCAGTGTGATTCAGCTGTCCAATCAACATATCACCTTTGTTTACTGAGCGTTCTATGTTCAAAACCTATCACATGCAGTAAAGTTTAAGTGGTGGATGCCTTTAACTAAGAATCTTCCAACTGGAGAGAGCTTTTTGGGTTTGGATGATAAAGTGGTGTTGGCCGAAGATATTACAATAGTAATATTAACGTGTCAAACGGACGTGGAACAAATGTTACGCGTGCATCATTTGTGCTAAAGTTAGTTACTTTTGGTTCTGAAATGTTCAGAGTGATTTCTGATTATTGGTTGGAAATGTTCCCAATTTGAAATTCCAAGTATTGATATTGACGAGAATAGGAAGGGATCGAGGTAATGCTTGTCAGTCTATAGGTAGCATCCCACAACATTGCAAGATGGATACAAAATGCTGGTGTAACTCAGCGGGACAGGCAGCATCTCTGGAGAGAAGGATTGGGTGACGTTTCGGATCGAGACCCTTCTTCAGACCCTTTTCATCTCTATTTAATTTCTATCTAATTTACTTTTTTTGCATATATTTATTTCATTTATAGACAATAGGTGCAGGAGTAGGCCATTCGGCCCATCGAGCTAGCACCGCCATTCAATGTGATCATGGATGATAATTCCCAATCAGTACCCTGTTCTTGCCTTCTCCCCATATCCCCTGACTCCGCTATCTTTAAGAGCCCTATCTTGAAAGTATCCAGAGAACCGGCCTCCACCGCCCTCTGAGGCAGAGAATTCCACAGACTCACAACTCTCTGTGTGAAAAAGTGTTTCCTCGTCTCCGGTCTAAATGGCTTACTCCTTATTCTTAAACTGTGTTCTATATCTATTGTTCTATATCTCTCCATATCACCATCTATATATCTTGTTTCCCTTTCCCCTGACTCTGTCTGAAGAAGGGTCTCGACCCGAAACGTCACCCATTCCTTCTCTCCAGAAATTCTGCCTGTCCCGCTGAGTTACTCCAACACTTTGTGTCTATCTTTGGTTTAAACCAGCATCTGCATTTCCTTCCTTCACAAGTTACAGGTGGAGTCAGAGCTAAGTGGCACCACTTTCCAGACTTGATGTGCTTACCAAAGGCTCGTCTGGTGAGTTTTGAATCAACATGCATGGTTTATGTTCTTGTTGTCATTGGACTAAGTAAAATTCTAACTGACCATTTTGCCTCTCAACTTATGAATTTTCATCTCAATTAGGATTGTGGTATTAATTAAATCTCCAAAAACAGCAAAGGGAGAAGTTTGGTTTCTGGGTTAGTGCCATGTACTGGAATTATAATTCTTATCAGTGAAATAAGTTATCACAATGTGGTAAATGTTCAAGAAAGAACTGCAGATGCTGGAAAATCGAAGGTAGACAAAAATGCTGGAGCAACTCAGCGGGTGAGGCAGCACCTATGGAGCAAAGGAAATAGGCAACGTTTCGGGTCGAGACCCTTCTTCAGACTGCAATGTAGTAAATGATGAGTTGAGAACTTGTCTTTGTTTACCTACTAGAACTTGAGGCAAGATAGACACAAAATGCTGGGGTAACTCAGCGGGTCAGGCAGCATCTCTGGAGAGAAGAAGTACAGCAGGTGAAATTTCGAGACCCTTCCCGAGGCAACTATCTATATAATTAAAAGTCTCATCTTGACCACTTCCTGTCTGCGCTGTATATTGACTTTAGAAAAAACGCTACCCTGTATCACTGTGATTTTTGGCCATCTTACTCAGTCCTCTTTAAGCCATCCCCGAGGATTTTTCCCATCGATGAAAAATAAAAAAGTTATGAGTGTTTAAAAAACCTTGAGGTCAGCTAATTGGTCCTCTCGCCTGTCAATCACCACGATGAAGGTAATGCCCCTTCGGGGGGGGGGGGCAGGACTATTAAACCCCAGATGCCTGGAAGCGAGTCAGTCACTCTGCAAGATCGCAAGGGAGAAGCCACGACTGTCATTCTAAGCTGTGAATCAACTGAACTGTGAGTCTGCAATGTGCTTGCAATAAATGATTTGTTAGCCCTTAATGACAATGCCATGAGTTGTTTGGCCTGCTGCCCTGCCTGTGCTTGAAAGTGCAATGCTTAATCGGAAATGAAATGAAATGACAATACCATGAGTTGTTTGGCCCTCTGTCCTGCCTGTGCTTGAAACGGCAATGCTTTATTAGGTCCGACTGTGTTTGGAAGGAATAAATGCTTTATTAGGTCCGACTGTGTTTGGAAGGAATAAATGCTTTATTAGGTCCGACTGTTTGGAAGGAATAAATGCTTTATTAGGTCCGACTGTGTTTGGAAGGAATAAATGCTTTATTAGGTCCGACTGTGTTTGGAAGGAATAAATGCTTTATTAGGTCCGACTGTGTTTAGTCCAAAACTCCCGCTCATTTCGTGACTTCCGCTCAGTGGACAGGTCGCGCTGATTGCGTAATTTCCGGTGAGTACAGAGGTCGCGCTGATTGCGGAAGTGCCGCTGACTGCGGAAGCCCCAAAGTGGAGAGGCCGCGCACAGCCGTGTAAGTAGATTCAAGAAAGTTTACTGTAATATATATTGAGTGTGTGTGTGTGAGTGTGTGTGTGTGAGTGTGAATGTGTGTGTGTGCGCATGTGTGATTGTCAGTGTATGTGTGTGTGAGTGTGAGTGTGTGTGAGGGTGAGGTAGTGTGTGTGTGACTGTATGTGTGTGTGAGTGTATGTGTGTGTGAGGTGGAGGGTGTGTGTGAGTGTCTGTGTCTGTGTGAGTGTGAGTGTGTGAGTGTCTGTGTGTGAGTGTGAATGTGTGTGTGTGCGCATGTGTGATTGTGTGTGTGTGTGTGAGTGTGAGTGTATGTGTGTGTGAGTGTATGTGTGTGTGAGGTGGAGGGTGTGTGTGAGTCTGTGTGTATATTGGAATTGGTGGAGAGGTGGAATATTGTGTTGGGGGACCAACCCTCCCGTGTGAAGCTGGGACCCAACGGGTCCCACTTAGTCTAGTTATTTAATAAAAATCTACTGATTAAATTTAGTATTTGGCAGCTGTTTTGAGTTAATCATCCAACTAGTTATTAATTACCTTCAGGAAAAGAACTTTGTTTATCACAGGGTGTAATAATAATTCTGATTTAATTAAATCAATGTAGTTTAATTTGACATCAGAGGGAATACTACATCATAAATAGTGACAGAAATGATCACAGTTTAACATTTCTGTTTATCCTTAATTCATATAATTTTGCTTTGAGTTTGTTTTCCTTTTCAATGGAGAGGCAAAACATGCCCTGATTTTAGAAAAATAAATAAATGCATGGTTATTAATTTTTTAACGTGCCAAGTTTCTGTAAAAGAAAATCTAGTTCAATAAATTGGGTCTTGGGAGAGATTTGTTTTTAAATGACTCTGGACATCTACTTGCAGAAAGGGAGTGTTTAAATAATGTACTCATTAAAGATGACTCTGGAGCAATTGAGCTGCAGGTTAGCACTAGTGCTGAGGAAAGTGACAAGAATTATGCACGACGGCAGTGGAAGATCGCATTGTGTTATTATTTGTAAGGAATATGCTTATTTGAGAAGTGCTTTGGCAGTTATGATTTTTTAGCACAATCATTACAAAACTACTGGGGGAGAAAATGAATGTTGCAAATAAGGACAAATGTAATGAAAAGCCAATTCACATTAATATCGTCCAACCCTGATTTTATATGCAGAGAAAAATCCCATCTCGACTTGGTGTGTGCAATCATAGACTACGCTAATATGTTTTATTTTCGCAGTTTGCCACTTAACCAGCATGTGGCTATCGGATTCATTCATCATTCTCTATCTGTGGTGCATATTTAAACAAGGAGAAAAGTGTTCAGCTGTGTTTTTAGATTCAATGCTGGGGGAAAAAAATCCACTAGTGATAGATGTGCTGACTATCTTTTCAGTGTGTATTGATCCAACTGCTGTGATCCATAAACTGGCTGCATGTCAATAAACTTCTGAAAATTAATTCGGTAAACCTTATTCAAGATTAGTAATATAAATGATGTGGAAAAATGAAAAGCATGGATAAAACAGCACAAAAGATTCCACCGTATAAAAAGGGGAAGTTTTTAAACTGCAGCATTTCCTGAATCCATGAAAAAATAATTGATTTTTAAAAAATTAATCTATAAATACGACTTGATTCCTCAAGTTAAATCACCAAAAGTTTATCCCATCGTCTTTTGTTTGTTCACTTTGCTTAAATACTTTACACATGCTTGGAAAGAAACAACTTAATCTAGGAAATGCTGGATAGGATAAGTAACAAGGATTCAAAGATAGAAGGTTTTGTATCCTGTCACCTTTATAACGTTGCAGTCCAAGCAATGCAAAATAACCTCATTAAAAAAAATGCCTCAATAGAAAGAGACCTGTATCTTGCATTTGCTTGAAAATTTATGTTGTGTATGTAAACTTCAGAGTGTCGAACAGAGTAACCTTTCACTTATAATAGATTGAAAATCTTAATTCCTGAAACCTGGAGTTTTTCAATACCCTTTCTTGGGGAACCTCCAAAGACCCTTGCACTTTTTTTCAGTGGCTGTGTTGTTGCCGACTGTGAAATCGGAAAAATTCAAGAATAATTCATCTGAGGTTTTTACTGACAAAGTCCCTCGGCCCTTAATGTGCATTTCTAAAATAAATGCCCGGCTGAAGAGAATGAACCCGGTCCCACAAAGTATGAGAAAGTGTACTTTTTGAAAGTTGTATGATAAGGTGCATGCGCATCCTAAATTTGGAGGGGGGGAGGGGGGGGGGGGCAATGACTGTTCGATTTCTTTGTCTCGGTCCTTGGCATACCTTTCGGTAACCCTGGTAACTAAACAGTTTGCGGGAGAATGTTTTGTCTCAGCGTGGCACTGTATCTGAAGACACATATGCATAAGTGGTTTAAAATGGTATTTTTCTGCATCAGTTTCTCCACTGTGACGACTGAAATGATTTTAATTACAAGCTTGTATGGAATGGTAGTAATAAAAGTACCTGACCTCCGTGTCATTTGCCTCTGTGCTGGCTGTCAGTGACAGTGTGTATTATAGTGTGCATAATTTAGGTATTAGTGGCCAAACCAATTTCTGGAGTTGACAATTACTAGGATTTGTTTCATTCCAACGTTCAATTGGTGTTGCCAGCTGTTTTAGCATTTTGATCAATAATTGCATACTTGTTTAATTTTTTTATCATGAGCGCTTTCAGCAGTTAAGTGTGGCTATATAAAAACTAATTTGTTTTCAACTGGATGTGACTACAAGCATTATACTACTAATAAATAACTCTCTCTCTCACTCTCAAGAGAAGCTTGTGCTTTTTTGAGATAGGAACCAGGATTGGTGTAACACATGTGTAAGAAGGAACTGCAGATGCTGGTTTAAACTGAAGATAGACACAAAATGCTGGAGTAACTCACAGGGTCAGGCAGCATCTCTGGAGAGAAGGAATGGGTGACGTTTTGGGTCGAGACCCTTCTTCAGTCTGAGAGTCAAGGGAGAGGGAAACGAGAGATATAGACGGTGATGTGGAGAGATAGAGAACAAATGAATGAAAAAAGAGTATCGATGATCAAGGGAACAGGCTATAAATTGTGAGGTTTGCGCTAGGTGAAAATGAGTTACCGACAATGAAACCACAAGCCGAATGGTTGACTAGGGTATTGTTATTTTAATCTTATTCCAGAGAATAATTGGGAGTTGCTGGGAGTTAAAGGCCATTGTGAGAAGTGTAGATAGACAGGCAGAACCTTGTTCCCAGGTGGAAATGTCAAAGAATAGAGGGCCTTTCACACAAAGAGTGGTGGGTGCATGGAACAAGCTTCGAGAGGAGGTAGTTGAGGCTGGGACTATCCCAACGTTTAAGAAGCAGTTAGACGGGTACATGGATAGGACAAGTTTGGTGGGATATGGACCAGGCGTAGGCAGGCGGGTGGGACTAGTGTAGCTAGGACATGTTGGCCAGTGTGGGCAAGTTGGGCCGACTTCCACACTGACTATATGCTTTAAGGTGAGAGGGGCAAAGTGTAAAGGAGATGTGTGGGCCAGGTTTTTTTTACACATGGTGTGTGGGTGCCTGGAATGCACTGCCCATGGTGGTTGTTAAGGCTGATACACTAGTGGCATTTAAGAGGCTTTTGGATAGGAACGTGGATATGCAGAGATTGGAGCGATATGATTTGTGTGCAGTCACAGGAGATTAGTTTAACTGGACATCATGCTCAGCACAGACATTGTGGGCCAAAGAGCCTATTCCTGTGTTGTACCATTCTATGTATATGGCAGGGTTTTGCAGAATGGAAGAAATCCATGGCAACGGGGGATGCCACTTTGGCCCATGGTCTTTGGACTACCTGAAATTTGCTATTCTAATATCTTGTACTTCCAAGATTTCAAACCACAGTCTTGTAAGATATGGCTCGGACAAGTCTACTGGAAATACAATTGGGCAGTTAGACATTCTGCGAGCTCTGTGCGAAACAAAAATACCCAACTCTGTGCAAAACAAAAATACTCTGCAGCTTCCACCTATTTACTGTCTTTAACCTACACCTCAAGTTATTGCATGCTCCACAAAGGGGAATAAACTCTTCTCTAGAGTACTGTCTGAATGAGACCACAAGCAAATTGGACGAACAGCATATTTAACTTGGGCAGCTTACAACCCAGAGGCTGATTACTCATGAATGTTGATTACTCTAACTTCAAATAACCCCTGCATGCCCTCTCTTTCCCCATCGCCTCCCCGACCCTAGTCCTACTACTTCCACGGTTCGCATCTCTCTATCGCTCTCATTATCTCCTCGTCCCCAACCAACAATGGGCTATTATGGGCTCCACCCTTCCACGGTCATCAATTGCCGACCCTGATTTATTCTGACCTTTTTCCTATCTCTGGCTTCACCCCCCTCTCTACTTGCAGACTGAGGAAGGGTCTCGAGCCGAAACATTTTTTTCCAGAGATGCTGCCTGTCCCGCTGAGTTACTCGAATATTTTGTGTCTATCTTCAGCATAAACCAACATTTGCAATTCCTTCCTACACATCAATCCTTCTTTAATCAGGTTTTCCAGGTCTTTCAAGATATGTTGCACCAAAAGGCTTGTTTAACTTTCGTGATATAATTACGTTGTTCGATTTAGCCACAAGTTTTGGTGACAATTCCCCCCCCCCCCCAAATGTCTTTGAGCAAATGAGTCCATAAGTGTGGACTCAGCAGGTCAGGCAGCATCTGTGGACGGTAGACACAAAATGCTGGAGTAACTCATCAGTTCAGGCAGCCTCTCTGGAGAACAGAAATGGGTGACGTTTCGGCTCGAGACCCTTCTTCAGATTGAGAGTCAGGGGACAGGGAAACGAGATATAGAAGGTACATAGAACGAATGAATGAAAGATATGCAAAACGCATCAATGATCAAGGAAAGTGGAGCCCACAATGGTCCATTGTTGGCTGTGGGCCTGGTGATAACGAGTTGTACACACACAGTGTAACTCAACAGGATCACAGTGAAACTAGTACGACGACTCGGTTGGGGGAGAGACGGAGAGAGAGAGGGGATGCAAGAATTACTTGAAGTTCGGGAAATCAGTATTCATACCACTGTGGTGTAAGCTGCCCAAGTGAAATATGAGGTTGTTGTTCCTCCAATTTACGCCCAAGGGAATCGACAGATGATGTTGTGGGTTGGAAACATTGCCTGTCCATTCCTTCCGCAGATGCTGCCTGACCCGCTGAGTTATTCAAGCACTTTGTGTCTATCCTACTGTACAATAGTTTAGCAGCCCAACTAATTCCCCCTCCTCACCCACCTCAGTGCAGGGTCAGGTAGACCTGGTGTGGTTTTTGTCAAGATCGGTGAATAATGTTCAAATTACCACAAGGTTTCAACAGACAATAGACAATAGGTGCAGGAGTAGGCCATTTGGCCCTTCGAGCCAGCACCGCCATTCAATGTGATCATGGCTGATCATCCCCAATCAGTACCCCGTTCCTGCCTTCTCCCCATATCCCCTGACTCTGCTATTTTTAAGAGCCCTATCTAGCTCTCTCTTTAAAGCATCCAGAGAACCTGCCTCCACCGCCCTCTGAGGCAGAGAATTCCACAGACTCACCACTCTCTGTGAGAAAAAGTGTTTCCTCGTCTCCGTTCTAAATGGCTTACTCCTTATTCTTAAACTGTGGCCCCTGGTTCTGGACTTCCCCAACATCGGGAACATGTTTCCTGCCTCTAGTGTGTCCCAGCCCTTAACAATCTTATATGTTTCACCTTGTCCATCTTAGAATGATTTGGATGAAATAATTGAAAATGAAAAATCAATTGCAGTTCTGCAGGAAACTGGCCTCGTGGTGTGAGCGGAGTGGATGAGAGAGTGGGATAGTAAAGAACTAATGTGAATGGGTGATCGATGATCGGTGTGTACTCGGTGGGCCGAAGGGCCTGTTTTCATGCCGCATTTCTAAATTGAGCAAAACTAAATGATGAATTAAATGTCCGGTTCAAATAGCTTGTACATAGAACAGTGCAGAAAAAACACTGAGTGCTGAAGTAACTCAGCGGGCCAGGGAGCATCTCTGGAGCATCATCATGGATAGGTGACGTTTCAGGTGAGGACCCTTCTTCAGACTAATTCCAACCCGAAACATTGACTACCTGTATCCTCTAATGATGCTGCCGCCTGACCTACTGAGTTACTCCAGCATGTTGTTTCTTATGTAAAACAGCATCTGCAGTTCCAAGTGTCTCCAGAGCCAGAGGGGTGTAGCAAGGGGTGGCACGGTGGCGCAGCGGTAGAGTTGCTGCCTCACAGCGCCTGAGACCCGGGTTCGATCCTGACTACGGGTGCTGTCTGTATGGATTTTTGTACGTTCTCCCCGTGACCTGCGTGGGTTTTCTCCGGGTGCTCCGGTTTCTTCCCACACTCCAAAGACATACAAGTTTATAAGCTAACCGGCTTGGTAAAATTGTAAATTGTCCCTGGTGTGTGGAGGATAGCGTTAGTGTGCGGGGATCGCTGGTCTGGCGCGGACTCGGTGGGCCAAAGGCCTTGTTTCTGTGTTGTTTCTTGAAACTAAATGAAACAGAATTTACAGCACATGGACAGGCCATTCGGCCCACAATGTCCATGTCATACCATGATAAACTATTCTCGTCTGCCTGTACATGATCCATATCCCTTCATTCCTTGCACATCCATGTGCCTATCCAAAAGCCTCTGAAATGCCACTTCAGTATCTTCCTCCACTATCACCCCTTCCGGGCACCCGCCACCGCCTGACGTAAATTAAAAAACTAGACTAAATGGGACCCGTTGTCCACCTCTCCACCAATTGCAATAATGGTGGCCAGTGGGGAGGAGAGTGGGCTTTCTGGAGCGCTAGTATGGGTGTTGTGGGCCGAATGGACTGGTTTCCAGAGGGCTAGTATGGACATTGTGGGCCAAATTGTTTCTTGGGCTGGCAGCTCAGTCACTCAGGCCTGGTGGGCTGGCAGCTCAGACACTGCCAGAAATTCTGCCCAAAACAGGTGTGAGACTGTGAGAGAGAGAAGGGGGAGAGGGTGGAGTATCAATTTTAGACATTTTTCATCTTTTTCTGCAGATCACAGCAATGAAGGAGGAAAGTCTCTCCTGACTTGGATCTCACAGGGAGCCAATGAAGGGAGGGGGGAAATACTGGGGTGAGGTTTAATACTTGCAGGGGGAATATTTACTGATGGGCTAAAGGGACTCCTCCTGGGCTAGTACAGGCCTGTGGACCGAAGGGGGTCTTTAAACAAAATCTGAGTGAAATCTCAGTGAAAGGCAATTTTTCTGGAATTTTCCTGGCCTGGCACAGGCCTTTTGGGCCAAAAATGATCATCCTTGGCTAATATAGGCATTTGGGGAAAAGGGGACTGGTTTCTCGGCTAAAAGGGGCCTTATGGGCCGAAATTAGTGGTTTCAGGCAGGCCAAACAACTCATTTCATTTCCATTTAAATTTCAAGCACAGGGCAGGCCAAACAACTAATTTCATTTCCATTTCCATTGCCATTTCAAGCACAGGGCAGGCCAAACAGCTCATTGCATTTTCATTTCATTTCCATTTCCATTGCAGTTTCAAGCCCAGGGCAGGCCAAACAGCTCATTGGATTTTCATTTCATCTCCATTTCCATTGCAGTTTCAAGCACAGGGCAGGCCAAACAGCTTATTGCATTTTCATTTCATTTCCATTGCAGTTTCAAGCACAGGGCAGGCCAAACAACTCGTTGCATTTTCATTTCATTTCCATTTCCATTGCAGTTTCAAGCACAGGGCAGGCCAAACAGCTCATTAGATTTTCATTTCATCTCCATTTCCATTGCAGTTTCAAGCACAGGGCAGGCCAAACAGATCATTGCATTTTCATTTCATTTCCATTTCCATTGCAGTTTCAAGCACAGGGCAGGCCAAACAGCTCCTTGCATTTTCATTTCATTTCCATTGCAGTTTCAAGCACAGGGCAGGCCAAACAACTCATTGCATTTTCATTTCATTTCCATTTCCATTGCAGTTTCAAGCACAGGGCAGGCCAAACAGCTCATTGCCTTTTCATTTCATTTCCATTTCCATTGTAGTTTCAAGCACAGGGCAGGCCAAACAGCTCATTGCATTTTCTTTTCATTTCATTTCCTTTTCCATTGCAGTTTCAAGCACAGGGCAGGCCACACATCTCATTTCATTTTCACTAAGGGCAAGTACATTGCAGACTCACAGTTCAGTAGATGCACAGTTCAGTTGACTCAGAGTTGTGGCCTCTCCCTCACGATCTTCCAGAGTGACTGACTCGCGTCCAGGCATCCGGGGTTTTATAGTCCTGCCCTCCCCCCCCCCGACGGGCGTTACCTTCATCATGGTGATTGACAGGCGAGAGGACCAATCAGCTGATCTCAAGATTTTTTAAACACGCATTACTTTTTAATTTTTCATCGATCGGAAAAATCCTCAGGGCTGCCTCAGCGGAGGAGGACTGTGAGTAAGATGGCCACAAATCTTAGCGATACAGGGTAGCGTTTTTTCTAAAATCAATATACAGCGCAGACAGGAAGTGGTAAAGTTGAGACTTTTAGTTATATAGATAAAAAATAAAGCCCTGCACGTCTTGTTTGAACTTTGACCCTCTCGTCACAAAGTAATGCCCATTAGACCTTGACGTTTCCAACCTGTGGGAAAGGTTCTGACTGTCTACGCCATCTCTGCCCCTCATAATATTATATACTTCTATCAGGTCAGGAGGGGAGATCTTATAGAGGTGCACAAAATCATGGGAGGAATAGATCGGGTAGATGCACAGAGTCTTTTCCCAGAGTAGGGGAATCGGGGACCAGAGGACATAGGTTCATGGTGAAGGGGAAAAGATTTAATAGGAATCCGAGAGGTAACTGTTTCACACAGGGGGTGGTGGGGTGCATGGAACAAGCTGCTGGAGGAGGTAGTTGAGGCTGAGACTATCCCATCTATGACTCTAGGTCACCCCTCAACCTGTGGTGTTGCGGAGAAAACAATCCAACTTCCTCTCTGCCCGTCCCCCACCCTGGTCGTTGTACTCTCGTCCAGTTGAGTTCCTCTGTCTGTTTACTCGTTATCTCTTCTCTTACAGCCGACAATGGCCCCTTGTACGCCCCACATTTCCTTGATTATCGTGGCTTTTTGCATACAGTATCTTCCGTTCATTTCTCCCAAGTACCATCTATATCCCTCGATTCCCTCTCACATGACTCTCAGTCTGAAGAAGGGTCTCGACCCGAAACGTCACCCGTTACTTTTCAGCAGAGATGCTGCCTGACCCGCTGAGTTACTCCAGCCTTTTGTGTCCGTCTTGGGTTTAAACCAGCGTCTGCAGTTCCTCCCTACACGACTTCTCCCAACCTCTCCTTGCAGCTAATATCCCTCAGATCCAGGCAGCATTTTGGCACATGTGTTTGTTTATTAATGTAATTATTCTTGATACCTGAACTGAATCTGGGCATCTGCCCGAGTAAAACCTTGGCTTTTGAACACGTCAAATCATACTGATTCAAACAGAATGCAGTCTCTTGGGGAAAGAATATCAATGAATATTGGACTGGAAAACCATGAGTATTCTAACCAAAGTATTTCTACAGTACTGAATGGGTTATAAGTTTTTTTTAACCAAAAAGGACACAAAGTGCAGGAGCAACTCGGTGTTTAAGAAAGAACCGCGGATGCTGGAAAAATCGAAGGTAGACAAAAATGCTGGAGAAACTCAGTGGGTGAGGCAGCATCTATGGAGCGAAGGAATAGGTGATGTTTCGGCTCGAGACCCTTCTTCCGACTCAGTGGGTCAGGCAGCATCTCTGGGTATGGATGGGTGAGGTTTTGGGTTGGGAACCTTCTTCAGATTGACTGTAGGGGTGGGAGAAGGCATTATTATGAACACATAGATACAAACTGCTGGAGTAGTAGCAATGTTACAAAATTTTGAGATTTTAAAAATAAAGTCTGCAATTTATCCCATCAGATAAAGCATAAAAAGAAGTTTAATTTGACACTTAATTCACTTTCATATCTTCAGTATTAAAAAAGTTATGGCCATTATCATACTCGGCAATTAGCATCTTGTTCCCTATTGCTTTTCCATTGACTTAACACAAAAGCTGTGATCGAGGACAGTTAAAAGCCCATAACTTTCTTAAAAATTATGATAACTGAAAGAAATTTTCAGTTATTATAGATTGAAGCATTCTGAAACAAATATGAAACAATCTTACTTCGAAGACATGAAAGTAAAGCATATAATTAGTTAGTTACCTAATTGTAGCTAATTACAAAATTCAATTACTAGATCTAAACATCTATCAATTTCTTAAGAATAGATTAACATTTTTAAATAGCCTAAGTGTCCAAATAACATTCACACAATAATTCACAATATAACATAATTTTTAAATCTAATTTTCATGAATTTACAGGCCAAATGGAAGGAATTGAATGTTTAATACCTGTAAATTAATGGGGATTTAATTCATCTTGCGAGTGAGAATTTCTGGAACGCGATCTTTTGGAACGTTCATTTGCGATGAATTTAACCCCGTATTGGCATGAAAAATACTGCCGTTAATTCGGGGAATAAAATCACCGTGTCGCATGAAAAAATGTGAATTAAAGGCTTCTTAAGA
Source organism: Malacoraja senta (assembly GCA_038087875.1). Taxonomy (NCBI): domain Eukaryota; kingdom Metazoa; phylum Chordata; class Chondrichthyes; order Rajiformes; family Rajidae; genus Malacoraja; species Malacoraja senta. The sequence goes on from CM075978.1 coordinate 191,484,215, forward strand.
AGCACTTTTATACATTTAAAGAAACCACTTTCGTTTACCTGCCATCAAGTCCGTGCCGACCAACGACCCCCGCACGCTAACACTGTCCTATACATTGGAGACAATTTTTACTATTTATTTATTTTGCCGAAGATAAGTAACCTGCAAACCTGTTCGCCTTTGGAGTGTGAGAGGAAACCAGAGCACCCGGAGTAAACCCAAGCAGGTCACTGGGAGAACGTACAAACTCCGTACAGACAGTGCCCGTAGTCAGGATCGAACCTGGGTCCCTGGCGCTGTGAAGCAGCAACTCTTACCGCTGCGCCACCATGCTAACCCATGACAAAAGGACGTAATGTGCTGGACTACCTCAGTAGGTCAGGCAGCATCTCAGGAGAACATGGATAGGTAACTTTTAAGGTCGGGAGTCATAACCTGCTTCAGACTGACTGTAGGGGGGGGTGTGATGGGGTGAAAAGGGGGAGAGGTCATATCCTTTCCTTGCTCCTCTACCCTTTCCCCCACCACGACAATCAGTCTGAAGAACAGTCTCAACTCAAACATCACTTATCCATGTTCTCCAGAAATGTTGCCCGACCCGCTGAGTTACTCCAGTACTTTGCCTTCTTTTGTCTATTAACCAGCATCTACTGTTCTTTATTTCTACTTATTCAGATATGGGTTACATGTTGTCGAAGTTTATGGATTAATGATATATTAACGCAACCTTCTATGCTCAGTAATGACACAAAATGCTGGAGTAACTCAGTGATGGGACAGACAGCACCCCTGGAGAGAAGGAAAGGGTGACGTTTCCCTTCTTCTGACTCAAACGTCACCCATTCCTTCTCTCCAGGGGTGCTGTCTGTCCCATCACTGAGTTACTCCAGCATTTTGTGTCTATCTTTGGTGTAAACCAGCATCTGCAGTCCCTTCCTGCACATTTCCACGCTGAGTTTTGTCTTGCCAGGCGGTTGTGACTCCATTTTACTATTGCTGCATCTTTGCTTTAGCTGAGAGATACAGCACGGAAACAGGCCTTTCGGCCCATCGAGTCCACACTGACCAGCGACCCCCCCCCCCCCATACTAATGCCATCCCACACCAGGGAGAATGTTTACATTTAAACCAAGCCAATTAACCTACAAACCTGGCGTGTGGGAGGAAACCGGAGCACCCGGAGAAAACCCACGCAGTTCACGGGGGAGAACGTGCAAACTCCGTACAGATAAGCATCCGTGGTCGGGATGGAACTGTAGGCACTGTGGGGCAGCAACTCTACCGCTGCGCCACCGCAACGCCCCTTCTCTACATTAAGAAACCACAGTAAATAGCGCAGTTGTAAAGTCCCTTTGATTTTGATGTTGGCTGCTGTCTGGTGTTGTCAGTTAGCAGACGAAACACTACTGCTGTTTGTAGTGACTGTAACTGGCTTGCTGCTCGAAGCACAAGAGCAGAACACACAGCTTGTTTCTTTGTGATTGAAAGAGGTTCAGGCCCTGCTAGGTAACTGGCTGTGACCGACCGGTAAGGCCCTGGACATATGGTACAGTAAATGATTTGTATTTACAGTACTGCCAGGCCTGGGTATCATGTTTCCTGAAGGCAGTGTTTCGTAACAGTGGCCAGTTTGTATTCCCAGTTCTCCTTTCTGCGTGCCATGTCTCTGTATCCAGCTACTGAGGCAGCCATTATCCTTTACAAATCATTGCATCTGTTGTCTTCTCGGGTTACAGTTGACAAAGGATTGGGCCTCAACTACCAACTTGCTCAGTTACCACCTCACTTGTTTGTTGGCTGCCTGTCCAAATATGGCAGAAATTATTAATTTTTGTACGGTTACTGTATTATAATTCCAAATATCCATACAGGTTTATTAGAATAATAATATGGGTCGGTGGCATTTAGTTTCCATTTCCTGCAAGTGCAGTTGATATGTTTAACAGTGCAGGAAGGAACTGCAGATGCTGGTCTAAATCGAAGATAGACACAAAATGCTGGAGCAACCCAGCGGGACAGGCAGCATCTCTGGAGAGAAGGAATGGGTGTTCTATATCTCTCTATATCATCGTCTATATCTCTCGTTTCCCTCTCCTCTGACTCTCAGTCTGAAGAAGGGTCTCGACCCGAAACGTCACCCACTCCTTCTCTCCAGAGATGCTGCCTGTCCCGCTGAGTTGCTCCAACATTTTGTGTCTATCTTTGATACATTTAACTATTTACTTGATGTTTTGATGTCTGAAGAAGGGCCTTGACCCAAAACATCAAATATTCCTTTACTCCAGAGATGCTGCCTGTCCCGCTGAGTTACTCCAGCTTTTTGTGTCAATCTTTGGTTAAACCAGCATCTGACGTTCCTTCCTACATGTTTAATGTTTGGGAATGGTTCAGGATGCTGGTTGCTATGCATTTGCCTTTGGTTGCCTTGGTTTCCAGTCCCATTTTGTCATTTAACCCAAATCTAGTTTTCTGCAAAGTTGCAATGCAATGAGAATTATCTTTTCACAATCGCAAATGCTCCTAAGGATTGTCAGAATACTGATCAGAGCGCATTTGGAAACTTGCAGGCTGATGGTGCGAAAAATGCACTTTAGTGCTGCTTGTTTTAGTTTAGAGATACAGCGCGGAAACAGGCCCTTCGGCCCACCGAGTCCGCACCGACCAGCGTCCTCACTATCCTACTCACTAGGGACAATTTACAATTTTCACTGAAGCCAATTAACCTACAAACCTGCACGTCCTTGGGGAGTGTGTGATGAAACCGGCGTACCCGAGGACAACCCACGCAGGTCACGAGGAGTACATCGAAACTCCGTACAGACAGCACCCATAGTCAGGATCGAACCCGGGTCTCTGGCGCTGTAAGGCAGCAACTTTACCGCTGCGCCACCGTGCCGACTTTGATCAGACGCCTGTTTGAGCAGAGATACGTCATGCTGATGTGGCGGCTTCTAGCATTAGTACACGGAAACTACAGCATTTGCAACGTTCTGCAATCCATGTTGCTTGATCGACTGGCTCCAAACGCAACAGAAACTTCCGCCGTTCACCCTGTGCACTTAGAGCGTGGTGATGCTGCCTCACGATGCCCGAGACCCAGGCTCGATCCTGAACTCGGGTCTAGTCTGTGTGTGGAACCTGTACGCTCTCCCAGATCCCAAAGACGTGCAGGGTTTGTAGCTTAATTGTTCTCTGTTAATGGATTGCCCCGCGTGTGTAGGGAGTGGATGAGAAAGTGGGGTCGCATAGAACGAGTGATCGATGGTCGCCATGGACCCGGTGGGCTGAAGGGTCTGTTCCCATGCTGTGTCTGTACAGAATCCATGGGATTTTGCTCCACAGTGCAAAGTAATTTAATTCCTAAATTACGTTTCTGAACATAAATTACAATATTACAAAAAAAATGTGCAATTAATAGTTAACAGAAGAACTCCGGCTATTACTCTTGGCTATAGAGGTGGATGGGAAAGGTAAAGGAGTCATATAACATTTCTATATCTGAGGAAAAAAAAAAATTACATTTACCAAGCCAATTAGCCTACATACCTCCATGTCTTTGAAGTGTAATGCAAGGCATGAATGTCACTCTACCTAGGCACCAATGAACCATAAAATAAGGCAAATAAGGATAGCGCGTGTTCTATTAGGTTTACAAATAGTTTACCAGTTTGTAATGTGCATTATCCTATCCAATGACTAAAACAAAAAATCCCAACCTGCAACGTTGCTTATCTATGTCCTCCAGAGATGCTGCCTGACCTGCTGAGTTATTCCAGTCCTTTCTGTTCTTGGCATAAATAAAATGTCCACATTAGAAATAGTTTATTTATCAGTAAAGTGTATTATCCAATTCTTTATTTTTAAAGTACACAAAAATAATATGAATTATATCACAGCACCTTGATAATGAAGTGAACTCGTTAGCGAATTACATTTGGTTTTTATTTTTGTGTAACAAACGCCCAAGTTATGGACATTTTTTTAAAAAGAGGAACATCTGTGAATTTCATATCTACAGATAAACAGATTTGCTATCTCACTTTTTTCTCGCACACTGTCTCTCCGCCAGTGGAAATAACAGAAATTAGAAGTAAAGTGCGATATTTTAGTTGGGAAATATCTTTAAACCTAATTATTTCTTCTATGTAAAGCACTATGTGAATCATTTTTCACGTGAGTTGATTTAAACGTGCTATATAAATAAAATGTACTTACTTTTAAAACGTATTAATGCATTACAACTGATTTTCTTTGGGATATAAATCGTTCTACATCAAATGAAAGGATAATATTTTAATAAGATTGTTTCATAAGTGATAGGAACTGAATTAAGCCATTTGGTCCATCAAGACTACTCCGCCATTCAATCAGAACTTTTTCTTATCCCCTCACCCCATCCCGGTTTCCATGGAACCTTCATTATTCCCATGTTGGAAGGAACTGCAGATGCTGGTTTAAACCGAAGATAGCCACAAAAAGCTGGAGTAACTCAGCGGGTCAGACAGCATCTCTGGAGAAAAAGAGCAGGTGAAGTTGTGGGTCGAGACCCTTCTTTCTAAAGAAGGGTCTCAACCGAAAAAGGTTCTGTGTGAGTACAATGTTTCATTAAGGTTCTCCAGTAAACCAGCAGCAGCTTGGGAGTGTGTTTGTCACCTTGTGGAATAGTGGAGGATCATGTTAAGCTTGGTTTTTGCATGTGATAAACACTGATAAGGGATTCCCAGAGTTAATTGTAATGTGCAGTCAGATAATGTACGCAGTTAATACAGGGCAAGAACACCATGTGAAACATCCTGCAAGAATGCCTTGCTATCAAACCTTCTCCATTCTCACTATGTCCAAGAGTGATGTGAAATTTGATTACTATGGGTGTCAGGGGTTATGGGGCGAAGGCAGGTGAATGGGGCTAATAGAGAAAGATAGATCAGCCATGATTGAATGGTGTAGTCTTGATGGACCAAATGGCTTAATTCTGCTCCTATCACTTATGAACATTAAATAATCTTATTAAAATGTTATCCTTTCATTTTATGTATAATTTCTGAAGAAGGGGTCTCGACCTAAACGTCTCCAGAGAAGCTGTCTGACCCGCTGAGTTACTCCAGCTTTTTCTGCCTATCTTCATTATTCCTAGCTGATAGGCTCCACTTCCCTTGCCAATGTTGGTGTTCAGTTTAGATCAGAAAAGGTGAGTGAAAATAGGTCTCTGGATGCTCTCCACTATTGCAGGTTGGTTGTTGTGTGCAGGAAGGAACAGCAGATGCTGGTTTAAACCGAAGATAGACACAAAAAAGCTGGAGTAACTCGGCTTTGGGTCGAGACCCTTCTTCAGACTGGTTAGTGGCTGACAGTCTTTGTGTTTCTACCCAAACATTATTGACTAGAAATTCAATAGCGTAACAGTATTTATGTTGTAGCTTATGGAATTGCTTCTCTTTATTGTCTTTTGTGGTCGTGCTAATGATTGTTTCCCCGGTCAATACTGATCACTTGGGTCAGGCACATCTGGGTTTGAATCAGCCATGCGTCCTTGTTGCAATTTCAGCATCAAATTCCTTTCTTTTTGGCCTTCCCAGCCCAGTACCAGATTAACGCACCAGCTGGATAAGTTAATTAATTCCCTTTTATCCTTCGAGCGGCTTATCCCAATATCCATTCTGCTGGCACCTGATCTAATTTCCCCATCGCTTCCACAGAATGTCAGTCCCAGTTTTCCTTACTCCCTCACCCCCCACCCCCCTCCCCCTCCCCCCCTCCCCCCTCCCCCCCATCCTCCGCAAGAAATTGCAGAGAATTGTGGACGCAGCCCAGACCATCACACAAACCAACCTCCCTTCCATTGACTCCATTTACACCTCGTGCTGCCTCGGCAAGGCCAGCAGCATAATCAAGGACGAGTCGCACCCCGGGCACTCCCTCTCCCCCCCCCCCCCCCCCCTCTCCCATCTGGCAAAAGGTACAGAAGTGTGAAAACGCACACCTCCAGAGTCGGGGACAGTTTCTTAACCAACTGTTGTCAGGCAACTGAATCTTCCTACCACAACCAGAGAGCAGTCCTGAACTACTATCGACCTCATTGGTGACCCTGGGACTATCTTTTTTTGGACTTTACTGACTTTACCTTGCACTAAATGTAATTCCCTTATCATGTATCTGTACACTGTAAATGGCTCGATTGTAATCATGTATTGTCCTTCAGCTGACTGTTTAGCATGCAACATAAGCTTTTCACTCTACCTCGGTACACGTGACAATAAACTTAACTCTCCACTCCTCCTGTTGTTAACTTGGGTCTCGAGGTGCAAGTGAAGTTCTTGACAGAAGAACAATGACTGATCCGTCAACGTTATCCCACGACTGCAATCCAGCTGGCATGTTCATCAACCTTTACATAGGTGATATATGAAATAGCACCCTGGTTCGATCCTGATCGCGGGTGCTGTCTGCACACAGTTTGTGTGTTCTCCCTGTGACTGGGTGGGTTTTTCTCCGGATTCCTCCCACACTCCAAAGATGAGGTTCATTGACTTCTGTAAATTGTCCCTAGTGTGTAGGATAGCACGCGTATATGTGGATCGCTGCTTGGCACGGACTCGGTGGGCTGAAGGGCCTGTTTCCACATTTGTGTACATGAAGAAAACTAAGGACCTGAGGCTGTGGAAACTCTTGTTGGTTGGTTTTTGAGGAGATGAGCTTCCCTTTCCCACTGTTGGGGCGTGCACCTCACGATCATTATCTTTCTCCCTCTCATAATAGTCCCGGATACTAAAAGTGGGATAACATAGATCTTTGTGTAACTGGATGATCGATGGGCAGAAGGGCCATCTCTTGCAGTCTCTTAACTAAATTAAGCTAAGCAGCAACAACTCGTCTGTCAAATTCAGAGTGAGGAATACCCATCACATTCAATGTTTCTCTTTTGAACCTTACTAGCACTTTGTTTAAAGGTTGTTGGCTATCGGTTAATGTGTGATGAGACCAAAAATGTTGCTCCTTCTGATGACAGAAATAATAAGGGTAGACATACCTGAATCTTTGTAAAATCAAGTTTGAAATCTTTTCAGGAAAAATGAAAAGACTTGGTGCCAACTCGGGCGGCATGGTGGCGCAGCGGTAGAGCTGCTGCCTCACAGCGCCAAAGACCCAGGTTCCATCCCGACCACGGGTGCTGTCTGTACGGAGTTTGTACGTTCTCCCCGTGACCTGCGTGGGTTTTCTCCTGGATCTCCGGTTTTCCTCCCACACTCCAAAGACGTACAGGTTTGTAGGTTAATTGGCTTGGTATAAGTGTGAATTGTCCCTAGTGTGTGTTGGATAGTGTCAATGTGCGGAGAATCGCTGGTGGATGAGAACTCGCTGAGCCGAAGGGCCCTGTTTCCGCTCTGTATCTCTAAACTAAACTATTACTCTTTGGTGTTCATGGAATTGTGTGGAAAATAACATTTCACTTCATTTCATTGAGTGCCTGCAGTTCCTTGTGTCTATATTTCACGGAAGCTTAGGTGCAGTTTTTCAAAGCATGCCCTTGTATAATGAAACATGGAGCAACCTGTTTGTATCAGAAACTGGTTGATTGAGTTGCCAGTGTATGTTGAACTCACAGGCACACAAGGCAGGACAGCATTAACATTTACAGAATACACACCACATTTTATTCAAGCCATTTGAAGAGAAAAGCACATTAGTTTTTAGTTTTGAATTTAGAGATACAGTGCGGAACAGGCCCTTTCGGCCCACCGGGTCCGCGCCGACCAGCGATCCCCGCACATTAACACTATCCTATACCCACTAGGGACAATTATTTACATTTACCAAGCCAATTAACCTACATACCTGTACGTCTTTGGAGTGTGGGAGGAAACCGAAGATCTCGGAGAAAACCCATGCAGGTCAATAGACAATATACAATAGGTGCAGGAGTAGGCCATTCGGCCCTTCAAGCCAGCACCGCCATTCAATGTGATCATGGCTGATCATCCCCAATCAGTACCCCGTTCCTGCCTTCCCCCCATATCCCCTGAATGCCATTTTTAAGAGCCCTATCTAGCTCTCTCTTGAAAGCATCCAGAGAACCGGCCTCCACCACCCTCTGAGGCAGAGAATTCCACAGACTCACCACTCTCTGTGAGAAAAAGTGTTTCCTTGTCTCCGTTCTAAATGGCTTACTCCTTACAGGGAGAACGTACAAACTCCGTACAGACAGCGCCCGTGGTCGGGATCGAACCCGGGTCTCCGGCGCTGCATTCGCTGTAAGGCAGCAACTCTACCGCTGCGCCTCCGTGACCGCCCTTTAACATTAATTAAACGAATTGCAGAGAGTTGGATAAGTGAGAAGCTTGATGTAATACCACAATCAGTACTGTGGAAGGAATTAATAATGTAATGAGAAGTGAAAATGGTATTTTTTTCCACAGGAAACAAAAATAAGGCTTCTAAACGGTGTTGCAAATTTTGAACAGAAAAATAAGTGCTCCAGTAACTCAACAGGCCAGGCAGCATGTGTAGGAAGGAACTGCAGATGCTGGTTTACACTGAGGACGGACACAAGATGCTGGTAACTCAGTGGGCCATGCAGCATCTCTGGAGGATAAGGATAGGTGACGTCTCGAGTTGGTACCCTTCTTTGGACTGATTGTCGTGGGATGAGGGGAGAAAGCTGGAAGGGAGGTGTGGGGTGTGACAATGCCAGGCAAGTGATGGGTGGATATACAGGTGAGTGGGGATTGGCAGATGGGTGGACAAAGGCCAGAGATACAAGGAGACAAAAGGGGTGGCACATCGGTAGAGTTGCTGTCTTACAGCGCCAGAGACCCAGGTTCGATCCTGACTGCGGCTGCTGTCTATACGGAGATTGTCCGTTCTCCCCGTGACCTGCGTGGGTTTTCTCCGGGTGTTCCGGTTTCCTCCCACACTCCAAAGACGTACAGGTTTGTAGGTTAATTGGCTTTGGTAAGAATTGTAGTATGTGGGATAGAGTTAGTGTACGGAGTGATCACGAGTCGGCGCTGACTCGGTGTGCCGAAGGGCCTGTTTCTGCATTGTTTCTCTAAACTAAACTAAAAATAGTAAATTTATACCAGGACACATTGTAGGGATAATTTTATGTTTAGGAAACAAACCTTCACTCATGCATTTGACGTTTGGGTGGGATTCCCATCCTGGTCCAGTGTTTAGGTTAGATGTACCACATGGAAACAGGCCCTTCGGCCCACTGCGTCCATGTCGACCATCAATCACCCGTTCACAGGCGTTCAATGTTATCCCGCTTTCTCATCCATTCCTTGCACACCGCGGGAAATTTTCAGAGGGTCAATTAACCGGCAATCCCAGCATGTTTTGTGGAATGTGAAAGGAAACCGGAGCACCCAGAGAAATCCATGCGGTCACAGGGAGAAACGTGCAAACTCCACACAGACTGCATCCGAGGTCGGGATCGAACCTGGGTCTAAACTAACGAAAGCTTTTCACTGTATCTCGGTCCATATGACAATAATAAACCAATATCCAATGCCAACTTAGTAGCTTTCAATATCAAAAGCTCTGTCACCTCAGAGATAGAACACGAGGTTTGATGATCCAGCATTAAGGACGGTGTTTGTTGCCAGTCGCAGTGCCAGGGTTTAGAATAGTTTTTCATTCTTCATAACTGTACTAATTTGACAGCAACACTCTGGTTGTTTAGCCTTGAAATGATGGATGTCAGGATGGTTAAAAGCAAGGTAGACGTTAGTGTTCCGGGCATGGGATATTGAAGAGAATCTCTTCACTAGGACTTTATTCCTTGGAGCACAGAAGGATGCGGGGAGGTCTTATAGAGATGTATAAGATAATGAGTGGAATAGTTAGGGTAAATGCACATAATCTTTTATCCATGGTAGAGGAATCAAGTAGCAGAGGGTATAGGTTTAAGGTGAAGGGGGTGAAGATTTAGTAAGCACCTGGATAGGCAACTTTCCTTTAAAACATGTATTTATTTATTTATTACACAAAGGGTGGTGGGTGAATGGAACAAGCTGCCAGAGGAAATGTTGCAGATGCTGGTTTAAACCAAAGATAAACACAAAATGCCGGAGTAACTCAGCGGGACAGGCAGCATCTCTGGAGAGCAGGAATGGATGACGTTTCGGGTTGAGACCTTTCTTCAGACCGAATCAGGGGACAGGGAGATACAGAGATAAGGAAGTGCGAGGTGTGAAAACGTGACAAGGGGGATAGAGATCAAGGAAGATGTAGAATAGATCATTGTTAGCTAGGAGAAGGTGACAACAAAGCAGGCAGAGATAAAATGTAATCTGGGACAGTCAGACTGGCCAGAGATCTGGGAAGGGGAGAGGGATGGAGAGAGAGGGAAAGCAAGGGTTGCTTGAAGTTAGAGAAGTCAATATTCATACCGCTGGGGTGTAAGCTGCCCAAGTGAAATATGAGGTGGTATTGCTCCAATTTGCGCTGGGCCTCACTCTGACAATGGAGGAGGCCCAGGGCAGAAAGGTCAGCGTGGGAATGGGAGGGGGAGTTAAAGTGTTTAGCAACCGGGAGATCAGGTAGGTTTAGGCGGACTGAGCGGAGGTGTTCAGCGGAGTTAGTTAAGATAGATACTATCACAAAGTTAAAAAAAACATTTGGACAGGTACGTGGAAAGGATGGGTTTAGAGGGCCAAACGCGGGCAGGTGAGACTAGTGTAGATGGAACATGTTGGTCGGTGTGGGAAAGTTGGACCGAAGGGCCTGTTTCCCTGCTGTATGACTGTGACTCTCACTAACATGTAGCTTTAAGGAGGGCTTCGCCATTTACTTAGCTAAACAACAGTAGCAAGTCAAATCAGACTGACCACAAATGAGGTCAAAAGTACCCAATAGCTTGAAACCCCCCCAAGTCTTAATTGAAGGGGAAATCTCTTTCAATGCACTTCTTTACTTGAAATACAGCATAGCAACAGGCCATTTGGCCCATCGAGTCCACACTGACCATCCATCACCCGATCACACAAGTTCCACTCTCTCCCATTTTCTCATCCGCTCCCTGAAGAGAGGCTGATCAACCTACAAACCCGCACGTCTTTGGGATGTGGGAGGAAACCGGAGCCCGCACAGGGAGAACGTGCAAACTCCACGCGGACAGCACCCGAGGTCGGGATCAAATCAGGGCCACTGCTGCTGTGAGGCAGCAACTCTACCAGTTGTGCCACTATGAAGACTATCTGCTAGATTTGCTACTTAATATGCTAGTGGGTTAATCAAGCAATCTTGTCGGAATCTATGTAGGGACATCAAATCTCAGAAACACCCCACAAGTCGGGCACAATGGCCTTAAAGGCCTGTGTCACGAGTCTGCGGTCATTGGCGGCGAAACGGGAAGAATCTGCCGCCATAGACCGCGCACTCGTGAGAACGCACAATTCCGGGGCCGTGCGGCGTTGTTCCCAACACCGCACGGTGCTAAAATAAAACCTACACTGTTTAAAACTATATTCCTACTGCACAGCCTCCACCAGTGATGCACGAGTGCGGCACGGCCGCCCACACGGGCCGCCGCCAGTGTGGCTCGAGCGCCGTGCGTCGAACTTCCACTGCCACAGCCTCCGCCAGTGAGGCACGTGTACGGCACAGCCGCAGGCACAGCCCCCGCTACAGCGCAGCGATCAGGACGGCCGCCGACACAGCCGCCGCTCGTGAGTCACGTGCGGCGGGCCGACGTCATCGCAGTCGGCCCGCCCTTTTTTTTACTTACCGCAAGCACGTGGGACCAGCCGTATTTAAATCACTCGGCCCCCGCGCAGCATCCGTGCGGCGCTCCCGTGGCATAGACTCGGCGCTCTCGCCGTTGCCGTGCGGTCCACTCTACAGGCGAAGCCGCGCTTCACCGCCGATGACCGCAACAACGTAAGACAGAGCCTGTTAGATACAGAGGAATCTCAAACGGGTTTTTGGCACCGAACATGATGCCCATCAAACCTGTATTAATAAATAAGCCCATCTTGGACCCTGGAAACAAGTGACTCTGAGTCCAGAGTCTAACTCTGAAAGATTGAAATTGTGAGAGAGACATAGTGAGTTATTGAAAGTGTGATAGGTACTCTGACATAGCAAGGAAGGACATTCTTGCTATTGAGGGGGTGCAGCGTAGGTTCACAAGGTTAATTCCCGGGATGGCGTGACTGTCATATGCTGAGAGAATAGACAATAGACAATAGACAATAGGTGCAGGAGTAGGCCATTTGGCTCTTCGAGCCAACACCGCCATTCAATGTGATCATGGCTGATCATCCCCAATCAGTACCCCGTTCCTGCCTTCTCCCCATATCCCCTGACTCCGCTATTTTTAAGAGCCCTATCTAGCTCTCTCTTGAAAGCATTCCAGAGAACCTGCCTCCACCACCCTCTGACGTATAAGATTATTAAGGGTTTGGACACGCTAGAGGCAGGAAACATGTTCCCGATGTTGAGGGAGTCCAGAACCAGGGGCCACGGTTTAAGAATAAGTGGTAAGCCATTTAGAACGGAGATCAGGAAACACATTTTCACACAGAGAGTTGTGAGTCTGTGGAATTCTCTGCCTCAGGTGGAGGCCGGTTCTCTGGATACTTTCAAGAGAGAGCTAGATAGGGCTCTTAAAGATAGCGGAGTCAGGGGATATGGGGAGAAGGCAGGAACGGGGTACTGATTGGGGATGATCAGCCATGATCACATTGAATGGCGGTGCTGGCACGAAGAGCCAAATGGCCTACTCCTGCACCTATTGTCTATTGTCTATTGTCTATTCTCTCAGCATATGACAGTCACGCCATCCCTGGAATTAACCTTGTGAACCTACGCTGCACCCCCTCAATAGCAAGAATGTCCTTCCTTGCTATGTCAGAGTACCTATCACACTTTCAATAACTCACTATGTCTCTCTCATAATTTCAATCTTTCAGAGTTAGACTCTGGACTCAGAGTCACTTGTTTCTGTTGTCTATAAAAGATTGCTAAAGGATTTGCATAGAAAAAGGGTTGAACATTATTTAAAAATATTCATGTTTCTTTATTCCCCCATACGGTGAAACCATTCACCAAATTAATGAGCCCGCTGCCAATTTTTTGGATGTCCACTGCTCTTTTATTATGATGTCCACAATGACTGCTTTTTTAGAAACATAGAAACATAGAAAATAGGTGCAGGAGTAGGCCATTCGGCCCCTCGAGCCTGCACCGCCATTCAATATGATCATGGCTGATCATCCAACTCAGTATTCCGTACCTGCCTTCTCTCCATACCCCCTGATCCCTTTAGCCACAAGGGCCACATCTAACTCCCTCTTAAATATAGCCAATAAACTGGCCTCAACTACCCTCTGTGGCAGAGAGTTCCAGAGATTCACCACTCTTTGTGTGAAAAAGTTTTTCCTCATCTCGGTCTTAAAGGATTTCCCCCTTATCCTTAAGCTGTGACCCCTTGTCCTGGACTTCCCCAACATCGGGAACAATCTTCCTGCATCTAGCCTGTCCAACCCCATAAGAATTTTGTACGTTTCTATAAGATCCCCTCTCAATCTCCTAAATTCTAGCGAGTATAAGCCAAGTCTATCCAGTCTTTCTTCATATGAAAGTCCTGACATCCCAGGAATCAGTCTGGTGAACCTTCTCTGCAATCCCTCTATGGCTATAATGTCCTTCCTCAGATTTGGAGACCAAAACTGTACGCAATACTCCAGGTGTGGTCTCACCAAGACCATGTACAACTGCAGTAGAACCTCCCTGCTCCTATACTCAAATCCTCTTGCTATGAAGGCCAACATACCATTCGCTTTCTTCACTGCCTGCTGCACCTGCATGCCTACTTTCAATGACTGGTGTACCATGACACCCAGGTCTCGCTGCATCTCCCCATTCCCTAATCGGCCACCATTTAGATAATAGTCTGCCTTCCCGTTTTTGCCACCAAAGTGGATAACCTCACATTTATCCACATTATACTGCATCTGCCAAACATTTGCCCACTCACCCAGCCTATCCAAGTCACCTTGCAGTCTCCTAGCATCCTCCTCACAGCTAACACTGCCCCCCAGCTTAGTGTCATCCGCAAACTTGGAGATGTTGCTTTCAATTCCCTCGTCCAGATCATTAATATAAATTGTAAATAGCTGGGGTCCCAGCACTGAGCCTTGCAGTACCCCACTAGTCCTGCCATTGTGAAAAGGACCCGTTTACTCCTACTCTTTGCTTCCTGTTTGCCAGCCAGTTCTCTATCCACATCAATACTGAACCCCCAATACCGTGTGATTTAAGTTTGTATCCTAATCTCTTATGTGGTACCTTGTCAGAAAGCCTTCTGAAAGTCCAGATACAACACATCCACTGGTTCTCCCCTATCCACTCTACTGGTTACATCCTCGAAAAATTCTATAAGATGCTTTGTGGGCATGTGGTGTGAAGTTCCATCAGTTGTTTAGTTTTTTAGTTTCGAGATACAGCGCAAAAACATGTCCCTTCGGCCCACCGAGTCCGCACCGACCAGCTATCCCCACCCACTAACACTATCCTATACGCCAGGGACAATTAGAAATGTTTTTATTTAAATAACAAGCCAATTAACCAACAAACCTGCACGTCTTTGGAGTGTGGGAGGAAACCGAAGATCTCGGAGAAAATCCACGCAGGTCACGGGGTGAACATACAGACAAGCACCCGTAGACAGGATCGAACCCGGGTCTCTGGCGCCGTAAGGCAGTAGCTCTACCTCTGCGCCACCGTGCTGCCTAATTTGCTTGTTATTAAATCAGATAATATTATACATGAATATAATCGCACCATATACAGGTACTGCAGGAGGTACAAAGAGAAAAATAGTATTGTGCAGAATATAATATCGGAGTTGATCCCTGCCTGGGATCACTCCAACCACGGCCTGCGGACTTTACCATTGTGAGCTCGCAGTCTTGGGAGAGGCCTAGTCGGGAGCTCCAACGTCGCGGAAGGTTCGACCAGCCCTGACCCGGGGTCCGATCGCCAGCGCGGGGGAGCTGACGTCCCCCCCCGATGCGGGAGCTTGATCGGGCCCAAACTCCACCGGCTATGGGAGTCAAGATCGTCCCGTCAACAGAGGGCTCGAGACCCCCAACCGTGGGAGAGCAAAGGGAAGAGATTTGAACTTTTCTTCCCCTTCCATCACAGTGAGGAATGTGGAGGAGTCACTGTGGTGATGTTTATGTTAAAATGTGTTTTGTGTGTTCCGTTGCTTTTTATTTGCAAATGAAATTCCTCGTATGATGCAAAAACATACTTGGCTAATAAAGTATTATTGTGATTGTGATTGATTGTGAATATAGTATTTCAGTATTGCTACTGTTATATTTCAAAAGAAAAAGTCCAATGTCCACATCAAGGTAGGTTGGAAGATTAGGACTGTACCTTAGCTTAATGGAGGACTGTTCAGAAGTCAGAAAACACAGGGGATGCAACTGTTCCACATTCAGGCAGTGCATGCTTTCAAGCTTTGCTCTCTTCTGCCCAAAATGAGCAAGGAGAAGTGGAAATGATCAGGGCGATTAAGTTGGTCGCTTTCCCGAGGCAGCATGAAGTACAATTGGAAGTTTGTAATTAAAAAGGAACTGCAGATGCTGGTTTATGCCAAAGATAGACACAGAGCGCTGGAGTAACTCGATGGGTCAGGCAGCATCTCTGGAGAAAATGGATTGGTGACGTTTCCGGTCGGGACCTTTCTTCAGACTGATTGTAGTTGGGGGAGTGGAGGGGAAAACTGGAAGCAAAAACAAAAGGACAAATCGGGGCCGGCAACGGATGACCTTGGGCAAGGAGGTTCCCCGATAGGCAGATTGTTGGATAGAGAACAGTGTGAGCTCTCCTTCCTTGCCTTTCCTCTTTGCCCATGTGTCGGCAGTGTCTGAACTGCGACTGTGAAACCAAGTGAAGTTTCTTAATCTGTGGAGTTGATCTTTTGAAGTGCCTGAATAATTCTTGTTTTGGCAACCATGTTACTGAATCTTGCAACTAAGGTAGACACAAATAGTTTGAAGAGTCCCGACCCAAAACGTGACCTATTCCTTCTCTCCAGAGATGCTGCCTGTCCCCATGAGTTACTCCAGCATATTGTGTCTATCTTCTGTGTAAACCAGCATCTGCAGTTCCTTCCGACACTAAAATTGGAGTAGCTATGTGGGTCAGGCAGCATCTCTGGGGGAAAAGGAATGGGTGACATTTCGGGTCGAGATCTATTGAGTCTGAGGAAGGGGCTCAACACGAAATGTCACCTATTCCTTCTCTCCAGTGATGCTGCCTGACATGCTCAGGGACTCCAGCTTTTTTGTTGTTGTCTATCTCTGGTGTAAACCAGCATTTGCTCTTCCTTGCTACACATTTTGTCTGCAACTAAAGTAACTAGGTTGGAACTTTCTAAAGCTCTTCTGAAATAAGAAGAGGTGTTTGTCTTATGAAGCTTATCAAAGAATGAGCAGATGAGAAAAGAAAAATGATAAAAGGACAAAGAGTGCTGGAGTAACTCAGCAGGTTCGGCAGCATCTCTGGAGAACATGGATAGGTGACGTATCGGGTCAAGGATGTTGTTCGGACTAAGGGTCTTGACCTGAAATGCCACCTATCCATGTTCTCCAGAAATGCTGCATGTGTGGCGCCACCCGGCGGTTAGGCCACTTATTGGGTGAACCCTCGGCAGTCGGGGGTAGGGTCACGTGACTGGGTTTGGCGGGAAGGAGTCGTCATGAGGTTTTCGGTGTGTGCCCTGGTATATATAATTAACCCCAGGTTAACCTTCCCCCATTCGTATGTGTATGTGCTGATCTCTTTACTGTGTTAATAAAGATCTCTTTGTTTCACCAGGCGTGGCTTGCTTAATCGCCCGCCATATTGGTGACCCCGACGATCCAAAACGGTCATTTGGATTTAAATTGTAGACCTTAGCCAACCTGTGCAGGTGGCCCAGCCTCGTCGTCGGGGTCGTCCGTGGTCCCGGCCGCTCCCTCCTTCGCCTTCCCCGGTTGTGTGCCCTGTGGGAGGGGGGAGCGCCCGCCTCGTTCGTCTGCCCTTTCGTTTTCGTGCCTCCGGTTCTGGGGGGGGGGAGGGGAGGGAGGGAGGGTGGTCCTGTGGCGCCACCCGGTGGCTAGGCCACTTACTGGGCGAACCTCGGCAGTCGGGGGTAGGGTCACGTGACTGGGTTTGGTGGGAAGGAGAGTCGTCACGGGGTTTCGGCGAGTGCCCTGGTGTATATATAATGAACCCCGGGTTAACCTTCCCCCATCGCTTGTGTGTGTGTGTGTGTGTGTGTGTGCTGATCTCTTTACTGTGATAATAAAGATCTCTTGTTTCGCCACACGTGGCTTGCTTTTTCACCCGCCATACCTGACCTGCTGAGTTTCTCCAGCACTTTGTGTCCTTTTTGTATATTAACCAGTATCCACAGTTATATGTTTCTACAAAAAAACAGTAATTAAAGTAGAAAAGTAAAAATATTTTGAGACTAGATTAAGATGAGATAAAGGCATTTGGTTTGCGGATACACTTCATGGAGTTTTGATTTCGGACTAGCAGTCCCAAAGCCACAATGAATTGAATAATTTGCTTCGGGATATAGCATGAAAGGCCCTTCGGCCCACCCAGTCTATGCCAACCATCAAGCGCCCATTCAACATTAGCTTTACGTTGTTAGCTTGGGAGGGAACATTGATTTTGGTTCACTCAATTTATCATCAGAGATGGGGAGAGGTACTGTGCTCATGACCACCTTCAAGAGAGCAGACAATTCTGATGGTGGTAAACATAGAAACATAGAAAATAGGTGCAGGAGTAGGCCATTCGGCCCTTCGAGCCTGCACCGCCATTCAATATGATCATGGCTGATCATCCAACTCAGTATCCCGTACCTGCCTTCTCTCCATACCCCTGATCCCTTTAGCCACAAGGGCCACATCTAACTCCCTCTTAAATATAGCCAATGAACTGGCCTCAACTACCT
Organism: Malacoraja senta; assembly: GCA_038087875.1. NCBI lineage: Eukaryota > Metazoa > Chordata > Chondrichthyes > Rajiformes > Rajidae > Malacoraja > Malacoraja senta. The sequence continues at coordinate 191,502,159 of CM075978.1, forward strand.
TCTGTGGCAGAGAATTCCGCAGATTCACCACTCTCTGTGTGAAAAATGTTTTTCTCATATCGGTCCTAAAAGGCTTCCCCCTTATCCTTAAACTGTGACCCCTTGTTCTGGACTTCCCCAACTTCGGGAACAATCTTCCTGCATCTAGCCTGTCCAACCCCTTAAGAATTTTGTAAGCTTCTATAAGATCCCCCCTCAATCTTCTAAATTCTAGCGAGTACAAGCCGAGTTTATCCAGTCTTTCTTCATATGAAAGTCCTGCCATCCCAGGAAACAGTCTGGTGAACCTTCTCTGTACTCCCTCGATGGCAAGAATGTCTTTCAGTGAAGACCTTCTGTAACTATAGAAGGCCTTCACAGCAGCCTGCCATACAGAAACGTATCACACCATCTCCGTACAGTGACCAGAGACACCTGCCCAGTGAGAGAATGGGTACACAAAAATGCTGGAGAAACTCAGCGGGTGCAGCAGCATCTATGGAGCGAAGGAAATAGGTAACGTTTCGGGCCGAAAACCCTTCTTCAGACTGATAGGGGGTGGGGAGAAGAAAGGAAAAAAGGGAAAGGCGGAGGAGGAGCCCGAGGGCTGGGGGGAGGGGAGGAGACAACCAGATGGCTGATGAAGGGGAGGGGACAGCCAGGGCTAGCAGAATTGGGAGAATTCAACGTTCAGGCCACCAGGATGTAGACTGCCCAAGCGGAATATGAGGTGCATTTCCTCCAATTTACGGTGTTGCTCGCTGTGGCCATGGAGGAGACCCAGGACAGAGAGGTCAGATACGGAATGGGAGGGGGAGTTGAAGTGCTGAGCCACCGGGAGTTCAGGTTGGTTATTGCGGACCGACCGGAGGTGTTCGGCGAAACGATCGCCAAGCCTCCGCTTGGTCTCACCGATGTAGATCAGCTGGCATCTAGAGCAGCGAATGCAATAGATGAGGTTGGAGGAGATGCAGGTGAACCTCTGTCGCACCTGGAACGACTGCTTGGGTCCTTGAATGGAGTGGAGGGGGGAAGTGAAGGGACAAGTGTTGCATCTCTTGCGGTTGCAAGGGAAAGTACCAGGGGAGGGGGTGGTATGGGAGGGAAGGGAAGAATTGACAAGGGAGTTACGGAGGGAGCGGTCTTTGCGGAAGGCAGACATAGGGGGAGATGGGAAGATGTGGCGAGTGGTGGGGTCACGTTGGAGGTGGCGAAACTGACGGAGGATCACTTGTTGTATGTGACGGCTGGTGGGGTGAAAGGTGAGGACTAGGGGGACTCTGCCCTTGTTGTGAGTGGGGGGATGGGGAGAGAGAGCAGTGTTGCGGGGTATGGCAGAGACCCTGGTGCGAGCCTCATCTATGGTGGAGGAGGGGAACCCCCGTTCCCTGAAGAATGGGTATCTTGTCCACTAAGTGGCACATTGGACATGGTCTAGGTATCTGGAGCAGATGTGGACTTGTTGACGATTTGGCCCCATCAAATGTGGCATAATGTGGCAGCTGGTAGAGCCGCTGCCTCGTGGCGCTGGAGACCCGGGTTCGATCCTGACCTCTGGCGTTGTCTCTGCGGAGTTTACACATTCTCTCTGTGACCGCGTGGGTTTCCTCAGGGTGTTCCGATTTCCCACCACGTCTCAAAGACGTGCGTGTGCTCCCCGATGTGCAGGGAATGGATGACAATGTGGGATAACATAGAACTAGTGTGAAAGGGCGATCGATGGTCGGCGCGGGCTGAAGGGCCTGTTTCCATGCTGTATCTGTAAAACTAAATCTGAGAGGGATTTGGTAGAATTCCTCTCAAATTCATCCATCAGCCTAAATTTAAAAAAAACAAACTCATATTTCAGTCATTTTTTTTGGCAAATTGAAATGTTTCCAACCTTACGCTCCCTAGACGAGCTGATGTACCAATTCCTAGTTGTTTCCTTCTCCCAGCAATTACACCTGGGAATTCGGAATGACTTTGTGGAGACGGGAATGCTCCAGAGAATCCGTAGGAATGAAGAGGTTAATTGTGTTCATTAGATATTGCGATGTTTTTCTTTATTTGAACAATACCTACTTTGTGAATGAGTCGTAACTCCGTAACACGGGCTAGATTTATTATATCCATGCACAATGTCCTGATTCTCCGAGGCGAAACTCTTCTGGAAAGAACAGCCCTACTCGCACGGTGAGAAAACGCTCGCTTCTGAGCTGAACTTGAAGCACAATACTTGCGTTCAACAGGTGTGTGAGTGCTCTGTGGAAATCTCTTGCCTTTCGGAGGGCGTAACTCTTTAAGGCCGCGTGACCTAGGAGTAGAATTTGGCCATTCGGCCCATCGAGTCTGCTCCGCCTTAACGACAGAGGATCTGTGGCGCAGTGGTAGTGTTGCTGCTTTCCAGGGCCAGAGACCCGGGTTCGATCCTGACTACGGGTGCTCGTCGTGCGGCGGAGTTTGTCGTCTTCTCCCCGTGACCGCGTGGCTTTTCTGCGGGTGCTCTGGTTTCCTCCCACACTCCAAGACATACAGGTTTGTAGGTTATTTGGCTTTGGTTTAAAAAACTGTGAACTGTCCCAAGTGGGTGTCGGGTAGTGTTTATGTGCGGGGATCGCTGGTGGGTGCGGACCCGGTGGGCGGAAGGTCCTGTTTTTGCGCTTTATCTGTAAACTAAGCTGTGCCCCCTAATCTTTGACATTTCCACCCTAGTAGAGAAAGGTTGTGACTGTCAAAGTCAGCTTTGCTACTTTGTCTTCGTAGTGGATGTAATATTAAATGATTTAGCATTTCAAGTACAACAAGCAGAATTATATGTGGGCAAGTTATCTTTGCCCTCTGCTTATTAGCACATGCAGCCGGTGGATTTATGATATTAATTTTTCTGTGCAAAATTGATTATGTTGGAAGACAACATCAAGTCATAGAGGACCCATTGACTTTGTCGAAAAATGATCAGCAGGAAGAAACGGTCTTTGTTTCCCTCGCCCTGATAAAGGGTATGACTAACCAGGTCATTTCAGTGTCAAATGAACCCAACCTCACCATGAACTTTTTGCTGAGAGAACCCACTTGTAAAAAAAAGGCCGTTGAGAAAAGATGCAACAAAGAAAATACACAGGAGAAATGTACAGCCTTGTAGACTGAACAATGCAGGGCTATGAAATATGAAGTTCCATCTGGTACATTAATTATGTTAGAACCAGCCCGGATTTTATTTTTTTTCTCTGTTGAAACTAAAAAACGGAACTACTTGATCTCTTTGCCTCTGAGAATTGCCACGTAGCTGAGAAAGCAAATATTAATTGTTCGTTGACCAAGATTGGAAAATGAGATCTTGGTAAATCTAGTTATCTTGGAGGATTAAATTATTGAATGATGGTTCATTATGTACTGTGCAATTATGTTGTTCCTTTCATTTACTTACATTATACAGTTGCTGGTGGTGTTTAAATATTTCACAATTTCAGATTTTTAACTTAAATATTTAATTTTTAATTGCTTGATGGATAATTATTGCCTAAATGCTACGTAGTAGTAAATAAATGAGCATCTCGTATCACCAAGATCCTTGCCGACATCTCACTGTGCAGTAAATACTGATTATTCTGAATCAATTTACAATTTGTATCCGTACTTAAACTTTTTGCATTTTCAATTCATTATTGAGAGTTAATTAGTGGAAAGGACATAAGCTGCTCAATTCTGCAGCAATGATCAGATGGTATAAAGAGGCACAGATTAATAGTCATGCAGTGTGGAAACAGGGCCTTCGGCCTGACTTGCCCACGCCGATCAACATGCCCCATCTACGCTAGCCTGCATTGGCCCATATAGCCCTCTAGAGCTATCCTATCCATGTATCTGGTTACATGTTTCTTTAGCGTTGCGAGAGTATCTGCCCCAACCACTTCTTCTGGTAACTCGTTCCATACACTCACCACCTTTTGTGTTTATAAAAAAAAAAAAGTTACCCCTCTGGTTCCTATTAAATTTCTCCTTGCTTACCTTGAATGTATGTCCTTTGGGTTCTCGATTCCCCTACTCTGGGCAAAAGAGTATTCCTCTCATGATTTTGTACACTTCTGTAAGATCACCCCTCGGCCTCCTGCGCTCCAAGGAATAAAGTCGTAGCCTGCTCAACCTCTCCCTATAGCTCAGGCCCTCGAGTCCTGGCAACGTCCTCGTTAATCTTCCCTGCACCTTTTCCAGTCTTAACAACGTCTTTCCTATAACATGGTGACCAAAGCTGAACACAATACTCTAAATGTGGCATCACCAATGTCTTATCCAACTGTAACACAACCTCCCACTTCTATACTCAAAGGCAGAGGCAATCAGCATGATTTGAATGAATGAATGAATGAGAATGAATGAATGAATAAGTTTATTGGCCAAGTATTCACATACAAGGAATTGCCTTGGTGCTCCGCCCGCAAGTGACAACATGACATACAGTGACAGTTAGGAATGACACATAAAACATTAAACATTAATAATAAAACATTATTATTGATTAAACATGTGAATTAAATAAAATACCAGGAGCAAAAGGAGGCTGCAGATTTTTGGTTATTGAGTAGTTACTACTCGTGGAAAGGCATTTGTTGTGGAAAGTTATTCATCACAAAGCTGACAAATATTTTGAAGAGACATTGAGAAGGCTCGTGAGGGTGGTGTGTCTGATGTGATCTACATGGATTTCAGCAAGTCCTGAAATGGCATGGTAATGGCATGCCAATGGCATGTTGGGCTAATGTTGACATGTCAACATTAGCATGTTGACATGCTAATGGCATGTTAGCCTTCATAACACGAGGAGTTGAGTATAGGAACAAAGAGGTTTTTCTGCAGTTGTACAGGGCCATAGTGAGACCATACCTGGAGTATTGTGTGCAGTTTTGGTCTCCAAATTTGAGGAAGGACAATCGTGCTATTGAGGGAGTGCAACGTAGGTTCATGAGTTAATTCCCGGGATGGCGGGACAAATTATATGTTGAAAGAATGGAGCGACTGGGCTTGAATGCACAGGAATTAGAAGGAAGAGAGGGGATCTTATTGAAACATATAAAATTATTAAGGGATTGGACACGCGAGAGGCAGGAAACATGTTCCCAAAGTTGGGGGAGTCCAGAACCAGGGACCACAGTTTAAGAATAAGGGGTTGGACATTTAAAACGGAGATGAGGAAAAACTTTTTTCACCTAGAGAGTTGTGAATCTGTGGAATTCTCTGCCTCAGACGGCAGTGGAGCCTGATTCTCTGGATGCTTTCAAGAGAGAGTTTGATAGAGTTCTTAAAGATAGCAGCGTCAAGGAATATGGGGAGAATGCAAGAACGGGGTACTGATTGTGGATGATCAGCCATGATCACAGAGAATGGCTCAAAGGGCAGAATGGCCCACTCCTGCACCTATTGTCTATTGTCTGTTGCCTTTGACAAGGTTCCCCACACGGAACAAAGTCAGGGTTGCTTTCTTCGGAACATAGGAGACATTTGCAACAAATAAAACCTGGATGAGATAAGAACTTATTTTCTGTAAAAAGTGGGATTTAAAATCCATGAAAGTGGTGACACGGGTGGACAGGATAGTGAAGAAGGTGTCTGGCATGTTTTCCTTCATCAGTCAGTGTATTGAGTACAGGGGACACATGGAACGTCAGATGCTGGGATCTTGAGCAGAACTCAGTGCTTGCTGGTTAGGCAGCATCTGTGGAGGGGATGGACAGGCAACATTTTGGGTTGCGACCATTCTTGAGAGTCAAGGTGGATCCTGACCATAAATGTCACCTCTCCATTGATTCTCAAGAAGCATCCTGACCTGAAATGTTACCTATCCGTTCTCTCCACGGATGCTGCCTGACCCATTGAGTTATTCCAGCACTGGGATGGCAGATTACAGGCTGTACAAGACATTAGTAATGCCACATTTGGAGGACTGTGTGCAGTTATCTGCTATGGGAAGGATGTCACGCGAAGGTGCGGAAAAAAGATTTAGACGGATATTACCGTCTAAAAGGCTCGAGTTATAAGGAGAGGCTGGATCGGTTTGTTTCCCTGGAGGGGAGAAGGCTGAGGGGTGACATCATGGAGGTTTATAAAAATTATGTGGGGCATTGAGTTGGTGAAGAGCAACAGTCCTTTCCTCAGGGTAGGGGAGTCTAAAACTAGAGGATATAAGTTTAAGGAAGGAGGGGGGGGAAATATCTGAGACCGGAGGGCAATTTGTTTTACATAGAGGGTGGTGAGTATATGGGACACAGAGTGAAAGAGGTGGGTGCAATTGTAACATTGTAAAAGACACTTGGCAGAATAGGTTTGGTGGAATATTGGTCAGATGCCGGCTAGTGGGATGCTTTAGATGCAAGTCGCCATCCCAGGAGATAACTACTTGAGATTTTGCTATAAAGTTACTCACCTTTTCACCATCTCTGCTGGCATGATAACATTGCCCCCTTTTTATTCTGAAGAAGGGTCTCGACCCGAAACGTCGCCCATTCCTTCTCTCCAGAGATGCTGCGCTGCCTCTCCCGCTGAGTTGCTCCAGCATTTTGTGTCTACCTTCGATTTAAAACAGCACCTGCAGTTCTTTCTCACACACACCCCCTTTTTATTAGTTCACATGCTGGAGTTTTCAATTAATTCTTCAATCTTGCACAGTGGGCGGCACGGTGGCGCAGCGGTGGAGTTGCTGCCTCACAGCGCCAGAGACCCGGGTTCGATCCTGACTACGTGTGCTGTCTGTATGGAGTTTGTACATGTTCTCCCCGTGACCGCGTGGGTCTTCCAGATGTTCCTGTTTCCCTCCCACCTTCCAGAGACGTGCAGGTTTGTAGGTTAATTGGGCTTTGGGTAAAATTGTAAATTGTCCCTGGTGAGTAGGATGATGCCAGTGTACGGGGTGATCGCTGGTCGGCACCGACCCGGTGGGCCGTAGGGCCTATTTCTGCGCTGTACCTCCAAAGTGTGAAGTCGGAACGATATGCTTTTGGGAGGTATGAAAACAATCCAGCTAAACTGTTCCTCTCCAAACACTGCATCATCTATCATTTTGCTTTCATATGAACTTCGTCGAGCGTTCCTCAGTGAATTTTGGTGTTTAATTTATTTACTGCAAGATTTGGCTTTTTTGGGTTGCAATACAAAATCACACTGATCTCTTCAGTAAGAATACAACACTGCAGGAAGGGACAGCAGATGCTGGTTTACACCGAAGATGGACACAAAATGCTGGAGCAACTCAGCGGGACGGGCAGCATCTCTGGAGAGAAGGATTGGGTGACATTTTGGGTCGAGGGCTTTCCTTAAAGCAGTTGTCAGACAGAGGAGGAACTCTCTGCTGTCCAAGACCTGATCGGGATGCTATTTCATCTTCTTCTTGCGTATGGCGTGCACAGCCTCAAGTTGTAGGTCAACTTGTTCCGTTTGATCTAATTGTTTGTGCACGTCGGGTTGATTGCATTAGTGGCAACAGGGTGTCACCACGTGAAGGTTGCAATCTCCCACCCCGGGATGCTACAAGGCAGGTCAGATATCGCCTTAATGAAGATGAATGAAGAAAATTCCCCGCTGCAGAGCAACATGGTGGGCATTGAAGCTGGGGTATTGAAATTGTGACCGGAACTCTGACACAGCACCGCATATTCATTCGTCACTGTCAAATCTGAGCTCCAGCCATTCTTCCTACGACAATCAGTCAAAGGTACAACGCTGGATTTTGAAATAACACTTGTATCTTCTTCAATTAGTTGTTTAGGCACTTGAAAATCAGGGCAAGGATCAAGATATCTGATGGAACTTCATATGACATGCCCACAGAAAAAGTGTCAATAAAAGAGCGGAGGACATCCCAAATATTGGCAGCGTGCTTCTTGATTTGGTGATTGGTTTCACCGTATGGGGAAAAAGACACCTGGATGTTATTAAATAATGTTCAGCCTTTTTTTTCTATGCAAATCTTTTAGCAATCTTTTGTTACGTCAGAGTTCCAATCGCACATTTAATAACCCGTGTTCAATGCCCACGATGTCTTTCTCATAACTTTCAATCTTTCGGAGGATTTAAGAAATTATTTTCTTTGTCTCAGCTCAAATTGTCACGTCAAAGCTTCTTCTCTTGTTATCAGGCTTCTGAATGGTCCTTCCATAAGCTAAGGGTACTGTCCGATTCACCTCTACTTTAAAGTGGCCATTGGACTTTGTCTCTGGAACTGGTGTGCTTCAATGCTGAGAACTATATTCTGCACTCTGTATCTTCCCCTTTGTGCACTTGAGTTTGACTTGTTTGTATTTATGGATGGTACCGTATATTTGATCTGTTTGGTTAGCATACAAAACAAAGCGTTCCACTGTACCTCAGTACATGTGACAAGAATAATCCTAAACCTGGGCATTATAACTGGCTATCGTCAGTCAGCTTTAAAATAGCCCATGATCTGCTTCATCAGGATATGGTTAACATGTTAGGGGCAGCATGGTGGTGCAACGGTAGAGTTACTGCCTTATAACGCTAGAGACCTGGGTTCGATCCTGACTACTGGTGCTGTCTGTACAGAGTTTGCATTTTCTCCCTGTGACTGCGTGGGTTTTCTCCAGGTGCTCTGGTTACTTCCCACATTTCAAAGACGTGCGAGTTTGTAGGTTAATTGGCATCTGTAAATTGCCCCTAGTGTGTTGGATAGAACTAGTGTACGGGTGATTGAACTCAATGCGCTGAAGGTCCTGTTTCCATGCTGCATCTCGAAACGAAACTAAAATATCCTTTTCTGATAATGTCCCTGCTCTTTTTAGTGATCGCAAACGTAGAGGGATTTGGGGGTGCTTTTAAGTTCCCTACAATCGTATAACACAGCAGAGACAAGCAGCAGTCAGGAAAGATGTGTTTAATGGATAATGCAGTAAAAACTATATTGCAACTATATTGGGCGGCACAGCGGTAGAGTTAGAAACATAGAAACATAGAAAATAGGTGCAGGAGTAGGCCATTCGGCCCTTCGAGCCTGCACCGCCATTCAATATGATCATGGCTGATCATCCAACTCAGTATCCTGTACCTGCCTTCTCTCCATACCCCCTGATCCCTTTAGCCACAAGGGCCACATCTAACTCCCTCTTAAATATAGCCAATGAACTGGCCTCAACTACCTTCTGTGGCAGAGAATTCCACAGATTCACCACTCTCTGTGTGAAAAAATGATTTTCTCATCTCGGTCCTAAAAGACTTCCCCCTTATCCTTAAACTGTGACCCCTTGTTCTGGGCTTCCCCAACATCGGGAACAATCTTCCTGCATCTAGCCTGTCCAACCCCTTAAGAATTTTGTAAGTTTCTACAAGATCCCCCCTCAATCTTCTAAATTCTAGCAAGTACAAGCCAAGTCTATCCAGTCTTTCTTGATATGAAAGTCCTGCCATCCCAGGAATCAGTCTGGTGAACCTTCTCTTTACTCCCTCTATGGCAAGAATGTCTTTTAGCCTTGCAGCACCGGAGACCCGGGTTTGATCCCGACTACTCTGTGCACAGTTTGTACGTTCTCCCCGTGACCCGTGTGGGGTTTTCTCCGAGATCATCGGTTTCCTCTCACCCTCCAAAGATGCACAGGTTTGTAGGTCAATTGGCTTGGTGTGGTGTAGAAATTGTCCCCAGTGTGTGTGTGCAGGCTTGTGTTAATGTGCGAGTATCGCCGGTCGGTGGGCCGATGAGCCTGTCTCCTCGCTGTATCTCTAAGCTAAGCTAGACAATGTGGACAAATGGACTGGCACCGCTTACTAAATGTATTTACATGAAGCCAGCAAGCTGAATCAACATCATGTGGCAGGCCGAAGGAGTTGAGAAGCAGGTGTACAGAGTTCCTTTCAGAGCAAACACAAGACAGATGTTTCTGAGGCTCAAATTAATTTGCCACAGTCATTCTGTTAATCTTTAGCAACTTGTTGATTGGCATTCTGCAGGCACATTTTTGGAAAGCTCCCAAAGCAGTTTGAACGCAGGCAGTTCATCGCTGGCAGCGAAAGCAAACAACCCAGGCTCAAAGTCAAGTATTGCACTGGGAAACGAGCCAAGATTTAAATTAGACAATAACCTCTGATCTGTATATTGCCACTATTCTTCAGCTGCAGGCAAAGTGATTTGTTTTAATATAGTCAGCCCTGCAGCATATAATAGACTGATGTATGAGCCAATGTCCAACAATACGTGTCTCTCAAATGTATACAGATTGAACCACTGGTTTTCAATGCCTTGTTGCAGGTTGTGCAAACATTAACCTGCACTTGGTGTATTTTTTCCTGTTTTTCAATTTTAAAAAAAGCTGATGCCTAACTGTGTACGAATAATTGAATGCTTAAAATAGAACAGCCCCGTTCGTTCACTTTTTAAATTTTTTTTTTTAAATTTGGAAACTCTCCAAGTTATTTTAATTATCCTTACTTGTAAATTATAATTGGCTCTGAGACCAAAGTAATAATATTTGAATTATCCAGGTTTTGTGCCATTGTGTGACGAAATGTAAATTTGCCTTTTGATTACATTTTGATGTACTTTAATACAGAGTAATTCTGCAATCCATAATTTGCAACCCTCCCTTCAGGTACTTAAAATTCACTGAAGTGAAGTGGGTGTTTATCTTATGTTTTCCCCACTGTAAATGTGAGCATTGACGTTCATAAGTGATAGGAGCAGAATTAGGCCATTCGGCCCATCGATTCTACTCCGCCATTCAATCATGGCTAATTCTTACAAAATTCTTAAGGGGTTGGACAGGCTAGATGCAGGAAGATTGTTCCCGATGTTGGGGAAGTCCAGAACAAGGGGTCACAGCTTAAGGATAAGGGGGAAATCTTTTAGGACCGAGATGAGAAAGACATTTTTTCACACAGAGAGTGGTGAATCTCTGGAATTCTCTGCCACAGAAGGTAGTTGAGGCCAGTTCATTGGCTATATTGAAGAGGGAGTTAGATGTGGCCCTTGTGGCTAAAGGGATCAGGGGGTATGGAGAGAAGGCAGGTACAGGATACTGAGTTGGATGATCAGCCATGATCATATTGAATGGCGGTGCAGGCTCGAAGGGCTGAATGGCCTACTCCTGCACCTATTTTCTATGTTTCTATGTTTCTAATCTATCTTTCCCTCTCAACCCCATTCTCCTGCCTTCTCCACATAACCCCGCGACACCCGTACTGATCAAGAATCTGTCAATCAGCGCCATAAAAACACCTCATATTCCGCTTGGGCAGTCTACATCCTGGTGGCCTGAACGTTGAATTCTCCCAATTCTGCTAGCCCTGGCTGTCCCCTCCCCTTCATCAGCCATCTGGTTGTCTCCTCCCCTCCCCCAGCCCTCGGGCTCCTCCTCCTCCTTTTCCTTTTTTCCTTTCTTCTCCCCACCCCCTATCAGTCTGAAGAAGGGTTTCGGCCCGAAACGTTACCTATTTCCTTCGCTCCATAGATGCTGCTGCACCCGCTGAGTTTCTCCAGCATTTTTGTGTACCATAAAAACATCCATTGACTTGGCCTCCACAGCCGTCTGTGGCAATGAATTCCACAGATTCACCACCCTCTGACCGAAGGGATTGCTCCTCATCTCTTTTCTGAAGGTACGTCCTTTTATTCTGAGGCTGTGGCCTCTGGTCCTAGACTCTCCCACTAGTGGAAACATCTTCTCCACATACAATCTATCACTGGCAGTTAAAACCAGAAAAGACTCCCCTTTATTGCTACTCTTGGCCTTCTGCCATCCGACCAACCTGCTATCGCTGGATGGAGTTACTAACTTGCCAAAGAAAGAATACTAATTTTTCCCTTTCCATGCCAATCCAATCTAACGTGCATTGGGACTATTCCAAGTTCTGCCCGTAGGCTCCCGATATTAAGGGTCATAGTTGCAATGTGGCGTGATTTTTCTTTCTGTCCCCGGCCCAATAGGTGTAGCCAATAAACAACATCTCTGGTCAATGCACAATGGGTGCAGGAGTAGGCCACTCGGCCCATCGAGCCAGCACCACCAATCACTGTGATCATGGCTGATCATCCACAATCAGGACCCCATTCCTGCCTTCTCCCCATATCCTTGATTCCGCTATCTTTAAGAGCCCTATCTAACCTTCTCTTGAAAGCATCCAGAGAACCGGCCTCCACCGCCTTCTGAGGCAGAGACTCACAATTCTCTGGGTGAAAACGTTTTTCCTCGTCTCCGTTCTAAACCTACTCCTTATTCTTAAACTGTGGCCCCTGGTTCTGGACTCCCCCAACATCGGGACCATGTTTCCTGCCTCTTGTGTGTCCAATCCCTTATTAATCTTATATGTTTCAATAAGATACCCTCTCATCCTTCTAAATTCCAGCGCATACAAGCCCAGTTATTCCATTCTTTCAACATATGACAGTCCCGCCATCTCAGGAATTAACGTTGTGAACCTACGCAGCACTCCCTCAATAGCAAGAATGTCCTTCCTCAAATTTGGAGACCAAAACTGCACACAATACTCCAGTTGTGGTCTCATTAGGGCCCTGTACAACTGCAGAAGGACCTCTTTGCTCCTATACTCAACTCCTCTTATTATGAAGGCCAACATGCCATTCGCTTTCTTCACTGCCTGCTGTACCTGCATGCTTACTTTCAGTGACTGATGAACAAGGACACTCAGATCTTGCTGTACTTCCCCCTTTTCTAACTTGACACCATTCAGATAATAATCTGCCTTCCTGTTTTTGCCACCAAAGTGGATAACCTCACATTTATCCACATGAAACTGCATCTGCCATGCATCTGCCCACTCCCCCAACCTGTCCAAGTCACCCTGCACTGTCATAGCATCCTCCTCACAGTTCACACTGCCACCCAGCTTTGTGTCATCTGCAAATTTGCTAATGTTACTTTTAATCCCTTCATCTAAATCACAAATGTATATTGTAAATGGCTGCAGTCCCAGCACCGAGCCTTGCCGTACCCCACTAGTCACTGCCTGACATTCTGAAAGGGACCCATTAATCCCTACTCTTTGTTTCCTGTCTGCCAAACAATTTTCTATCCATGTCAGTAGCCTACCCCCAATACCATGTGCTCTAATTTTGCCCACTAATCTCTTATGTGGGACCTTATCAAATGCATTCTGGAAGTCCAGGTACACTACATACACTGGCTCTCCCTTGTCTATTTTCCTAGTTACATCCTCAAAAAATTCCAGAAGATTAGTCAAGCATGATTTCCCCTTCGTAAATCCATGCTGACTCGGACCGATCCTGTTACTGCTATCCAAATATCTGGCTATCTCATCTTTATACTTGACTCCAGCATCTTCCCCACCACTGATGTCAGGCTAACTGGTCTATAATTCCCTGTTTTCTCTCTCCTGTCTTTCTTAAAAAGTGGGATAACATTAGCCGCCCTCCAATCCACAGGAACTGATCCTGAATCTATAGAACATTGGAAAATGATCACCAATGCATCCACGATTTCTAGAGCCACTTCCTTAAGTACCCTGGGATGCAGATCATCAGGCCCTGGGGATTCATCAGCCTTCAGTCCCATCAGTCCACCCAACACCATTTCCTGCCTAATGTGAATTTCCTTCAGTTCCTCCGTCACCCTAGGTAATCTGGTCACTAGTACATCTGGGAGATTGTTTGTGTCTTCCTAAGTGAAGACGGATCCAAAGAACTTCTCTGCCATTTCCTTGTTCCCCATAATAAATTCACCTGTTTCTGTCTTCAAGGGACCCACATTTGTCTTAACTACTTTTTTCCTCTTCACATACCTAAATAAGCTTTTAGTATCCTCCATTATATTCTTGGCTAGCTTACCTTCGTACCTCATCTTTACTCCTCATATTGCCCTTTTTTTGTTATCTTCTGTTGCTTAAAAGTTTCTCACTCCTCTGGTTTCCCACTGCATCTTTGCCAAGTTATACTTCTCTTTTAGTTTTATATACTGTCCATGACTTCCCTTGTAAGCCACGGTTGCCTCTTGCTCCCCTTAGAATCTTTCTTCCTCGTTGGAATGAACTGATCCTGCACCTTCTGGATTATTCCCAGAAATACCTGTTGTTGTTCCACTGTCATCCCTGCTAGGGTCCCTTTCCAGTCAACTTTGGCCAGCTCCTCCCTCATGGCTCCATAGTCCCCTTTGTTCAACTGTAATATTGAAACTTCTGATTTTACCCGTCTCACTCTCAAATTGTAGCTTAAAATTTATCATATTATGGTCATTACTATCTAATGGCTCCTTTACCTTGAGTTCCCTTTATCAAATCCAGTTCATTACACAACACTAAATCCAGAATTGCCCTTCTCCCTGGTAGGCTCCAATCTTGGAGGCATTCCACCACAAACTCTCTTTCTTCCGGTCCAGTACCAACCTGATTTTCCCAGTCTACCTGCATGTTGAAATCTCCCATAACCACCATAGCATCACCTTTGCGACATGCCAATTTTAACTCCTGATTCAACTTGCACCCAAAATCCAGGCTACTGTTTGGGGGCCTGCAGATAAGTCCCATTAGGGTCTTTTTACCCTTACAATTCCTCAATTCTATCCACACTGACTCTACATCTCCTGATTCTATGTCACCCCTCGCAAGGGATTGAATTTCATTCCTCACCAACAGAGCTACCCCACCCCCACTGCCCACCTGTCTGTCTTTTTGATAGGACATATACCCCTGAATATTCAGTTCCCAGCCCTGGCCCTCTTGTAGCCATGTCTCTAATTCCCACAACATCATACTTGCCATTTTCTAACTGAGCCTCAAGCTCGTCCACTTTATTTCTTATACTTTGTGCATTCATATACAACACTTTGACTTCGATATTCACATCCCCTCCCAAGTGGAGCCTCCTTGCCTCAGCCTCCTCGCCGAAGACTCTCGAGCCAAAGATTCACACTTTACTCACCAAGGCACTTCACCTCAACAAGGCTGCTCCCAACAAGGCTGCTCCCAACAAGGCCGCTCCCATCAAGGCCGCTCATCTATAGCTGCAATTCTTTGTCTGTTACCTAATCAACTACTTTAGGGCTAATTTGTAAATTACTCAAACCTAGGCCTTTGGCGCACTTTTCAAATCTTCTTTCCCTCCGACTCGCCTACTTCCAGCCAATACTCCATTTCGCTGCTTCTGGCTGCTGCTTCTCTCCGACTTCCATGGAAAACGCGAAGGTCGGAGAGAAGATCTGTGTAGGAAAGAACTGCAGATGCTGGGTTAAATCGAAGGTAGACACAAAACGCTGGAGTAACTCAGCGGGACGGGCAGCATCTCTGGAGAGAAAGGAATGGGTGGCGTTTCGGGTCGAGACCCTTCTTCAGACCCGGAACGTCACCCGTTCCTTCTATCCAGAGATGCCGCCTGTCCCGCTGTGGTACTCCAGCGTTTTGTGTCTGCTTTTTGGTCACCTGCCATGTTTCGGGTTCAGAAGAATGGGCAACAATTTCTGGTTGGTGGAGTGCCTACCAACCTAGACGTAGAGATCATACCTGCCTCTCTTGCAAACAACGTTGAGATCCTGCTTCTACGTAACGTTTACACTGAGGGTGGTGGGTGGCTGGAATATGCAGCCAGGGTGGAAGTGGATGCAATAGCGGCACTTGGGAGGCTTCTAGCGGGGCCTATGCAGGGAATGGGGGGGGGGGGGGGGTATGGACCTACAAACCTGTCCATCTTTGGAGTGTGGGAGGTAACCGGAGCACCCGGTCACGGGGACATCGTACAAATTCCGTACAGACTGCATCCGTAGTCAGGATTATAATAATAATAATAATAATCATTTTATTTACTGGCGCCTTTCTAAAACCCAAGGACACCTTACAATGCATAGAATCACAACAAAAAAAATACAAAACACATAATCGGAATAAATTAAATATAAAAACACCACAGTACACAAATCAAGGACAGAATTCAATTTCAAGAGCACCAAAAGAAAATAAGAAACACAATTTGAGGAGAGAGCAGCGGCGACCAATTCGCGCCAGCGTCCACTCTCCCCTCCGACCGCCATCTTGTACACGGACTAACAGGCACAGCACACAGAAATCATCCCCCCACAATGACCACCACTGTGGGGGAAGGCACAATGTCCAGTCCCCAACCCAGTTCTCCCCAGAGTCAGGCCCATCGAGGCCACCACAGTTGCCTCTACGGATGTCCGATGTTCCTGGCCGTCGGGAGAGTCCTCGCAGCGGCTGGAACGGCTGGTTTCCCAGCGGAGTCGATGTCACCTGAAGCCGACAGGGCCGCGCCGAGTTGGAGCCACGAGGCTCCCGATGTTGGAGTCGGCGCTGTTGGAGTTGGAATCAGGATTGAACCTGGGTCTCTGGCACTGATCGGCAGCAACTCTACCGCTGTGCCACCGTGCCGCCCCTTATTGGCGCACGCACAGCCATCAAATTTGCCAGCATTTCTCTGCAAAATCCAGTCCAAGGTGCGATCTGATGCCATCGCCATGGAATGTGTCATTCTGTTGCTTCATCTCGCACCAGCTCAGGGCATTGGGGAGGCACGGTGGCGCAGCGGTAGAGTTGCTGCCTCACAGCGCCGGAGACCCGGGTCCCATCCCGACTACGGGTGCTGTCTGTACCTTCTCCCTGCGTCCTGCGTGGGTTTTCTCCGGGTGCTCCGATTTCCTCCCACACTCCAAAGACGTGCAGGTTTATAGGTTAATTGGCTTCGGTAAAATGGTAAATTGTCCCCAGTGTGTAGGATAGTGCGAGTGTACGGGGCGATCGCTGGTCGGTGCGGTCTCAGTGGATCGAAGGGCCAGTTTTCGCTCTGTATCTCTAAAGTCTAAATCTGAAAGGCAGGCACATTGTTGTATTTTACAGTAATATTGTTAATATTTTCCATCTGTGTTCAAAAGTGAACATGCATACATGCAGGTTGACAAGCGAACCAACCAGCAAACTGTGGCCTGGGTATGGTAATTGATCTCATTTTCAGGTACCTATTTATTTCTGAGCATTAAAATCCCGTTTCATTTCTAAGTGGATGCAGGTTAGTCCCGCACTATTGCAGATTACGTTTGCACGGGATTATATTGTCCCTAAACTGGATGTCACTCTGTTTTATGTTGAAACTTTGGCAACACTGGGGGAGATTTAAACCGAGGAACATAATTGTACAGGGTTGGGCTGCATGTCTGGCGAAAAGGAACGGAGGACATTTTGGGTCGAGACCCTTCTTCAGACTGAGCGTCAGGGGAGAGGGAGACATAGAAATATGGACAATAGGTGCAGGAGTAGGCCATTCGGCCCTTCAAGCCAGCACCGCCATTCAATGTGATCATGGCTGATCGTCCACAATCAGTACCCCGTTCCTGCCTTCTCCCCATATCCCCTGACCCCTATCTTTAAGAGCCCTATCTAGCTCTCTCCTGAAAGTATCCAGAGAACCAGCCTCACAGAATTCCACAGACTCACAACTCTCTGTGTGAAAAAGTGTTTCCTCGTCTTCCGTTCTAAATGGCTTACCCCTTATTCTTAAAACGTGGCCCTGGTTTTGGACTCCCCCAACATCGGGAACATGTTTCCTGCCTCTAGCGTATCCAAACCCTTAATAATATTATAAGTTTCAATAAGATATCCTCTCATCCCTTCTAAATTCCAGAGTATACAAGCCCAGCCGCTCCATTCTCTCAGCATATGACAGTCGCGCCATCCCGGGAATTGACCTTGTGAGCCTACGCTGCACTCCCTCAATAGCCATCCCGGGAATTAACCTTATGCGTTCTAGTAAGGGTAAGGTGTGAAAATGACAGATCAAAGGGGACAATGTTCAAGGAAATGTAGAATGGTACATTGTTAGCTGAGGGGAAGGTGATAAACTTGTTCACTTAAAGCAAGGGTAGAGAAAATTTAATTTAAGTATAAATCTCCTTTTAAAGTATTTAAGAAAGAACTGCAGATGCTGGAAAAATCGCAGGGAGATAAAAAATGCTGGAGAAACTCCGCGGGCGAGGCAGCGTCTTTTTAAAGTATGTTACCAATGTAAAATAATCTAGGATTTTCTTCTCCAGTTCATTTACTTGGCCCCAGAAGAATCTTTCGGCAAGTTTTCCCATATTGTTCACTGTAACATCTCAGGGCAAAAAGAAGAACTTTGTTTAATGGGATTTGTACAAAGCCGTGTGATTGATGGTTAGAATTTGCAATTCGCGCAGACAGTTTGCCAAAGAACAAATAGTGGTGCTGACACGAAACAATGGCTATTAGCAAACAGCTGTGCGGGCATGTTATGCATTCACAAGGCCCTTTCTTTTTTTTTTTTTTAAGTTGTCGTTTGAGTTTGATTTGTCAGTGTTCAAATTGCCAGAGACTGCAGGTTATTGGAATTGGTTGACTCTGTCCTGAGAAGGCACAGTGGCACAGCGGTAGAGTTGCTGCCTCACAGCGCCAGAGTCCTGGGTTCGATCCTGACCACGGGTGCTGTCTGTACAGGGTTACCTTCTTCAGAAGGACCACAGTCAGACTGAAGGCTTCAATGCCCAACTCTCATAATCTGTGTTAATCATAGAAACATAGAAACATAGAAAATAGGTGCAGGAGTAGGCCATTCGGCCCTTCGACCATTCAATATGATCATGGCTGATCATCCAACTCGGTATCCCGTACCTGCCTTCTCTCCATACCCCCTGGTCCCTTTAGCCACAAGTGCCACATCTAACTCCCTCTTAAATATAGCCAATGAACTGGCCTCAACTACCTTCTGTGGCAGAGAATTCCACAGATTCACCACTCTCTGTGTGAAAAATGATTTTCTCATCTCGGTCCTAAAAGACTTCCCCTTATCCTTAAACTGTGACCCCTTGTTCTTGACTTCCCCAACATCGGGAACAATCTTCCTGCATCTAGCCTGTCCAACCCCTTAAGAATCTTGTAAGTTTCTATAAGATCCCCCCTCAATCTTCTAAATTCTAGCGAGTACAAGCCGAGTCTATCCAGTCTTTCTTCATATGAAAGTCCTGCCATCCCAGGAATCAGTCTGGTGAACCTTCTCTGTACTCCCTCTATGGCAAGAATGTCTTTCCACTGATTTGGAGACCAAAACTGTACGCAATACTCCAGGTGTGGTCTCACCAAGACCCTGTACAACTGCAGTAGAACCTCCCTGCTCCTATACTCAAATCCTTTTGCTATGAATAAAAAGTGTGTCTGTGTCTTTCTCTGTGCGTGTGTGCATCAGTGTATGTGTCAGTGTGTGTGTGTCAGTGTGTGTGTGTGTGTTAGTGTGTCTGTCTATTTTAAGATGCATAAGTCGAGTCCATTCCAAGAGCTCTCGCGAGTTTGCCCTGATTCGAACTCGGAGATTTACGGTAATGGCCACTCGTCGGTACTCGGGGCTCTCGTGGACATTTTTCAACATGTTGAAAAATCTTCACGAGACTTCCCGCGCTTACCGGCCGTTAGCGAGTCTTCCCGAGTACCTGCCGTTAGCAATACGAGCCGCTAAGAGACGTCCCCGAGCTCCGACGTACCCGCTACGTTCATTCTCCGTGCTTACCACGAGTTTGATTTTTTTTTAAACTCGGAGAGCTCTTGGAATGAACTCGTACCGTGGGACAGGGCTAGTAGGAAGGAACTGCAGATGCTGGTTTACACCGAAGATAGACTCAAAATGCTGGAGTAACTCAGTAGGACAGGCAGCATCTCTGGAGAGGAGTGGGTGGCGTTTTGGGTCGAGACCCTTCTATAAGGTACGGCCCACCCTGGTAAATTAGCTCTGGCATGATATTTTTGTGCAATTTGTCTCTAGTTTGGGGGTTTTCACTTCAGGTTAGCACCATCTGCTTCCCGGCAGTTTTACTGCCGTGCTTCCTGCACCCACTCACCCCTCACTGGGCTATCCCCCATGACCTTGATCTCCTGCACCTGAGGTTCAGTGCTGCGTTGTGTAAACCTTGCAACTGCCTCCCTCTCTTCCCCCCCCCCCCCCCCTCCCCCATCTCCTCTGTACCGGTCCTGGTGTGTGTTCTTGCAGTCTGGCTACCATGGACAAATATGTCTCAAGGAGCTGACCCCATCTCTGAATACTTGCTGCTCGTATCAATGCAACAACTGGTTAGAATGCAGATACAAGGAACTGCAGATGCCGGTTTTCAATAAACTGCAAATGCCGGTTTTCAATAAAAGACACAGAGTGGTGGAGTAACTCCCGGGGGTCAGGAGAACAGTACGTGGGTTCACAATCCAATTCTGCAATATACCTTAGAATGCAATATGTTTGGATGCTGGACGGCACGGTGGCACGGTGGTAAAGTTGCTGCCTTAAAGCACCAGAGACGCCGGTTCGATCCTGACTACGGGTGCTGTCTGTACAGAGTTTGTACATTCACCCCGTGAATCTGCGTGGGGTTTTCTCCGGGTGCTCCGGTTTCCTCCCACACTCCAAAGACGTGCGGGTTTGTAGGTTCATTGGCTTCGGTAAAATTTTGTCACTCGTGTATAGGATGGTGCTAGTGCGTCGGGATGGCTGGCCGCTGTGGAGTCGGAGGGGGCAAAGGGCCTGTTTCTGCGCTCTCTCTCTAAACTAAACCAAGAGCTTCACGACGGAACAGAATATTAAGGCATATGACTACATTGCCATTCCCTGTGCAATGGGTTGGCACGAGTGTGTGTACAATGAGTAAACTGCAAATATAAATTGTGAGACTGTCAGTGTGTAAGTACTTCAGTGGAAACCGAAGTTGATGAATAACGGAAGTAAACTTTGGGATTAAATAGCATGATCCAATCCCGTGATATTTTATTTATATATATTTATATGTATATGTGTGTGTGTGTGTGTATATATATATATATATATAACGGGCTGCATTGGGGTACCAGGCCTCCCATGAGGGGCTATGGGTGAGTGGTGGATTATTGTGTTGGTGGAACGGGTGAGTGGTGGAAAGGGTTGCGTTGGGGGAACGGGTGAGTGGTGAACTATTGTGTTGGGGACGAGGCCCAACGGGTCGCACTTGGTCTAGTATATATATTATAAATATATATATTCGATTTTCATTTCAACTGGAAAGTGATAAAATGTGATAACACAGAAATCAAAAGCTGACATGTATTGGTAGTAAGGCGAGGTTTGAATCACAAGCCTGATATACAGTAAGCTACTTGGCAATCGAGCAACTATTTCTTCAACGTATAACCAATAAAGCTTCACTCAAATCGGGGGTGATTTGACTGGCTTTCTGCCACATTGTGATTGGGCTGTGGTATAGATGTGAACTGTACATGATCACAAACCCAATTGTCAAACAATTTAAAGAATTCTAGTCTTTTTTCTACAATTGAGACGTCTAATGAAGCCTGTCCAAACAAAGAGATGGATCTGATATGAATACGTGGAGGGTATTCACCCAGTGAACCCAGCACCCATTTGTTCTCTCCACAGATGCTGCCTGACCTGCTGAGTCACTCCAGCGTTTTGTGTCTATCTTCGGTGTAAACCAGTATCTGCAGTTCCTTCCAACACAAAGTGAAACTGTGTACAGTTCTCATTTGCCTACCGCACTCCAAGTCACATGAGTTACTTCACCACAGTTAACAATACTTGTGGGTTGAATCCCTTGACACAGGTGATGCCTTTTACCTAGTGATACAGAATGTAGCATTTGCCAAACTTGTGGCGCAGCGGTAGAACAGCGCCAGAGACCCCGGGTTCGATCCTGACCGGGTGCCGTCTGTGTGTACTTTGCACGTTCTCCCTGTGACCGCGTGGGTTTCCTCCAGGTGACCTGGTTTCCTCCCACATCCCAAAGACGTGCAGGTTAATTGGCCCTCTGTAAATTGTCCCTAATGTGTAGGGTAGAACGAGTGTACGGGCTGATCGCTGGTCGGCACGGACTCGATGGGCTGAAGGGCCTGTTTCCACGCTGTATCTGTAAACTAAACTAAAGCTAAGTGTGGCAAAATCCAGCACCTGTTTCTTCTCCCTTTGGCTTCTCGCTGAAGTAACATAAACCTTTCACCAGTGGCGTGCACACCAGTGTTCATTTGCACTTGTGGGCTGATAAGATTGTCCGTGTCTCATGCCCAAACCTACAATTTAAGAATCTAGTTTTGATGAAGAACTAATTAAATGACCACCATCCCTTCTTGATTAGGACAGATGTCCGAGGTTATGGGGGAGAAGGCAGGCGAATGGGGTTAGGGGGGGAGAGATAGATCAGCCATGATTGAATGGCGGAGTAGACTTGATGGGTCGAATGGCCTAATTCTACTCCTATTCGTTATGTCCTTGTGACCTTCTGACCACTCCCAGATGTCTTGAGGAATGTTAGATTTGCTCATTGTCCATTATGACTGGGAGCAAATAATAGCCCATGCGATCAGGAGCTCCTGCTTCCATGTTGTTCCTTCATGAGGTTGCGATGAGATGATTTGCTTTTCAAGGACCAGCAGCTCACGAAGACCAAGTTATTGAGGATGATGACGACCAGGAGGAGATCAGCAGGTCCTTCTTCGTTTAGTTTGGTTTAGAGATACAGCGCGGGCAGCAGGCCCTTTGGCCCTTCGAGTCCTCATCGATGAAACCCTATCCTACGCTCTAGGGATAATTCACAGAAGCTGATTATAACCTACAAACCTGTACGTCTTTGGGATGTGGGAGGAAGACGGTGAATCCGGGGAAAACCCACGGGGTCATGGGCAGAACGTGCAAACTCCGTGCAGGCAGCACCCGTAGTCAGGATCTGGTGCTGCAAGGCAACAATAGCCAATAGGTGCAGGAGTAGGCCATTTGGCCCCGAGTCAGCACCGCCATTCAGTGTGATCATGGCTGATCATCCCCAATCAGTACCCCGTTCCTGCCTTCTCCCCATATCCCCTGACTCCGCTATCTTTAAGAGCCCTATCTAGCTCTCTCTTGAAAGTATCCAGAGAACCGGCCTCCACCACCCTCTGAGGCGGAGAATTCCACAGACTCGCCACCCTCTGTGTGGAAAAACTCTGCCGCTGTGCCGTCATCGAACCATCATTCCAGCGTTGTTTAAGAAGGAACTGCAGATGCTGGAAAAATTCGAAAGTAGACAAAAAATGCTGGAGAAACTCAGCGGGTGCAGCAGATGTTGCAGACGCTGCCTCACCTGTTGAGTTTCTCCAGCATTTTATGTCTACTTTCGATCAGCCCAGCCTTGACCTTTGTTTCTATTTGACACGTTCAGAGTCGCCTTTGTTCAACTGTGTCTAAACCTCACCAAGCAATGGTTTACTTTCGAGTCACATGTTTATCCAAAAGGTCACTCATGCATTGGTTGGTATGGCCAACACTTTTTTTTTATCACCTTTTCCAAACTTATGCGTGTAACATTACCGTAGTGCCACGTTACTCAGTCACCTTTCTGAGTTGAACCTTGACTTTGCAGTGTGCTGAGGTCGGCGATTTTTGAAAAGCAACAAGCCGCCAGTCAGGTCTATGAACATTTGACTGGCGAAGAGTAAATTATGTGCCTTTGTTGACTTTTCTTTGCAGATCAGCCATGATCACATTGAATGGCAGTGCTGGCTCGAAGGACCGAATGGCCTACTCCGGCACCTGTTGTCTATCAATCCCTTGATCTGGAGTCAAGGGCCTGTCCCACAGTACGAGGTAATTCAAGAGTTCTCCCGAGTTTTCCCTGATTCGAACTCGGAGAATTACGCTAATAGCCGCTCGTAGGTACTCGGGGCTCTCGTGGACATTTTTCAACGTTGAAAAAACTTCACGAGCCTACCGCGTTTCCCGAGTACCCGCCGTTAGCGTTACGAGCCGCTAAGAGACGTCCCCGAGCTCCGACGTACCCTCTACGTAAATTCTACGTACTTACCACGAGTTTGATTTTTTTTTTTTAACTCGGGAGAGCTCTTGGGTAAACTCGTATAGTGGGACAGGGGCTTAACAGGTGTCCAAATGGATCCCCAGAGTAATGGCGACTTGTGCGTACATCTCAGTGCCAGTGCGTGGAGTACTAACACTAGACTCTAATCTGGTGTTCCTCTCAGTGAGATGGAAGGACCTGCTTCCTGATAAATGTGACTTGGAGTCTTAGAGCTGCACAACAAGGAAACAGGCCCTTTGGCCCACATTGTCCACGCTTTCTGGCCCCATCCCATTTAGCTGCATTTGGCCCATATCCCTCTGCACTCTTCTGATCCATATATCAATCCTTTACTTTAGTCCGTGGAAGAGAGTGGTGTTTTTATAATTATCATTGGGGATCTCATTGAAAAAGGATGAGAGGGCATCTCATGGAAACATATAAGATTGTTAATGGCTTGGACACGCTAGAGGCAGGAAACATGTTCCCGATGTTGGGGGCATCCAGAACCAGGGGCCACAGTTTAAGAATAAGGAGTAAGCCATTTAGAACGGAGACGAGGAAACACTTTTTCTCACAGAGAGCGGTGAGTCTGTGGAACTCTCTGCCTCAGAGGGCGGTGGAGGCCGGTTCTCTGGATGCTTTCAAGAGAGAGCTAGATAGGGCTCTTAAAAATAGCGGAGTCAGGGGATATGGGGAGAAGGCAGGAAAGGGGTTTCCTGGGGCAGGAAGGCAGGAAAGGCAGGATTGGGGATGATCAGCCAAGATCACATTGAATGGCGGTGCTGGCTCGAAGGGCCAAATGGCCAACTCCTGCACCTATTGTCTATTGCCATAACTAGTGTAAAGAGATAATAGAAAGAGATAAAGCAGGCCATAAGGAATTTATTTCTTGTTGCCAATGATTACGCTTCACCTTTGGGGGTGGTGAAGGCGGAGAAGAAACCATTGCATTTTGTTCCATTGACATTGCATGAGGTCCACGTGACAGGGAGAGATTCAAGCTTGTATGCTAAAATTCGGGATGGGATGGGAATGAAGAAAATATCAGGCAAAGATTAAGAGCAACTTCGGGGCATGGACACTTGGCAGTGCAGGCAGCTTAACCGAGTGTGAAGCAAAGGCCAATGTTAGTGGAACTCATGGCAATGTGTTCTTGGAGACTATGGCTGATCGAGTACTGTCATTGGATTTTCTTTGAGCTACATAACATGGAAGTCGGCCCTTGTCCATGCCAACCAAGTAGGTATTCTGGGCCAGTTCCCATATGCCTGCGTTTGGCCATATCCTTCAAAACCTTTCCTGTCCATGGGTCTATTCCTTACGTTAAAAATACATGGAAAAAAATGACGTGGATGCGAGTTTAGTTTAGTTTATTTAATAGGTAGACAAAAAGTGCTGGAGAAACTCAGCAGGTGCGGCAGCATCTATGGAGCCAAGGAAATAGGCAACGTTTCGGGCTGAAACCCGGTGAAGGAAATAGGCAACGTTTCGGGCCGAAACCCTTCGGGTTTCAGCCCGAAACGTTGCCTATTTCCTTCGCTCCATAGATGCTGCTGCACCTGCTGAGTTCCTCCAGCACTTTTGTCTACCTTCGATTTTCCAGCATCTGTAGTTCCTTCTTGAATAGTTTATTTTATAGTTTATTTAGAAATTTGTTACAAAATAATCATAGATGCCTGTCCTTAAAGCTGCTATAAGCTTTAGGAGTCTGTGGAATTCTCTGCCTCAGAGGGTGGTGGAGGCAGGTTCTCTGGATGCTTTCAACAGAGAGCTAGATAGGGCTCTTAATAATCAGGAGATACGGGGAGAAGGCAGGAACAGGGTACTGATTGGGGATGATCAGCAATGATCACCTTGAATGGCGGTGCTGGCTCGAAGGGCCAAATGGCCAACTCCTGCACCTATTGTCTATTGTTACAGTTTCTTTTACCTCGACCATCAATTGTTGGCAGCCAACCTTCAGATGCCAGGAAATAATCCTAATTATTAAAAGTTCAATGTTTAAAGTGCTGGAGCGACAAGGTGGCCCAGCGGGTAGAGTTGCTGCCTCACAGCGCCAAGAGACCCAGGTTCGATCATGACTACGGGTGCTGCCTGTGCGGAGTTTGTACGTTCTCCCCGTGATTTTCTCCGGGTGCTCCCGTTTCCTCTCGCCCTCCAAAGACGTGTGGGTTTCAAGGTTAATTGGCTTTGGTAAAATGGTAAATTGTCCCCAGTGTGTTCCAGGATTGTGTTAATGTGCCGGGGTGATCGCTGGACGGCGCGGACTCGGTGGCTGAAGGCTGGACGTCTAAAGTCTCAATCACAGGGTGACCACGTTTTTCTCATCACGCTCTCCTCCCCTTCCACTGCACATCTATTGTGGGGATCAAACC
The DNA here is from genome assembly GCA_038087875.1 of Malacoraja senta. Lineage (NCBI taxonomy): Eukaryota > Metazoa > Chordata > Chondrichthyes > Rajiformes > Rajidae > Malacoraja > Malacoraja senta. Next base: position 191,528,275 of record CM075978.1, read on the forward strand.
TCATTGGGAAATCCAGCGTTAGATCACCAGAGCATAATAAGGCAACATAATGGCGTTGGATGAATCACTAGATACAATTTCAGCCAAAGACTTAATAGATGTCCTCAAGGGGTGCTGTTTGAAAAATATTCTATAAACTAGCTGTCAACTTGATGAAGTGCCATTCAATAGCAATGGTGAACAGAAGCATTAATAACATAATTTTATATTACCACTTGAATTTTTAACCAGAAAAACAAACATTAAATTATCATATACTGTGAGTTATTATTTAAAACTAATGACTATTAGATTGTAATTGTTATATATTTTTGAGAGAACGGTAATAAAACAGAAATAGTGAGCAAGTATTTCTCATTGAGGATGTTTGCTGGATGACTTGAACTCACGAATGTATGAAAGGTTGTGAATGTAGGATCCCAGCGAAATCGTTAAATTGTTTATTGTTGAAACCCGTAAGGTACTTTCCGAAGAAGGGTCTCGACCCGAAACGTCACCCTTTCCTTCTCTCCAGAGACGCTGCCTGTCCCCGCTGAGTTACTCCAGTATTTTGTGTCTACGGTTCTTTCGTAAGACTGGTTGTGCAATAAATTAAGGTGGTAGGCTCAAATGTTAATTAACATTTGTTCAAATAGGCATCTTCTCAAAATACAGATTAAATTAAAATTACGTAAATATCATGAATACAATTGAATGAATCTCATCAGTCTTTTGAAATTTTAAATCTTTAAAGTTTACGCACATTTATAGAAATGTTTGAACTTGTCTTTGCATTAAGGGAGCAGTCCAAGATTTGCCACATTAATTAATTAACCTCTAAGGAATATATTTTTTCCCAGTACAGTTGCAATTAAGACATACGGGACAATTAAATAATGTGCAGGAAGCTGTCACAAATACTGTCTGGCCTCCTTCTCTTTCATCTGTTTTGTTAGCGTTGATTATGTAATAAATGGATAACATTTTATGTTCGTTGGAATTACTTTTGAAGGAAGCCTGCCAATATTATTAAGTAGACCTTCCCCTAGCTGACAATGATCGATTCTACCTTTTCCTTCATCTCTGGCTCCTTAGATCGTGTTTTTCACACCTTGCCCTTCCATATCTCTCGTTTCCCCCCTCTCAGTCTGAAGAAGGGCCTCGATCCGAAACGTCACCCATTCCTTCTATCTAGAGCTGTCCCGCTGAGGTGCTCCAGCATTTTGTCTCCATTGTTAATCAGGGACCAGCGATCAGAGGTGAGATTCAGATTCCAGGCAGCTTAATGGCCCTGTCCCACTGTACGAGTTCATTCCAAGAGCTCTCCCGAGTTTAAAAAAAAATCAAACTCGTGGTAAGCACGGAGAATGAACGTAGCGGGTACGTCGGAGCTCGGGGACGTCTCTTAGCGGCTCGTAACGCTAACGGCAGGTATTCGGGAAGACTCGCTAACGGCAGGTAAGCTCGGGAAGACTCGTGAAGATTTTTCAACATGTTGAAAATTGTCCACGAGAGCCCCGAGTACCGACGAGCGGCCATTACCGTAAATCTCCGAGTTCGAATCGGGGCAAACTCGGGAGAACTCTTGGAATGAACTCGTACCATGGGACAGGGCCATTACCCTGTGAATTCCCTGACTGGCGAATGTTTTGCTGAGTATTTGGGTGGCGGAGGTGTGAAGAATGTTAGATTCTCCTCAGTCGCACTCTTGCTGAGTGCAGGGATGACTGAGAGGCAATGGGACATTCAATAATCCAGTTAAACAGACCTGTAAATGCAATAACATTAAAATAATTTCGTTTAGTTTATTGTCATGTGTACCGAGGTACAGTGAAAAGCTTTTGTTGCGTGCTAACCAGTCAGTGGAAAGACAATACATGATTACTGTCAAGCCATTTACAGTGGCCAGATACACATAGATACATAGATACATAGAAAATAGGTGCAGGAGTAGGCCATTTGGCCCTTCGAGCCTGCACCGCCATTCAATATGATCATGGCTGATCATCCAACTCAGTATCCTGTACCTGCCTTCTCTCCATACCCCCTGATTCCTTTAGCCACAAGGGCCACATCTAACTCCCTTTTAAATATAGCCAATGAACTGGCCTCAACTACCCTCTGTGGCAGAGAGTTCCAGAGATTCACCACTCTCTGTGTGAAAACGTTTTTTCTCATCTCGGTCTTAAAGGATTTCCCCCTTATCCTTAAGCTGTGACCCCTTGTCCTGGACTTCCCCAACATCGGGAACAATCTTCCTGCATCTAGCCTGTCCAACCCCATAAGAATTTTGTACGTTTCTATAAGATCCCCTCTCAATCTCCTAAATTCTAGCGAGTACAAGCCGAGTCTATCCAGTCTTTCTTCATATGAAAGTCCTGACATCCCAGGAATCAGTCTGGTGAACCTTCTCTGTACTCCCTCTATGGCTATAATGTCCTTCCTCAGATTTGGAGACCAAAACTGTACGCAATACTCCAGGTGTGGTCTCACCAAGACCCTGTACAACTGCAGTAGAACCTCCCTGCTCCTATACTCAATACACGATAAAGGAACAACGTTTAGCCCGATCAAAGATAGTCCGAGGGTCACCAATGAGGTAGATAGTAGTTCAGGACCTCCCTCTGGTTGTGGTAGGATAATTCAGTTGCCAAATAACAACTGGGAAGAAACTAATAATATATAATAATAATAATAATAAATTATTTAATAACTATAATACTGTCAGGAATCCTGATGACTCTGCAGGACTGGCAGCTTTCTGTAGACCTGGTGAAACAGCTGAAGTTCCCACAGCACATTGCCACGACCACCCTGAGGTCAGACGTCCTCCTGGTCTCGGAGGCGACCAAAAACATCGTCTTGTTGGAGCTGACAGTGCCGTGGGAGGACCGTCTGGAGGAGGCCCACGAGAGGAAGAAGACCAAGTATGAAGAGCTGGTCATAGACTGCCGTAAGCAGGGCTGGAAGGCAAGGTGTGTGCCCATCGAGGTTTGCTGCAGAGGTTTTGCAGGGCAATCGCTTGACAAAGCCTTGAGTGCACTGGGTATCAACGGAGTGGAGGGGAGAAGGGCCATCAAGAACACCACAGAGGCAGCGGAGAAGGCCTCGAGATGGCTCTGGATCAGGAGAGGAGGTCCATGGGGAGGAGCGAATGCCACCTGAACACAAGTCGTGGTCTGATCAACCACGGCTGGGTCGCCTGGGTGAGGGTGTCTGATGTTGAAAGACCCGCAACACCCAATGACCCCAGGTTACACCACAGTGTTCAGGAGCATCAAGAGATGTATTTATTAATAATGGAACCATAACTGTGCAAAAACCCAAGTCAATAATGCAACCAAAGACCTAGAAAATCATAATTTCTGAGGTTAGTGTGGTGTTCAAGAACCTGATGGTTGCTGGAAAGAAGTAGCAATGTTACAAAATTTTGAGATTTAAAAAATAAAGTCTGCAATTTATCCCATCAGATAAAGCATAAAAAGAAGTTTAATTTGACACCTAATTCACTTTCATATCTTCAGTATTAAAGAAGTTATGGCCATTTTCATACTCGGCAATTAGCATCTTGTTCCCTATTGCTTTTCCATTGACTTAACACAAAAGCTGTGATCGAGGACAGTTAAAAGCCCATAACTTTCTTAAAAATTAAGATAACTGAAAGAAATTTTCAGTTATTATAGATTGAAGCATTCTGAAACAAATATGAAACAATCTTACTTAGAAGACATGAAAGTAAAGCATATAATTAGTTAGTTACCTAATTGTAGCTAATTACAAAATTCAATTACTAGATCTAAACATCTATCAATTTCTTAAGAATAGATTAACATTTTTTAATAGCCTAAGTGTCCAAATAACATTCACACAATAATTCACAATATAACATAATTTTTAAATCTCATTTTCATGAATTTATAGGCCAAATGGAAGGAATTGAATGTTTAATACCTGTAAATTAATGGCCATTTAAATCATCTTGTGAGTGAGGATTTCTGGAACGCGATCTTTTGGAACGTTGATTTGCGGTGAATTTAACCCCGTATTGGCATGAAAAATACTGCCGTTAATTCGGGGAATAAAATCACCGTGTCGCATGAAAAATGTGAATTAAAGGCTTCTTAAGAAGCACTTTTATACATTTAAATAACCCACTTTCGTTTACCTGTCCCGTGTGTGAAATCCGTCCCCGTTATCGGCGTTGACGCTTCAGGAGCTGCTTTTAAAATTACTCTAGCGCTGACATTGACGATTTAATAAAAATAAAAAATACACAAAACGCCACTAGGAACGATTCTTCAGCCAACGCTTGTACTCCAACAAAATATTAACCAGGACAAGGGAGGAGAAACCCGCGTTTTAGCCCCGCCCCCCCTTAAAGGCGCCAAAATCGCGCACACGGCCAGTGGCAGAATTACAGCGCGACTGAAGGTAAGTTTTGTAACATACCTAAAAGAAGTTATTCTTAAACCTGGTGGTCCATGTCATAATGTTCCTACCAATAATCAATTACTCCTCATTCACATTAGCTTCAGTTTTAAAATGGCTGTGTTTCCCATCACAACCAGTAACACTATCTGTGTTGCGTAAGCTCCGTGCTTCCCTACCCACCAGCTTTAGTATTCGTAGGAACTGAAGCAGGATGTCGACCTGAAACGTCACTGATCCATGTTCTCCAGAGATGTGTAGGATAGAAGTACAGATGCTGGTTTACATCCAAGATAGAAGTACAGATGTTGGTTTACATCCAAGATAGACACAAAACGCTGGAGTAACTCAGCAGGGTCAGGCAGCATCTCTGGAGAGAAGGAATAGGGCTGGGATCCTTCTTCGGACTGAGAGTCGGCGAGAGAGAAACCAGGGGTATGCAAAGATACAGGGATGCTGCCTGACTTTCTGAGTTACTCTGGCAATGTGTCTTTTTGAGCTTTTCTCTTAGATGAGCATCTTCTTTTGTGTCTTTCAGACATAAATCTTGTCCTGTAATGTGAAGCTGCTTGGCTGACATGATTCTGTTTAGCAATTCTGGGATGAAACATATCAAAGTTTATAAATTCATAAGTGATAGGAGCAGAATTAGGCCATTCGGCCCATCAAGTCTACTCCGCCATTCAATCATGGCTGATCTATCTCTCCCTCCTCACCCCATTCTCCTGCCTTCTCCCCATAACCCCTGACACCCGTACTAATCAAGAATCTAAAAATCTCCGCTTTGATAATATCCACTGACTTGGCCCCCATAGCCTTCTGTGGCAAAGAATTCCACAGATTCACAACCGGCTGACTCTAAAGAAATTCCTCCTCATCTCCTTCTTAAAGGAATATCCTTTAATTAGACAATAGGTGCAGGAGTAGGCCATTCGGCCCTTCAAGCCAATTCTGTGGCTATTACCTCTGGTCCAAGGCTCTCCCACTCCTTTCCCCATCCACTCTACCCAGGCATTTCACTATTCTTTCAAGCTCTTTCCATTTCCAGTTGAAGCATCTCCTTGTTGTGGCATGGTGGCGCAGCGGTAGAGTTGCTGCCTTGCAGTGCCAGAGACCCAGGTTCGATCCTGACTACGGGTGCTGTCAGTACGGGGTTTGTACGTTCTCCCTGTGCCCGCGCGGGTTTTCTCCAATATTCTTGGTTTCCTCCCACACTCCAATGACGTGCAGGTTTGTAGGTTAATTGGTTTGGTAAAAATATAAATTGTCCCTAGTGTGTGTAGGATAGTTTTAATGTGGGGGGGGGGGGGATCGCTGGCCGTTGTGGACTCAGTGGGCCGAAGGGCCTGTTTCTGCACTTCCTGTAGTCAGAATGGAACTTGGGTCTCTGGCGCTGTAAAGGGCCTGTCCCACGAGCATGCGACCGCATGCGGCAAGCGCGACCAAACCGGAAGCGGGGGCCGCGCGGAGGTCGCGGGGCCAGTCCCACTTCGATCGCCGGAGCCGTATGGAGTTGGCGGAGCTGGTCCCGACATCGCGCGGGCCTCCGAAAAACTGACACTGTTCAAAAATTCCGCGCGGCAACGGCCTGCCGGCCCGCAGCCGCATCGAGGCCGTGCGCACCGCCTCGACGCCGTATGCAGCGTCTTGACGTTACCCGACCTCCGCGCGGCCCCCGCTTCCGGTTTGGTGGCGCTCGCCGCATGCAGCCGCATGCTCGTGGGACAGGCCCTGTACGGGGATCACTCGACCCCCGCGCGGCCCCCGCTTCCGGTTAGGTCGCGCTTGCCGCATGGAGTCGCATGCCCGTGGGACAGGCCCTTAAGGCAGCAACACTATCACTGCGCCACCGTGCCGCCGTTAATGCACACGCAAACCTTCCCTGCAATGCTTGATGCAAAGAAGAAGAAAAATTGCAGTGTCGGGGTAAATTCTGTGATGGTTTATGTTCGAAGAGGACCTTTGCCTCAAACGTTTGGGATTTTGGATTTTTCTGTGATGCGTTGGGTTAAAGTGGTTCTACAACAGCCTGATGTTGTTGCTATCACAAACCACAGCAGGAGGAAGGTTGATATATTTTTATCTCCAGGTTTATTACGGTTTCGACTGCGCCATTAAAAGGGAGAATGGAGATAAGGAACTCCATTTTGAACATGTCGGAGGTGAGCTAGTTTTTAATCTGCTGGTTTTTGGAAACGCACGTACTTGAACTCTTAACAGCATGGGGTGAATGTGATAGAGTGGATGTGGAGAGGATGTTTCCTCTTCAGGGAGAGTCTGGAACCGGAGAGCACAGCATCAGGATAAATGGACACACCTTGAGAATGGAGATGAGAAGGAATTTAATTTGCCAGAGGGTGGTGAATCTGGGATTCATTGCCACAGATGGTTGTGGAGACCAAGTCAATGTATATTTTTAAGGCAGAGATTAACATTAGTAAAGGGCCTGTCCCACTTTCACGACCTAATTCACGACCTTTTTTACTCGTGGACATTTTTCATCAGGCTAGAAAAACGCCCCGACCTACTTGATGCCACGAGTACCTACGACTAGCATCACGGCCTGCTACGACCTACCTAAGACCTCCTACGACCTTGTGACGACCATGCTGCGAGTATGAGTCAAGGGCAAACTCGGCAGAGGTCGTGAATTAGGTGGTGAAAGTGGGACAGGCCCTTAAGGATGTCGGGAATTATGGGGCAAAGGCAGAAAAATGGGGTTGAGAGGGAAAGGAAGATTAGCCTCGATTAAATCACAGAGGCCAATTTAACACATACCTTTGCAAATTGTATAAAAATTAAAAATTACTGGACTGATATTTTTCAAATAATCTCTGAAGTTGTTAATACCAAACTAGCTCCAGACTCAAAATTAATAATACTTGGGATATCAGAACAAAGTTTAACACTCACAACAAGCCAAAGAAACTTCCTTGACTACAGTATAATAACAGGGAAAAAATTAATATTAAAATTCTGGAAAGGCCCTACAACCCCCACAATTAAAATGTGGATTGTGGAAATGTCGGAGACCCTACATCTAGAAAGAATTAGACTTGTCTTAATGGACAAGCAAGAACTTTTTGTTAAAATATGGGCTCCATTCATTGCCTATTTGAAGGGATAGATGGGCCCAGCGCGAAAGCCCGGCTGAAGCTTGAACTCAGGATTAGATGTAATTATATTCATAACCTACGAACTTATCTCCTATGACGTATTATAAGTTATTCATTCCACCTTTTTTTCTTTTTTGATATTGAAATTCTTCTTTCTTTCTCTACTTTCTCTCTATTTTTCTTTTTCTATCTATATTTTAAAAAAAACACTAGAAGCAGAATTAACTGACAATTGACATTTAATAATGTATGAATGATTGATGTATATGAAAAGTTTTTTCTTCTATTCTATTATAATATGTTACTCTACACTGTAATATGTTTGCTTCTAATAAAAATTTATATCACAAAAAAAAAAAAAATTAAATCACAGAGTAGACTTGATGGGCCGAATAGCCTTATTGTACTCCGCGGACTTATGAATATACTCGCATGTGGGCAAATTCACGTGCAAATATATGACAATAATGTACAATTGATCTCTGAGATGTGATGTAAGTATTTTTGGAGTTGCCCAAGTCTTCACTTGTTCACATGTTCAGTTTAGTTTATTGTCACGTGTACAGTGAAAAGCTTTTGTTGCGTGCTATCCAGTCGAGACCCAATTACAATCGAGCCGCCCACAGTGTGAACTGACATGGTTCTCCTTTAAGAATCTAACCACAAGCTTTAAACAAATGGCCGCACTGATGCACCTGCTGAGATTTGAATGCCTGAACTTGCCTTTGTGCTGATCGATTGAAAGATCCAGCATGGAAACAGGCCCTTCGGCCCGCTGAGTCCATGCTGACCATCGATCGCCCATTCACACCAGTTCCAATGTTACCTCACTTTCACATCCACTCCTGACACATTTGGGGGCATGTTTACGGAGGCCAATCAATAGTCATAGAGTCATACAGCGTGGAAACAGGCCCTTTGACCTAACTTGCCCACACCGGCCAACGAGTCCCATTTACACTCGTCCCGCCTGCCTGCGTTACGGCCCATATCCCTCCAAACCCGTCCTATCCATGTACCTAATTGTCTGAAACGTTACAATAATCCCAGCCTCAACTACCTCCTCTGGCAACTTGTTCCAGACACCACCACCCTTTTGTGTGAAAACGTTACCCCTCAAATTCCTATTAAGTCGTTCCCCCTTCACCTTAAACCTATGTCCTCTGGTCCTCGATTCCCCTCCTCTGGGCAAAAGACTGTGCATCTAGGCAGGAAACATGTTCCCGATGTTGGGGAGTCCAGAACCAGGGGCCACAGTTTAAGAATAAGGAGTAAGCCATTTAGAACGGAGACGAGGAAACACTTTTTTCTCACAGAGAGTGGTGAGTCTGTGGAATTCTCTGCCTCAGAGGGCGGTGAAGGCCGGTTCTCTGGATGCTTTTCAAGAGAGAGCTAGATAGGGCTCTTAAAAATAGCGGAGTCAGGGGATATGGGGAGAAGGCAGGAACGGGGTACTGATTGGGGATGATCAGCCATGATCACAGTGAATGGCGCTGCTGGCTTGAAGGGCCAAATGGCCTACTCCTGCACCTATTGTCTATTGTCTATTGCCCGATTTATTCCACTCATACACCTCGAAAAGATCTCCAGACCCACACGACTGTGGGATGTCCTTGGAAACCGAAGCACCCGGAGGAAACCCATGCAGTCACAGGGAGAACATGCAAACTCCACACAGACAGCTCCGGAGGGCAGAATGGAAAGCAGGCCTAGCCTTTTACATTGTGAAAGGGCAGCTCTACCAGCTGCACCGTACCATTGAGAAAAGACAATTTATCAGAAATATGCCATCACTTTTATTTTTGGAGAAACTCGGCGGGTGAGGCAGCGCCTATGGAGCGAAGGAATAGGTGACGTTTCGGGTCGAGACCCTTCTTCTCGAAGGAATAGATGACGCTTCGGGTCGAGACCCTTCTTCTCGAAGGAATAGGCGACGTTTCGGGTCGAGACCCTTCCGGGTCTCGACCCGAAACGTCACCTAATCCTTCGCTCCATAGATGCTGCCTCACCCGCTGAGTTTCTCCAGCGTTTTTGTCCACCTTTTTGATTTTTCCCAGCATCTGCAGTTCTTTCTTAAACCACTTTTATTTATTTTTTTAATGTTTTTACTTATACACGACATTGACAACAGAAAACATGAGAAACCCTTTTCATCTTCCTACCAAAACATTAAACCACTCGGGTTCCTTATTGACATGCTTGATATTCAGTGTCAGTTCAAAACAAAGGATTTCCTCGTTTTCGATAATGCAAATTGCAGTGTGCCATATTGTGTGTTAAACCAACCTGCTGAGCTGAACATTTTGTGTAATCCCTTCATTCAGTTTCCAGCCGGCTGATCAATTGCAGATTGATATTACATTGCGTTTTTTAACTCCCGAATTTAATCTGCAAGTGTAAAACGAGGCAAAGTTTGACATTCACGATTGCATTAAGTCTCAATGCTCTCCACCTGAGCTCTGAGCATGTGTTTTTTTGAATCGCTCTGATGCTTTGTACTCGATGCCAAAAGATTTTGTCTTTGTTTTTTTTGGTGCTAGTGTTGATTCCTCTAATGAAGTTGAAGGAGCATTAGGCAGTCTTTCTCATCTTTTAATTACAGGCAGTTTATTGTCTCTGTTGATCCAGTTTCTACACAGTTCCCCATGAGTATGCCAGGTTTAGCAATCTCTGTTAATTTAATTTGTTGTTCCATTCAGTCCGACAGGCTGTCAGCATTATCGGTGGTGGGGGGGGGGGGGGGGGGGGCAAAAAAATATATATTTAAAACAAATAACTGGCTGTTCATCCTCAATTGATGCCCCTATCAGCCTTTGTCCTGGCCAGCACTGGCAATTATTTGCCAGACATTCAAGCAGAATCTAACTGACTGCATTTTCCTCTGTAGAAAAGTGTATAATTTAGAAATCTGATTTAGTTTGGGGAAATTAATTACTGTGGGTTTGTAATAAGGCTGACCAGTGGGTATATTTACTCTTCACTCGTGGGGGGGCGAGGTGGTTTGATGGGGTTTTGAGGTGGGCGAGAAAGATTGATGTGAGTGTGTCATTTTTAAGCTGTAAGTGGGTCTTGTGGTTCTGGGCCAAAGATCACTTTGCGCTTGCTTGGGTTCGGTGGCTTGGCTGGCGTAGATAACGACTGTTTGTCCAAAACAGACCCTTGTGTTTCAGGTGTTTCCAGCTTCAGATTCCTGGGGGGGGGGGTCAACATCTCCGATGACCTCTCTTGGACCAACAATACCTCAACTCTGGTCAAGAAGGCTCACCAGCGTCTCTTCTTCCTGAGGAGACTAAAGAAGGTCCATCTGTCTCCTCAGATTCTGGTGAACTTCTACCGCTGCACCTTCGAGAGCATCCTTACCAACTGCATCACAGTATGGCGTGGCAACTGCTCTGTCTCCGACCGGAAAGCACTGCAGAGGGTGGTGAAAATTGGCCAACGCATCACCGGTTCCTCACTCCCCTCCATTGAGTCTGTCCAAAGCAAGCGTTGTCTGCGAAGGGGCGCTCAGCATCGCCAAGGACTGCTCTCACCCCAACCACAGACCTCCTACCATCCGGGAGGCGCTACAGGTCTCTCTGTTGCCGGACCAGCAGGTCCAGGAACAGCTTCTTCCCTGCGGCTGTTACACTACTCAACACTGTACCTCGGTGACTGCCAATCACACCCCCCCACGGACACTCCTCCCACCAGGATTTATTAGATTTATTTATTGCTCATATTTATGTCGCTCTTCTAGGGAGATGCTAACTGCATTCCATTGTCTCTGTACTGTACACTGCACAATGACAATAAAGTTGAATATGAAACTGAGGTGAGGGGTTTCCAACAGAGGTTATGGGGAGAAGGCAGGAGAATGGGGTTAGGAGGGAGAGATAGATCAGCCATGATTGAATGGCGGAGTAGACTTGATGGGCCGACTGGCCTAATTCTACTGCTATTCCTTACGACCTTTTGACCTGATGCTTATGAAGCCACCTGCTCCACCAAACGGCATGAGGCCCGGTCTATAGCCTTATCCCTGCACTGTAGAGCTAACATTGTCACAAAGATGGTTTATTGCTCCAGAGGAAGCAGTAATGAATGGGCCCCATTCACAACTGATTAACTGTAGTCCTCCTACTAATTACATTTGCACACAGCAGAGATCTTAAACTTGCTTTTCATTTCATTCTGCCTAGTTTCTCCTACATTATTTAGATTACAGATCTATTATTTATTGAACTAAAGTTGTTGTTGGATTTACCTCCTGTCCTTTTTTTGTGGGCGAGCTGCCTTGAGATTTTAAAATGAACAATCAAGTCAAGTCAACTTTATTTGTCACATACACATACAAGATGTGCAGTGAAATGAAAGTGGCAATGCCTGCGGGTTGTGCCAAAATAAAAACCAGAACAGAATCAGTATTTACATGTTAGAAATGTTTTTTTTTAAAGACACAACACAACAGTAAATTAGTCCCTGGTACACAAAAATGCTGGAGAAACTCAGCGGGTGCAGCAGCATCTATGGAGCGAAGGAAATAGGCAACGTTTCGGGCCGAAACCCTTCTTCAGACTGATAGGGGGTGGGGAGAAGAAAGGAAAAAAGGAAAAAGGCGGAGGAGGAGCCCGAGGGCTGGGGGAGGGGAGGAGACAACCAGATGGCTGATGAAGGGGAGGGGACAGCAAGGGCTAGCAGAATTGGGAGAATTCAATGTTCAAGCCCCCAGGATGTAGACTGCCCAAGCGGAATATGAGCTGCATTTCCTCCAATTTACGGTGTTGCTCGCTGTGGCCATGGAGGAGACCCAGGACAGAGAGGTCAGATACGGAATGGGAGGGGGAGGGGGAGTTGAAGTGCTGAGCCACCGGGAGGTCAGGTTGGTTATTGCGGACCGACCGGAGGTGTTCGGCGAAACGATCGCCAAGCCTCCGCTTGGTCTCACCGATGTAGATCAGCTGGCATCTAGAGCAGCGGATGCAATAGATGAGGTTGGAGGAGATGCAGGTGAACCTCTGTCGCACCTGGAACGACTGCTTGGTTCCTTGAATGGAGTAGAGGGGGGAGGTGAAGGGACAAGTGTTGCATCTCTTGCGGTTGCAAGGGAAAGTACCAGGGGAGGGGGTGGTATGGGAGGGAAGGGAAGAATTGACAAGGGAGTTACGGAGGGAGCGGTCTTTGCGGATAGCAGACATGGGGGGACCGTAAATTAGTCCCTGGTGAGATAAGAGTTTACAGTCCTGATGTTCTGTGGGAAGAAACTCCTTCTCATCCTCTCTGTTTTCTCAGCATGACAGCGGAGGCGTTTGCCTGACCGTAGCAGCTGGATCAGTCCGTTGCTGGGGTGGTAGGGGTCCCCCATAATGTTCAAGAAGGAACTGCAGATGCTGAGAATCGAAGGTAGACAAGATTGCTGGAGAAACGCAGCGGGTGCGGCAGCATCTATGGGGCGAAGGAAACAGGCAACGTTGCCTATTTCCTTCGCTCCATAGATGCTGCCGCACCCGCTGTGTTTCTCCAGCAATCTTGTCTCCCATAATGTTGCTAGCTCTGGATCTGCACCTTCTGGTGCATATATCTTACATAGAAAATAGGTGCAGGAGTAGGCCATTCAGCCCTTCGAGCCTGCACCACCATTCAATATGATCATGGCTGATCATCCAACTCAGTATCCTGTACCTGCTTTCTCTCCATACCCCCTGATCCCTTTAGCCACAAGGGCCACATCTTTCTCATCTCAGTCCTAAAAGATGTCTTTCTCATCTCAGTCCTAAAAGATTCCCCTTTATCCTTAAACTGTGACCCCTTGTTCTGGACTCCCCCAACATCGGGAACAATCTTCCTGCATCTAGCCTGTCCAACCCCTTAAGAAATTTCTTGCAGCGGGAGGGGAGCGAGTGTAATTCCATAGTGCGTTCGGCCGAACGCACTACTCTCTGCAGAGCCTTCCTGTCCTGGGCAGAGCAGTTCCCAAACCAGATCGAGGTGTTGCCGGACAAGATGCTTTCTACAGCCCCAGAGTAGAAACACTGGAGGATACCTCAGAGAGACTCTGAATTTCCTCAGCTGCCTGAGGTGGTAAAGGCGCTGCCTTGCCTTACTCACCAGTGCGGCAGCGTGTGATGTCCATGTCAGATCCTCTGAGATGTGGACTCCCAGGTATTTAAAGCAGCTCACCCAATCCACAGTATCCCATTTATCTCCAGTGGCGTGCACGTCCTCGGATGTTGTGCCCTCCTAAAGTCCACGATCAGCTCCTTAGTTTTTATGACATTCAAGAGGAGGCTGTTGTTCCGACACCAGAGTGCTAGATCAGCCACCTCCTCCCGGTAGGCCTTCTCATCGTTATCGGAGATCAGGCCCACCACCACAGTGTCAACAGCAAACTTGTTGATGGAGTTGGAGCTGAACCTGGCCACACAGTCATGTGTGTACAGGGAGTACAGTAGGGGGGCTGAGGACACAACCCTGGGGGATCCTGTGTTCAGGGCGAGGTGGGTTGGATGTATGTCTTCCCATCTTGACCACCTGGGGCCTGGCGGTGAGAAAGTCCAGGACCCAGGCACACAGGGGGGTGTTCAGCCCCAGTTCCAGCAGCTTCTCAGCAAGTCTGGTGGGGACTATGGTATTGAAAGCTGAATTGAAGTCAATGAACAGCGTCCTCACATAGACCCCCATTCTGGCTGTCAAGGTGGGAGAGAGCAGTGTGCAGAACCTGGGAGATCGCATCATCAGTGGATCTGTTCGGACGGTATGCGAACTGCAGCGGGTCCATGTTGCGAGGGAGCAGGCGCAGTTCAAAATCAGTTTGCTTTTTAATTGGGAGTTGATTTTCTCCTGCATCCTCACAATAAGGTTTTCCAGCTAGCCGGTCGGTCAATCACACGTATTGACCTGTGAAGACAAGGAACTGTAGACGCCGTTTTACAAAAAAAAAGACACAAAGTGCTGGAGTAACTCAGTGGATCCGGCAGCATCTCTGGAGAACATGGTTAGGTGACGGTTCGGGTTGGGTCCGCTCTTCAGCCTGATTAGTTTAGTTTAGAGATACAGTGCGGAAACAGGCCCTTCGGCCCACCGGGTCCGCACATTAACACTATCCTACATCCACTGGATGACAATGTTTACATTTACACCAAGCCAATTAACCCACAAACCTGTACGTCTTTGGAGTGTGGAGGAAAACGAAGATCTCGGAGAAAACCCTCGGGGAGAATGTACAAACTCCGTACAGACAGCACCCGTAGTCGGAATCGAACCCGTGTCTCCGGCGCTGCATTCGCTGCAAGGCAGCAACTCTACCGCTGCGCCACTGTGACCGCCTAGCGGACGGGGATGAAAGTTGGAAGAGCGGAGTGGCAGGACAAAGCCTGGCAGGGAATATCCCTCACAAACGGCTTTATGTCCTGGGGGCACCTCCTGCAGCCATCCTTAGAGGCAATGTAGATGCTCCCATAGTCATTTTTGTTTGTGTGTATCAGGATTTAGACGCAGGACTGGTGATGTATTTCCAGGCTGGATGTGGTGTGATCTAGAAAGAAGTTGCAAGCGATATCATTCCCATGTGCCTACTGTTCTTGTTCTTTTTGTCAGAATGTTCACTTAGAGATATAATTGTGACTGACTTTATGTGAAGCACAGAGGGATCTTTGGAATAAAGTGAAAGGTTGAGTTGAACACTGGGCAGTATATATTTTTATGGTTTGAAAGATACGGCATGGAAATAATCCTTCGGCCCACTGAGTCCGTGCTAACCATCGATCATCCATTCACACTAGTTCCTTGCACATCCATTCCTTAAACCCCCGTCCCACGGTACGAGTTCATTCCAAGAGTTCTCCCGAGTTTGCCCTGATTCGAACTCGGAGATTTACGGTAATGGCCGCCCGTCGGTACTCGGGGCTCTCGTGGACATTTTTGCAACATGTTGAAAAATCTTCACGAGTCTTCCCGTGCTTACCTGCCGTTAGCGAGTCTTCCCCGAGTACCCGCCGTCAGCGCTAAGAGAACGTCCCCGAGCTCCGACGTACCCGCTACGTTCATTCTCCGTGCTTACCACGAGTTTGATTTTTTTTTAAAACTCGGGAGAGCTCTTGGAATGAACTCGCACCGTGGGACAAGGGTTATTACCCAAAAGGGGCAATTTACAGAAGCCAATTCGCCGACAAACCTGTCCGGTCTTTGGGATATGGGAGCACCCGGAGGAAACCCACACCGTCACATGAAGAACGTGCAAACCCCACACAGACAGCACCTGAGCTCAGGATCAAACCTGGGTCTCTACCGCTGTGAGGCAGCGGCTCCACTCTCTGCATCTTGAAGATGTTCACACTTTTAAAAATAAATGTTTCACAAAATATTACCTGAGACAAATTCTTATACTATTTTTATTCTACTTGTTATGACTCTTTAGCCAAAAAAAAAAACCCAGGCCAATATTGTTTAATTACAATGCTACTTATCTGTCTCATTTGTATATTATCAAAGTCATTACACTGCTTTCAAATTGCATCAAGTTCATGGCTTTACTCATTGAATATTTCGCAGATGTCAAGTTGTGTTGGTCCTCTGCTGCATGACGACACCATTTCCTCTTGGCATCACCATGACAATTTTATAAACCACCCTGCAGTAGCCAACATAAAATATATTTCATTGCTCCATTGTTTTGGTTTAGAAATACAGCGCGGAACACATGCCCTTCGGCCCAGCGAGTCCGTGCCGACTAGCGATTCCCCGCGCACTAACATCCTACACGCACGGATCACACACAATTTTACATTTGACCTGCAAACCTGTACGTCTTCGGAGTGTGGGAGGAAACCGAAGATCTCGGAGAAAACCCACCCGGGCCACGGAGAGAACGTGCGAACTCCGTACGGACAGCAGCCGGAGTCGGGATCGAACCCGGTTCCCTAGCGCTGTAAGGCAGTCGGTCTGCCACTGTGCCTGCCCACCGTGGTCATTGCTTCATTGGGTACGGGTGTCCGAGGTTATGGGGAGAAGGCAGGAGAATGGGGTTAGGAGGGAGTGATAGATCAGCCATGATTGAATGGCAGAGTAGACTGATGGGCCGAATGGCCTAATTGTGCTCCCATCACTTATGACCTTATGATCTTATGATTTGTCTAAAAAGTAGTCTTTAAAGCGATTGTGAACTTTGTAAATTGGGTGGCCATTGCTCATGCCAATTTGTACATTACATTGAATTTAATGGTATGTTAAGACCTAAGCTAGTTTGGTCTTCATAAACTGTTAAGCAGTAGCAGCGTCAAGGTTTAGTCATTTGGGCAGGTACATGGATAGGAAAGGTTTAGAGGGATATGGGTCAAACGTGGGCAAGTGGAGCTCCTGTAGATTGGACATCTTGGTCGTCATGGGCAAGATGGGCCGAAGGGATCGTTTTTTAGTGGTGAATGACTCTATGACTATTTCTGCAGATCTGAAAGTCTTGTCAGTGGCTAGAAGATGTGAACATTCAATAAATAGTTGATATATTTTAATAACAAACTTATTCCTGTGGCCCTTGTGTTAACAACTGAAGTGGCTTCATGTTAAAATAATCCAAAATGGAGCAGAATCGACTAGCTTTGAAGGACCCAGGAAAGTTGCAACTGCACATAAAACAGTGCACAGGCTGAGACATTTTGCAAGAGACTTCTTCCCCTCTGTTATCCGGCTTCTGAGCGGTCCCCAGGCATTGTCCGATTCACCTCTACCCCATTGCGGACATTGGACTTTGTCTCTGGAACTGCTGCGCTACAATGCTGAGAACTACATTCTGCACTCTGTATCTTCCCCTTTGCTCTTCCGAGAAGATTACGGAGAGTCGGTTTGTCAAGGAGGACTCTCTCTAACTTCTACAGGTGCACAGTAGAGAGCATGCTGACCGGTTGCATCGTGGCTTGGTTCGGCAACTTGAGCGCCCTGGAGAGGAAAAGACTACAAAAAGTAGTAAACACTGCCCAGTCCATCATCGGCTCTGACCTCCCTTCCATCGAGGGGATCTATCGCAGTCGCTGCCTCAAAAAGCCTGGCAGCATCATCAAGGACCCACACCATCCTGGCCACACACTCATCTCCCCGCTACCTTCAGGTAGAAGGTACAGGAGCCTGAAGACGGCAACGTCCAGGTTCAGGAATAGCTACTTCCCCACAGCCATCAGGCTATTAAACTCATACAAAACTCTGAACATTAATAGCCCATTATCTGTTATTTGCACTTTATCAGTTTATTTATTGATGTGTGTATATATTTATTATAATGGTATATGGACACACTGATCTGTTCTGTATTCATGCCTACTATGTTCTGTTGTGCTGAAGCAAAGCA
Source organism: Malacoraja senta (assembly GCA_038087875.1). NCBI lineage: Eukaryota > Metazoa > Chordata > Chondrichthyes > Rajiformes > Rajidae > Malacoraja > Malacoraja senta. The sequence goes on from CM075978.1 coordinate 191,546,113, forward strand.
AGAATTTAATTGTCCTATCAGGGACAATAAACTCTCTTGAATCTTGAATCTGTTGTACTGGAGTTTGACATGATTATATTTATGCACTGTATTAACTGATTTGGTTAGATAGTATTCAAGGCAAACCTTTTCCCTGTACCTCAGTACATGTGACAATAATAACCTAACACAATTGCTTTTACTGTGTACATTACATTTGTAGTGTTGGAATCCAGGATTCTATATATGGGATAAAAATGGCTGTAGTTATTACCAACAAAATTACATTGTTTTAAATGCCATCCGTTTCCAATGTTCAGCATTTCCAAGCAAAGTCAAAATTCTGCGATTTGGATTTAAGTGTAAAATAGCGAGTATAGCTTGACCCGGTGAGGGAAAACATGGCAACATCTAGTTCCATGAAGATAGACACAAAATGCTGAGTAACTCAGCGGGACAGGCAGCAACTCTGGAGAGAAGGAATGGGTGACGTTTCGGGTCGAGACCCTTCTTCAGACTCGGTTCCATGAATGTCTCTAAGTCAACTGTTCCTGATGTTGGGGGAGTCCAGAACCAGGGGGTCACAGTTTAAGAATAAGGGGTAAGGCCATTTAGGACTGAGATGAGGAAAATCTTTTTCACCCAGGGAGTTGTGAATCTGTGGAATTCTCTGCCACAGAAGGCAGTGGAGGCCAATTCACTGGGTGTTTTCAAGAGAGAGTTAGATTTAGCTCTTCGGGCTAACGGAATCGAGGGATATGGTGAAAAAGCAGGAACGAGGTACTGATTGGGGATGATCAGACATGATTATATTAAATGGCGGTGCTGGCTCGAAGGGCCGAATGGCCTACTCCCTCACCTATTTTTGATGTTTCTATGTTTAACTAGGAGTGTATGAAATGAGTATAAATCTCACGGTTGTTTGCTTTCTATTCCAGTTTGCTGGGAACAATAACTACATGAATATGGCAGATCCAAGCCATGCTTTCTTGACCAGCAATGAGGTGAGTATATTAATGCTCCTGTTTCTATTATATCTGTAAAATGTACGTCATTTTAGTTTTAGGTTTAGAGATACAGCTCGGAAACAGGCCCTTCAGCCCACCGAGTCCACACCGACCAGCGATCCCCGCGCATTAACGCTATCTACACACACTAGGGACAATTTTTACATTTACCAAGCCAATTAACCTACAAACCTGCACGTTTTTGGAGTGCGGGAGGAAACCGAAGATCTCGGAGAAAACCCACGCAGGTCACGGGGAGAACGTACAAACTCCGTACAGACAGCGCCCGTGGTCAGGATTGAACCGGAGTCTCCGGCGCTGTGAGGCAGCAACTCTACCGCTGCGCCACTGTCCGCCCTTACAGATGCCTTGCAGTGCAGTGATGATCTCAGCCACGATGTTTGATTGTACAGTGTCCCTTTGACAGAAGGTAAATTTACCAGTCGATGGACACCAAATGCTGGTGTAACTCAGCGGGACAGGCAGCATCTCTGGAGAGAAGGAAGCCCTACGAGTTGCTGCCTTACAGCGAATGCAGCGTCGGAAACCCGTGTTTCACCCCGACCACGGGTGCTGTCTGTACGGAGTTTGTACGTTCTCCCCGTGACCTGCGTGGGTTTTCTCCGAGATCTTCGACTTCCTCCCACACTCCAAAGACATACAGGTTTGTAGGTTAATTGGCTTGGTAAATGTATAAATTGCCCCTAGTGGGTGTAGGATAGTGTTAATGTACGGGGATCGCTGGTTGGCGCGGACTAAAGGGCCTGCTTCCGCGCTGTATCTCTAAACTACACTAAACTAAAAAAAATGGAGTAAATTGCATAAAATGGCTGCTGCCCAACTAACTCAGGGCGGCATGATGGCGCATCGTTGCTGCCTCACAGATGCTGGTTTAATCCGAAGATAGACACGAAATGTTGGAGTAACTCAGCGGGACAGGTAGCATCTCTGGAGAGAAGGAATGGGTGACGTGTCGGGTCGAGACTCTTCTTCAGACCTGTAGATCTGAAGAAGGGTCTCGACCTGAAATGTCACCCATTCTTTCTCTCCAGAGATGCCAACTGGTGACAAAGCCTCCGTTACCATCACCCCACCTGATGCTGCAGGCTTCCCATGCCTTCCTTGGATCTGTCTAATTATCTAGTCGCCAGTATTATTTGGTAAAGTTTTGACTTGGTGTGCTCCCCGAGGGTTTACCGAGGTGCCGCGGCTACGGTGCCTGTCCGAAGGCTCGTCGGTCGGTGGGGTCGGCGTAACCGGGAGGAAACTGGAGACAGCGGACGCGAGGAGCGAGGGCCGGTACGCGGGGTGAACCGGGGTTATGCCTCCAGCTGCAGTCTTTAAGGTTGGCTGCAGGAGGCGCCACCAGGATACAAAGATGGCCGGGCGAGCAGAGGGACGTTGGTTCGTGGGAACTGCTCCAGCACATCGAGCGCGCGGGCCGACTGGACTTTGGACTCGGAATAATGGCGCCAAAAATGGCGGTGCCCGCGTGTGTAATATGTGCAAAAAAGAATTTCACTTTGCAGTCGCATATGCGACAAAAAAAAGCGTTATTGAACCATCTTGAACCAGCAGATGACTTGCTGAATTCCCAATTCAGTAGCCGGAGGCTTACACTCTCCAGTGGCCAGCCTCGAGAGAGCTCTCCTTTCAAGGCCAATGTCAAGAGATACCAAGAAATTAGCAGAAGTCTCCTCCACCATCATCTGTGGATCTTTGACTGGGTCCTGTCTGCAGAATGCCCATCTTTTTCAGGACCAGTGTTTGCCACCCAGAGGATCGCAGTAACAAGAGATGGATGCCATGATATTTATTGCGCAATTAATTGTTCTTCATAAAAGATCATTGCCAAAGGGGTCATGTTTTACGTGTACTCCACTGGGTAATAACTTGTATCTGGGAATGATAACAAAACAGCCATTACAGTAAATTAGTTTAATTACAACACAGTAATAGGAACACCAGACACAGGCACAATCGACACATTGAGCAGTGTGTGTGTGTGTGTGTCCATGGAGATCGTTGATTTAAGCCGTGGTGGGATTTGACAGTGGTTTGACATTGGGTTGCTGCAGAGATAATAGACTTCTGCATCCATGCTGTTTTCAGCAGGGATCACAGTTGGAGCCCCACAGGTAGCCTTGCTGTGCTTTGGTTAGGCAGGAAAAGATCAGGTTGCTCTCCGCTTCACCGTCGAACCGCCCTGCCCGAATGCACAGGTTCACGGTGGCACCAGGGAGCATGGAAGCAACCTTTGGAAGATCGCCGCATTCGTCAGGGAAGAAGTCGCAGCCAAGGGTAATACCAGTGGTTACTTTACTCCAGAAACAAAACGAAAGAGGCACGGTGGCGCAGAGGCAGAGTTGCTGCCTTGCAGCACCAGAGACCCGGGGTTCGATCCCGACTACGGGTGCTGTCTTGTACAGCGTTTGTGCGTTCTCCCCGTGACCCACGTGTGTTTTCTCCGGGATCTCCGCTTTTCTCCCACACTCCACAAAGACATACAGGTTTGTAGGTTAATTGGATTGATGTCATTGTAAATTGTCCCTCGTGTGTGTAGGATAGTGTTAGTCCGGGGATCGCTGGTCGGCACGGATTCGGTGGGCCAAAGGGCCTGTTTCCATGCTGTTTCCATCTCTAAACCAAACTAAAAGTTTGCAAAGTTTAATCTTTACACATGAGGTGAATAGGAATGGAAGTGATTTTCAGGTTATCTTTTAAATGCCAGCTTGGAATCCTTGCTATCTAATGTCTCCAACAATCCACTGGAGTGACAGAAGTTAGTTGCTTAAAAGTAAACAACCTATGAATTCTATTTCTTGAAGTTCAGAGTTATCGAGCTCGGAAACAGGCCCTTCGGCCCAACTCGTCTGTGCCATCCAGGATGCCCCATCTAAGCTAGTCCCATTTGCCTGCATTTTAGACAATAGACAATTGGTGCAGGGGAAGGCCATTCGGCCCTTCGAGCCAGCACCGCCATTCAATGTGATCATGGCTGATCATCCCCAATCAGTACCCCGTTCCTGCCTTCTCGTTTTGCCCGTGTCACTCTGAGCATTTCCTATCCATGTATCTGTCCAAGTGTCTTTTTGAAATGCTGCCATATTACCTACCTCAACTACCTCCTCTGGCAGCTCGTTCCACATACCCACCCACCCGTGAAAAGGTCAATGGTACAAATGATTGCAATCATTTGAAGATTTTGTGTCACTAATTTCACCCGTTGCTAAAGTCTTAACAAATGCAGAAAAGGTAGTGAATAAGATGGGTACTATGTAAAAATCTTCCCGGAAGCATTGTTTCCTTTACATCCAGTTAAACATTCTTGCAAATTCAAGGCAAGTTTAATGGCGTCCCTTGCCAGATGAATATATTTTTGTTCACTGGATCGAAGAGGCCATATATAAGGTCAGAATCAGCAGGGCATTAATCACCCAACTGACGTCTTGTAGTTAGTATGTGATGTGTCAAGTACTCTGCTCAATTAATATGGACTAAAGATTATATTTTGCCCTTTGGATGAAAATGTGTCATTAAATTGTTGAAAACCAGAATAACTCGAGGCATTGAATTTGTGCAACTTTTTAATTAACATTTGCAAAAAGGAAATGACCAATTATAAGTCTATAACAACCCTGCTTGGACAACCAAAGTTGACTTGTAGCCATCACTGAAGGAGATGCTTTGGACTGCACTAACCTAGGTAGAAAATCCACAACCAGAGAGCAGTTCTGAACAACCATCTACCTCATTGGTGACCCTCGGACTCACCTTGATCGGAGTTTGCCGGCCGAACTTGCACGGAACGTTCTTCTCTGATCACATATCTGTACACTGTGAACGGCTCGACTGTAATCATGTATTGTCTTTCTGCTGAAGACAGGCACAAAATGCTGGAGTAACTCAGCGGGAAAGGTGGCATCTCTAGAGAGAAGGAATGGGTGACGTTTTGGGTCGAGACCCTTCTTCAGCCTTTCTGCTGATTGGATAGCACACAACAAAAGCTATCCACTGTACCTCGGTACATGTGCCAATAAACTGAACTGAAATTGGTGTCGATTTTTGATTCAAATCTACATGCATCATACAATGGAATGGCTGCTTGTGATCTTCAATAGACAATAGACAATAGGTGCAGAAGTAGGCCATTTGGCCCTTCGAGCCAGCACCGCCATTCAATGTGATCATGGCTGATCATCCCCAATCAGTACCCCGTTCCTGCCTTCTCCCCATATCCCCTGACTCCGCTATTTTTAAGAGCCCTATCTAGCTCTCTCTTCAAAGCATCCAGAGAACCGGCCTCCACCGCCCTCTGAGGCAGAGAATTCCACAGACTCACCACTCTCTGTGAGAAAAAGTGTTTCCTCGTCTCCGTTCTAAATGGCTTACTCCTTATTCGTAAACTGTGGCCCCTGGTTCTGGACTCCCCCAACATCGGGAACATGTTTCCTGCCTCTAGCGTGTCCAAACCCTTAACAATCTTATATGTTTCAATGAGATCCCCTCTCATCCTTCTAAACTCCAGAGTGTACAAGCCCAGTCGCTCCATTCTCTCAGCATATGACAGTCCCGCCATCCCGGGACTTAACCTTGTAAACCTACGCTGCACTCCCTCAATAGCAAGAATACTCCCTCAATGGCAAGAATTTCTTCAGTGTGAACCCTGGTTGGTTTTTCGAAGTCTTATGATGTAACGATCGACAGTGTAGGTACCCACATCCCTTCAATACCTACTAAAGATGGGAAGGTAGGGAAAGGAAGTCCAATACCTCAGGGCCACCTGTGCGCTTCCCCTACCTGTCCGACAACCCCACTTGGTTGCTCGTTAAGGACTCTGAATGTCCTTGCAACTGTCTGGCTGTCCCTCAGCTCAATTCTTTCTTAGGCCAGTCCTGTTGGTTTGGAACCCAGCTGACTGCTTTCGTCAGACCTTGTACTTTGCGACGTTTTAATGTACTTTCGTTTAGGTCACTGCGGCATCTACTCTCTGGTGTCTTGCCTTGTGTTAATGGAGACCAAGCTTCAGTGAATGGCTGTTGGAAAGCTAAGGAGGAATGTCCATGCCTTGTGAATGCTGTGCGGTTTGCTAGTCACTGCTGCGCAGATGTGGGAGTGGGTTTGCACTGTGCAATGTTATCAGTTTTCTGAAGACGGAGTTAAACTAGCGAGAGAGTTCAAATCAAAGGGATAAATTCCAAAGGGCAGAGAAGGAAGGAGGGACTCGTCCCGAAACGTCACCCATTCCTTCTCTCCAGAGAAGCTGCCCGTCCCGCTGAGTTACTCCAGCATTTTGTGCCTATCTGCGGCAGAGAGCAACACACTAATGTGAGTGAAGGAAATAGGTGACGTTTTGGGTCTGAGGAAGGGGCTCGACTCGAAACATCGCCTATTTCCTTCGCTCCATAGATGCTGCCTCACTATGGCAGAGTTTCTCCAGCAGTTTTGTCAACCTTGCTTTTTGTTTTTGCTACTTGCTACTCAATAGTCCCCGAGTGCTTTATTTAGCTCCACAATGCCATCTGACTTGTAAGTGTGAATCCAGCTCATTTCTTTACATAATAAGACACAACGTGCTGGAGTGACTCCGCAGGTGAGGCAGCATCAACAGAGACCAAATACAAGGGAACATTTCGGATCGGGGCACTTCTCTATGTCCCCTGGAGCGCAGGAGGATGAGGGGTGATCTTATAGAGCTGTACAAAATCACGCGAGGAACAGATTGGGTAAAAGAACAGTCTCTTGCCCAGAGTAGGGGAATCGAGAACCAGAGGACATAGGTTTAAGTTGAGGTGGGGAAAAGATTTAATAGGAACCTGAGGGGCAACATTTTCACACAAAGGGTAGTGGGTGAAGGGAACGAGCTGCCGCAGGAGGCGGGTGAAACCTATCGCGGCGTTTAAGAAAAATTTAAACAGGTGCATGGATAGGACAGGTTTAGAGGGGGGGGTAGGGGAGAAAAGGGTGGGAGTCCAAGGGGAGGGGGGGGGAAGGGGGTGGGAGTTGTTAGAGGTTACCTAAAATTGGAGAATTCAACTGTTGGTAGAAACAAAATGCTGGAGTAACTCAGCGGGACAGGCAGCATCTCTAGAGAAAAGTGTCTACCTTCAAGCTGTTATTTTTTTAAATCTGAAGTGACACTTGAGTTTTCCAGAGTTATTAATTTCATATTCTCATTATCAATTTGAGTGGTGATTGTATTTAGTTTAGTTTAGAGATACAGCGCGGAAACAGGCCCTTCGGCCCACCGAGACGGCACCGACCAGCCATCCCTGCACATTAACTACCCTACACACACCAGGGACAATTCATATTCATACCAAGCTAATGAACCTACAAACCTGCACGTCTTTGGAGTGTGGGAGGAAACCGAAGACCTCGGAGAAAACCCACACAGGTCACGGGGAGAACGTACAAACTCCGTACAGACAAGCACCCGTAGTCAGGATCGAACCCGGGTCTCTGGCGCTGTGAGGCAGCAGCTCTACCGCTGCGCCACCGTTCCGTTTTGTGGGAGATAATATTTTCATTAAGTATGAACTGTCTGGTGTTTATTAGTGGGTCACAAAGGCAGTGAGCAGTAAATGTAATTGTCTTTGTAGAAACAAGGAACTGCAGAAGCTGGTTTACCAGGAAACCAGTCTGAAGAAGGGTTCCGACCCAAAACATATAACCATATAACAATTACAGCACGAAACAGGCCATCTCGGCCCTTCTAGTCCGTGCCGAACACTTACTCTCACCTAGTCCCATCTACCTGGACTCAGACCATAACCCTACATGCCTTTCCTGTCCACATACCCATACAATTTATTTTTAAATGATAAAATCGAACCTGCCTCCACCACTTCCACTGGAAGCTCATTCCACCCAGCTACCACTCTCTGAGTAAAGAAGTTCCCCTAATGTTACCCCTAAACTTCTGTCCTTAATTCTCAAATCATGTCCCTTGTTTGAATCTTCCCTACTCTCAATGGAAAAGCTCATCCACGTCCCTCTCATAATTTTAAAGACCTCTATCAAGTCCCCCCTTAACCTTCTGCGCTCCAAAGAATAACCTATGAATATTCTCCAGGAATGTTGCCTGACTCTGAAGAAGGGTTCGGCCCGAAACGTTGCCTATTTCCTTCGCCCCATAGATGCTGCTGCACCCGCTGAGTTTCTCCAGCAATTTTGTGTACCCTTCGATTTTCCAGCATCTGCAGTTCCTTCTTTAACAACATGTTGCCTGACTCACTGAGTTACTCCAGCACTTTCTAATTGCATTTGGGAATTATTGTTCTAAAGACACTGCAAATTTGCGCTGAATGTATTATCAGAAAAGCACCAGGTACCACATTTGAATGACTGCATAAATACATTCATAAATGATCAGAGCAGAATTAGGCCATTCAATAGGCAATAGGTGCAGGAGTAGGCCATTCGGCCCTTCGTGCCAGCACCGTGAATGGCCCATCAACTCTACTCCGCCATTCAATCATGGCTGATCTATCTTTCCCTCTTAACCCCGTTTTCCTCCCTTCTCCCCATAACCCCTTGCTAATCAAGAATCTGCCTTAAACATATCCATTGACCAGGTTTCTCTTAGTTCTGGGCATCCACCACACTGGAAATGTTGTACAAACCAGCATCTGCAATTCCTTGTTTTTCCATAGTCGACTTGCTCTTTTATTTCTGAATTGAAATATATATCCTTAAATCCCTCTGTAGTTTCATTTCCCCTCTACACTCATTCAACTCCACAACTTTCCACCGAACTCTCTATTTCTCTGCCCCCATCTCTCTCTGTCTCTCTCTGTCTCTCTCTGTCTCTCTCTGTCTCTCTCTGTCTCTCTCGTCTCTCTCTGTCTCCCTCTCTCTCTCTCTCTCTGTCTCTCTCTGTCTCTCTCTGTCTCTCTCTGTCTCTCTCTCTGTCTCTCTCTCTCTCTCTCTCTCTGTCTCTCTCTGTCTCTCTCTGTCTCTCTCTGTCTCTCTCTGTCTCCCTTTTATTCCTTACAAATCTACACAATAACATTGACTTTAGTGCACATTGCCATGGTTCCATCTAATGGAATCGCACTATTGTTTGCTGTGGAGCCTCGTGAATAACAAGCAGCTTTCAGTAGCAGTGAACTTAAGTGACCAGGCTTAGTAGGTAGATGGCATGACAAAGGAGCCTTTACATTTGCTTGCATGAAGAATCATGTACGCTGCAGGTGGAAGGTGAGTTGCCAACCATCAAAACTTATAAGTGAGTTTTAGAATAGAATAGAATAGAATGCCATTTGTTGTCATTCAAACAAACAAGGTTCGAATGATATTTCGTTCCTGCAGTCATAACATTAAAAAAAACAAAAAACACACAATTAACACAATTTACACAAACGTCCGTCACAGTGAATCTCCAAACACCTCCTCACTGTGATGGAAGGAAAAAGTCTTATCACTTCCCTGTTCTTTATTCTTCTCCTCCCCCGGTCAAACTGCTGCGTCGAGGCGATCGAGGCTCTTTGATGTTAGAGCCCCCGGCAGGCAATGGTAAGTCCCGCGGCCGTTTAAGCCGCCCGGGCAATGTAATGCCCCGCTCCGGGTCAATTTAAACCCGCGATTCGGGCGGGCGAAGTTGCCGTTGCGGGAGCTCCGAAAAGCGGTCTCCCACCAGGGCCCCGCGAGCTCCCGACGTTACCGTCCACAGAGCCTGTGGCCGGAGCCTCCGAAGCTCCGTAGTCGGGCGCCACCACAGCCTCCGAAGTCAGCCAGCTCCACGATGGTGTGTCCGCAGGCTCTACGACTGGAGCCCTCAGGTCGATTCCGGTTGGAGGCCGCCGGCTCCACGATGTTAGGCCCCAACGACAACGGAGACACGACAAGGAAAAGGTCGCGTCCCCGTTCAGGGAAGAGATTAAAAGGTTCCCCCCCCCCCCCACACATATACACAGCTAAAAATAAAACCAAGAACATCCACCTAACGTGACAAAAAGAAATAAAAAGACAGATGGACTGAGGTCGAGCCGCTGCCGCGAGGCGCCAACACACCATCTTGTGAACTTCCAGACTAAGGTCAGTGATAGATATTGAATTAATGTAGAGAAGGTAGACACAAAATACTGGAGTAACTCAGCGGGACAGGCAGCATCTCTGGAGAGAGGAATGGGTGACGTTTCAGGTCGAGACCCTTCTTCAGACTGAGAGTCAGGGAGAGGGAGGCACAGAGATATGGAAAGGGTGAGATGTGAAAGCGAGTGGGTGGGAGGTCAAGGAAAATGTAGAATAGATCATTGTCAGCTCGGGGAAGTTGACAACGGAGCATACAAAAATAAACTTTAATCGGGTGGACAGTCAGACTGGTCGGAGAATTAGGATGCGGGAGGGAGAGAGAGAGAGAGAGGGAGGGAAAAATGAGGGTTCCCGATGTATAGAAGGGTCAGATAACGTTGAGCTAATTTGGTAGCCACTGAAATGAGGTATTCCTACATTCCCTCCTCTAGCTTCACAATTTGTAACTCATCATCTTTGCACGTCCCCCCCACACACACACTGCCTGGCTGGTTGAGTTCCAACAGCACTTTTATTTTGCTCTAGATTCCAGTGTCTGAGTCCCTTGTGTCCCCAAGATATTGTTGGATGGTTTTACTTGCAACAGGCTGAAAATATGAATTAGGAGACTCCAGAGACTTCAAGGCTCGAAGCTGGAGCAACAACCAAACTGCTGGAGGAACTCAGCGGGTCAGGCAGCATCTGTGGAAGGAAATGGACGGATGATGTTTTTCGGGTCGGGTCTCTTCTTCAGACTGAAGAATGACCCCGACGCAAACGTTGACTGTTCTCCTTCCACAGATGCTGCCTGACCCGCTGAGTTCCTCCAGCAGTTTATCATTTGTTGAGGTTTTGTTATGAACGTGTTAACTTTAGTTTATCGTACCAAGGTACAGTAAAAGCCTTTGTTTGTGTGCTATCCAGTCAAAGAAAAGACTATCCAGGGTCTCGACCCGAATCGTCACCCATTCCTTCTCTCCAGAGATGCTGCCTGTCCGCTGTGTTACTCCAGCTTTTTGTGTCTATCTTCGGTGTAAACCAGCATCTGCAGTTTCTTCCCTACACTAAGAAACGACTATGCATGACTCCAATCAAGCTGTCCATGGTGAACAGATAAAGGGAACAACATTTAGTGTAAAGATATAACATTGAAGTCTAATTAAAGATTGATCAAAGATCTCCAATGAGGCCAGTTGCCGTGTCAGTTCAGACTCATTTTGTCGCCCATTCTGATCAGAATTTTTTGCATTTTATTGACTGACCATAAAACCAGGGTGGAAATGTAAAAATCTACTTCAGTGAAGATGTTTAAGAAAGAACTGCAGATGAAGGAATAGGCGACGTTTCGGGTCAAGACCCTTCTTCAGACTGAAGAAGGGTCTTGACCCGAAACGTCGCCTATTCCTTCTCTCCATAGATGCTGCCTCACCTGGTGAGTTTCTCCAGCATTTTTGTCCGCCTTTGGGTAAAGATGTGGTCATTCAGCCTTGGTGGTTGCCCTGCCTGACATGCTGATGGTTTTCCTCTCTGTTCTCTCTCCGCAGACATTCCACACGCCGAGCCTTGGGACGAAGAGTTTGAGATTCCCCCCATAACCCCGCCGCCTGGAACTGAGCCCACCCTGGGACTTACCGACATGGTGTCTGGCCTTCCAAGGCCTCAATGATCCTTTGCCCTCTCAGGAGAACGAGTTCACGCCTCATTTCCCCCCGCCGAGCTTGGATCTGCCTTCCATCACCATATCCAGAAGCATCATGGACCAAGATGGCGGGATGCTCAGCAACGGTTTGGACTGTGGTAGGTGGAACTTCAATACTATTGCGTGCAAAGTCCCCCATTCTTACAGTTTCAGTTTAGTTTATTGTCAACGTGTACCGAGTACAGTGAAAAGCGTTTGTTGCGTGCTACCCAGTCAGCGGAAAGACAATACATGATTACAATCGAGCCGTCGGCAGATACATGAGAAGGGAATAACTTTTAGTGCAAGGTAAAGCCAGTAAAGTCCGATCAAAGATAGTCCGAGGGTCACCAATGAGGTAGATAGTGGTTCAGGACTGCTCTCCGGTTGTTGTAGGATGGTTCAGTTGCCTGATAACAGCTGGGAAGAAACTGTCCCTGAATCTGGAGGTGTGCGTTTTCACACTTCTGTACCTTTTGCCCGATGGGGGAGGGGAGAGGAGGGAGACTTATTGCACTTATTTGTAACATGCACTAGGCATGGACCATTATGGGGTCCACCCTTCCTTAGTCACTTGATGGTGGAAGAACCATGTTAAGTTTAGTTTATTAATGTCATGTACAGTGAAGGGCCTTTGTTTTGTCAAATCTTCCTGATTTGTTCCCGCCTTTTCCTTCCCCCAGCCCCCCCCCCCCCCCCCCCCCACACTCTTCTTTTCGGTCGGGTTTCCGACCCAAAACGTCACCCATCCTTTTTCTCCAGACACGCTGCCTGACCCGCCCGAGTTACTCCAGCATTTTGTGTCTATCATATGCATTTGGCATGGTTTTATATGGGGTTCTGGATAGATCCCATTTGTTACTTCATGTCACAGTTGTTAGATCTGCTCCTTCACAGGGCTGTAGACCCAGGTTCCATCCTGACCGCTGGTGCTATCTGTGTGGAGTTTGCACGTTCTCCCTGTGATCGCGTGGGTGATCTCTGTGTGCTCTGGTTTCCTTCCACATCCCAAAGACGTGCGGGTTTGTAAGTTAATTGGCCTCAGTAAATTGCCCCTAGTGTATACGGAGTAGGTGAGACAGTGTGAACTTGTATGAACGGATGATCATTTAGTCAGCATGGACTCGGTGGGCAAAAGCACCCATTTCCATGCTTTATCAATCAATCAATCAATCATATACTGATATTGACCTCTTTTACTGCCTTTATTTAAAAAATACAAATAATTAGGGACAAATAAGGTCCTAAATAAATTGGGCCTATCCCTCCGTTTAAGAACAGTTGGACAGGTACATGGATAGGACAGGTTTGGAGGGATATGGACCAAGCGCAGGCAAATGGGACTAGTGTAGCTGGGACATTGTTGGCCGGCGTGGGTGAGTTGGGCCGAAGGGCCTGTTTTCACACTGTATCACTCTATGACTCTAATTAAACTTATAAGTTGGAATAAAATGTACAAGCTATTGTTCAGGAACTTAAGCTGTACATGAAGTGGTTAAAGTAAGCATGTCATTGCAAATGGACACAATGGTAAAGATTTCTGGCTTGAGTTGATCCAAGGTCAGAAAGACTTGATTCATTTCCATCGATACTAATGGAATGAAGTTCACATGTACAATAAAATGCTGGAGAAACTCAGCGGGTGCAGCAGCATCTACGGAGCGAAGGGAATAGGCAACGTTTCGGGCCGAAACCCTTCTTCGGAAGTTCACAGGCTGAGACTGCTGTGTTGACAAGTCCAGTACACTGGGATGAATTTCTCTTCACTATTTGTGAAGATGGACACAAAATGCAGGAGTAACCCAGCAGGTCAGGCAGCATCTCTGGAGGGAAGGAATGGGCCACGTTTTGGGTCGGAACCCTTCTTCAGACTGAAGACGTGTTCCGACCTGAAACGTCGCCCATTCCTTCTCTCCAGAGATGCTGCCTGGCCCGCTGATTTACTCCAGCATTTGTGTCCATCTTCGGTGTAAACCATCATCTGCAGTTCCCTCCGATGCTTCGTTAATTAAATTGAAGACTTTATGTGACAAGATGTGACAAGTCGCAGTGAAATTCTGTGCCAAGGTATGCAAATAGTCACCTGTAAAGGGCACTCACAAAGTTACAAATTCCCCCTCCGCGCCGGGTCACTCTTTATTTACCTCACGGCGGTCCCCCCACGCTGGCGTTGTCCATTGTCTTTTGTGTTGGCTTTGCATGTGTGTGTTTGATTGATGTGGATTTGTAAGTCGATTTGTCTGTCTTTATGAGTTTTCCAGGTTGAAACATGCAACCTTCAAATGCTTTTTGATATTGAGTTTTTGAGTTGGAAGAAGAAGCTCGGGGAGAGGTCACAGCTTTTGAAGGAAATGCTGGTTTATCGCTACTAATCTCGCCTTGGATTTACTACGGAATCTGGGCTAGACTTGTTTTAATTTTCTTTCACATAATCCACAGTGGTTCGGGATCTCCAACTGCAACGTGTAGATGTGTGTTTTCAGCTGCCCGTTCAATGTTTGCAGAATGTAATCAGAAGTGGTGCGTAGTAGATTAGCGGTGGGTGCGGAACCAGTGTTCACATTGGGAGCAGGTGATTTAAGTGGAAGTCATTCAGGCAAAATGGATCACAGCTGCATAAGGGATACAATGACTTATCATGCAAAAACAATTGTTAAATTCTTCCCCGCTTGCTTTGGGTGCTACAGATGACACCGATTCATGTAATCAGTTGTGGCTCAAGTGAAAGAAGGCACCATTGAGAGCATTAGCAAGCTGTAGGCAGGGCTGGAAGGTTCATGAGAAGATTAGTACATTCTGTTAACTACACATCTAAAGGGGCTGTCCCACTGTACGAGCTTTCCCGAGTATCCCCTGATTCGAAATTGGAGAATTACGGTAATAGCCGCTCGTAGGTACTCGGGCCTCTCGTGGACATTTTTCAACATGAAAAATCTTCACGAGTCTTCACGAGCTTACCGTGTTTTCCCGAGTACCTGCCGTTAGCGTTACGAGCCGCTAAGAGACGTCCCTGGAGTATTGTGTACAGTTTTGGTCTCCTAATCTGAGGAAAGACATTCTTGCCATAGAGGAGTACAGAGAAGGTTCACCAGACTGATTCCTGGGATGGCAGGACTTTCATATGAAGAAAGACTGGATAGACTCGGCTTGTACTCGCTAGAATTTAGAAGATTGAGGGGGGATCTTATAAAAACGTACAAAATTCTTAAGGGGTTGGACAGGCTAGATGCAGGAAGATTGTTCCCGATGTTGGGGAAGTCCACAACAAGGGGTCACAGTTTAAGGATAAGGGGAAGTCTTTTAGGACCGAGATGAGAAAACATTTTTCACACAGAGAGTGGTGAATCTCTGGAACTCTCTGCCACAGAAGGTAGTTGAGGCCAGTTCATTGGCTATATTTAAGAGGGAGTTAGGTGTGGCCCTTGTGGCTAAAGGGATCAGGGGGTATGGAGAGAAGGCAGGTACAGGATACTGAGTTGGATGATCAGCCATGATCATATTGAATGGCGGTGCAGGCTCGAAGGGCCGAATGGCCTACTCCTGCACCTATTTTCTATGTTTCTATGTCCCGAGCTCCGATGTACCCGCTACGTACATTCTATGTGCTTATCACGAGTTTGATTTTTTTTTTTTCCTCGGGAGAGCTCTTGAATTACCTCGTGCAGTGGGACAGGCCCTTCATTGTATTCCATTGACTCCACCTACACCTAGGCTGCCTCTGCAAGGCCACCAGCATAAACAAGGACCCAGTCTCACCCCGGTCACACACCCCCTCTACCCTCTCCCATCAGGCAAGTGGTACAGAAGTGTGAAAATGCACACCTCCAGATTCAGGGACAGTTTCTTCCCAGTTTGTTTACAGGCCGTGATCCAACCAGTCAATATGCTCTCTACTGTACACCTGCCGAGGTTCAGGAGAATATTCGTTGACATACTGAATCTCCTCAATCCTCTAAGGAAGTAAGGGGCTTACTTTATGATTGGATCATAAAATGCTGATATTTAAATCTTCAAATGATGATAAAATGTTTCCACAAATTCCTTACCGGAACACGGAACAGTATAGCACCATGTCTGTACGGAATAGAACACCAAGATAAACTAATCTCCTCTGCCTGCATATGATCCATAGCTGGCCATTCCCTGCATATCCATGTGCCTTCCTAAAAAGCTGTTACATACCCCTATTGTATCTGCCTCCACCACCACCACCCCTGGCACCATGTTCCAGGCACTCGCCACTCTCTGTAAAAAAAATTGCCCCGAACATCTCCTTTAAGCTTTACCTCTCTCAGCATAACGTTTTAGTTGCCGTTTGTTGTGTAGGAAGGAACTGCAGATGCTGGTTTAAACCGAAGATAGACACAAAATGCTGGAGTAACTCAGCGGGACAGGCAGCATCTCTGGAGAGAAGGAATGGGTGACGTTTCGGGTCGAGACCCTTCTTCACTTTATTGTCATGTGTATTAGTTAGAAGACAGCTCCAGATTCCTTCCTTCATAATTCATCAGGAATCAGTGTAAAATAACTTCAGTGAAATTGTTAGTTCTTTGAAGGTCATGTATGCTAATAATCATTCCAAATATACGACAAGCAACAGGGTGCATTATCTGCATCTTCACTTCTTGGACAATAAGCCAGCTTGGAAGTTGACCAACACACTGCAAAACCATCCGATTTTCATTATGGTGAAGACCTGCATTGCATTTTTAAGACCAGTTAAACTCGAGACATAGGAAAGTGTAGGTTGTTAAAGCAGGAAGGTGCAGCAAAGCATTTCACCGAGCAGAATGATCTTTGGATTTCTTGTTAAACAGTATAAGCCAGTCTACTTGATACGTTGCAAAATAGTGCAAACATTATCAATGCATGTGTTTTAGTTAAGAGAATACAGCG
>CM075978.1:191562887-191623081 GCA_038087875.1 Malacoraja senta
ATATGCCTTGTGGTTCTCTGCACATTCTCTTAACACCTCTCTGTAATCTGTCCAGCCCACTGAATAGCAATGGATTCTGTACTACATCAGTTTCGGAAAGTGGAATTTTTTACTAGACAGCTATTGTGACATATTGGGTCAGTCAGAAATGAAAGATATCATGCAGGCATGCAATACTTGTAATGAAGTCTCACTCTGACCTTCTGTTTGATTGATTCTGTAATTTACTTTTCCCAGCCTCTGCCAGAAATGAAATGAAACCATGTTGAACAAGTTTTGAATACCCACAGTGCTCCACACACACAAAAAAAATAAAAAACCTTCAGCCCAGGAGGTTTGAGGGGCCACAGCTGAACAATTTATCTCTGCACTATTATATACTTTCCGGCGTGCAGAATTTCATTTCCCTGATTTTGGTTTAAGGGCTTGATACTGCAGGAAGTTATGAATGGGGAGGGGGGAGAGGGGTGGGGGGGGGGGGGGTAATAAAGATGGGGGGGGGGGGGGAGAGAGGAAGCACAGTTCACATATAAATTGCCAGGAAGGGAGTATGTGCCCAAGAGCTGATAAGACACCAGAATAAAGCTGACCTTTCATGTTGGTGAAGTAGCTGGGCATTTATCCTCATAATTACCATATAGATTATTTTATTCCTCTTCTTGCAATGAAACATTTCGGAGAGAGCAGCAGTGCAGATTGAATGAGAATTGAACTTGTTAACGGCCTTTCCCAGCTTTGACATGGAAGTGCTAAGGGACCGTGGTGCGTGTGTTATGTGAGGTTAGTTTTAATGAATTCCGATATTAACTCGAGAGGACCAGTGAATGTCAGGAGCCAGCAGCATTTTCTTGCCGCCCTTGCTAATGCGCGAGAGTAGATGTTCTATAATATTCGGCGCGATTCACCAGCGTCTGCGTAATACTCACGACACCAGTTTACAGGAGAGATCTGTCTCAGTCAATTGTACGTCTCGGAGTCTACATTTCAGTGTTCTGTGAAAATATTGCCCTTCACCGTGTTTCCAGGCAAGACTACAAATGAGGTTGCAATCCCCATTTTAATTGAAATGTGAATTGATGCATCTAATAGCACACTAAAAAAGGAGAATTGCTTTTATATATCAAACATATTGTAGTATAGTTGTACTTGTGTGCCAAATCCTCTTAGTGAATATTCATTAACACTAAAAAGAAATTGTTTTTGCGCTATAAATGTGGAGCACGCATTTATCTGCCAATTTTTACCTCCAAGCAAACCTTCCCATAATGGGGTTTTTTTGCAGTGATTTGTGACGAATTTAAGCCGCAAACAGTTGCCCTTCTTTTTATGTATAAACATTGTGCGCAACATTTAAATCGATTCACGTTTTTAATCAATTTAGTGAATTAGCAGCCTTGTCTGGTGAACTGGTCATTTTATGCATCATAAAATGTTTAATGTCTGGATTTTTGTTCTTTTAGACGGAGTGTTGACTGCATAGTTGTTTATATTAGAGTCATAGAGTGATACAGCGTGGAAACAGGCCCTTCAGCCCAACTTTCATAGCAAAAGGATTTGAGTATAGGAGCAGGGAGGTTCTACTGCAGTTGTACAGGGTCTTGGTGAGACCACACCTGGAGTATTGCGTACAGTTTTGGTCTCCAAATCTGAGGAAGGACATTCTTGCCATAGAGGGAGTGCAGAGAAGGTTCACCAGACTGATTCCTGGGATGTCAGGACTTTCATATGAAGAAAGACTGGATAGACTTGGCTTGTACTCGTTAGAATTTAGAAGATTGAGGGGGGATCTTATAGAAACTTACAAATTTCTTAAGGGGTTGGACAGGCTAGATGCAGGAAGATTGTTCCCGATGTTGGGGAAGTCCAGAACAAGGGGTCACAGTTTAAGGATAGAGGGGAAATCCTTTAGGACCGAGATGAGAAAAACATTTTCACACAGAGAGTGGTGAATCTCTGGAATTCTCTGCCACAGAAGGTAGTTGAGGCCAGTTCATTGGCTATATTTAAGAGGGAGTTGGATGTGGCCCTTGTGGCTAAAGGTATCAGGGGGTATGGAGAGAAGGCAAGTACGGGATACTGAGTTGGATGATCAGCCATGATCATATTGAATGGTGGTGCTGGCTCTAAGGGCCGAATGGCCTACTCCTGCACCTATTTTCTAAGTATCTATGTTTCCCACAACAGCCAACATGTCCCAGCTACACTAGTCCCACCTGCCTGCGTTTGGTCCATATCCCTCCAAAACCTGTCCTATCCATGTAATAGTCTAACTGTTTCTTAAACGTTGGGATGGTCCCAACCTTAACTACCTCCTCTGGCAGCTTGTTCCATACACCCACCACCCTTTGTGTGAAAAAGTGACCCCTCAGATTCCTATTAAATCTTTTCCCCTTCACCTTAAACCTATGTCCTCTGGTCCTCGATTCACCTACTCTGTGCAAGAGACCCTGTGCATCTACCCGATCTATTCTTCTTATGATTTTATGCACCTCAATAAGATCTTTGTTTTCCTACCATCAAAAATACCTGTGAGATTTTTAGCTCAATAACACCAACAGGAAATAAAATAGCTTGCATGACCCTGCAATTGTAGAAGGTGGTGCAATGCATTTTAAAGAAGTTAACAAGGTTGGTGAAAATGGAGTGATTGAAAATCGTTTATCTAGAACAATGTTATCAATTGGCAAAAGGTATGAGGTTTGTGAAGGGCGAAACTGTAAATAAGAGCTTTGAGTGCTTTCAAAGCTCATTTTAAGGACCTATAGGTTTACCAAATTTCCAGTCACCTCTTGAATTCATCAGTGACAATTGTGGCTGATCGCACACTCTAACAAGTACATCAATTCCATCCATTGACAATTCAACACCACGTCTTTGATTGCAACCAAAATTTTTGGAAAATTAGTTTTTAACCATTTTCCCAGTGGCAGACATAATGTAAGATGCGTTGAATGGCCTGTTCCTGTGGCAATATAAGGATGCAATATGATAAAAGTGAGGAATGATCCTGACCCAAAAAAGTCACCTAATCATGTTCTCCAGAGACGCTGACTGACCTGCCGAGTTACTCTAGCACTTTGAGTCCTTTACTGGAGCGTGACCTGTGGCACTTAGGCATGGCAATAAAATTTTATCATCAAGTCCAAGGTCCAAGAAGGGAGGCACGGTGGCACAGCAGTAGAGTTCCTACCCGGCAGCTCTTACAGCGCCAGAGACCCAAGTTCGATCCCGACTACGGGTACTGTCTCGACGGAGTTTGCACGTTCTCCCCGTGACCTGCGTGGGCTTTCTCTCTGAGATCTTCAGTTTCCTCCCACACTTCAAAAACCTACGGGTTTGTAGGCTAATTGGCCTGGTATAAATGTAACATTGTCCCTCGTGTATGTAGGATAGTGTTAATGTGCGGGGATCGCTGGTCGGCGTGGACTCGGTGGGTCGAATGGCCTGTTCCCGTGCTGTTTCTCTAAACTAAACGAAAAGAGAAATTGCAAAATAGCTTTCTTCTGCAAGCACTACAGGAGGTTATTTTAGTGGCAATGACATAGAATTAATTCATTGGAGAACTCCAACTAAAATGTCTCACTTGAACGCATTAAGCATAAAACAATCAAATTTCTGGATCACCAGTATTACATGAAAGTCATCTCCACAGTAATAGCCCTGTCCCACTGTACGAGTTAATTCCAAGAGCTCTCCCGAGTTTGCCCTGATTCGAACTCGGAGATTTACGGTAATGGCCACTCGTCGGTACTCGGGGTTCTCGTGGACATTTTTCAACATGTTGAAAAATCTTCACGAGTCTTCCCGTGCTTACCTGCCGTTAGCGAGTCTTCCCGAGTACCTGCCGTTAGCGTTACGAGCCGCTAAGTGACGTCCCCGAGCTCCGACGTACCCGCTATGTTCATTCTCCGTGCTTACCACGAGCTTGATTTTTTTAAAACTCGAGAGAACTCGCACCGTGGGACAGGACTTTAATCATCATCATAACTCCAACTTGGCCTTATGGAAATAGTTGGCATTGACATAGACACAGTGGCACGGCTAGTAGAGCCACTGCCTCACAAGGCCAAAGACCCGGGTTTGATCCTGACCTCGGGTACTCTCTGTGTGGAGTTAGCACGTCCTCACTGTGACCGCGTGGGCTTCCTCAGGCTCCTCTGTTTTCCGCCCACATCCCAAAGACGCGTGGGTTTGTAGGTTAATTGGCCCTCTGTAAATAGGATCTCTGGTGCGTAGGGAGTGGATGAGAGAGTGGGATAGCATTGACTTACTGTGAGCGGGCGATGGATGGTTGGCAGGGACTCGGTTGGCCAAGGGATCTGTTTTCAATCAATCAATCTCAACCAAGGTTGAGGGTCTTTGAATGCATTTAAAGAGCAATTGGTATGTGGAACATTGAACGGTACAGCACAAAAATAGGCCCTTCAGCCCACAATGTGCTGAACCTGATGCCAATACCACCACCTCTACCTGCACATGACCCATATCCCTCCTTGCCCTGCATATCCACATGCCTAGCCAGAAGTCTTTTAAATGCCTCGAACATATCTGCATCACCTCTGAAAGTGCGTTCCGGGTACTCGCCAACCTCTGCGTAAAAACCTTTTTCGGTCGTTCATACCTTTCCATCTAGCATTTCCTCTCCATCCATTTTTCTTGAACAGTGTTGCCAATATTCACAGTAGTTCACATTTGTGCACTGGCACATCCCTGTTGATCTGCCTTCTCCTGCAGTCCTCAAGGACCCTTCCCCTGTCCAGCCACCGCTGCAGGTAGAATGTTCATCTCACCAGAATGCATGGAGCCAGCCACTTATAGAAAACGGGAAGAGGATCTTACCCATTACCACTGAGGACGTAGTCAATCAACCCGTTGTCTTCATTTGCAACAAAGCTCTGTGTCCCGTGTAACATTATTTTGAACGTGCTGCACCGACCAGCGACCGCCCCCTGCACTGGCACTGCCCGAAACACCAGGGACAATTTAGCTTTTGTCGAGGGACAATTGACCTACGGACCTGCATGTCTTTGGAGTGTGGGGGGGGGGGGGGGAGACTGGAGCTCCCGGAGAGAACCCACGTGGTCACGGGCGGAATGTACAAACTCCGTGCGGACAGCCCCCGCAGTTGGGATCGAACCCAGGTCTCTTGAGCTGCAGGGCAGCAACTTGACCCGCTGCGTGGGAGCAGGAGCATCTGCAGGCAGATAAGTGTTGGTGTTGGCATCATGTTGGGCATTGACAATGTGGGCCGAAGGGCCTGTTCCTGTGCTGAGCTGTTCCATGTTGACAAAGCTCTTCGGGTGCTCCGACGGCCCACCTCGATCTTCGACAGCAAAGAGGGACGATAATGAATCATCTATAACTTTTCCGGCGCCCTTTATGTGGAGACTCTTTGCATACCTTGTGTGTGGTGCGCAAAGCAAAGGATTTCCGCTGTGACCTAGTCGCGCGTGATAATAAAGTATAAAGTACCAATCAATCGGTTTCTCTTTTTTTTCTTCTTCCAATGTAGGACTTGGGCCAGGCGCAAGTTGCCCGATACCACCGTGATCCCAACATGGCAATACGTTCAGTTGTCCGCATGGCTGATGTCAACCAAGCCGGATTGATGCAACACAATCAGCTCACCACCATTAACCAGTCTCAGCTGAGCGCCCAGTTGGGGTTGAACTTAGGAGGGGGCAACATGCCGCAGAATTCCCCCTCGCCCCCCGCCAGCAAGTCGGCCACCCCGTCTCCGTCCAGCTCCATAAACGAGGATGATGCGGAGGAATTCAACAGGGTACGTAGCCTGCTTCCCAGCCGTCACAAATATCGATGCCATGTTGGGGGAGACCAGAACCAGGGGCCACAGTTTAAGAATAAGGAGTAAGCCATTTAGAACGGAGACGAGGAAACACTTTTTCTCACAGAGAGTGGTGAGTCTGTGGAATTCTCTGCCTCAGAGGGCGGTGGAGGCCGGTTCTCTGGATGCTTTCAAGAGAGAGCTAGATAGGGCTCTTAAAAATAGCGGAGTCAGGGGATATGGGGAGAAGGCAGGAACGGGGTACTGATTGGGGATGATCAGCCAAGATCACATTGAATGGCGGTGCTGGCTCGAAGGGCCGAATGGCCTACTCGTGCACCTATTGTCTATTGTCCTTCATGCAGGGAGGAACTGCAGATGCTGGTTAAAGCCAAAGATGGATACCAAATGCTGGAGTCATGGGCCTGTCCCACTTACGTGACTTTTTTGGCGACTGCCGGCACCCGTCATAGGTCGCCGAAGATTTTCAACACGTTGAAAGTTCAGCGGCGACCAGAAAGACGCTGCGACTCTTTGGGCGACTGAGGAGACAACTCGCGACTATACAGGCGACACCCTGGCCACATGTCGAGGGGTGAAGCCTGTATGGTCGTGAGTAGTCGCCCAAAGAGTTGTACCTTGTTCTGGTCGCCGCTGGATTTTCAACATGTTGAAAATTTTCCGAGACCTGCTGCGACTCTGACGGGTGCCGGCAAGTTGCCGGAAAAAATCGCGGAAGTGGGACAGGCCCATGACTCGGCGGGACAGGCAGCATCTCTGGAGAGAAGGAACGGGTGACTCAGTCTGACTCAGGCCTCGAATCGAAACGTCACCCATTCCTTCTCTCCAGAGATGCTGCCTGTCCCGCCGAGTTACTCCAGCATTTTGTGTCCGTCTTATGTCATGTTCATCCTCAGTGTAGACACAAGGAGCTACAGATGCTGGTTATGAAGAAGGGTCCTGACCTGAAACGTCACCTGTCCATGTTCTCCAGACACGCTGCCTGAACCGCTTAGTTACTCCATCCAGCACTTTGTGTCCTTTTGCCATAGCTCCTCCGTGGTCTGAAGAGGTGAGTCCCGAAACATCACCTATCCACGTTCACCAGAGACGCTGCCTGGCCTGCTGAGTTACTCCAGCACTTTGTATCTCTTTTTTTGTAAACCAGCACCAGCAGTTCCTTGTTTCTACATTGTACAAGTGTCTGCTTAAAGCTGCGCGGTGCAACTAATATTCTCACTTGCATACAATGGGAATTATTCTTACTGAGAGCCGACAATGCTTCAACGCCAAGACAGTATGTTTACGATTTTGATTTATTTGCGGATGGCGTTTGGTTGAAGTGCGGATAAACTAGATTTCAAGGCCAATAATTGCCTGAGTGCCTTCAGGCCATTTAAAAAATGAAAGCTAATGAACAGATCCATTGGATGTCACAGTTAATTTTCACTAGATAATTGTGATTTTTAAGTTTGCTTTGAATGATATTTGATTAACTAATCTGCCCTGCACTGCTTTTGTACTGTCTAGCACTTTGGAGATTGTTTTAAACCCAGTTAGCTAATCTTGATCAAGAAAGGGCTGCCACTATTTGATTGCTTAAAGCTTTGACCTGCTTTTGCTAAATCCTGTTGGATTCAAGAGTATGCTGTGCATTTAAGTGCCTAAAGCCATTTCATACATTGTCATTTTTTTGATTTATCTGGAAGTAATTGTACAAATATTTGTTCTTTCAATTTTACCCGTGTTAGGAAGCATTAGGCCTATGGCTTCCTACCCGTGTTAGGAAGCATTAGGCCTAAGAAGCAAATGGCCTACTCCTGCACCTTAAATAAATGATCGTTTTCCCACATAATGTAAACTAATGCATTTACAAATTCTTACAGTTTTAATCGCCTTGAAGTGAGCGCTTTGTGCAATGGGCTTTTTTTCTCGTTACATGAAGGTTGAGTCACAGGTAGACAGGGTGGTCAAAAAGGCTTTTGGAAAATTGGCCTTCATCAGTCAGGGTATTGAGTATAGAAGTTGAGAGGTCATGTTGCAGTTATACAAGACATTGGTGAGACCGGATGTCATGTGTTCAGTTTTGGGTGTCGTGTTATAGGAAAGATGTTGTCCTAGGAAAGGGTACAGAAAAGATTTAGGAGGATATTGCCAGGACTCGAGCTATAGGGAGAGGTTGAGTAGGCTGGGATTCTATTCCTTGTAGCGCAGGAGGATGAGGGGCGATCCTATAGATGTGTGTAAAATCACGAGAGGAATAGATCGGGTAGATGCACAGAATCTCTTGCCCAGAGTAGTGGAATCGAGGGCCAGAAGACATAGGTTTAAGGAGAAGGGGAAAAGATTTAATAGGAATCTGAGGGGAAACGTTTTCACACAGAGGGTGGTGGGTGCATGGAACAAGCTGCCAGAGGAGTTGAGGCCGGGACTATCGCAACGTTTAAGAAACAGTTAGACAGGTACATGGCGCTAGATAGGGCTCTTAAAAATAGCGGAGTCAGGGGATAAGGGGAGAAGGCAGGAACGGGGTACTGATTGGGAATGATCAACCATGATCACATTGAATGGTGGTGCTGGCTCAAAGGGCCAAATGGCCTACTCCTGCACCGCTTGTCTATTGTCTATTGGATAGGACAGGTTTGGAGGGATATGGGCCAATCGCAGGCAGGTGGGACTAGTGTAGCTGGGGCATGTTGGCCGGTGTGGGCAAGTTGGGCCGAATGGCCTGTATCATTCTATGACTCTACGATCCTCTTTCAGGTCAGTGTGGAGAAACGAGCCGCCGTGGATACGGGGAAGAAACCCAAGACGCCAAAGAAGAAGAAGAAGAAGGATCCAAACGAGCCCCAGAAGCCGGTGTCTGCTTATGCTCTGTTCTTCAGGGACACCCAAGCTGCCATCAAGGGGCAAAACCCCAACGCAACCTTCGGAGAAGTCTCCAAAATCGTGGCGTCCATGTGGGACAGCCTGGGCGAGGAACAAAAACAGGTAACTCCTCGATTCCCTCCATCGACGCTGGCGGAGTTACGATCAATCGACCGAGTGGATGTGGAAAGGACAAACGTCTCTACTTGTGGGAGAGTCACAGACCAGAGGCCACAGCCTCAGAATAAAAGGACGCACCTTAAGAAAGGAGATGAGGAGGAGTTTCTTTAGTCAGAGGGTGGTGAATCTGTGGAATTCATTGCCACGGAAGGCTGTGGAGGCCGAGTCAATGGATATTTTTACGGTGGAGATTGCTAGATTCCTGATTACTATGTGTGTGTCAAAGGTTATGGGAAGAATGACGTTGAGAGGGAAAGATAGATCAGCCATGATTGAATGGCAGAGTAGATTTGATGGGTTGAATGACCTAATTCTGCTCCTATCACTTATGAACTTATAAATCATATTTTCACTTGCAGAAATAGATAGGTTACGTTAATGTATTGATATTAAAATGACTGCAGGGCATTTTAACCATGAGATTGGGTAGCACAGTGGCTCAGCTGGTAGAACTGCTGCCTCACAGCGCCAGAGACCCCGGTTCGATCCTGACCTCGAAGTGCTTTCTGCATGTGGCGTTTGCACGCTCTCCCCGTGACCGCACAGAGGTCCTCCTTTTCATCCCACACCCCAAAGACGTGCGGGTTTGCAGGTTAATTGGCCTCTGTAAATTGTCCCAAGTGTGTAAAGAGTGGAGAAGAAAGTGGGATAACATAGGAGTAGTGTGAAGGGGTGATTGATGGTCGGCATGGATACGGTGGGCCCAAAGGCCTGTTACCATGCTGTATCTTTCAATCGAATTCTTCAATAAGTGCAAAGCTGGTTTCTGAGATATAATCATATCAACGTGGTAAAAGATAACACTGAGAACTGAAAAGTTAGTAAAGTTAAAAGGATCAATCGTTAATCTTGAAATTAAAATTAGTATAATATCAATGTATCTACTATTACCATTAAAGAGGAGTAATAAAAAGTAATAAAAGGAGTAATTAAAGAGGAGAGAAGGTGGGATTTTTTGGGGGTCAGCAAAGGAGGAGGATATTGAGATACAAGGAACTGCAGATGCTGGTTTACAAAAAAAAGACACAAAATTGTTGGATTAACTCAGCGGGTCGGGCAGCATCTCTGGAGAACATGGTTAGGTGATGTTTCAGGTCGGGATCATTCTCCAGACTGATCAAGAATTTGCTATATTAATAAAGGGAAGTATAAGTGGGATATCAGATTAATAGAGCAGCTACAAATGTAAACACAGGTTGTAGACATGATTACAGTTTAGTAAAAGGAAAATATGAGCCCAAATTCAAGTGGAGTCTTTCACAGAGTGCGGCAGGAGAAATTATATTGGTGCAACGAGGAAGTGACAGAAAATAAACACTAAATTCCCAGTACCAAAACCAGAATGGATTATTTTTGGAATATCGGAAGGTATTCCTGAATTAAACGTGTATCAGAAGAATTTACTCAATTATGGGCTAATAATGGGAAAAAAGCTTATACTTAAATTCTGGAAAAATGCGCCCACACCAACAATAAAAATGTGGACATCAAATATGTTGGAAACATTACATCTGGAAGAGATGAGATTCCTCCTAGTAGGCAAAGTAGATCAATTTCAAAAGACGTGGTCTACGTTTTTGGACCTATTACAAGCATGAGGTGCAATAGTAATTTAGAAAAACAAATAAATAAATAAAAGGTATCTGGACCTGGTAATGGGAGGTAAAATAAAAACAGACTTGGTTGGTAGTTCCTTCTCTATGAAGTATGGTATAATAATTATAATAGAGCGATTGTTCCTTCTTTCTTTCTCTTTTTTTTTCTAGGGTCTATTTTCTAACTTTACTTCCTTCTCTAACTTCTTTTCTAAGGGGCTTTCTTTTCCCAACACTCTTTTGCACTTCACAACCTTTGTGCACTTTCTTCACTTTTCTTACTTCTTTCTTTTTCTTTCTTAAAGATTAAAAAAGTGAAGCGGTACAAAAAATGTATTAATATATACGTGTTGTACATTACTGTAATCTACCGTACTTCTAAAAAATAAAAATAAATTAAAAAAAAAATGATCTGTATTTCAAGGTCACGGCGGTTTTTATGGAGATTTGTTGGAAACATATGGCCCAGAAACCGATGCTTTTTATCCCCCCCCCCCCTCATCATGGGCCCATTTACCCTAATCCTGCATGAATCAGTCAATGGACATCTTTAAGGCAGAGATGGACAGATTCGTCATTGGGACGGGCATCAGGGGTCATGGGGAGAAGGCGGGAGAATGGGGTTGAGAGGGAAAGATATATTCAAGAGACAGTTATATATAGCTCTTAGTGCTAAAGGAATCAAGGGATATGGGGGGAAAAGCAGGAACGGGGTATTGATTTTGGATGATCAGCTATGATCATTTTGGCTCGAAAGGCCGAATAGCCTATTCCTGCACCTATTTTCTCAGTTCTATATTTCTATAAGACATCGGCCTCACTATATTTTATCTCTGAATTCTCTTGTCGGATATTCAATGCAACGCTTTCCCCCCCGATTGTTTCTCCCCCAAGTTTCGAAGGGCCGAATGGCCTACTCCTGCACCTATTTTCTATGTTTCTAGATCAGCCATGATTGGATGGCGGAGGGGACTTGATGGGCTGAATGGCCTAATTCTGCTTCTAGAACTTCTGAACTAATCTTGTTTTGTACTCACCATCTTCCCCATCCCCCCCCTCCTGGTCATAACTCACCCACACAGAGGGCTCTTTACAGTGGCCATACATCCTTTCACAGGACCAAGTCACCCTCTTGCTTGTGCTTCCATTTTTTAATGTTTTAAAAACAAATTGAATTTAACATTTATATTTAAAAAAAATTACATTAGTTGAATGCTGTAACATCGCAGATATTGGAAATTTAGAATTTTATATAATGGCGATTAAATACTCAAGCAATGTTTGAGAATTTAATGGTGACGCTTCAGTGGAGCTACAGCCTTATGGGCCTGTCCCACTTAAGCGATTTTTTGGCCGACTACAGGCGACTGCCAAAACATTTTCAACATGTTGAAATTTATTTGCCGACAGTGGCGACAATTTTTGCAGTCGTAAGTTGACGTAGGTGTTGTCATAGGTTGTCACCGGGTGTCATAGGTGAATTCCATTAAAATTAGTCCCTGACATTCGCCTAAAGAGTCGCCTAATGGGCCTGTCCCACTTACGCCACTTTTCGGCGAGTGCCGGCACCCGTCATAGGTGGTTGCAGGTCAGCGAAAAGTTTCAACGTGTTGAAAATCCAGCGACGACCAGCAGACGCTGCGACTCTTTGGGCGACTGAGGAGACGACTCACGACCATAAAGGCGACACCCCGGCAACATGTCGCGGGGTGAAGACTGTATGGTCGTGAGTAGTCGCCCAAAGAGTCGTACCTTATTCCAGTTGCCGCTGGATTTTCAATTTTCGGCGATGCTTGCCTGTACGGAGATTGTACATTCTTCCCGTGACCTGTGTGGGATTTTTCCCCGAGATCTTCGGTTTCCTCCCACGCTCCACAAAGACATACGGGTTTGTAGGTTAATTGGCTTCTGTAAAAATAGTAAATTGTCCCTAGTGTTTGTAAGGGTGGTGTTAATGTGCGGGGATCGCCGGTCGATGCGGACCCGGTGGGCCGAAGGGCCTGTTTCCGCACTGTATCTCTGAAACTAAAACATCTATTTTTCAATCTAGGTGTACAAGAGAAAAACAGAAGCTGCCAAAAAGGAATATCTGAAAGCGCTTGCAGCCTATCGAGCGAGTCTTGTCTCAAAGGTAATTTTCCGAAGGTATATTATGAATGTGCTTTATTTGCTTATACTGGTTTTTATAGTTCGTGCCCGGGCAAAGGTTGCTGCCATACTGAGTCAAACTGAATTAAACCTTCACAAATCACATAACGGAACTTGGTTTTATATCACACAAGTGACAAAAAGTAAGTGACAAAATAGGTGTGCAGCACATATTGGATTTATGGAAAAGGGCCGTGTTTCATCATTTGTCATTTCTGTCACAACAAGCTGCTGCGGCAATGTGTATCTTTCACCAGCTGTATCATTGAAGGAAGCAAATAGGATTTATTTTTAAAAACAACATTTTAAACCTGGGCCGGCACGCCATGGGTAAAAGGCTGCTGCAAGAGAGGAATAGATCGGTAAGAAGCACAGAGTCTCTTGCCCAGAGTAGGGGAATCGAGAACCAGGTTTAAGGCGTGGGGGAGGTTTAATAGGAACCTGAGGTGTAATGGAACGAGCTGCCGAACGAGGTAGTTGAGGCGGGTACTATTGCAACGTTTAAGAAGCAGCTAGACAGGTACATGGATAGGACAGGTTTAGAGGGATATTGGCCAAATGCAGGCAGGTGGGACTAGTGTAGATGGGACATGTTGGTCGATGTGGGCAGGTTGAGGCGAAGGGCCTGTTTCCGTGCTGGATGACTCTATGACTCTACGAAAGGGCCTGAAGGTCGTGGGGTGACACGGTGGCGCAGCGGTAGAGTTGCAGTAGCCTACTATGACCCTGACTATGGGTGCTGTCCGTACGGAGTTTGTACGCTCTCCCCGTGACTGTGTGGGTTTTCTCCTGGTGCTCCGGTTTCCTCCCACACTCCAAAGATGTACACGTTAGTAGGTTAGTTGGCTGAATACAAATTGTAAATTGTCCCTAGCGTGTAGGTAGTGCTAGTGTGCTGGGATCGTTGGTCAGCGCGGAGTCGGTGGGCCAAAGGGCCTGTTTCCACACACTACTTCTAAACTAAACAAAACTAAAGTCATACAGCATGGAGAAAGTCCATTCGGCCCGACGTGTCCATGCTGACCAAGATTCCCCATCTACGCTAGTCCAAACCGCCCGCGTTTGGCCCATTTCACTCTAGTCTGGGCAAATACCTTGCTGTAGGACTGAAGGAGATCATTGTCTTTCAGAGCACAAGACCATAAGACATCAGAGCATAATTAGGCCATTCGGCCCATTGAGTCTATTCTGCCATTCAATCATGGCTGATCTATTTTTCACGTCTCCACCCCAATCTCCTGCCTTCTCCCGATAGCCTTTGATGCCTAATCAAGAAACACCCTTGCTAATCAAGAAGTTGATGTTCAAATGAGAACATGGTAGGGTTACTAGATCCCGTGATACTCTTTTAATTGAGAGCAGGCAAGTGTTGTGGCCATTGCTTGCTCATCAATCATTTTCACACAAACAGATTGTCCCGTTATTATCTCCATGACGCTGGTGGTAGAATTGGCCCATCCATTTGCCACATTACAGCAGTGAATACACCTTGTAAATGCTTGTGAGAGCTGGTCAGCGTTTGAAGTGCTGGTGCTATATAAATGCACAACTTTCTCTTACCCCTCCATGAAGAACAACTGGACAACGCGTAAGTGATAGGAGCAGAATTAGGCCATTTGGCCCATCAAGTCTATCTTCCCTTCTCAATCCCATTCTCCTGCCTTCTCCCCATAACCCTTGACACCCGTACTAATCAAGAATCTATTTATCTCTGCCTTAAAAATATCCATTGACTTGGCCTCCACAGCCTTCCGTGGCAATAAATTCCACAGATTCACCACCCTCTGACTAAAGAAATTCCTCCTCATCTCCTTCCTTCCTTTTATTCTGAGGCTATGACCTCTGGTCCTAGACTCTCCCACTAGTGGAAACATCCTCTCCACATCCACTCTATCCAGGCCTTTCACTATTCAGTACGTTTCAATGAGGTCCATCCTTGTGTGTCATTATCTGGACCTCGCCAAGACCCAGTAAGCTCGAAACAATGGGAAGCTCTATCAGGAGGGATGGGTTGGGGTTGGATTTTGCTTTGAGGGACTATAACACAAACTGGGTGGAGAAGTTTTCAGTTCTCCAGAGAGATATACGGGAATTTAAAAGTGGGAATTCTGGTGAGCTTGGATAAATGGGAGAGAGACCTGTTGGTGGAGAATCATTGGGGAGAATATTCATCGCATTATAGTTTCCTTAAACAAGCTTCCAAAGGATTTTGGGAGGGAGGGGCGGCTACAGAGACAATTGGAGATTAAATGTGTAGGAAGGAACTACACAGAATGCTGGTTTATACCAACCCCACCTCAATGAGTCCCTGGTCCACCATTGCATAGCCATCATGAGTTCCACCCATCCTTCGTCATCTGTAGCCGGCCCTGCTTTGTCCTGGCATTTTCTTGCCTCCAGTTCCCTCCCCTCCACTTTCAGTCTGAGGAAGGGTCCCGACCCGAAACGTTCCCCATCCTTTTCCTCCAGAGATGCCGCCTGGCCCGCTGTGTTAGTCCAGCACATTGTACCTACTTCGATTGGAGATTGAAGTTTCCTAGCATTCCCAACTTACCAATCCAAATTCCCTGGCTCGCTCTCTTCCCAATATGGCAATGATCACATTTAAAATGCATCTTGTCCAAGAGTCTGCAAGTTGATTTAGCTAATTGGGAGAGTTTTTATAAGAGAGTCTTAGAATTTAAAAAAGGTAAAGCGTCCATTGTTTAAGCCTCAGACTCTAGACTCCAGAGATACAGCACGAGAACAGGCCCTTTGGCTCACCGAGTCCGCGCCGGCCACCGATCGCCCCGTACACTATCACTATCCTACACACACTGGGGACAATTTACAATTTTTACCGATGCCAATTAGCCTGCAAACCTGCACGTCTTTGGAGTGTGGGAGGAAACCGGAGCACCCGGAGAAAACCCACGCAGGTCACAGGGAGAAGGTACAAACTCCGTCCAGACAGCACCCGTAGTCAGGATCGAACCTGGGCCACCGGCGCTGTGAGGCAGCAACTCTACCGCTGCGCCACTGTGCTGCCTCTCCATCACTAGATGCAGAGTCCTGCCATTGGAGTTGTTACAGGCACTCGTACGGCTAGACAATCTTCCAGTGTCTCATAATTAGTTTAAAATTGTTCCAAATGATTATTCATCACAGCATGCTTTTGATATCTGATTTTTATTGCTGCTTATTATCACATGGCTGGTTGATATTTTTTTCCCTTCATTATAACTGATAATGATCAACATATTAATTTAGCAGCTAACTAGCCAAATCCCCCAAGTGCTCCAGGATTGATTAAAATGTTTCCGCTGCAATTCACTGTGAAAATAAAATGAAAACATATTTGTACAAAGCCTTTCCGAAATTGAAAGGAAACGTGTGGTGGCGTTTAGCCATAACCCATCCTTTTTAAAACGCCATGTGCTGGAAGAACTCAGCACATCAGGCAGCATTTGTGGAGGGAATGGACAGGCGATGTTTTGGGTCGGGACCCTTCTTCAGATTGACTGTAGAAGCTGGGAAAGAGGTGTTAACTGGACAAAGCCTGCCAAGTATTTCATATGTTGATTTCTTTGCCTGTCCAGCCACTTTTTCTTTTTTTTAAAAAGCTGGGAAAATTCCCTTGAATCATATCTACACCATTGTTAGTATTGGCTGTTAGTTTAGTTTTAGTTTAGAGATACAGTGCGGAAACAGGGGCATCGAGTCCCCGCCAACCAGCGATCCCAGCGCACTGACATGGTCACAGGGAGAAGGTACAAACTCCCGACATGGTCACAGGGAGAAGGTATAGACAGCACCCGGCATCAGGATCGATCAATAAAACGCTCGATTAGCGTTCTCGGCATTCATTCAAATCAGCTACTTTGATTAGCCATAGAGTCCTACAGCATTAAAACAGGCCCTTCAGCCCAACTTGCCCACACTGGCCAACTTGTCACGATGGCGCAGCGGTAGAGTTGCTCCCTTCCAGCGAATGCAACGACGGAGACTCTGGTTCGATCCCGACTACGGGTGCTGAGTTTGTACGTTCTCTCCCCGTGACCTGCGTGGGTTTTCTCCGAGATCTTCGGTTTCCTCCCACATTCCAAAGCCTCGCAGGTTTGTAGGTTAATTAGTTTGGTAAATGAAAAAATTGTCCCTAGTGCGTGTGGGATAGTGTTAATGTGCGGGGATCGCTGGTCGGCGCGGACCCGGTGGGCCGAAGGGCCTTTTTCCATGCTGTATCTCCAAACTAATGTCCCAGCTACACTGGTCCCGCCTGCCTGCGCTTGGCCCACATCCCTCTTAAATCCATGAACCTGTCCAAATGTTTCTTAAAAGTTGCGGTTGTACCTGCTTCAACTACCTCCTCCGGCAGCTCGTTCCATACACCCACCGCCCTTTACGTGTATAAGTTACCCCTCAGGTTCCTATTAAATCTTTCCCACGTCACCTTGAACCTACCTCCTCCGCTTTGTACAGCAGTCTGTGTCCATTCTTGTTTGTAAACCACCAGCTGCAGTTCGTGGTACCTACAATTGGATGCGCTGGTTTGTGGGAAGAGTTTGCTTCACTCAGTTTAAGGTTGCTGCCTTTTGTTCTCTTTGCAGGCTGCTGCAGAATCTGCAGAAGCGCAGACGATGCGATCAGTGCAGCAGACGTTGGCATCGACGAGTCTTTCAACTTCCCTGCTGATGAATCCATCCCTATCCCCGCACGCCCCTGTCTCTGTGTCCACCCAGTCCCTACAGCAGACCCTGCCAAGGGCAATTGCCCCCAAGCCCATGAGATTGCCCTTGCAAGGCAACCAGCTGGCATCAGTTTCCATCGCACCAAACATGTCGGGCAACATTGCCGCCCCCATGGTGCCCACTTCACCTTCGCCCCAGTTGAGCCCTCCCCTGCAGTCCCAACAGCACCAGATGCAGCAGCAGATGCAACAGCACCAACTGCAACACTTCCAGCAGCAACACATGCAGCAGCAGCAGCAGCAGCAGCTGCACCAGCAAATGCAGCACCAGCATCAAATGCAGCAGCAGCAGCAGCAGCAGCAGATGCAGCAGCAGCAGCAGCAGCAGCAGATGCACCACCAGATGCAGCAGCGCATGCAGCAGCACATGCAGCAGCACATGCAGCAGCAGCAGATCCAGCAGCAGTTGCAGCAGATGCAGCTGCAGCAGCACATGCAGAAGCAGCAGATCCAGCAGCTGCAGCAGCAGCAACCCCCCCAGCACTCCCCACCACAACACTCCCCCGCCGCCTCCCAGCCGGCCGTCACCCCACAAATCACTTCCCCTCTTCCCACGCGATCAAGTCCGCAGCCTGTCCAACAACAGCAGCAGCAGCAGCAGCAGCAGCAGCAGCAGCAGCAGCCACCTCCTCTCCAAACCCAGGCCCAGACCCAAGCACTGCCACAGGTCAGTAAGTATTAACAGCGGATGAATCAAATTGCTGTGCCATTATATACCGACATGATTAATGTTCCTAAAGTGGTGTTTCATTACTTGATGAATCTGGTGTACAGTAGCTGCAAAGTGATGGTTATGAATGAAATAAAAATCTACTTCAGTATCTTGAGGATAGACACAAAATGCTGGAGTGACTCTGCGGATCAGGCAGCATCTCTGGAGAACATGGATAAGTGACGTTTCGGGTTGAGAATTTTTCAGAAGAAGGGTCTCGACCAAAAATGTCCTTTTCTCCAGAGATGTTGCCTGACCCGCTGAGTTACTCCAGCATTTTGTGTCTATGTTAGCATCTGTTCTGTACTCAGTACAAAATATCTCCTCGGTGTAAACCAGCATCTACTGTTCCGACCTCAGTATCTTCTTTGCCATGAGGTTGAACTGATCACAAAGTGGATTTTTAGAAATGAATTAGGCACCCATTATGTTTATTTTTTCAGTAAAATCTGAAACTGAGCATGTTCGCATCTGTGAAGTGAGGAACTGGAGACGCTGGTTTAAACCGTAGATAGACACAAGAAGCTGGAGTAACTCAGCGGGACAGGCAGCGTCTCTGGAGAGAAGGAATGGGTGACGTTTCGGGTCGAGACCCTTCTTTCAGATTGAAAGTCAAGGGAAAGGTAACTTTCAGTCTGAAGAAGGGTCTCGACCTGAAACGTCACCCATTCCTTCTCTCCAGAGGTGCTGCCTGTCCCGCTGAGTTACCCCAGCTTTTTTGAGTCTGTGTTAGCATCTGTTCTGTACTCTGTACAAAAGACATTTTGTACAGCTACCCCATCTTGTGTGCCACTTTGAAGAAGAAAAAACAGGGATTGTTTACCTAAAAATGATTATAACAGTAGAATAAAAATGTGTGACGATCGCCATATTTGCAGTTCCATGCCTACCTTAGAAATGATGCTGCAAAATTATATGAGTTGTAGAAACAAGGAACTGCAGATGCTGGTTAAAAAAAAAAATAGACACAACGTGCTGGAGTAACACAGTGAGTCACAGGCAGCATTTCTGATCAGAAGAAGGGTCCCGACCCAAAACGTCACCTCTCCCTGTTCTCCAGAGATGATGCCTGATCCGCTGAGTTACTCCAGCATTTGTGTATTTGTTTCTCCACTTCGATGAGCTACCTGTAGATAGACATTGGCCAAATCTACCTATAGTTTAATTGGTGGCTTCGTTCCCATTAGTTATAGATTATGAATTCAATAATTATACTTGCACGTTCTATATTTCTCTGATATGAATGTCGTTTTCACCAATCCATTATGCCCGCACCCCACATAAATGGTGTTAATATTATCCTTGCAGAGTTGGCATTCGTTTCTTTAACTTTAAGTAACCCTTGCATCCCAACTCTCTCTGTCCCTCCCCCAACCTAGTTGTTTTGCTAGTTTTACTGTCATCCTGTTGAGTTCCTCTGATTAGGAAAGGAACTGCAGATGCAGGTTTAAACCGAAGATAGACACAAAAAGCTGGAGTAACTCAACGGGACAGACAGCATCTCTGGAGAAAAGGAATAAGTAGTGTTTTGGGACGAGACCCTTCTTTACTCGTCACAATAGACAATAGACAATAGGTGCAGGAGTAGGCCATTTAGCCCTTCGAGCCAGCACCGCCATTCAATGTGATCATGGCTGATCATCCCCAATCAGTACCCCGTTCCTGCCTTCTCCCCATATCCCCCGACTCCGCTATTTTTACCTATCCCACAGCCAACAATGGCCCATTGTGTGCCCCTCATTTCCATGATTATCATTGATTTCACCCAGAGAGTTGTGAATCTGTGGAATTCTCTGCCAAGGCAGTGGAGGCCGATTCTCTGGATGCTTTCAAGAGAGTTAGATAATGATAGCGGAGTCAAGGGATATGGGGAGAAGGCAGGAACGGGGTACTGATTGTAGATGATCAGCCATGATCACAGTGAATGGTGGTGTTGGCTCGAAGGGCCGAATGGCCTCCTCCTGCACCTATTGTCTATTGCTTTTTGCGTATCTTCCATTCATTTGTCCCAGGTACCATCTATATCCCTTGTTTCTCTCTCCCCTGACTCAGTCTGAAGAAGGATCTCGACCCGAAATGTCACCTTTTCCTTTTCTCCAGAGATACTGCCTGACCCGGATTACTCCAGCTTTTTAGGTATCTGTCTTTGGCTAATACAAGATCTCAATGGCAACTCCACTATTTGAATGAAGTCAGCTCATAATTCTAAAGGAATTGGAATCCTTAAGGGGCTGTCCCACTGCGGCGACCTAATTGGCGAGTTTAGGAGAGGTTGAAAAAGTGTCAAGTTGAAGACCTCCTTCGACTATGTTGAAAACCTCCTTCGACCTCCTTCAACTATGTTGAAGACGAGCTTCGACTAGCTACGACTAACTTTGACTACCTTCGATTACCTATGAATAACATGCTGAACTACTACGACCTACTTCGACTAAACCTACGAGTAAAAAAAATATCGATTTTCTTTCCAAGGCGACCTTTTTTTACTCGCGGGCATTTTTCAGCACGTTGAAAAATACGCCGCGACCTAGCTGAGGCCTCGAGTACGCGGGGACTACTCTCGAGCATGAAGGAGATTTACAAAGACCTTCTCGGACCTCGTGTCGACCATGCTGCGAGTATGAGTCGAAGGCAAACTCTTCTAAACTCGCCAATTAGGTCACCGCAGTGGGACAGCCCCTTTATTGGCGTGTTTAGGAGACCGTCATGGTGAATCGCCAAAAAGTTGGCATCCTTCGACTATGTACAAGACCTCCTACGACCTCCTTCGACTATGTAGAATAGCTTTGACTATCAACGAGCCATTGAAACGAGCAATGGCGATATACTAACACTATCTACGACTATCTCGATCGACTACCTTTGATTATCTACGATAACATGCCGACCTACTATGACCTACTTCGACTAAACCTACGACTACAAATGTATCGATTTTCTCCATGCCGACCAATTTTTGGTCGCAGAACATTTTTCAACATGTTGAAGAATTTTCCGCGACCATACTGAGGCCGCGAGTAGTAACCACTATGCGGGAACTACTCTCGACCATGAAGGCGACTCACCAGAGACCACGTGTCGACCATGTTGCGAGCTTGTGGCGAGCGCAGAGTCTCCTAAACTCGCCAATAAGGTCGCCATAGTTGGACAGGCCCTTAAGACACATCATCTGCAGAACAACTGATGTTGATTTTCCTTCCCCCCCTCCCCCCTCCCCAGTGGAAAATCAACAAATAACACCTTTGGGAGAAAAAGCTAATTATTCCATATGAATCCGGAAGTGGCGGCGTTGTTGCTCAGCTGCGGCTCGCCTGCAGTCTGTCTGTTTTTACTTTTTTTGTTGTTTTCTTTTGTCCTGTTTTAGTTAAAGTTTAGTTATTGGGTTGTGTACGTGTGGGGTGGGGTGGGGTGGGGGGGTGAAACATGATTTTTGTCTCTTCCTTCGGGGGAATGCGACTTTTTCTTGTTGTATCCCCCTTCTCTGCCTCCGTCTGCGCTGAGGCCAAAATGGCGGAGCTGCCGGCCTCCAACTCCAACTGCGACCGACCGACCTCGAGGCTCCGGAGGCAGAGCCAGGACTTACCAGCGTGGGGCTGGCCGGCTTCGGGGCTGCGGTGGCGTTCCGGCGGTGGCGACCGAGGACGCTGGTGGCGACCTGAGTCTGGAG
Source organism: Malacoraja senta (assembly GCA_038087875.1). NCBI lineage: Eukaryota > Metazoa > Chordata > Chondrichthyes > Rajiformes > Rajidae > Malacoraja > Malacoraja senta. The sequence continues at coordinate 191,584,569 of CM075978.1, forward strand.
GCTCGGCCGCGGGCCCGGTGGACGACATCGTCGGGAGCTCGCAGGTCACAGGTGGGTGACCTGTTTTTCTGGGGCTCCCGCAACTACAGCTGCGTCCGCTGGACTGGAGGGCGGCAGCTTCGGCCACCCCGGGCGTGGAGTTTGAACCGGCCCGTCGCGGATTCGGCCGCGGGACTGACTTACCATCACCCGGCGGGGTCACAACGTCAGAAGCCTGGATCGCCTCAGCGCAGAGGGAGAACAAAGAGGGAAGAGACAGAGACTTTAAGACTTTTGCCTCCATCACAGTAAGGAGGTGCCTGGGGAACTCACTGTGGTGGATGTTAATTTGTGTTTATTGTGTGTTTTGTTATTTATTATATGTATGACTGCAGGCAACGAAATTTCGTTCAGACCGAAAGGTCTGAATGACAATAAAGGAATCTAAGTCTAAGATTTACTTCAAACTATGGATTGCACAGATCTTATTGGATTTACTTAACTCTTGAGGGGAGCCTTCATAATTCATCAGTATTAATGATCCTTTCACATTTCTGAAATGAACCCCACAGATAACACACTGATTATGAGATTAGACAATTGGAAGACAATCGGGTAAAATGCAGCTCCACGCAATGTACTGGTATTCTCCTTTGCAAACAAACCCCATCTGCTCTCGATATCTCCAGTGGCCGGTGCTGAGGAGAATAACAAATGGTTCAATGGGGCAGGAATCTCACTATATTTTCCCTTTGAATTCTCTGGTCGGATATTCAACGCATTGCTGATTGTTCCTCCCCCACGTTTCATCGGCAAGGCATTTCAGTTCTGCTTCCTACACTGCAAGACTGGAATAGCAGCTCTCGTGAATGCAAACCACCCTTATCGTTGCTAATGACGATCTAAGATAACGTGTTTGAAGAAATAACATTCATTAAAATGGGGTGTCCCAACTAGATTGCAGTCGCGGGCAAAGGATCTTATCCGTCGGCAGTAAATGAATTTGTAATTTGTATTAATAGCATTGAGGAAGGAGCACTAGACATCTTTGTGCATTCTGCCTGCACACATATGGGATTAGCGGCCCGCATTATTTCATCTCGTCCAAGTGCCTCAGAAATGAGGCTGCCACCGTAATGTTCCGTGCAACGGCAAGGCTGCCGTTTGTTCCCAGCTGTCTCTGGTGATTAATTACAGCATCTGCCCTGTCACAAGCTATCGTGGGGAAGTCTGGTTAAAATTTCAAATTAGCGCTGGCAACAAACCTTTAAACTGCAGATGATAAAAATGAAAATGAAGAACAGTGCGTGCCACGCATGACTGGAATCCCAACACACACACACACACACACACACAGGGGTTACCAGTGTGTCCACAAGCACCAGCTATCAGATGTAAACAGAAATTAAAATAACAAGCAGTCACAAAATAGCAGCTATTTTGTGTGGCATCTCTGCTACACGGTTTCATTTATCGGGAACATGCATTTTTCCTTTGCTCTGCAACCCTTCAGCATTTTTATCCCCCTGTACAAACACTTAATGGTGTAGTGATGTATATCTGATTAAACCCTTTAAATCCATTGCTCAGTGGAGAAGAGAAAATGTGTGTGCAGAAATTATCTCTTCCCATTAACATTTTATCTGCTATCAGCGAGTAATATGAATCAGGCAATGTAACAGCAAAAAGATAATTTTGAGAATTCATCTTTTGTTTCATTGTCGGGTATAATTACGTTTCTACTTCTGACAATGGAGTAATATGAATCATATTTTAATTCATGTTTATTTTTGGCTATTGCAGACAAGGTTTGCATGACTCATGCTGCCCCAGGGAAATTAGCAGCTAATGTAAAATTATGATGTGATATCTCACTCGCATGAACACAGATGTTTGTGTTCCCTCACCACCTATCCTTGGCACAAATATTTAAATTCTGTAATGCACCTTCACGTAGTAGAATAAGATGAGTTTAAGAATGTTAAGTGAGGTTTAAATAATTCTAAGATAGACACAAAATGCTGGAGTAATTCAGTGGGACAGGCAGCATCTTTGGAGAGAAGGAATGGATGACGTTTCGGGTCGAGACCCTTCTTCAGACTAGTCGGGGGGGGTGGGGGAGGAGAAAGGGAAACGGGATATATAGACGGTAATGTAGAGAGATATAGAACAAATGAATGAAAGATGTGCAAAAAGGTAACGATGATAAAGAAAACAGGCCATTGTTAGCTGTTTGCTAGGTGAGAACAAGAAGCTGGTGCGACTTGGGTGGGGGAGGGATGGAGAGAGAGAGAGAGAGTGTAGGGGTTACTTGAAGTTAGATCAATCAATATTCATACCACTGGGTTGTAAACTGCCCAAATAATTCTATTTGTTTTCCTCTAATACAGCAAGATTACACACTGAGTTCTTTACCTTGCTGACAGAGACTTGTATCGTTATTCCTATTAAACAGCTTTGCCTTAGCTGATTAAAAGTTTTTAATTGCAGTTGGCATTAGGTCATTGCTCACTAACTTGGAGTACAACAATTCTGGTGACTGTACGCAGCGTAATTTCAGACACCATCACCTGACCCATTGATGACGAGACAGACAGATTAAATTTCTCGGGTTTAACCAGGTTCTGCCTGGCTCTATTGAATAGTCTTTTAAGTGTTTTGAAAAAAGCGTCTTTCTGCTCACCCACTTCATGGAGTTAGTTGCAGCGCTGGGCTTGAGTACAACCTTCCTCGTCCCTTTGTTTGCCTTTTGTTTTGCAACAGCTGTTATCATGGTTTCTGGTCAGCTGTGATTGCTGCGGGGAAAATAGGAGCAGATGGTGTTTTGCTCTGCATGAATGGACAGCTCGAGTGGTTTGGGCTGAATAGACCGCGATTGAATGGTGTCCCTCCACCACCTGCCCCCTTTAGCAAAAGCAGCACTTGGATCGGAGTAGCATGATCTGTCTTGGTCTTAGTAGACTTGGATGGGAAAATAGAAGGGGACGTTGTTAGATTGAGCTCATATTTATTGATCTGTTGCAAAGGCAGCAGCGTTTTTTTTTTTCCTGCAGGACAGTCAACTTGATTTAATTGGATATGACACGCCGTGTACATGTAATCTATCATTGTTTTCTTTCAATACAGTTTTATCTGTTTGTTTCCATGGGAACGGGGAATTGCCGTGTGGTATTAGAGGATGCAAGGAGGCAACAATATGCTTCAGCGTGCGTGCGTGGTTTCCCCCCCCCCCCCCCCCCCCCCCATCCTTTGTTCGGCATTTTTTTCCCCCTCACATGGCAATTATGTGGCTGGTAACAAAAAATGCAAACCTCCGGTTCAGTGTTCCATCCAAACGGCAGGAATCAGCCTGGAAATGCCGACGGCAGGCGGGCCTGCGCACTTGAACCGCCTACCGTGGTCCCCCAATTAATTTCAAAGATGAAAGCGTGAAAAATTATGTTTTTATTCATTTTTAATTTGAATAGTAATGACTAATTATTGCACAGGCTTTACAAGGCCAGGCTCTCTGAATATAATGCCTGCTTGTGCCGAATGTGACCCCCCACCCCCACCCTTCTTTTGTTGCTGGGGTGCTTTGCCAATCTAATTTGTATGCAACACTAGTCTGGCCCTTGCAATGCACAGCTACCTTCATTCCTGAATCTGGCAGATCTCTCCCTCTGTTGAAAAGGATGATTGTGAGTTTTGTTAGCACGGATAAAGTTTAGTTCTTGACCCCAGGCAGAAATTTGGGGGGTCAAGGTTGGCTAGTTATTTTCCGTCCATTGTGTATTTGCTGTTAGCAATCAGCTTACAGCAAGCATGCCACCTCGCACTCAATATAGGATGGACATCGCAGGGGCCCCCCTAGTTATTGACAACAAAGAACGTTGGTGCCATTATTCCTTGCCAACTGTTGATATCACATTTACGTCTTGTTTGGGCGCTGCCGAGATAGAAAACCTCTTTACCCTCCACTTCAGAACCATTTAAACTTTGGAATTAATTAGAAAAGAAGAAGAAGAAGAAGAAGTAGAAGAGGAGGAGGAAAAAAAAGAAAGAAATTGCCTATTTAAATAGTTTTTAACTACTTCCAGACCTTTTCACCACCTCCGCCTGAAGTGCTGCCTGCCGTCCGCCCTCCCCCATCTTCTCCCGCGGGCGCTTGCACTCCAGTTCGGTGCTCGAGGAGTGGCTGCACAAATCCACCGATACAGAGCTCGGAGTGGGATAATGAATACTGTTGCAACGAATGTGCAGTTAAACACTGCAGGTAACATTTCACCTATACCCTGTTTTGTCAGATCGCTTCAAATATCTTGCGGATCAGGGTTTAGGTTAGTTACGGGTCATTGGCCACACGCACCGAGGTACAGTGAAAAGCCTTTTGTCGCGTGCCGTTCAGCCAGTGGAAAGACAATGCATCGATTACAATTGAGCCGTCCACAGTGTACAGATACATGATAAAGGGTATACCGTGAGTTACGATTAGTGCAAGGCAAAGCCAACAAAGTCCGATTAAAGATAGTCTGACTGTCTCCAATGAGGTAGATAGTAGCTCAGGACTGCTCTCCCGTTGTTGGTAGGATGGTTCAGTTGCCTGATAACAGCTGGGATGACACTGTCCCTGAATCTGGAGGTGTGCGTTTTCACACTTCCGTACCTTTTGCCCAACGGGAGAGGGGAGCAGAGGGAGTGGCCAGGGTGTGACTTGTCCTTGATTGTGCAGCTGGCCTTGCCGAGGCAACGCGAGGTATAAATGAAGTCGCTGGAAGGGAGATCCAAAATGCTGGAGTGACTCAGCGGGACAGGCAGTATCTCTGGAGAGAAGGAATGGGTGATGTTTCGGGTCGAGACCCTGCTTCAGACTGGAAGGGAGGTTGGTTTGTGCAATGAGTGTGGGAAAAAAGGAACGACAGGTGTTGGTTTACACAAGTGCTGGAGTATCTCAGCGGATTAGGCAGCATCTCTGGAGAACATGGGTAGGTGTCCATGTTCTCCAGAGATGCTGCCTGGCCCATTCATTGAGTTACTCCAGCATTTTGTGTCTTTTTTTAGGGTTTAGGTTTATTTTTGTCTCCTGTATTGAAGTGGAGTGAAAAGCTTAGTCGTGCATGCTATCCAAGCAGATCAGAGAACCATACATAGATAAAAATCAGTCGCAACTCGAGTACAAGAGGTCGAACAATGGGGAAGATGCAGCATTGCAGCATTGTAGTGCATCAACTCCTCACACCACGTCCAATGTTCTCAAATGGTTAGAGGTGAATCGAAGAATATCCCAGCTTATGGAAGAAATCGAACACAACCCAGGCTTATGTTGGCTTTCATAACAAGAGGAGTTGAGTACAGGAGCAAAGAGGTCCTTCTGCAGTTGTACTGCAGGGCCCTAGTGGGACCACACCTGGAGTATTGTGTGCAGTTTTGGTCCCCTAATTTGAGGAAGGTCATTCTTGCTATTGAGGGAGTGCAGCGTAGGTTCGCAAGGTTAATTCCCGGGATTGGCGGGACTGTCATATGCTGAGAGAATGGTAGCGGCTGGGCTTGTACACTCTGGAGTTTAGAAGGATGGGAGGGAATCTTATTGAAACACATAAGATTGTTAAGGGTTTGGACACGCTAGAGGCAGAAAACATGTTCCCGATGTTAGGGGAGTCCAGAACCAGGGGTCACAGTTTAAGAATAAGGGGTAAGACATTTAGAACGGAGACGAGGAAACACTTTTTCAAACCGAGAGTTGTGAGTCTGTGGAATTCTCTGCCTCAGAGGGCGGTGGAGGCCGGTTCTCTGGATACTTTCAAGAGAAAGCTAGATAGGGCTCTTAAGGATACCGGAGTTAAGGGATATGGGAAGAAGGCAGGAACGGGGTACTGATTGTGGATGATCAGCCATGATCACATTGAATGAAGGTGCTGGCTCAAAGGGCCAAATGGCCTACTCCTGCACCTATTGTCTTTGTCTTATGGTTGGAGGGATATCTAAATGGAAACGTATTTTTCAAAATGCATGATAAAAAGTTAGTGTGCACAAAGGCAACTCAAATTCCCAAACTTCAAATCTTAAATCTTATCATCTCAAATTCTCAAATCTTATAGAGGTGTGCAAACGCATGAGATGAATATATTGGGTAAATGCACAGGGTCTCTTGCCCAGAGTAGGGGAATGGTGAACCAGAGGACAGAAGTTTTAGGCGAGGGGGGAAGATTTAATAGGAACCCGAGGGGTAACTTTTTCAGACAATGGGCGGTGGGTGTTTGGAACAAGCTTTTGGAGAAGTTGGATGAGGCAACGTTTAAGAATCATTTAGACAGATACGTGGATAGGACAGGTTCAGAGGGATATGAGCCAAATGCAGTCAGGTGGGACTAGTATAGATGGGCATGTTGGTTAGTGAGGGCAAGTTGGGCAGAAGGGCCTGTTTCCACACCGTATGACTCCATGACTCTATGACCAGTATCTGCAGTGGTAGACATTTAAATGGTTACATCTAGAGCAAAATTACACGGTGCTGGATTAACTCAGCATGTCAGGCAGTACCTGTGGATGATGCTTCGGGTCGGGAACCTTTTTCAGACTGATTACAGTAGGGGGGGGGGGGGGGGTGCGAGAAAGCTGGCAGCGAGAGGTAGGGGCAGGACAAAGCTCGGCGAGTGATAGGTGAATACTGGTGAGGGTTTTACCGATTGGCAGATGAGTGCAATCCGGTTTATGGCTAAAAAAAAAAGAATGGGCAAGAGTTTTGGACATGACAATATATGCACCCCACTTTCATGATTGGAAACGTGATCTGAACCGTCAGTCCTTGTCAGTTAGCGGGAGTCAGATCGGGATTAATTCGGCAAGTGTATGAATTTCCTGGAAGATGAATTTTCAGATTGTAAATACCAATGTTCTTAGTTGATGGAACATGGATCATAGGCTCAAAGTTGCTGTAATGATACAAGCCTTGATACATTGGAACTGACGATAAATCCTGTAGATGTCCACAAATGGTGCACTGTCAAAGAAGTACTGAGCTGTCTGTAAAATGTTGAAAAGGATAAGGACAAGTTCATTGTCCAATACGCTAATATATATTGCAAATACTACAGATTATGGATGTTCTTTTGACGCACTCCATATAGTGATGGATCTCAGTCTGTTATTCTGTTTTGGCCTCACATTAGTTCCACCTATTCGAAGAATACGCCAGTTAATTGCGTAGGAAGGAAGTGCAGATGCCGGTTTACATCGAAGGTCGACACAAGATACCGGAGGTCAGGCAGCATCTCTGCAGAAAGGGAATAGGTGACGTTTCGGGTCCAGACCCTTCTTCAGCCAAAACGCCACCTATGCCTTTTCTCCCGAGATGCTGCCTGACCCGCTGGGTTACTCCAGCATTTTGTGTCTAATCCAGTGAATAGTTTCTTTTCATTGAAGTTTTGCACATAAAACGAAGAAGTACGTTCTATGCTGGTGGATATAAATGGAACTGTAACCAATGCACACTTAAATACATTTTTTCAAGGGGTGATATTTTTTCTATTGCTTCCCCACAAAAATAGTAGGTAGGTTTGCCAGTTTAACAGTCTTTCCTGTCAGTGCTAAAGTGTGGGGTTTAGAAACAACAAACAGAAATAAAAATGTATCTGGATATCATTGTTAGCTGTAGGAAGGAACTGCAGATGCTGGTTTAAACTGAAGATAGACACAAAAAGCTGGAGTAACTCTACGAGTCACGTTCACAAGTTATAGGAGTCGAATTAGGCCATTTGGCCCATCAAGTCTACTCCGCCATTCTATCATGACTGATCTCTGCCACGTAATCCTATTTTCCTGCCTTCTCCCCATTACCCTTGACACCCGTTCTAATCAAGCCAACATCTCTGGAGAAAAGGAATAGGTGACGTTTCAGGTCAAGACCCTTCTTCAGCCAAAACGTCACCTACTCCTTCTCTCCAGAGATACTGTCCAACCCGCTGAGTTACTCCATCTTTGGGATCTATCATTGTTTGCTGTTGTTAGCATTGCTGTCCTGCATAGAGTGATGTTTCTGAACAGTAACTTACAGTTAAAGTACGGAGGATGTGTCTTTAAGGATTACTGTTGGTGTTTATGGAGCGAATCTTTTACCACCATGACTGGTTGAAGCCTACCGGCCTGTTTTAAAAAAAAACATCCAAGTAAGAGAGAGCTAGATCGGGCTCTTAAAAATAGCGGAGTCAGGGGATATGGGGAGAAGGCAGGAACTGATTGGGGATGATCAGCCATGATCACATTGAATGGCGGTGCTGGCTCGAAGGACCGAATGGCCTCCTCCTGCACCTATTTTCTATGTTTCTATGTCCAGTGATCCCCGCACACTAACGCTATCCTACACACACTAGGGCCAATTCACAATTTTACTGAAGCCAAGTAACCGACAAACCTGTAGTGTGGGAGGAAACCGGAGCACCCGGAGAAAACCCACGTGGTCACAGGGAGAACGTACAAACTCCGTACAGACAGCACCCGTAGTCAGGATCGAACCTGCGTCTCTGGCGCTGTGAGGCAGCAACCCTACTGTCGTGCTGCCCCAGATCAGAAATTGTTAGATGGGCAATGTCATTGTAATGAGATCACCAGGCCAACCTGTCACCTTATAACGAATTATCTGAAACATTTACTAATAGCGCTTTTCAAGCAAAGCACGGGACCATAATCTGATTGGGGGGGTGGGGGAGCATAAGATGCGTTAAAACGTGCAATCTCGAACCGTTGTTCAAATATCGTTTGGATTCTCTCGGTTCAAGAAAATCTGGAGTTTGCTTATCTACCTGGCGTCGTACAACACTGAAAGCATGTGTCTAATGTTGTTTCAGATTAAATCTAATCGCAGCCAAGTTAAACTCTTGTGTCTTCCGCAGGGATATCTTCATGGAGTGGTTGCCTCTCGTAATCAGGCCAGTAGTGCTTCGGTGAAGTGAACGCTCGCCTGCGACTTTTTTTTTTTTTTTTTTCTTCCCGGAGCCAAAACTGTGCATTTATATCGGACGGGCAGCCAAGAAGATGATCTGAAAGGCGGCCTGACATGCTTTGTTTCCTTGCAGCCACATGGGCACAGACTTCAGAGGGCTTTCCTGTGACAGGCTGTACAGCATTTCTGTGGGCCCACCTGCCAGCCCTGCCTGTGCCTCGAGAGCTGCCCATTTTTACATTGTTTAATGTAGCTTTGGATGATTATAATGTTTGACATGAACTTAAAGGGCATGGCTTCTAGTCAAAGACTTGCCTCTGCGTGATTGCTGAAGACTGTGAAAAGACTCGGAGGAAGAAAAGTTCCTTTGTGACAGTCATGTCATTGTGGCCAGTGAAAGCTGAAAGTCCTGAGTGCAGCCTAATACTTAAGTGGAATGCTAACTACTTTTTTTTTTTTTTAACAATTGCGCTATCACTTTCTAATGGCTTCAAGGGGAAATTATATTTTGTCTTTCTCCCTGTTCAGACATTCTTTTCCATTTCCCCCATTGTACGCAATGATCAAGTTTAAGGACGTTGGTTTCTTACAGATGTAATTATTTTCTAAGTTCTTAAGAAACCTGGTTCACTGTGTAAGCAAGCAATCATGTGGTACCCATGTGAAATCTCTTTTTTTCCATCATTATTAGCTTCTATTTCTGCGACCAAAAAGCATTATTTTAATATGTACTGTATTGTGGGAATTGCCTTTTTATTTTGTACAGCAATTTCTTAGCCTAGTCTGTTTGATTGAAGTCTGACTCCTCGAAAGGAGAGCTCTCGTGCATAAAGCCAAATGCTTTAAAAAGCTCCTTTTTAATGCAGATGTCGTTAGGAATGACTAGTGCAGACGCCCAGCAACCAAAATCGATCATGTTTAATATTTTTACTTCTGTTTGTATTTAAATTTTTTGTATTAAAATGTGTTGTTATTTAAGGTTTAATTATTGAGAAACGATAGCTGATGTATTAATGATCAACCTTGCAGTGAAACATGTGTTCCTTCATTCAGAAACTGAAGTTTTCTTTCTCTATTGTAAGTGATCTTTTAATTTCATTATTTTGGCTGTAATAAAAAGAGACATGGAATGACTTTGGAGACTGTGTGGTGAAGCATGTGAAAGATACATTTCTCATTGTGGAAGGCGGTACTGTGACATTATTTCCCCCATAATAGCAAGTTAGGGTGTTACAATGACGGATGTGACATGACCCATGTTGGACAATGGAATCCACCAGAATACATAATACTGTCGAAGGCAGATGGCTTCAAGGTCAAGAAGTCACGGTAGCATTGTAGCTCCAACCAAACTCTGAACCTGAAGTCGGGCTAAACGTTTTATTAAAATCTGGAAAAATATAATGAGGAGAGAGGACGAATTTCTCAGAGTTATTCCCACTTTAGTTGAGGAGGGAACTGCCGATGCTGGTTTACACCGAAGATAGAGTCATAATACATAGATACATAGAAAATAGGTGCAGGAGTAGGCCATTCGGCCCTTCGAGCCTGCACCGCCATTCAATATGATCATGGCTGATCATCCAACTCAGTATTCCGTACCTGCCTTCTCTCCATACCCCCTGATCCCCTTAGCCACAAGGGCCACATCTAACTCCCTCTTAAATATAGCCAATGAACTGGCCTCAACTACCCTCTGTGGCAGAGAGTTCCAGAGATTAATGCTGGAGTAACTCAGCGCGTCAGCAGCATCTCTGGAAAAATAGAAATAGGTGGCGTTTCGGGTCAAGACCCTTCTTTCAGAGATCCTTCTACAGTGTCTGAAGAAGGGCCTCGACCCAAAACATCACCTGTTCCTTTTCTCCAGGGGACGCTGCCTGACCCGCTGAGTTACTCCAGCTTTTTGTTTAGTTTAGGTTAATGTCACGTGCACCGAGGTGCAGTGAAAAGGTTTTGTTGCGGGCTAACCAGTCAGCAGAAAGACAATACATGATTACAATCGAGCCATCCACAGTGTACAGATACATGGTAAAGGGAATAATGTTAAGCGCAAGGTAAAGTCCGATTAAAGATAGTCCGAGGGTCTCCAATGAGGTAGATAGTAGCTCAGGACCACTCTCAAGTTGTTCATCGGATGGTTTGGTTGCCTGATAACAGCTGGGACGGAACTGTCCCTGAATCTGGAGGTGTGCGTTTTCACACTTCTCTACATCTTGCCTGATGGAAGAGGGGAGAAGAGGGAGTGGCCAGGGTGAGACTGGTCCTTGATTATGCTGCTGGCCTTGCCGAGGCAGCGTGAAGTGTAAATGGAGCCAATGGAAGGGACGTTGGTTTGCGTGACGATCTGGGCTGCGTCCACAGTTCTCTGCAATTTTTTACGGCCTTGGATGGAGCTGTTCCCAAACCAAGCCGTGATGCATCCCGATAAAATGCTTTCTACGGCGCATCTGTGGAAGTTGGGGAGAGTTGTTGGGGACATGCTGAACTTCCATTACACATTGTGAATAATAGACAATAGGTGCAGGAGTAGGCCATTCGGCCCTTCGAGCCAGCACCGCCATTCAATGTGATCATGGCTGATCATCCCCAATCAGTACCCCGTTCCTGCCTTCTCCCCATTTCCCCTGACTCTGTTATCTTCAAGAGCTCGAAATTAGCTCTCTTGAAAGTATCCAGAGAACCGGCCTCCACCGCCCTCTGAGGCAGAAGATTCCACAGACTCACAACTCTCTGTGAGAAAAAGTGTTTCCTCATCTCTGTTCTAAATGGCCTACCCCTTATTCTTAAACTGTGGCCCCTGGTTCTGGACTCCCCCAACATCGGGAACATGTTTCCTGCCTCTAGCATGTCCAAACCCTTAATAATCTTATATGTTTCAATAAGATCCCCTCTCATCCTTCTAAACTCCGGAGTATACAAGCCCAGCCGCTCCATTCTCTCCGCATATGACAGTCCCGCCATCCCGGGAATTAACCTTGTGAACCTAAGCTGCACTCCCTCAATAGCATGAATGTTCTTCCTCAAATTAGGGGAACTGCACACGATAACAAGCTTTCTGACAAATCATTACATGGTTGGCTTGGGCAAGTTGGGCCGAAGGGCCCGTTTCCATGCTGTGTGACTCTGTGATTTGGTAAAACCATGAAGGGCAATATAGAACATTCAATCCTGTCCGTGACGAAATGAATTCCCGTGGGGGAACTTTTCGCACAAAGGGTGATGGGTGTATGGAACGAGCTGCCGGAGGAGGTATTTGAGGCAGGGATTATTGCAACGTTTAAGAAACAATGTAGGCAGTTACATGGATAGGACAGGTTTAGAGGGATATGGGCCAAAAGCAAGCAGCCGAAGCTAGTGTAGATGGGACATGTTGGTTGGCAAGTTGGGCTGAAGGGCATGTTTCCGCACTGTATGAATTGAACTAATTTGAATTGAATTGAATACTTTGTCACATGTGGCAAATCACAGAGAAATTCTTTGCTTGCCTACCCAATGTATGCAAATAGTCGCTCACCCTCTCCCTCCCCCCCGCCCCCTGTCCTTAACCCCCCCCCCACCTCATGGCGATCCCCCCGCGCCTGGTCCTCAGTCCCACGTGGCCCGTCCTCGTCCGTCGGTCGGCGCCATCATCGACCGCCGCAACGATCTCTCCACTAACACTGCCGGGTCCGCTCTGGACACCTCCGTGGTGCCGACCCGGGCCTCAGCCGCAGATTCCGCAGACCCTGATGGCCGCGGGCTTCATTGACCCGCGAGGCCTGGGCCCGCGAGGCTCTGTTTTCGGCTTCTCAGCGGCACCTCCAAAACTCTGACTCTAGCGGTTAGAAATAAAGTTGTTTTGTGTCTTGGTCTAAAAGCTCAGACAGCTGACGACCACGTCGGAATGAAACTGCCGGAGGGCTGGGTAGAACAATTCCTTCTCGCACAAGAACAATTCCTTGTTTTGTTCTTCCCGGAGTCAATGGAAGAGTGGTCTGGCAGCAGCAGTGTTGATGATGGCGGCAACATTGGAGAGAATGGTGGCGCAGCGGTTGAGTTGCTGCCTTACAGCGCCAGAGACCCCAGGTTCGATCCTGACCACGGGTGCTTGTTGTCAAACTGGAAGGGGTGCAGAGAAGATTTACAAGGAATTTGCCAGGACCCGAAGGTCTCAGCTACAGGGAGAGGTTGAACAGACTCGGAGCGCAGGAGGATGAGGGGTGATCTTCCAGAGTTGTACAAGATCACCCCTCAGTTATTCCGTGGAGCGCAGGAGGATGAGGGGTGATCTTCCAGAGTTGTACAAGATCACAATAAAAATTTGATAGGGTGAAAGCACAGAGTCCTTTGTCCAGAGTAGGAGAATTGAGAATAAAAGGACATAAGTTTAAGGTGAGGAGAAAAAGATTTAACGATCCTGACTACGGCCGCTGTTTTCACGGAGTTTATACGTTTTCCCTGTGACCGCGAGGGTTTTCTCCGAGATCTTCGGTTTCCTCCCACACTCCAAACACGTACGGGTTTGTAGGTTAATTGGTCTGATATAAGTGTAAAACGTCCCTAGTAGGATAGTGTTAGTATGCGGGGATCGCTGGTTAGTGCGGACTCAGGGGGCCGAAGGGCCTGTTTCTGTGCTGTATCTCTAAACTAAACTAAACAGGTAGAACTGCGCACTGTTACCAATTGCAAACAGTGCTGAATCTCCCGACACTCTTCAGGTTTTTAACTTGGAGATGTTGAGATTTAGTTTTGTTTAGAGATACAGCATGGAAACATGCTTTCAGCTCACCAAGTCCACGTTGACTAACGATCCACCCGCTCACACTAAGTTCTACGCTATCCCATGTTCACATCCACTCCCTACACGCTAGGGGGGCGATTTACAGAGGCCAATTGACCCGCAAACCCAGATGTTGGAGGAAACCCATGCGGTCACAGCGAGAACGTGCAAACTCCACACAGGCAGCATCTGACGTCACAATTGAACACGGGTCTCTGGCGCTGTAAGGCAGAGGTTCTACCAGCTGCGCCACTGTGCCACCCTCTCATCTCCCTATCTAAAACCTCCTCTCGTTCTCCCTTCTCTTTAAGGCTCCAAACCTCTGCGATGTTTCAACCAAGTAGCTGATTTACATTCAAACTGAGAATGCAAATCTGGGCTTTTATTGATCTGTACTTATCGCTAATAACATTGAAGGCCCCTGAGACTGGTAACAAATTGTAAGTTCCTCACATAAATCTAAATCCTCAATGTGCTTCGACGCACATCGAGTCTTCTTCCGATTTCTAATATTTAACCGGTAATAATCCAATTTCTATCTGAAAAATATCGAACGACAAGATCAGAGAGAAAATACTCCTATCAACAATGTTTTGCAAGTATCTCTGCATCAAATGAAAGATAGGAGGTAATGGAAAAACGAAGAGCTCATAAAGGATATTCTCCGCGTAGATATATCATTATATTTCTCAATCATTTTCCTTTGGTTTAAGGTTAGAAGTATCTTAAAGCACATGAAGGTAATATTATGCTGTAATCCATAACAATATTAGTCTTCTTATGGATGTCAGGTTTGTTTCTCCAGTTTAAAGTGATGGCTTAAGAGATGAGCTCCCTGCAAAGTTTAAACAGGATCTGGTTACGGTTAAAACTATTATTTTGTGAGGTGAAGTGCAATCAAGATTTAGATTTCTCACGCTTTGGGCTCCCACATAACTTAAAGGCTTAAATTGCCAAAATGTTTCCAGTTGTTCAGTATGGGATTAGTGGCAGTTCTGCTGCTTGTTCTACAGGAGGCAAGAGTTAGGCCTGGAAATAGGTGCCCATCACAGGGTAAAATGTTTAGAATATGTTGAGGTCCAATCATTACACGAAGCCTTGAAATGCTTGACATCTCATGTTGCGAGGATAATGGGTAGGTCTGTGGCGTTCTCGCCGACAGTCCATGTAATTTCCATGGCGTTGCAGGCGTTTGACGGAAGCCATTTTATCTGCTATTTGCTATTGCCGTCTTCCAAAGCCCAGATCGTGCCACTGTATCTCTAGCGTTGATCAGCCAAGATCACATTGAATGGCAGTGCTGGCTCGAAGGGCAGAGTGGCCTACTCCTGTACCTATTGTCTTTGCCTATAATATTGTATTGTATTGTATATCTTTATTGTCATTTCCTGAGTATTCGCATACCCAGAGGAAACAATAAGTGCTTCTCATAAGTTCAAATGTGATAGGAGTGGTATTGGGCCATTCGGCCCATCAAGTCTACATCGTCATTCAATCATGGCTGGTCTATCATTCCCCTTTAACCCCATTCTCCTGCCATCTCTCCATAACCCTCAGATCTTATTGAGATTCATATCCCTCCATTCTCTGTATTGCTATCCACCATTAAGTCTAACGCTGCCAGACTTATCAGTCTGAAGAAGGGTTTCGGCCCGAAACGTTGCCTATTTCCTTCTCTCCATAGATGCTGCCGCACCCGCTGAGTTTCTCCAGTATTTTTGTCTAGCTTATCAGTGTCAAGTCTCTTTAACACCACTATTGTATCTGCCTCCACCACCACCTCACTTGGCAGCACATTCCAGGCTAGCACACTCGTTGCTGTGAGGCAGCCAAGCTTCTTAATAATACTGAAAATCACACCATCAAGATCTAATCCCGCAAACTCAAAACGCAAACCCGCCATCCAGTCACTGACATCCTTGATGAAATGTGAGTACTCTCTCTTGACGGAGAGTGGGAAAGTGAGATAAGATAGGAACTAATGTGAACAGGTGATCGATGGTCAGCGTGGACCTGGTGGGCCGAAGGGCCTGTTTGATAGTGCTGTGAAATAAGGAAGTTTAATGTAGCTCCGACTTCATCAAATGTTAGCCTACTCCACTGTAGAAAACACACCCGGTCTAAAGGCCAATGTTATTGGTGAATCATTGTTCCAAGATTAAAAATATCACGGAGTGAGTCAGAGTCCCTCTAAAAGGGGTCAGTTACCGTTGCTTCACCCAGTAGGAATACGTGGAGTAATCCCTATCCCCATTAACTTCCCACTGATATTGAATTTTACCTTCAATGATTTGCATCTGACGATGCATCTGATTTCCAGCATGCGTTCCTTGAGGCTTAGAGAATTCAGGACATTAGTGATTTTATAAACCAATACTATATGTTAATGCATAATTAAGTTCAGTTCAGTTTCGTTTATTGTTGCGTGTACCGAGGTGCAGTGAAAAGCTTTTGTTGCGTGCTAACCAGTCAGCGGAAAGACAACACACGATTACAATCCAGCCATTCACAGTGTACGGATACATGATAAGGGAATAACATTCAGTGCAAGGTAAAGTCCAATCAAAGATAGTCCGGGGGTCACCAATGAGGTAGATAGTAGTTCAGTGTTAAAGAAGGAACTGCAGATGCTGGAAAATCGAAGGTACACAAAAATGCTGGAGAAACTCAGCGGGTGCAGCAGCATCTATGGAGCGAAGGAAATAGGCAACGTTTCGGCCCGAAACCCTTCTTCAGTAGTTCAGGACTGCTCTCTGGTTGTGGTAGGATGGTTCAGTTGCCTGATAACAGCTGGGAAGAAACTGTCCCTGAATCTGGAGGTGTGTGTTTTCACACTTCCGTACCTCTTGCCTGATGGGAGAGGGGAGATGGGGAAATATGGTGGGAATGAAAACTGGCAGCCCCTCTGTTATGCTCCAACTCCAGGAGTGTCGAGGAAGAGGCAGATGGGGAGCAATAACCACCCACCCCCCTCAAAGTCAGCAAAATGAAGGTCTCGATTTCAGGAAGCATGGTGGAGTACATGCCCCAATCAGCATAGATACATAGAAACATAGAAAATAGGTGCAGGCCATTCAGCCCTACGAGCCAACACCGCCATTCAATACGATCATGGCTGATCATCCAAAATCAGTACCCCCGTTCCTGCTTTCTCCCCATATCCTTCGATTCCGTTAGCCCGAAGAGCTAAATCTAACTCTCTCTTGAACACAACCAGTGAATTGGCCTCCACTGCCTTCTGTGGCAGAGAATTCCACAGATTCACAACTCTCTGAGGTGAAAAACATTTTCCTCATCTCAGTCCTAAATGGCCTTACCCCTTATTCTTAAACTGTGACAATGGTGCTGAAATCTTCTTCTTCGAGTCCGTTGCAATCTCAGATGTCGTTCTGCCAGTATCTGGCGCAGGTCACAGCTGGTCGAGTCGGTTCAGCCAGGTCCTGGGGGCTGCACTGGGGGGGGGGGGGGGCGTCGTCACACTCCAGTAGGTTGGACATTGTCTGTGCTGCTCCACAGCTGCATCTGTATTCTGCCTGGTAGTTCCATGCTTTCATAAGTGCTTTACACCTCCCCTGCTCCACTCGTAATCTGTTGAGGGTCTTCCAGGTTGGCCATGGGAGGTCATGCCCGCTGGCGAGGCATTCAGTCGGAGTGATTCCTCTCTCCATCCAGTCGTGGGCTCGTGTGTTGAGCTGGTTCCATTCATCTTTCCAGATGTTGGTCCTTGCTGTTTCTTTGGTTGTCTGGAGAGGTGGGACTGTCTGCAATGGAAATGTTTGAGAGCTTCAAGCCCGTTGGCATTAATATCTGTTGTGGGTCGACCACAGCCAAGAAGGCACACAAATGCCTCGACTTCCTGAGGAGACTGAGGATATTCGGCACGCCTCCAATGTCTCTTACAAACGGATGCACCATTGAAAGCACACTAACAGGTTGCATCATCGCTTGGCCTGCCCAAGACCGCAAGAAAGAGTTGCAGATGTCGCCCAGACTTTCAACGCAGACCAGACTTCCCACTATGGACCTTGGAAAAGCAGCCAACACAATCAAACACTTGTCCCTCCCCGTACATTCCTTTTTCTCTCTACTCCCGTCCGGCAGAAGGTACAGAAGCTTCAAAGGCCGCACCAATAGACTCAGGAACAGCTTCCTCCCCTCTGTTATCAGGCTTCTGAACGGTCCTTCCATAAGCTAGGGTACCGTCCGGTTCACCTCTACCCCATTGCGGACATTGGACTTTGTCTCTGGAACTGGTGCGTTACAACGCTGAGAACTATATTCTGCACTCTCTATCTCCCCCTTTGCTCGACCTGTTGTACTCGAGTTTGGCTTTCCTCTTTACTTTATCTTTCAGAGGTACAGCCTGGAAACAGGCCCATCGACCCACCGTGTCCACACCGACCAGCGATCACCCGTGGAAACAGGCACAGGGGATCGAGCAGACTCCATAGCGGTAACACACGTGGTCAGGATCGAACCGGGGTCTCTGGCGCTATGAAGCAGCAACTCTACCGCAGCGCCACCGTGCCGCCCTATCAAAGAAGTGGAGAGTGCGAGCAAATGAATATTGTTTCCCTGTGGTGACATTGATGCTGAAAGTGCGGTGAAGTGTTAATCGTGAAGAGTGTTATTAAACAGTAAGGTTAATTCATCTATGTGCTGTACACTTCCCTGGTTTTCATTTCAATAGGTTCAACGGAAATTGAGATTGGCAATGTTGCGGGCATCTTAATTAATCTCTTGCAACAAGGGCTAAGTCAAAATTACTCCATGTTGTTCCTGTACCATCCACAGCTTTTACACAGTCTATACAAGCCTTTTCAAAACGGACAGATCTTTTGTTCAGGTACAAGTCAACGTCTGTCCTGTTCCCATCCCAGTGCAATGATAGGAAAGGGATCTTGTAATGATAATATGTTTAAGGAAGAACTGCAGATGCTGGAAAAATCGAAGGTAGACAAAAATGCTGGAGAAACTCAGCGGGTGAGGCAGCGTCTATGGAGCGAAGGAATAGGATACGTTTCGGGTCGAGACCCTTCAGGATCTTGATAATGATAATAGATGAGAATAATTGTATCATAACCAAGTCACGGCCACTGGCAGAATATGAACAGAGGAACGCCATTTCATGCTTTCTTTTAAGCAAAATACATTACTCAGAGAAAGACTCATCATCGATAAATTTATTAAAAAATTATGTGGATGGTATGAAAAGAAAATATAGAACAGTGTAGTCTGAAGAAGGTTCTTGACCCAAAATGTTACCTATCCATGTTCTCCAGAGATGCTGACTGACCTGCTGAGTTACTCCAGCAATTTGTGTCAATAGACAAGAGACAATAGACAATAGGTGCAGGAGTAGGCCCTTCGAGCCAGCACCGCCATTCAATGTGATCATAGCTGATCATCCCCATTCAGTACCCCGTTCTTGCCTTCTCCCCATATCCCCTGAATCCGCTATCTTTAAGAGTCCTATCTAGCTCCTTTGTGTATTAACCAGCATCTGCAGTTCTTTGTCTACACATAGAGCAGTACAGTACAGGAACAGGTACCCATTATGGCTGTGCCGAACATGATGCCAAGTTAAATTAATCTCCACTGCCTGCACGTGATCCGTGTCCCTCTATATCCCCCATTTTCAAGTACCTACTAGACTAGGTGGGACCCGTTGGGTCCCTGTCACACGGGAGGCCTGGTCACCCAATGCAACCCGTTCCCCCAACGCAATATTCCACCACTCACCCATAGCCCCCAACTGCTCAAGCGCGTCTCATTTCTCCTCACCCCCAGCACTCTCTCCTCTTCTCTTCACACTCCCTCTTCTTTCCCCTCTCCTCCACCCCTCCCCCAATCCCTCCCGCACCTCTCCCTCCCTCTCCTTTCCCCAACCCTCCATCACTCACTCACTCACTCACTCCCTCCCTCCCTCCATAACTCCTCTCCCTTCCCTACTCCCCTCCTATCTCTCTATCCCCCACCTCCCCACTCCTCACCTCCCCCTATCCATGCCCCTATCCCTCCTCACTTCCCCCACTCCCCCCTCCTCTCCCTCTAGTCCCCTTCCTCCCCCACTCTCCCTCCTCACCTCCTCCCCCTTCTTTCCTCCTCTCCTCCTACCCTCCACAATCCTTCCCTCACCTCTCATTTCCCTACCCTGTCACTCCCTCCCTCCATAACTCCTCTCCCCTAGTCCCCTACTATCTCTCTATCCCCCACCTCCCCACTCCTCACCTCCCCTATCCCTGCCACTATCCCTCCTCACCTCCCCCACTCCCCCATCCTTTCCCTCTATTCCCCCTCCTCCCCCACTCTCCTCACCTCCCCCACTTTCCCCCCCTCTCCCTCCTCTCCCTCAATCCACCCACTCTCCCTCCTCACCTCCCCAGGATCTCGAGCTTGCTGCTCCTCTCCCTTCTTGCGTGCCCCGGAGGAGCATCAGCCATAGGAGCCAGGGCCAGCACCCAGGCTTCGGATCCTCGGCGCAGCCCCGGAGCATCAGCAGCTATGGCCACGCCGGCAGAGGCGGGCGGGTGCCTGTGACTGACAGCGGACACGGCCAGTCAGTGCGGCGATGGTGCAGGAAGGGGCGTCGCCGTCCCGTCAGTGACTGACAGGAGAGGAGACCAATCTGCGTATGCGCTGTTTTTAAGATTTTTAAACCTTTATAACTTTTAAAATACACCACCGATTGGAACAAAACGTGTTGCACTTGCAGCACAGGAGAATGGTGAGTAAGGTGGCGAAAAATTGTAACGCTATCATGTACCGTTATTGCGCAAATGTGTACTCCCCCAACATTTGCGTTCATAAGTTATAGGAACAGAACTATGGAGTTTGTACGTTCTCCCCGTGACCTTCGTGGATTTTCTCCGAGATCTTAGGTTTCCTCCCACAATTCAAAGACTGCTGGTATGTAGGTAAATTGGCTTGGTAAATGTAAAAAATGTCCCTAGTGTGTGTAAGGTCGTGTTAGTGTGTGGGGTTCGCTGGTCGGCGAGGACCCGGTGGGTCGAATGGCCTCTTTCCATGCTGTATCTCTAAACTAAACTCTAAACTAAAAGTCTTGTCTCAAAGGTAGACAAAAATGCTGGAGAAACTCAGCGGGTGATGCAGCATCTATGGAGCGAAGGAAATAGGCAACGTTTCGGGTCGAAACCCTTCTTCAGACTTGCCTGATATTTTGTCTACTCTCAACCCCATTCTCCTGCCTTCTCCCCATAACCTTTGACACCCTTATTAATAAGGATTCTGTCAATCTCTGCCTTAAAAAATATCCATTGACTTGGCCTCCACAGCCTTCTGTGGCAATGAATTCCACAGATTCACCACCCTCTGATTAAAGAAATTCCTCCTCATCTCCTTTCTAAAGGTACATTCGTTTATTCTGAGGATCTTGCCTCTGGTCCTAGACTCTCCCACGACTGGAAACATCCTCTCCACACCCACTCACTCCAGCCCTTGCACTATTCGGTAAGTTTCAATAAGGTCCCTCCCTTATTGAATGGTAACGATAACTGGGAAGTCTTTCAAATAATCTCTGCAGCTTCATGATTTAAAATAAAATCAATTTGCCACAATTTTTGCATTTAAATATTAAAAGAAACGCTGCAAAATGAATTTCCTAAGCCAGAATGTTAAATAGGAGATAAAAACAGGAAATGAAGGAAAGACCCCTCGGGCCAGGTGGCATCTGTGGTAAAATCCTACCTGATCTCCCAGTTGCTAATTCCCCTTCCCATTCCTACACAGACCTTTCTGTCCAAGGTCACCTCCATTGTCAGAGTGAGGCTAAACACAAATTGGAGGAACAGCAGCTCATATTTCGCTTGGGCAGTTTGCAGCCCAATGGTATGAACATTGATTTCTCTCACTTCAGGTAGCCCCGGCATTCCCTCTCTCTCTATCCCTCCCTCACCATCTAGATCTCTCATTCCCCTTATCTCTAACCAGTCTGAAGAAGGGTCTCGACCCGAAACGTTGCCTATTTCCTTCGCCCCATAGATGCTGCTGCACCCGCTGAGTTTCTCCAGCATTTTTGTCTACCTTCGATTTTCCAGCATCTGCAGTTCCTTCTTAAACAAATGGTGAAGGGCGATCTGTTTCTCTTTCCACAGATGCTACCTGACCTGGTGAGTATTTCCAGCTCTTTCTGGTTTTATTTCAGATTTCCTGCATCCTGCAGTTTTCTTTTCTATTTTCATTTCACATTATATTTAGAACAGTTTTATGTTGTATTCAAAGTTTGAAAGGCATATTCCCAATATAAAATGTATACAGCCTTACTTTTAGCCTTGGATAGAGTGGATGTGGAGAGGATGTTTCCACTAGTGGGAGAGTCTTGGACTAGAGGTCATAGCCGCAGAATTAAAGAACATTCTTTTAGGAAGGAGATGAGGAGGAATTTCTTTAGTCAGAGGGTGGTGAATCTGTGGAATTCTTTGCCACAGAAGGCTGTGGAGGCCTAGTCAATGGATATATTTAAGGCAGAGATAGATAGATTCTTGATTAGTACGGGTGTCAGAGGTTATGGGGAGAAGCCAGGAGAATGGGGTTAGGAGGGAGAGATAGATCAACCATGATTGAATGGGGGAGTAGACTTGATGGGCCGAATGGCCTAATTCTACTATTCTTTATGACCTTATGATCTTTTATATGTGGTAAGGATATTTTCCAATATTTGGATTATTTTTAGTGTACAATAGCAATTGATATTATATTAAATATTTGGGACCTAATTCTTCCACATTCTGGTAAAATGTACAATCTACTCAAATGAATTAATAAATAAAATCCCAAAAGTTTTTTATGATTAAAAAAATGTAATGCTGAGTATAGAGGCGTCATGGTGGTGCAGCAGTGGAATTGCTGCCTCACAGCGGCAGACAACCGGGGTCCATCAGACAGTTGCTGTCTGTACAGAGTTTGTATGTTCTCCCTGTGACCACATGGGTTTTCTCCGGGATCTCCGGTTTCCTCCCACACTCCAAAGACGTACAGGTTTGTCAGCTAATTGGCTTTGGTAATATTGTAAATTGTCCCTTGTTCATAGAGTCATAGAGTGATACAGCGTGGGAACAGGCCCTTCGGCCCAACTTGCCCACACCGGCCAACATGAACCAGCTACACTAGTCCCACCTGCCCACGTTTGGTCCATATCCCTCCAAACCTGTCCTGTCCATGAACCTGTTTCTTAGACGTTGGGATAGTCCCCGCCTCAATTACGTCCCTCCTCTGGCAGCTTGTTCCATACACCCAGTGTGTGTAGGACGGTGCCAGTGTACGGGGATCGCTGGCCGGCGCAGACTTGTTGGGCCAAAGGGCCTGCTCTCACACTGTATCTCTAAAGTCTATGGATGCATATTGCACAGTACAAAGAATGATCAAGGCGATATTCTCATTCGTTTCTGTGCACGCTTTGTTTGTCACCTATTATCCAAATAAGTGTCTCAGGGTCTCGGGGGGGGGCTAGTCTGACCAAGAACCGTGCAATTACTGAAATAGATTAGACATCTGTGAATAACAAATCTACTTGCACTATCAACTACACCATTTAATTGGACAAAACTGTTTGTGGTTACAATTAAATGCTGACTTCTTCATTATACAGAGCTTCCAGCATCCCACGAGAGAATTATGCACTTAATAGTATGTTAATTTTGTGTGGTGCAGTGTTGTCCATTTAGATTCAGTATCACTTTCCAAATTAATCCAACCTTCTACAGAGGACAGTATTCAAGGGGAGACACATGGAACAACCCATCCTTGCATTGAAGATGGACACAAAACGCTGGAGTAACTCCAGCGGGACAGGCAGCATTTCTGGAGAGAAGGAAAAGGTGACGTTTCAGGTCGAGACCGTTCTTCAGACCGTTTTATCTTGTGGTGGCCATTTTGAAGATCTGAAAATGAAATCTCCAAGTTAAGATTTAATGGTTTGTAGTTGCTTTCATCCTTAAAATAGCTTCTTAATCTTTTGCACATACTTTTCCTATATGTCCTGAATGTCTTCGCAAGCCAATTTTCTGGAGAATTTATCCGTTTTACAGCATTCTTTAGCCGAGCTCAAGTGCTTTGACTACAGCTTCGACCAACCCTCACTCTTTCTTTCACAAAATAATTCCTGATGTTTGACTTCATATTAGAATTGCAATGCAGATCATCATTTAGAACAGACACAAAGTACAGCAAAGGAACAGGCCCTTCAGCCCACAATGTCAATGCTATGCACATGATCCATATCTCTCCATTCCCTGCATATCCATGTGTCTATCTAAAAGCCTCTTAAACACCACTATTGTATCCTCCTCCACCACCACCCCTGGCAGCGCGTTCCAGGCACCCACCACCCTTTGTGTAAAAAATCTTGCCCCGCACATTCCTTTAAAAGTTGCCCCTCTTCCCTTAAAGCTATGCCCTCTAGTCTTTAATATTTCCAGCTGGGAAAAGAAAGGTTCTGACTGTCTACCCAATCTATGCCTGTCATCCATTTATATATTTCTATCGGGCAATTAATTGTGATTTGGCCATCCATTGCCTATCCACACAACATCATTTATATCTTGTGGAGAAAAGTTAGAACTTGCAAATTGTGTTCAAGATATTTCATATCACATGGATTGATATGTTAAAGACCCACATCTTGCCAGTTGTGAAGACATGTTTGGCTAAATAGCTTCCCTGTATTCCTGGCATGGGTGAAGTTTAGTTTAGTTTAGTTAACTTTGCTGTCAAGTGTGTCGAGGCACAGTGAAAGGTTTGCTATCCAGTCAGCAGAAAGACTATATATGATTACAAGCAAGCCGTCCGCAGTGTACAGATGCAGGATATAAAGGGAATCATGTTTAGTGCAAGGTAAAGTCCAGTAGAGTCAAATTAAAGATAGCCCAAGGGTCTCCAACAAGGTAGACGATAGTGGCTATGAAATGGCTACCTTTCAGACAACGCTTTCGTTGTTTTACGCATGTAGAAATTCACACAGATTTTTATTAAATATCAAAACATCAAACATGTTGACTTAACCCAAAATTATCTAAAGCATTTCAAGAGAAGGGTCTCGACCAGAAACATCACCTGTCCATTCCCTCTAACGATGCTGCCTGACTCATTGAGTTCCTCCAGCACTTTGTGTTTTGCTCGAGATTCCAAGCACCTGCAGTTCCTTGTGTCTCAAGAATTCACCTCTGACTTACATAAGGTTCATGAAATTTTAGAAATTGGCAGATTGCCCAATAGTTATTGATCTGGTTTCAAGGTCAGTTTATTGTCACATGTACCAATGAAGGTACAGTGACGTTTGAGTTACCCTACAGCCATATTAAGTGAAAAGCAGCAAGACACACAGCCACATAAAAGTTAACATAACCACAGTGGATTCCACATTCCTCACTGTGATGGAAGGGAATGAAGTTTAATCCTCTTCCTCTTTGCAACTACATGCTGGAGAAGACTGCACAGTATTTTTCTCCGAAGACAATGGGAACTAAATTGGCCAGCACTGGTAAACATATGCTGGGATCATGATGCACTGTTTAACCTGGTCCAGAATTTCAGTTGCCTGCTGATTATGATGAGTTTGGCAACAGACCAATGCTCTGTGTGGTATTTGTAACTCATCACCAGATTTGTCCCAGCTAAGAGAGACTTATTAAAATGGAGTGGCTCCGTCTCTGGTGGAAACCATTCAGCTAGTTGTCTTGTCGCAAGACATGGAAGATATGGGACGGCGCGGTGGCGCAGCGGTAGAGTTGCTGCCTCAGAGTAGCTCCACCCCATCTTCCAATGCAGTGTTTTGTTGCATTAATGCGAGTTTTATTCAAGGTCCCCTATTCACCCGGACCCTGCCCACCCAGGTGGCACGGCGGTAGAGTTGATGCCTCACAGCGCCAGAGACCCGGGTTCAATCCTGACTACGGGTGCTGTCTGTACGGAGTTTGTACGTTCTCCCCGTGACCTGTGCAGGTTTTCTCCGGGTGCTCCGGTTTCCTCCCGCGCTCCAAAGACGTACCGGTTTGGACATGAATTGGCTTTGGTATTCATCTAAATTAGCGATGGGTACACAATTTGAATGTGTGGAACAACAGGGAAAACTTAAACTTATCCTCAAAATAAATCTTCTTCACCTTGTTGGAGAATATAGAAACTCCCAGCTGGAATGGTTTCATTCATTTTAAGTCAAAACACCCTTAAAAAAAATCATAGAACTTAAAACTGCCTGCAATACAGCAAATCTAATCATCTGAGATAGACACACATAGCAGAAGTAAAGAGCCCCTGTCCCACTTTCCCGAGTTACTCACGAATTCTCCTGGGTTTTCCCCTTGATTCAAACTCGGAGAATGTCCGTAGCGAGTCCGTAGGAGTCCGTAGATATTTCGTAGCGGCTCGGAATGCCAGCCGTAGGTACTTGAGGCATCGGGTAAGTCGGGACGTTTTTTCAGCATGTTGAAAAATGTCCATGAGTAAATAAATAGCCCCAAGTTAGTACCTACGGCTAGCATCTCCTAGTTTGAATCAAGGGGAAAACCTGGGAGAATTTGTGAGTAACTCGGGAAAGTGGGACAGGGGCTTAACTCAGCGGGACAGGCGGCATCTCTGGAGAGAAGGAATGAGTCGAGACCCTTCTTCAGACCGCATGATCTTGTTATTTTGCAGAGGTTCACTTGCACCTCCTCCAACCTCATCTCCTGTATCCGTTGTTCCAGGTGTGGACTCCTATATATCGGCGAGACCAAGCGCGTGTTCCGCGATCGTTACGCTGAACACCTCCGCTCAGTCCACCTAAACCTCCTCGACCTGACACCTCACCCATTCCTTCTCTCCAGAGATGCTGCCTGTCCCGCTGAGTTCCTCCAGCTTTTTGTGTCTAACTTCGGTTAAAACCAGCATCTGCAGTTCCTTCCGACGCATTTACTGTGTTTACAACTGAAATGTCTAAAACACAATTAAAAAACGATAAACATGAAAGCACTGCAAAATAAAGCGACTTTAGTTGACTCAAAAGAGATTAGAAAAATGATCTTCCGTGATGCCGTTTGAGTTAGCTGCTGTGTCCATGTTCCACTTGCTCTTTGATTGAAGGATTGAGATTCTACTTTTATAATTAATTTTCCGGGCCAGAGAAAGTTGTATTCATGTTGTTGAATGGCAGTAGTATCAATTTATCTCTTGGTGTCTGGGATCTGGAGCCAGGCTGTAGCAGCTGGTGTGGCTGAGTTAATCTTGGCCAAGTGCCCTGGATATAATTGGGGAGGGCAGCCTTTGACAATATGTCCCATTGTTTCATCTTTACTCTCTGTACTCACAGCAAGGACATGATGGTGGCATTTCCATAGAGCACCATACAGTCGTAGGATCATACAGCACAGAAACAGACCCTTTGGCCCATCCTGCCCATGCCAGCCAAGATGCCCAATCATCAATTGTCCCACCTGCCCGCGTTTGGCCAATATCCCTCTCAATCTGTACGGAGTTTGTACCTTCTCCCCGTGACCTGCGTGGGTTTTCTCCGAGATCTTCTTTCTCCTCCCACACTCCAAAGACGTACAGGTTTGTAGGTTAATTGGCTGGGTAAATGTAAACATTGCCCCTAGTGGGTGTAGGATGGTGTTAATGTCGGTGCGGACCCGGTGGGCTGAAGGGCCTGTTTCCGCGCTGCGTGTCGAAATTAAACTAAACGAAACTATCCCTGTCCCTGCCCAAATGTCTTTTAAATGTTATAGTATCGGCATCAATCACCTCCTCTGGCAGCTCGTTCCATATACACACCGCTCTCTGTGTGAAGTGAAGGTTGACTTTAAGGCTCCTATTAAAACTTTCCCCTCTCACCTTAAACTTGGGTCCTCTGGTTCTTCATTCCCCAACTCCGGGTAAAAGACCCTGTTCATTCACCCTAAAGGGCCTGTCCCACGAGCATGCGACTGCATGCGGCAAGCGGGACCTAACGTGGTCGCTTGAGCCGTGCGGCCTCGCGGGGCCGGTCCCACTTCGATCGCCGGAGCCGTATGGAGTTGTGCGGAGCTGGTCCCGACATCGCGCGGGGCTCCGAAAAACTGACTGTGTTCAGAAATTCCACGCGGCAACGGCCTACCGGCCCGCAGCCGCATTGAGGCCGTACGCACCGCCTCGACGGCCGTGCGCAGTGTCTCAACGCCGTACACAGCGTCTCGACGCCGTACGTCACGCGCGAACCTCCCGCGGACTTCGCTCAAACTTCACGTCAAAACGTATGGGATCACTCGACCTCTGCGCGGCCCCCGCTTCCGGTTTGGTCGCGCTTGCCGCATGCAGTCGCATGCTCGTGGGACAGGCCCTTAACCCTCTCATGATCTTATACACAGCTAGAAGATCCTCCTGCACTCCCAAGGGATAAAGTCCATGCCTGCCCCAACCTCCCTCTGTAGCTCAGGCCCTCAACTCCTGGCAACATCCTCGTAAATCTTCTCTGTACTCTTTCCAGCTTCACGAGACCCTCCCCACATCAGAGTGGCCAAACGGAACACAAATATCCCAAAGCAGCTTCACCAGGGTCTTGTACAACGGTTACATACCAACCAAACATCTACACTCAGTACCCTGACTGATGAAGGCCAATGTACTGAGAGCATTTTTGACCACCCTATCTGTGATACAACTTTCCAGGAACCCTGTACTTGCACTCCTACATCCCTCTGTTCCACAACACTCCCCAGGGCTCTGCCATTCACTCTGAAGTTTCTACCCTGAATTGACTTCCAAAAATTCAACACCTCACACTTATCTGCATTATACTCCATTGGTCAGACCACATGCTCAACTGATCAAGATCCTGCTGTAATTTTTTTTTATAGCCACCTTCGCTAACTACGATATCATCCATAGAGTCATACAGCGTGGAGACAGGCCCTTTGGCCCAACTTTCCCATGCCAACCAACATGCCCCATTCACAGTACTCCCACCTGCCCGTGTTTGGCCCATATCCCTCCAAACCTGTTCTATCCATGTACCTGCCCAAATGTTTCTTAAACGTTGTGATAGCTCGTACCATACACCCACCACCCTTTGTGTAAAAAAGTTACTCCTCAGGTTCCTAGGAAATCTTTCCCCCTTCACCTTCAACCTATGTCCTCTGGTCCTTGATTCCCCTACTCTGGGCAAGAGACTCTGCATGTTTACCCGATCTATTCCTCTCGTGATTTTGTACACCTTTATATGATCACTCCTGCGCTCCAAGGGTGCCCTAGTTTTGGGCAATGTCCAGCTAACCTTATGTCATCAGAAGGTACACAAAAATGCTGGAGAAACTCAGCGGGTGCAGCAGCATCTATGGAGCGAAGGAAATAGGCAACGTTTCGGGCCGAAACCCTTCTTCAGACTTTAACACTTATGTCATCAGCGTTTGTCAGGCAGCATCCGTGGAAGGAATGGATAGGCAACGTTTCAGCTCGGGGCCCTTCTATGTTTTACTCGGGATTTCAGCATCTGCCGTTCCTTGCGTCTCCATTTTACTGCTCTTTGCAAAACTCTGGTGATGTATAAGTGGCATGTTCTTAAGTCTTAAGCTTTCGTCAAGTTGGTATCGTGTAATCTGAACCTATCTTAAACATAGAAAATAGATGCAGGAGTAGGCCATTCGACCCTTCGAGCCAGCACCGCCATTCAATATGATCATGGCTGATCATCCAGAATCAGTACCCTGTTCCTGCTTTCTAACCATATCCCTTGATTCCGCTTAGCCCTAAGAGCTATATCTAACTCTCTCTTGAATACATCCGTGAATTGGCCTCCACTGCCTTCTGCGGCAGAGAATTCCACAGATTCACAACTCTCTGGGTGAAAAAGATTTTCTTCATCATACCATACCATATAAACATATCATACCAGATGAGAATCATGTATCATAAATGATCAGCTGCTTTTTATCCGGTCAGTATGGTGCTGAATCAAATCTATATAACTAATCAAAGACCCATTTCTGGAGTTCTGCCTTCACATTGGAGAAACTGAAAATGGATTCTGTCACTTTTTCAGTGGAGTGCGTGCTATTATAATTTAATTATCCCTTCACTCCTATCAATTTTTTTTAATGTGTTTATTTTGCAGCTTTATAGGATTGCTTTTCAATCAAGTCAAGCCACATTTATTTATATAGCACATTTAAAAAACAACTCTCGTTGGCCAAAGTGCTTTACATTTGTTATAAGAATAGCACAAACAAAACAAGCTACATACATATATACACGTAGCCCTCTGAGGACGTCAGGAAAGGCTTGGGAGTATAGATAAGTCTTTAGTCTTGACTTAAAAGAGTCGATGGAGGGGGCAGTTCTGATGGGAAAGGGGATGCTGTTCCACAGTCTAGGGGCTGCAACCGCAAAGGCGCGGTCGCCCCTGAGCTTATGCCTAGACCGTGGGATATTCAGCAACCCCAAGTCGGCCGATCTGAGGGGCCTGGAGGTGGAGCGGTGGGTGAGAAGACTTTTTATGTAGGTGGGGGCAAGCCCATTGAGGGCTTTGTAGACATGGAGGAGGATCTTGAAGTTTATACGGAACCGCACAGGGAGCCAGTGGAGAGAGGCCAGGATCGAGGTGATGTCGTCCCTTTTTCGGGTGCCCGTCAGGAGTCTCGCTGCGGCGTTTTGGACCAGTTGCAGGCGGGACAGGGAAGATTGGCTGATGCCAGTGTAAAGGGAGTTGCAGTAATCTAGGCGGGAGGAGATGAATGTGTGGATGATCTTTTCGAGGTCATCAAACTGGAGGAATTGTTTTATTTTAGCTATCGTCCGAAGCTGAAAGAAGCTAGCTTTTACCATGGCATTGACTTGTTTGTCAAATTTCAGTGCTGAGTCAAATATCACGCCAAGGTTTTTGACGCGAGGTTTGAGTAGTGGGGTAAGGCTTCCCAGGCTGCCTGCTATCATTTTGATTGAGTCCGAGGGGCCGAGAAGGATGACCTCAGACTTACTCTCGTTTAGTTGGAGGAAGTTCTGGGCCATCCAACACTTTATATCCTCGAGGCAGTGGGTAAGGTTAAACAAATTTGATTGGTTTTGGGGCTTCAGGGGGAGATAGAGTTGTGTATCGTCTGCGTTGCAATGGAAGGAAATGCCGTGCCTTTCAATGACTTGGCCTAAGGGGAGCATATACAGGGAGAAGAGAATGGGGCCAAGGATGGAACCTTGTGGAACCCCACAGCAGAGATTAGCTGGGGAGGAGAAAGAGTTTCCTATGTTAGTAGAGAAGTTAGGGTTAGGGTTAGGGTTAGGGTGATGTTAAATCACATTTAACATTCATCAGAATTACTTCAAATTATTGCTGGCATGTACATTGACTAGAATAATTCCTAGTATATCCTAGGGATTCCTTGCAAAACAGATTAGTTACATATTCCGAATTTTATTGCACCTGCAAAAAGGTTGTGAGTTTTATTTGTACATGGCACAGCGGTGCAATGGTAGAGTTGCTGCCTTACAGTGGCAGAGACCCTGGTTCGATCCTGCCTACGGGTGCTGTCTATATGGAGTTTGTACGTTCTCCCCGTGACCTGCGTGGGTTTTCTCCGAGATCTTTGGTTTCCTCCCACATTCCAAAAACGTACAGGTTTGTAGGTAAATTGCCTTGGTACAAATGTAAATTTTCCCTAGTGTGTGTGTAGGATAGTCTTAATGTGCGGGGATCGCTGGTTGGCGCGGACTCGGTGGGCCGAAGGGCCTGTTTCCGTGCTGTATCTCTAACCTACACGGTGTACAATCTTACTCAGCAACTTTGGACATGATCTTATCCAAGTTCCGGGTAATAATTCTCATCATTTTTCCCATTTTCGTCCAACACTAGGAGCCAAGGTTGGCACGGTGGCGCAGCGGTAGAGTTGCTGCCTTGCAGCGCCAGAGACCCGGGTTTAATCCTGACTACGGGTGCTGTCTGTATGGAGTCTGCACCTTCTCCCTTTGACCTGCGTGGGTTTTTCCCCGGGTGCTCCGGTTTCCTCCCACATTCCAAAGAGGTTATGTGGGAGAAAACCGGAGTTTGTAGGTTAATTGGCTTCTGTAAATTGTCCCCAGTGTGTCGGATAGAACGGGTGTACGGGTGATTATTGGTCGGCGCGGACTCGGTGGCCCCGAGGGCCTGTTTCCACACTGTATCTCTGAGCTAAAATGTATTTTGGAAACTATTACTCTAATATGCCAGTGCTTTTGACAAGATGCAACATTCTTAATTAGCAGACTTAAGAGACTGTTAAATATCTACAGGGATCATAATGGTCCCCAGCTGCCAGTCTGGGAAAGCCAAGAAGACGCCGAGATACGCTCGGATGAATCGACTCTGCCCGAGAAGGTTGGAGGTAGCACGCTAATCAGATTTTCCATCCTTTGTTTGGGAAGAAAATCATTCCCCAGTTCTTTTCAGTTCAGTGTTGCAACCCAAGGTTGGGGCAAGTGGTCGGACTTCGTCCCAATCGATTATTATTCTGGTGGGATTCGGAAGGAAAAGGACATTGCTTTGAGGAGAGGGGGGCAAGATTTAATCAGAACTGGAGGGGCATCTTTTTCACTCAGGTGGTGGTGGGTGTATGGAATGAGCTGCCAGTGGAGGTAGTTGAGGCAGGTACTATAACAGCATTGAAAAGACACTTGGACAGGGGCGTGGATAGGAAAGGTTTAGAGGGATATGGGTCAAACGCAGGCAGGGTCTAGCTTAGACAATAGGTGCAGGAGTAGGTAATTCGGCCCTTCGAGCCAGCACCGCCATTCAATGTGATCATGGCTGATTATCCCCAATCAGTACCCCGTTCCTGCTTTCTCCCCAAATCCCCTGACTCCGCTATCTTTAAGAGCCCTATCTAGCTCTCTCTTGAAAGTATCCAGAGAACCGGCCTCCACTGCCCTCTGAGGCAGAGAATTCCACAGACTCACAACTCTCTGTGAGAAAAAGTTCCTCGTCTCTGTTCTAAATGGCTAACCCCTTATTCATAAACTGTGGTCTCTGGTTCTGGACTCCCCCAACATCGGGAACATGTTTCCTGCCTCTAGCGTGTCCAAACCCTTAATAATCTTATATGTTTCAATAAGATTCCCTCTCATCCTTCTAAACTCCAGAGTATACAAGCCCAGCCGCTCCATTATCTCAGTATATGACAGTCCCGCCATCCCGCTAATTAACCTTGTAAACCTACGCTGCACTCCCTCAATAGCAAGAATGTCCTTCCTCAAATTAGGGGACCAAAACTGCACACAATACTCCAGGTGTGGTCTCATTAGGGCCCTGTACAACTGCAGGAGGACATCTTTGCTCCTATACTCAACTCCTTTTGTTATAAAGGCCAACATGCCATTTGCTTTCTTCACTGCCTGCTGTACCTGCATGCTTACTTTCATTGACTGATGAACAAGGACCCCCAGATCCTGTTGTACTTCCCCTTTTCCCAACTTGACACCATTTAGATAGTAATCTGCCTTCCTGTTTTTGCTTGGAGGGCTTGCTTTAAATGGGGCTTGGCCAACATGCTGACTGTATGGAGTTTGCACGTTCTCCCCATGATCGTGTGGGTTTTCTCCGGATGCTTCACTTTCTCACACACTTCAAAGACGTACAGGTTTGCAGGTTAATTGACTGGTAAGCTGTAGAATTGTCCCTTGTGTGTGTGCGGGTTAGTGTACGGGGTCGGCACCTGCTCGATGGGCAGAAGGGCCTGTTTCCGTGCTGTATCTCCAAAGTCTAAAAATCACGGTGAGAAAGCAGGGGGGTTGAGATGGGGAAAATATAATCAGCCATGATTGACTGGCAGAGTAGACTCAATGGGCTGAATGGTCTAATTCTGGTCCCATGTCCTATGGCCTTACTACATTTTCAACTAGACAGAACAGTGGACAATTAAAACTGTTTTTTTTTGTCTGAAGTAGATCGCGACCCGGAAGGTCACCGATCCATGATCTCCATGGATGCTGAATTACTCCAGCACTTTGTGTCTTTTCTTTGAAACCCATCGTCGGCAGTTCATTATTCCTTGTTGTACCTCAAGCCAATTTGTTGGCAATAATCATCTGGTGAGGCATTAAACACCTTAAGGGCCTGTCCCACTTAGGCTATTTTTAGGCGACTGTCGTAGTCGTAGCAAGTCGCTGAAAAACTGGCGACTGGACCCCCCCTCGACATAAAATTTGAAATAGAATAATTACTTTAACAACAAAAAATAACAAAGTCAGCACCGGCGGCAACCTACGTCACCCGGCGACAACTACCTTAACCTGGCGACAACTACGACAGCACCTACGTCAGGAGAAGTCAAGCTACGCTCATTGGCTTCAAACCCATTTTCGCCGACCGTCTCCGAAAATTTTCAACATGTTGAAAATCCAGCGGCGACCAGAAAGACGCTACGACTCTTTGGGCGACTGAGGAGACGACTCGCGACCATACAGGCGACACCCCGGCAACCATGTGGCGACAGCCTAGTCGCCTGTAGTCGCCTAAAATTCGCCTAAGTGGGACAGGCCCTTTAGTTCATTGACACATTTAGATTAACCAAGAGATACCATGATTACTGTAATTGTAAACAGGTGAAAACTATTGATGCCGAGGTTGTGAGATGCAAAGGTGTTACGTTAATAAACACCGGTGACCTGCAAAGCAATGGGAGGTTAGAACATTAGCGCCTCTTGATACCATTCAGATTTCAAATACCAATTATTCCTCCAAAGATAGTTGCTTCTGGGAAATGTGTTCAAAATGAGGCAGATGATCCTTCTTGGAGATGTGAGGTTTTAAAAATGAAATTGAGAGCGTATGAACCTGTATCTCAACGACATTAATGATATCAAATGAATTAATGATATAAAACATGGAACAGACAGCCATGATTGTATTTGAAGATAGACACAAGATGCTGGAGTAACTCAGCAGGACAGGCAGCATCTCTGGAGAGAAGGAATGGGTGATGGATGTTTTGGGTTGAGTCCCTTCTGTATCTGGTGCATGTGATGCTGGTAAGTAACAAGTTTACAAACAGTATTTTGGTTTTGTGTTGCTGAATTCCGAATATTTCAACCTTAGATGAAAGAAAGCACTTATTTCTAATATTTCAAATCAATATTGCTTTATCCGGCTCCTGGTTTAAAACTGTCCAATCTGAAACCAAAATAATGATACAGCATCCACAATTATTTAGGGGATAATCTTGAACCTTTCTTGCTTGGCAGCTTTCAAATCAATGAATCCTTCACTGTTCTGAACTTGGCATTGTCTGTTTAAGATTCAGGCATTCTACAATTTCCTATTAGTTATGTGCAGATATTTAAATGTTTGTTCAAAATTGTTTAACCTTCAGGCTTTCTAAACCATATTAAACGGAGTTAATACCCAAGCTGAGAATATCAGCCACAAGGTGCATGTTTTGTATACAATATGCAATTGAACTGAAGTGTTAAGTTCATTGCAAAATCCAAGCAGCACCATTTGATATGCTTTCCCCATAGTGGTAAATGGGTCTGTATCCTTCCATGTGCAGGAAGGGACTGCAGATGCTGGTTAAAACCATAGATAGATACAGAATGCTGGAGTACAGAGCCCTAGTGAGACCACACCTGGAGTATTGTGTGCAGTTTTGGTCCCCTAATTTGAGGAAGGACATTCTTGCTATTGAGGGAGTGCAGCGTAGGTTTACAAGGTTAATTCCCGGGATGGCGGGACTGTCATATGCTGAGAGAATGGAACGGCTGGGCTTGTACACTCTGGAGTTTAGAAGGATGAGAGGAAATCTCATTGAAACATATAAGATTGTTAAGGGTTTGGACACGCTAGAGGCTGGAAAACATGTTCCCGATGTTGGGGGAATCCAGAACCAGGGGCCACAGTTTAAGAATAAGGAGTAAGCCATTTAGAACGGAGACGAGGAAACACTTTTTCTCACAGAGAGTTGTGAGTCTGTGGAATTCTCTGCCCCAGAGGGCGGTGGAGGCAGGTTCTCTGGATGCTTTCAAGAGAGAGCTAGATAGGGCTCTTACAAATAGCGGAGTCGGGGGATATGGAGAGAAGGCAGGAACGGAGTACTGATTGGGGATGATCAGCCATGATCACATTGAATGGCGGTGCTGGCTCACAGGGCCGAATGGCCTACTCCTGCACCTATTGTCTATTGTCTATTGTAACTACCCATTCAGCTTAATTTATTGTCACGTGTACCGAGGTACAGTGAAAAACTTTTGCGTGCTAACCAGTCAGCGAAAAGGCAATACATGATTACAATCGCGCTATTTACAGTGTATAAATATATAACGTTTAGTGCAACTGGCAAGTCAAGTCAAGTCAAGAGAGTTTATTGTCATGTGTCCCAGATAGGACAATGAAATTCTTGCTTTGCTTCAGCACAACAGAACATAGTAGGCATGAATACAGAACAGATCAGTGTGTCTATATAGTTCAGAGTTTGTTTGATGGCGAGTTTAATAGCCTGATGGCTGTGGGGAAGGAGCTGTTCCTGAACCTGGATGTTGCAGATTTCAGGCTCCTGTACCTTCTACCTGAAGGCAGCGGGGAGATGAGTGTGTGGCCAGGATGGTGTGGTTCCTTGAAGATGCTGCCAGCCTTTTTGAGGCAGCGACTGCGATAGATCCCCTCGATGGTGGGGAGGTCAGAGCCGATGGTGGACTGGGCAGTGGTCACAACCTTCTGCATTCTTTGCAGAAACTGTCCCTAAATCTGGAGGTGTGTGTGTTTTCACACTTTTATACCTTTTGCCCGCGGGGAGAAGAGGGAGCGGCCTGGGTGCGACTTGTCCTTGATGATGCTGCTGACCTTGCCGAGGCAGCGTGAGGTATAAATGGAAAGTCCATGGAAGGGAGGTTGGTTTTCGTGTGATGGTCTGGGCAGCGTCCACGCTGCAATTTTGTGCGGTATTGGGTGGAGCTGTTGCCAAACCTGTGCTGTGATTGCATCCTGACAACATGCTTTCTTGGAATGGTCTCCAGTCTTTGGTGTAAATGGGAACATTGAAAGAGAATCGGCGTTGAACTAGCAAGACCGTACGCAGCTGAGGTCAATGCCTCCCGCGTAATAGTTGCCTGTTCAAGTCGTCATCTTTTGTGACTCCCAACAGAAGGACGTTATCTAAGTACATAACGAACCTGAACATGCCTAGTTGGATCAGCCACTCCGTCTCTCCCCGACTGACAGCAGGTGCAGTTGAAACTCCACGGGTCGTCTATTATATGTGTGAACAAGCCGTCGGGTATGTTGACAGCCAAAACCACTTGGAACGCTCCCCGCACACATCTGTTGATGAGCGTGACTCATCAACCTAACGATCAGCGAGCCTTCAGGCAAAACTGTAAATCTGCCTCGCATTCTCCGAGACTGATTCTGTTCCAACGGCGGGACTCTAATAGCAGTCCTCATGGATCCACCCGCACTGTAACATGGGCAGAATGGTTGTTGCCCATTCAGAGTACTTAACCGATGATAGACATCAGGTGCAGGAGTAGGCCATTTGGCCCTTCGAGCCAGCACCGCCATTCAATGTGATCATGGCTGATCATCCCCAATCAGTACCCCGTTCCTGCCTTCTCCCCATATCCCCTGACTCCGCTATCTTTAAGAGCCCTATCTAACTCACTCTTGAAAGTATCCAGAGAACCGGCCTCCACCGCCTTCTGAGGCAGAGAATTCCACAGACTCACAACTCTCTGTGAGAAAAAGCTTTTCCTCATCTCCGTTCTGAATGGCTTACCCCTTATTCTTAAACTGTGGCCCCTGGTTCTGGACTCCCCCAACATTGGGAACATGTTTCCTGCCTCTAGCGTGTCCAAACCCTTAATAATCTTATATGTTTCAATAAGATTCCCTCTCATCCTTCTAAATTCCAGAGTATACAAGCCCAGCTGCTCCATTCTATCAACTATGACAGTCCCGCAATCCCGGGAATTAACCTGGTGAACCTACGCTTCTTCTTCTTCTTGCGTAGAGAGCGTGCACAGCCGTAAGTTGTAGGACAACTTGGTCTATTTGATTGTGCACTCCAGGTTGATTGCATTCGTTGAAACGGTGCGGACCACATGAAGGTTGCAATCTCCCACCCCGTGAACCTACGCTGCACCCCCTCAATAGCAAGAATGTCCTCCCTCAAATTGGGAGACTAAAACTGCACACAATACTCCAGGTGTGGTTTCACTAGGGCCCTGTACAACTGCAGAAGGACCTCTTTGCTCCTATGCTCAACTACTCTTGTTATGAAGGCCAACATGTCATTTGCTTTCTTCACTGCCTGCTGTACTCAAACTTTCAAATTTTGCCTCTAATTTTGCTTTCTCGACTAAGCTTTGGAGAACCATGTTGGGATACCAGGTTGGACTGAATTTGGTTGGGTGCCTTGGAGAATGCTCGGCCAACTAGAAAAAGGCTCCCAACCTGAAACGTTGCCCATCCACGTTCTCCAGAGATGCTGCTTGACCCATTGAGATACCCCAGTGACTTGCGTGCATTTTAATCTAGTATCTCCCTAACCCGTCTTGAATGGAGGAGTTTCTGCTTATCCGCTTTAACCATGGTTGCAACCTTCCCGCTAATTCAACTTCAGCTAGTTTACTTTAGGCTTTGTTTAGAGATACAGCGCGGAAAGTGGCCCTTCGGCCCACTGAGTCCATGCTGACTATCGATCCCTGCAAATTGACACTATCCTACACACACACACACACACACACACACGAGGGACAATTTCACATTTATAATTGATAACACCTACAAACCTGTACGTCTTTGTAGCGTGGGAGGAAACTGACGATCTCGGAGGAAACCCACGCGGGTCACGGGGAGAACGTACAAACACCCCGCAGACAGCGCCCGTAGTCAGGATCGAACGTGGATCTCTGGCGCTCGAGATCCGGGTTTGATCC
>CM075978.1:191623281-191689591 GCA_038087875.1 Malacoraja senta
CTTTAGGCTTGGTTTGGTGTTGCTTTGAATTCTCGTGGGCCGAAGAGCTACACAAAATCCAGAGCTGTAAATACAATGCGTCTGTCTTCAGCACAAGCAGAAATGCAGTGTAGTTAAGGATCCCGACCCGAAACGTCACCCATTTCTTCTCTCCAGAGATGCTGCCTGTCCCGCCGAGTTACTCCAGCATTTTGTGTCTATCTGGAGAAGACCCTTGGTAGACAGATCTCTCCAATCTTGAAATATGTTGAGTTTTAAGGCAGTCAAAAAGGCACAACATAGGATGTACTTACTTCCTACGGCAGCTGAGGAAGCACAATCTGCCACAGGCAATCATGGTCCAATTCTACACGGCCATCATAGAGTCTGTTCTCACCTTCTCCATCATGGTCTGGTTTGGCTCAGCCACCAAGCACGACACCTGGAGGCTGCAGCGAATCGTCCGATCAGCAGAGAAGGTTATTGGCTGCAACCTTTCCTCCATTGACGAACTGTACACTGCAAGGGCCAGGAAGCGGGCGGGCAAGATCATCTCTGACCCCTCTCACCCTGGCCACAAACTCTTTGAATCACTTCCCTCTGGAAGGCGACTCCGGATTGTCAAAGCTGCCACAGCCAGACATAAAAACAGCTTTTTATCCACGAGTAGTTGCTCTACTCAACAGCCAAAAATCTGTAGCCTCCCTTTGATCTGGTATTTTGTTGGTTCACATGCTTGATCAATGGTGTTTTATCATTAATGTTTTATTATTATTAACGTTTAGTGTTTTCTGAGTCATTCGTAACTGTCACTGTGTGTCATGTTGTTACTTGAGGGCGGAGCACCAAGGCAAATTCCTTGTATGTGAATACTTGGCCAATAAACTTACTTTACCTCTTTAGGTACAAGGATACTGATGGGTGATTTAAATACTTTCACAGGTACAATGCAGGGTGCACCTCAGTATTGGCTGTGAGAACATGGTTCTGCTAAATTATTTAGCTGCAAATTGGAGAACAACTTAAATGACAAGAAAATTCAAATGCAGAGTGCTGGAGGAGCTCAGTTGGTCAAGCAGAGTGCTGCCTGGCCCCCCCATCAGTTCCTCCAACATTTTGTTTTGCTCCAGGTTCCAGCATCTCCAGTTCCTTGCCAATCCAGAATATTCAAACAGCTTTTAGTTGAAGTCGTTCTAGTTTGTATTCTAACAGGTTTTGAGGGGCAAAGGTCAGGCATGCGAAACTTCCTCTTTAACACCATATTGTGAAGGGTTTAAGAAGGAACTGCAGATGCTGGAAATATCGAAGGTAGATAAAAATGCTGGAGAAACTCAGTGGGTGAGACAACATCTATGGAGCGAAGGAATAGGTGACGTTTTGGGTCGAGACCCTTGTTCAGACCCTTCCTATTGTGAAGGGCGGCACTTTGTTTACAAGCGTTAATTAACAGACAGCTCTTGGATGAATTTGTATGTGTAGAACTTTTATTTGTGCCCTTGCGTCTATAAGTCTGGTCGCTACAGCAGATTTTGCTCAGAGTTGAGGACCTAATGATCTTGTTGCAGGTGATTGCAGCAAGTTTAGGTCAGAGATACAGCGCGGAAACAGGCCCTTCGTCCACTGAGTCCGCACCGACCAGCGATCCTCGCACATTAAAGGGGCCTGTCCCACTGTACGAGTTTACCCAAGAGCTCTCCCGAGTTTAAAAAAAAAATCAAAGTCGTGGTAAGTACGTAGAATGTACGTAGCGGGTACGTCGGAGCTCGGGGACGTCTCTTAGCGGCCCGTAACGCTAACGGCAGGTACTCGGGGAAACGCGGTAAGCTCGTGAAGTTTTTTCAACAGTGTGATAAATGTCCACGAGAGCCCCGAGTACCTACGAGCGGCTATTACTGTAATTCTCCGAGTTCGAATCAGGGGAAACTCGGGAGAACTCTTGAATTACCTCGTACAGTGGGACAGCCCCATTAACACTATGCTACACATACTAGGGACAAATTACACATACACCAAGCCAATTAACCTTGTCGTCTGTGGATTATGGGAGGAAACCGAAGATCTCTGGGAAAACCCACGCAGGTCACGGGGAGAACGTACAAACTCTGTACAGATCGCCCCCATAGTCAGGATCGAACCCGGGTCTCTGAATCTACCTTGGCCGCAAGTAGGTTGCTCAAGAAGACCATGCCCATCCAATGCCCTCTTCTCTGCCCGTCTGTTGCATTGTAGCATTGGCTCCTCCCACATTCCAAAGACGAACAGGTTTGTAGGTTAATTGGCTTTCTTTAAGCTACTGCCTAATAGTGCCAGATATCCGAGTTCGATCCTGACTCTGGCTGCTTGTCTGTATGGAGATTTGCACATTCTCGCCGTGGCCTGTGTGGGTTTTCTCCGAGATCTTCGGTTTCCAAAGACGTACGGGTTTGTAGATTTATTGGCTTGGAGAAAACCTCAACTTGTCCCTCGTGTGTGTAGGATAGTGTTAATGTGCGGGGATCGCTGGTCGGTGAGCCATTGGACAAACAGATACCCAACACATATCTGGTGTGTGTTTGGAAAATGAAAGATGAAGAAAGCAGAGGCATCAATTCCAGAAGTATCACTTTTACTGGAGTACTCTTGGCTTTAATCTAGAAATACAAAACGACAGTTATGTGACCTGGATGAATTGTTAAAGCAGGAATTTCTTAGATTTGCAGCTTTGTATGCACGATCTTAAATAACATCAGCTGCTTGGAGTCAGAGTCCTAGAGTGATACAGTGTGGAAACAGGCCCTTTGGCCCAACTTGCCCAACTGGCCAACATGCCCCAGCTACACTAGACCCACCTACCCGCATTTGGTACATATCCCTCCAACCTGTCCTATCTATGTACCTATCTAACTGTTTCTTAAACGTTGGGATAGTCCCAGCCTCAACTACCTCCTCTGGCAGCTTGTTCCATACACCCACCACTCTTTGTGTGAAAAGGTGCCCCTCAGATTCCTATTAAATCTTTTCCCGTTCACCTTGAACCTATGTCTTCTGGTTCTTGATTCCCCTCCTTTGGGCAAGAGACTCTGTGCATCTACCCGATCTATTCCTCTCATGATGTTATACCTGTACACCTCTATAAAATCACCCCTCATCCTCCTGCGCTCCAAGGAATAGAGACCCAGCCTACTCAACCTCTCCCTATAGCTCACACCCTTTAGTCCTGGCAACATCTTCGTAAATCTTCTCTGTACCCTTGACAGCTGCGGCATGGTGGCGCAGCGGTAGAGTTGCTGCCTCACAGTGCTTTCAACGCCAGAGACCCGAGTTCGATCCCGACTACGGGTGCTGTCTGTACGGAGTTTGCATGTTCTCCCCGGTGACCAGCGTGGGTTTTCTCCGAGATAGGCAATAGGTGCAGGAGTAGGCCATTCGACCCTTTGAGCCAGCACCGCCATTCAATGTGATCATAGAAACATAGAAACATAGAAAGTAGGTGCGAGAGTAGACCACCAGGCCCATCGAGCCCGCACCGCCATTCGCTCATGGCTGAACACTAAACAGACACCCTTACCACAAACAGTAGACAAACCAGAACACAAACACTACCCTCCCCTTTATATCGCTATCACCCCTCTCCACCCCAAGAACCGCGTGATCTCCTGGGGGCAGGAAAAAAACGGATAAAAACCCAGGTCCAATTCGGGAAAAAATCCGGGGAAATTCCTCTCCGACCCCAATCCAGGCGATCGACACTTGTCCAGGAGATCACTCAGGTCTTAACTATACTAACCATACCTAGGTCCATATCCCTGCCTCTCCCGTAGCCCCTTATCCCTTGGCAGCTAAAAAACCATCTATTTTAGATTTAAATATATTTAATGTTTCTGCTTCCACTGCTCCCTGGGGCAGTGAATTCCATAAATTAACCACCCTCTGGGTGAAGAAGTTCTTCCTCATCTCAGTTTTAAAAGAGCCCCCTCTATTCTACACTATGTCCCCTAGTTCTAGTTTCCCCGATCATTGGGAACTTCCTCGGTGCATCCCACCCGATCAAGGCCCCTCACGATCTTATATGTTTCAATGAGATCGCCTCTCATTCTTCTAAACTCCAAAGAGTAGAGTTCCAGCCTACTTAACCTTTCCTCATATGTCAATCCCCTCATTGCAGGAATTAATCTTGTAAACCTTCGCTGCACTGCCTCCAGGGCCAGTACATCCTTTCTTAAGTATGGACCCCAGAACTGTACACAGTATTCCAAATGTGGTCTCACTAATACTGTTCATCCCCATCAGTACCCCGTTCCTGCCTTTTTCCCATATCCCCTGACTCCGCTATTTTTAAGAGCCCTATCTAGCTCTCTCTTGAAAGCATCCAGAGATCCTGCCTCCACCACCCTCTGACGCAGAGAATTCCACAGAATTCCACAGACTCACCACTCTCTGTGAGAAAAAGTGTTTCCTCGTCTCCGTTCTAAATGGCTTACTCCTTATTCTTAAATCTTTGGTTCTTTGTGATCTTTGGTTTCCTCCCACACTCCAAAGACGTACAGGTTTGTAGGTTAGCTGGCTTTCTTTAAATGAAATTATCCCTGGTGTGTGTAGGATAGCGTTAGTGTATTCGGGGATCGCGGGTTGGCGCGGACTCGGTGGCCGAAGGGCCTGTTTCCGCGCTGTATCTCTTGGGCCACCATGAGGGGTGGGAGGGGAAGAACAATGGAGGACCCGGCGTGAGGGGGGGACTGTTGGGAGTGGGGGGGGGACACACGACAAAAGGAGGAGCCAGCGTGTTTTGTAACTTTGTCAGTGCCGTAGGCGGCTACTATTTGTATACATTGTGGATGCAAGCAAAGAATCTCACTGTGCCTAGTCACATGTGACAATAAAGTATTCCTATTCCTATTCCTATTCCTAAACTAAACATCTTTCAAATAACATGGTGCAGCAAGACATTTTCCAGTTTTTTTATTCAGTTGACGGTGAATTCAATAAACTGCTCTTCAGCCAATGAATTTAAATGGGCTGTGAAGAAATAAAGATCTAATAATGAAGATGCCTCTGTGGTGATTGCAAGCTGAACTTAATTAGTAGCGTTATAATAAAGTCAATGATTGAAATGCTAATTATTGAAACATGAAGACCCATTTGCAGCAAAGTGTAAATGTTGTACGTCACATTATAACATTCACTCTGGCTTATGCCACAGCCGCTACTTCTGTCCCCATCAAAACAATTTTAGGGCTAAGACATTTAACGTGTGTTTGGTTTAGAGATACAGTGTGCAAACAGGCCGATCGGCCCACCAAGTCCGCACCGACCATCGATCACCCGTACACTAGTTCTATTCTACACACCAGGGACAATTGGGCGGCACGGTGGCGCAGCGGTAGAGTTGCTGCCTTACAGCGCTCGCAACGCCGGAGACCAGGGTTCGATCCTGACCACACGCGCTGTCTGTACGGAGTTTGTACGTTCTACCCGGGACCCGCGTGGGTTTTCTCCGAGATCTTCGGTTTCCTCCCACACTCCAAAGACCTGTAGGTTTGTAGGTTAATTGGTTTGGTGTAAGT
The DNA here is from genome assembly GCA_038087875.1 of Malacoraja senta. Taxonomy (NCBI): domain Eukaryota; kingdom Metazoa; phylum Chordata; class Chondrichthyes; order Rajiformes; family Rajidae; genus Malacoraja; species Malacoraja senta. The sequence goes on from CM075978.1 coordinate 191,628,804, forward strand.
GTAAATTGTCCCCTAGTGTGTGTAGGATAGTGTTAGTGTGCGGGGATGGCTGGTCGGTGCGGACCCGGTGGGCCGAAGGGCCTGTTTCCGCCCTGTATCTCTAAACTAAACAATTTACAGAAGCCAACCAACCAACTGACCTGTACGTCTTTGGGATGTGGGAGGAAAACCAGAGCACCCAGAGAAAACCCATGCAGTCACGGGGAGAACGTACAAACTCCATACAGACAGCAGGTGTGGTCAGGATCGAACCCGACTATCTGGCGTTGTGAGGCAGCAACTCTACCGCTGAGCGACTGTACTGCCAAATGCGCTTGTTTTTACTGTTTATAATTCATAATCTTTGCCTTTTGGAGCACCTTGCTGCTTGAATTTTAAATTTTATTTGAAGGAATGAGTTGAGGCTGAGTTAGAATCATTAAATCATAAATGATCGGAGCAGAATTGGGCCATTTGGCCCATCAAGTCTAGTCCGCCATTCATTCATGGCTAATCTATCTTTCCCTCCTAACCCCATTCTCCTGCTTTCTCCCCATAATCTCTGACACCCGTACTAATCAAGAACTCAGTTCTCAATTTGAGTTTTGTGTTAGATTTTAATAACTCCAACAACCAGGGGCGGTCACGGTGGCACAGCGGTAGAGTTGCTGCAAATGCAGCGCTGGGGACCAGGGTTCGATCCCGACTACGGGCGCTGTCTGTACGGAGTTTGTACGTTCTCCCCGTGACTTGCGTGGGTTTTCTTTTTTATAAAGATATTTTTTATTGGAGGTAGATACATATCATATTAAAATCGATACCAGTCTTACATTTTTAAATTACAAATATTGTCCATTATTATTACAATGTCTCCAATACTTTTTTCTTTTTTTTTAAACTAAATAGAACTAAAAAGATATAGATGAAATAAAGAAAGAAAGAGAGAAAAGAGAAGAAACAAGAAAAAAAAACCCACAAAAAAACCAACCAAAAACAAAACAAAAAAACAAAAAAAAAAGATAATAAAGAAGAATGGAATAATTTACTACGATAAAAAACTTCATTCGAGATATATTCGTACATTTCAAAGTATAACCTTTCATCTATTCCTTGGCACGGGTGTTAGTCAGGTTCTCGTGCTGAACCATTCTGACCCTTTAAATAGTCAATAAAGGGAGACCATGTTCCGACGAATAGTTCCTGTTTGTCCAACAGGACAAGTCTAATTCTTTCCAAGTGTAAGGTCTCCGTCATTTCTATAATCCACATTTTAATTGTGGGGGTTATAGGGCCTTTCCAAAATTTTAGAATTAATTTTTTCCCAGTTATTATGCTATAATCAATAAAGTTTCTTTGAGTTGTTGTAAATGTTTGATTTAGTTCTAATGTTCCAAGTATTATCAATTTTGGATCCGGGTCCAATTGAATGCTAGTCACTTTAGATATTATTGTGAAAATATTTACCCAGAAATTTTTAATTTTTATGCAATTTGCAAACATATGAGATAAGTTAGCTTCTAAATGTTGACATTTATCACATATTGGTGAGATATGTGGGAAGATTTTATTTAATTTTGTTTTAGAATAATGTAACCTATGTATTACTTTGAATTGTATTAGAGAATGTCTGGCATTTAATGAACATTGATGTATGTGTTGTAAACTTTCTTCCCAAGTATCTTTCGTTATTATTTGATTTAGTTCTTTTTCCCAAGTTTGTCTGTGTAAGTCCGTCAATGGGATATCGCTGTCTAATAAAATATTATATATATAAGATATTAGTTTTTCTGTATTAGGATGTTTATTCCAACAGTCGTCAAAAATTTCTGAATTTCTAATTCTAAAATTTAGAGTATTTGCTTTTACGTAATCTCTAAGTTGGGGATATCTGAAAAAATCATTTACTTGAAGTCCATAAATCTGTTGCAACTCCTGAAATGAAAGAAAAGTGCCTTCCTTATAAAGGTGTCCCATCTTTTTAATTCCATAGTTTTTCCATTGTTTGAAACCTTTGTCCAACCATGAGGGTTTAAACAAAGGGTTATTCGCAATTGGAAGAAAAAGTGATAAATTATCTAGTTTTGATGTCTTTTTTAATTGTTTCCAAATTCGCATAGTACTATATATTATCGGATTTTCCCTATAAATTTTTTTATTTAATTTAGAAGTAGCAAATAGTATCGAGCCGATTTCAAAAGGTGAGCAATCTTCCTTTTCCATTTTTAACCAATCTGGTTGTTGATCTATTTCTTCCAACCAAAAATTCATATTTTTAATGTTAACTGCCCAAAAATAAAACAAAAAGTTTGGTAAAACCAAACCTCCATTTATTTTTGATTTGCACAGATGTTTTTTGCTTATCCTATGATTCTTATAATCCCAGATAAAGTCACTGACAATGGAATCTAACTTTTTAAAAAAGTTTTTTGACAGATATATCGGAATTGTTTGAAAAAGGTATAATATTTGCGGTAAGAAAATCATTTTTATGGCATTAATTTTGCCAACCATTGAAATAGGAAGTGTTTTCCAATACTGAATATTCTTATGTAGTTTATTCAGTAATGGGGGAAAGTTTGCTTTAAATAATGATGTATATATCTTAGTAACATAAATGCCTAGGTATTTAAATTTTTCATTTACTATTTTAAATGGAAATTGTTGTATTATATGTTTATTATGTTCCCTTATTGGCATAATTTCACTTTTATTCCAATTTATTCTGTATCCTGAGAGTGAACCAAATTGGGTTATTAGCTTTAATAAATTTGGAATACTAATTTCTGGTTTTGTAATGTAAATTAATACATCATCTGCATATAAAGAAATTTTATTCACTGTATCCTTTGTGTGGGTTTTCTTCGAGATCTTCGGTTTCCTCCCACACTCCAAAGACGTACAGGTTGGTAAATGTAAAAATTGTCCCTAGTGGGTGTAGGATAGTGTTAATGTGCGGAGATCGCTGGTTGGCGCGGACCCGGTGGGCTAAAAATATCCATTGAATCCTTGACTTGCTGCCTTGTTGGTTTTGTTCAGACAACATTGTTCTGTGCTGCATTCATCTTCTGATCAAATGCATAGAATAACCATTTGTCTGGGCAATTTAGCTGCAAGCTCTCAAAAAATGGTTCCATATCTGTGAATGTCAATGACCTTTTTGAAGATAAACTCCATAGCCACTTACCATTCCTGAGTATCACAATTGCAGAAATAAATTGCCCGACTACCTGAATATACTTTTCAGGGCTCTTAGAAAGCAAAATTTAAAGCTTAACGTACATAAAATGAGAATAAACTAAAAATAGACAACACATTTCTATTGTTTTTATGACTAGATGTTTAGGGTATACCCTCCATTCAATATCAATGTTGAGGTTGCTGTCCGATTCACCTCTACCCCATTGCGGACATTGGACTTGGTCAATGGAACTGATGCCAAACAATGGTATCTGAGGAAGGACATTGTAGCCATAGTGGGAGTGCAGAGAAGGTTCACCAGACTGATTCCTGGGATGTCAGGACTTTCATATGAAGAAAGACTGGATAGACGTGGCTTATACTCGCTAGAATTTAGGAGATTGAGAGGGGATCTTATAGAAACGTACAAAATTCTTATGGGGTTGGACAGGCTAGATGCAGGAAGATTGTTCCCGATGTTGGGGAAGTCCAGGACAAGGGGTCACAGCTTAAGGATAAGGGGGAAATCCTTTAAGACCGAGATGAGGAAAAACTTTTTCACACAGAGAGTGGTGAATCTCTGGAACTCTCTGCCACAGAGGGTAGTTGAGGCCAGTTCATTGGCTATATTTAAGAGGGAGTTCGATGTGGCCCTTGTGGCTAAGGGGATCAGGGGGTATGGAGAGAAGGCAGGTACAGGATACTGAGTTGGATGATCAGCCATGATCATATTGAATGGCGGTGCAGGCTCGAAGGGCCGAATGGCCTACTCCTGCACCTATTTTCTATGTATCTATGTATCTATGTATTGGTGTACAGAATTGATAGGTCACGAGAAGAGACATTTCAATCCATTAATTGCATCAGCCTACATTGTGCAAACAGTACCACAAAGAGCTGATTGTTGACTTTAAGAGGAAGGCACGAGCATGCACAAACCTGTCTTTGTCAGCGCTGGAGAAAGTCAATAACTTCATGTTCCCGGGCGTGCAGGTCTGTCCTGGACCCAGCACATTGATGCAGTAATGAAGAAAGCCTATCAAGCAAGATTGAAGACATTTGGTACGTCGACAAAATGTCGGGACCCCGAAGCGTCACCCATCCTTTCTCTCCAGCGATGCTGCCTGACCTGCTGAGTTACTCCAGCATTTTGTGTCTATCTCTGCCCACCATTTATGTTGGGGTTGAAGGTCAGAGGAGACGGGCTGGGGAGTGTAGGAATCCATGTTATTGTTTTCATTACGTAACAATGGAACCTCAACAAAAACTCTCTTGAAATCTGCTTGTATATAATGTCATTATAGTGTCATACGATGCATTTGCAATATATACTCTATGCAAGCCACTTCATGCCTTTGAGAGGAATGTTTTAAAGTGTTACAAGTTTACCGGCAAAAGTTTACTTCAGAATACAAACGCAAGTCCTACGTTCCACAATATATCCGTCACGTACGGAGTTTGTACGTTCTCCCCCGCGGTGTGACGGTCTGGGTTTTCTCCCAGATCTTTGGTTTCCTCCCACACTCTAAGACGCACAGGTTTGTAGGATAATGGGGTTGGTGGCGCAGCGGTAGAGTTGCTGCCTTACAGCGCCAGAGACCTGGGTTCGATCCTGACTACAGGTGTTTGTCTGTATGGAGTTTGTACGTTCTCCCCGTGACCTGCTTGTGTTTTCGATGAGATCTTCGGTTTCCTCCCACACTCTAAAGACGTACAGGTTTGTAGCTTAATTGGCTTGGTATAATTGTAAATTGTCCCTCGTGTGTGTGTAGGATAGTGTTAATGTGCGGGGATCGCTGGTTGGTATGGACTCGGTGGGCCGAAGGGCCTGTTTCCGCGCTGTATCTCAAAACTAAATTATAAAACCATGTTCCTCAAATGTCGTTGCTTTCGATAAAAGTAAAATTTCTCCATATTAATTCGCTGGAATACAAGGGCAAGAAAATCATGAGTTTTGTAAAATAAAGTCTCAGTGGGCCTGACATTTATCTTATTTTCTGCCTTGCAGTCACTATCTGATAGCACCTGTTCATTTTTAGATCAGATGGCATGCTCAGAAAATATTTCACTTGCTTTCTTTTCTTTGTGGAATCTTTGCCCAGCCTCTTAGAATTCTGTGAACGATTTGGGATTGAGAATATAATGTAGTTTGATTCCAGATCAGATTTCACAATGTCCTTGGCCTAAAATACAGATGTTGCCAAGCCAGCAAACACAAGTTGTACCGAAGCATCTAAGTGCAATATTATCTGATCACCACTGCTCCCAATCTAATGACATTTGCTTCCCTTTGTGATCCATAAGGACTCAATCAAATGATAATGCACTTGAACTCTACATGTGGTTTCAGCAATAAAACAGTTTATACAAGACAACAGAAAAAAAAAACCATTAGGGTTTAAGACGGTTTCTAATCCTTGTTGCTCAGATGATTTAGCTTAGTACAGAAATACAGCGCGGAATCGGACCCATCGGCGCACCGAGTCCACGCCGATCAGCGATTTCCCGTACACTAGCACTATCCTACACACCAGAGACAATTTACAATTCTTACTGAAGCCAATTAACCTACAAACGTGTACGTCTTTGGAGTGTGGGAGGAAACCGGAGCTCCCGGAGAAAACCCACGCGGTCACGGGGAGAAGGTGCAAACTCTGTACAAACAGCACCCGTAGTCGGGATTGAACCCGGTCTCTGGTGCTGTGACGCAGCAACTCGTATTTGATCAATACCTTTTGTGAGGGTAGGGTTTTTCAGATTGTTGACTTGAAATATGAAGCTTGATGATTGTTGAATTCAACATATGACTCACTTTACCCTGATGCGAAACTTAAAATGTGAAATTTAAAATCTTCAGTTTGATTGGATCAGCAATTTTTGGAAAATAAATTAAGTGACAAGAATCTGCCTTGAATATTTATAATTTGATTCTTTTTATCTCAGCGGGTCAGGCAGCATCTCTGGAGAAAAGCAATAGGGGATATTTTAGGGTTATCTTTCCCTTTCAACCCATTTTCCTGCCTATTTCCCCATAACCCCTGATGCCCGTACTAATCAAGAATTTGCCAATATCCGTCGAGACACTGCATTCCAACGTTTTTGCTCCAGGCAGCTATAATACCTTGATAACATGCTTGGCTTCAGTTCGGTTCAGTCTATTATCACGTGTAGAAGAATATAGAATAGCCTTTTATTGTCATTCAGACCGAAGTCTGAACGAAATTGAAGCAGTCGTACATAAAACAACAATAAACACACATTAACATCCACCACAGTGAGTCCACCCAACATCTCCTCACTGTGATGGAGGCAAAAGTCTTAGGTCTGCAGTCTCTTCCCTCCTCTTCTCCCTCTGCGCTGAGGCGATACCCCCCGGGCGATGTTTACCGCGGCTCAAACACCGCGGCCCGGGGTGGTCGAAGCTGCCGCCCACCAGTCCTGCAAACGCAGCCGCTGTCCCGCGGCCGAACCCCGGACTCAGGCCACCACCGCCAGAACACCGTCCTAGCCACCCTCACGTGAGTACCATCTTCAGCCTCGGTCTGGGCCGCCCCGACATGGGCGCCGCTTCTCCCCCCGGCCGGGCCGCCCCGACATGGGCGCCGAACCTCCCTCGGGCTGCGAGCGCCGCACTTCCCCGAGCTCGGCCGCTCCAACGGGAGCCTCGTTCCACCCTTGGGCTGGCCGCCCGCCCTCACGAGAGCGCCACAACCTCTCACGGGAGCACTGTTCCAGCCCTGAGCCGGACCACCCTCACGGGAGCGAGCTCAGGGCGAGTCCTGACTGGCTCTGCCTCCGGAGCCTTGAGGTCATCAGCTCCATTAGGCCTCAGCGCAGACGGAGGCAGAGAAGGGGAATACGACAAAAAAGTCGCATTCCCCCGCAGGGAGAGACTGCAAACCCCGTTACAACCCCCCACCCCCCCAAAACACAAACTAAGAACCAAAAACTAGACTGACCAAAACAAAATAAACAACACAACAAACACAAACAAACGGGACTGCCGATGAGCCGCTGCAGCCAGGGCCGTGCCGCCACTTAGAGGTAGATAGTTGTTCAGCACTGCTCTCTGGTTGTGTAAAGGGCCTGTCCCACTTGGGCGACCTAATCCGCGAGTTCTGGCGAGTTTGCCCTCGACTCATACTCGCAGCATGGTCGACACGAGGTTGTAGGAGGTCTTTGTAACTCTCCTTCATGCTCGAGAGTAGTCCCTGTGTACTCGAGGCCTCAGCTAGGTCAATGTTAAAAAATGCCCGCTAGTAAAAAAAGGTCGCCATGGGAAAAATCTGCATGTTAGTCTGTAGGTAATCGAGGGTAGTCGTAGATAGTCTTCATCATAGTCGAAGGGAGATCGAAGGAGATCGTCTTCACTCTCCACTATTTGATGTCCAATTTTCCCGAAGTTAGTCGTAGCTAGTCGAAGCTAGTCTTCAACATAGTCAAAGGAGGTCTTCACAATGACATTTTTTCAAACTCTTCTAAAACTCGCCAATTAGGCCGCCCAAGTGGGACAGCCCCTTTAGGATGATTCAGTTGCCTGATAACAGCTGGGAAGAAACTGTCCCTGAATCTGCAGGTGTGCATTTTCACATTTCTATACCTTTTGCCCGATGGGAGAGGGGAGAAGAGGGAGTGGCCAGGGTGCGACTCGTCCTTGATTATGCTGCTGGCCTTGCTGTGGCAGCGTGAGGTATAAATGGAGTCAATGGAAGGGAGGTTGGTTTGTGTGATGGTCTGGGCTGCGTCCAAACTTCGCTTATTGGTGAACTAATGGGATCATCTGCTCTAGGACTGAGCTATGCATAGCAAACGGCCCCAATCAGTTTTCCATACTTTGACGAGCTTTGGAGTCATGTCATAAGGGATAGGAGTTGAATTAGGCCATTCGGCCCATCAATCATTGGCTGATCTATCTCTCCCTCCTAACCCCATTCTCCTGCCTTCTCCCCATAACCCTTGGCACCCGTACCAATCAAGAATCTATCTATCTCTGCCTTAAAAAATATCCACTGACTTTGTCTCTGCAGCCTTCTGTGGCAAAGAATTCCACAGATTCACCACCCTCTGACTGAAGATTGTAGAAATGGAACTAAAATTTCAATGACATGAGCTCATCTGAAGTTGGCAGAGAGCTTCTGCAAGGTACTTGTGGACGTGAGAGAAATAGAGAATTGCGTTTGCGTGGGATGGTGCGGTGATGTTTCGCATTTGGACTCCAACGTGCATCTTCATGAATGGAGAGGTGGAGAGACGGGGAAAGTTTAATGGACGTGTGCGAGGCAAGTTTTTATTTAGACAGAGGGTGGTGGGGGCCTGGAACACTGCCTGGGATGGTGGTGGAGGCAGATATGTTAGTGGCATCTAAGAGGCCTTTAAATAGGCACATGGAAATGCAGGGAATCAAGGGAAGAAGGTACAGGAGCCTGAAAACTGTAACGTCCAGGTTCAGGAACAGCTTCTTCCCTACAGCCATCAGGCTATTAAACACAACAATGAATAAGCCTTGAACTACAACAGACTTATTATTATTATTATTGCACTATATATGTTTATTTATTGAGTATGTGTGCATGTGTATATATATATATAGCAATGTTACAAAATTTTGAGATTTTAAAGATCAAGTCTGCAATTTGTCCCATCAGATAAAACATAAAAATAAGTTGAATTTGACACCTAATTCACTTTCATATCTTCAGTATTAAAGAAGTTATGGCCATTTTCATACTCGGAAATTAGCATCTTGTTCCCTATTGCTTTTCCATTGACTTAACACAAAAGCTGTGGTCAAGGACAGTCAAAAGCCCATAACTTTCTTAAAAATTAAGAGAACTTAATCACATTTTCAGTTATTATAGATTGAAGCATTCTGAAGCAAATGTGAAACAATCTTACTTGGATGACCTGAAATTAAAGCATATAATTAGTTAGTTACCCAATTGTAGCTAATTACAAAATTCAATTACTAGATCTAAACATCTATCCATTTCTTAAGAAAAGGTTAACATTTAAAAAAAGCCTAAGTGTCCAAATAATATTCACACAAGAATTCACAATATAACATGATTTTTAAATCTCATTGTCATGAATTTATAGGCCAAATGGAAGGAATTTAGTGTTTAATTCCTGTAAATTAATGGGCATTTAAATCATCTTGTGAGTGGGTTTTTGTGGAACGCGCTGGTTTGGAACGTTGCGGTTGCAGTGAATTTAAACCCCAATATCGGCAGGAAAAATACTGCCGGTTCGTATATTTACATAGTCACATTTTCGCAACGAGAAATTTTGATTAAGGGCATCCTAAGAAGCAAGTTTATATGAAAAAATAAACGGCATACCTTGCCTTGTCCCCTACGTGAAATGTGTCCCCGTTGTCGGCGTTGACGGCATTTGAAGATGATTTTAATTTTACTCCAACAATTTAATTATCCAGCGCTAATTTTAATAAACGTAATAAAACAGCAGTCGAAGCGATTTTTCTTTAGCAGCTAATTGACCTGACAGACATCGATTTGAATAGGCTGCCGAAATATCGCATTTTAAACCTGCTCCCCTCTCAAAGGCGCCAAAGTCGCGCACACGGGCAGTGACAGAACTGCAGCGCCACTGAAGGTAAGTTTTGTAACATACCTACTATATACACACTGATTCTTTTTTTTCTCCTGTTATGTACTATGTTTACATATTCTGTATCTGGGACACATGACAATAAAACTCTCTTGATATGGATTATGTGCAGGTGGATGAGATCGCTTTAACTTGCCAAACATTCCTGTGCTGTACTGTTCTGCATAGGTTGGAGTTTGTGTGTAAAAGATGTTAAATTTTGGCAAGAGTTCTTATTAATATGTTTAATAATTTCAGGGGCACAGAATGTTGGCAGAATAAGCTTAAGATATCTTTTGAAAGTACATTCAGCAAATTAGACAATAGGTGCAGGCGTAGGCCATTCAGCCCTTCGAGCCAGCACCGCCATTCAATGTGATCATGGCTGATCATCCCCAATCAGTACCTGCCTTCTTCCCATATCCCCTGACTCCGCTATCTTTAAGAGCCCTATCTAGCTCTCTCTTGAAAGCATCCAGAGAACCGGCCTCCACCGCCCTCTGAGGCAGAGAATTCCACAGACTCACCACTCTCTGTGGCTAAAATGGTTTTACTACAGGGTCTCTTGCCCAGAGTAGGCAAATCGAGCACAAGAGGACATAGGTTGAAGGTGAAGGGGAAAAGATTTAATAGGAATCTGAGGGGGTCATTTTTTCGCAAAGGGTGGTGGGTGTATGGAACAAGCTGCTGGAGGAGGTAGTTGAGGCTGGGACTATCCCAACGTTTAACAAACAGTCAGAAGGGTACATGGATAGGACAGGTTTGGAGGGATATGGGCCAAAAACAGGCAGGTGGGACCAGTGCAGCTGGGACATGTTGGCAAGCTGGACCGAAGGGCCTGTTTCCACGCTGTATGACTCTATGAAAGAAAAATTGTTATAATTGTGATTTTTTTGTTGCTGTTCGTGGCTTGGATCGGACTGCAGTTATTTTTTTGCATTAGTTATTTTTGCAGCTTCAATCTTCAGGGCGAGAGTGAAGGTTTGATCTTTTAAAATTTAAATTATTGATCCCACATTGGATGGATTCTGCAGACTGCATTGAAGAAGCAATTAGGCATCTGCAGTCTGACGTGAAAGAGAGATGGTGTATCTGAGCGTGCGAGGCAACGCATTGAGAAATACCTGCGTCAAGCTAATATAATTAAGATGAATTTATTGGCACATGTACAAGGACAGTGAGCGAGCTACAGGTACAATGAAAATCTTGCTTGCAGCAGCATCACAGACACATGGACTCAAACATAAATAATAAGGGCCGCACGATGGCGTAACGGTGGAGCTGCTGCCTTGCAACACCAGAGGCCCAGATTCGATCCTGACCACGGGTACTTGACTCTACGCACTTTGTACGTTCTCAGTTTGTACGTGACCTGCGTGGGTTTCCCCCCCAGATCTTCAGTTTTCACCCACACTCAAGACATACAAACTGTAGGCTAATAGGCTTGGTATAAATGTAAATTGTCCCTAGTGTGTTGGTTCAGCACTGCTCTCTAGTTGGTGGCGGGATGATTCAGTTGCCTGATAACCGCTGGGAAGAAACTGTCCCTGAATCTGGAATTGTGCGTTTTCACACTTCTCTAGTGTGTATAGCACTTCTCTAGAGTTTGCACGTTCTCCCCGTGACCGCGTGGGTTTTCTCCGGGTGCTCCTGTTTTCCCCCCTTGCTCCAAAGGCGTGCAGGTTTGAAGGCTAATTGGCTTCGGTAAGTTGTGAGCCTGTAAGCTCTCATTTTTTTAAGGTTGTGAACCGCGTGTCGAAGATGCTGTTGGGTAGGGAACTCCCGGATTCATCCAAGGGCCGCACGGTGGCGCAGCGGTAGAGTTGCTGCCTTACAGGGCTTGCAGCGCTGGAGACCCGGGTTCGATCCCGATTACGGGTGCTGTCTGTACGGAGTTTGTTCGTTCTTCCTGTGACAGCGTTGGTTTTCTCCGAGATCTTTGATTTCCTCCCACACTCCAAAGACTTACAGGTTTGTAGGTTAATTGGCTTGGTGTAAATGTAACATTTTCCCTAGTGTGTGTAGGGCAGTGTTAATGTGAGGGGGGGGGGGGTCGCTGGTCGGTGCGGATTAGGTGGACTGAAGGGCCTGTTTCCATGCTGTATCTCTAAATTAAACTAAAACTAATATTTAAGTTGAACAAGGCAGTGAAAATGAAAAACATTGTAAAAACAAGATATTAGTACCATGGAATTGACAGAGGTCTTTGTTGCTATATATTTTTTTAATCCTATTTAGCTTAGTTTAGAGATACGGCGCGGAAGCAGGTTCTTCGGCCCACCAAGTCCGTGCCGCCCTGCAATCCCCGCACACTAACGTTATCTTATACACACGAGGGGTCATTTACAAACTTACCAAGCCAATTAGCCTAGAATCCTTTATGTATTTGGAGTGTGGGAGGAAACCGGAGCACCCAGAGAAAACTCACGCAGGTCACGGGCAGAACATACAGACAGCACCCGTAGTCAGGATCGAACCCGGGTCTCTGGCGCTGTAAGACAGCAACTCTAGCGCTGTGCTACCGTGCCGCCCTATTATGAAAGGCACTGTCTTACCTGTTTGCGGTCATCGGCGGTGAAGCGCGGCGTCACCGGTAGCGAGGACCGCGCGGCAACGGCGAGAGCGTCGAGCCTATCCACTGGAGCGCCGCACGCATGCTGCGCGGGGGCCGAGTTAATTCAAACACGGCGGGTCCCACGTGCTTGCGGTAAGTAAAAAAAGGGCGGGCCGACTGCGATGACGTCGGCCCGCCGCACGTGACTCACCAGCGGCGGCTGTGGCGGCGGCCGTCCTGATCGCGGCGCTGTAGCGGTGGCTGTGCCTGCAGCCGTGCCGCACACGTGCCTCACTGGCGGCGGCACGTGCCTCACTGGCGGAGGCTGTGGCAGTGGAGGTTTGACGCACGGCGCTCGAGCCACACTGGCGGCGCCCCGTGGGGGCGGCCGTGCCGCACTCGTGCATCACTGGTGGAGGTTGTGCGGTGAGTATATTGTTTTCGACATTGTCGATTTTATTTTAGCACCGCGCGGTGTTGGGAACACCACCGCACGGCCCGGGAATTGTACGTTCTCACGAGTGCGCGGTCTATGACGGCAGATTCTTCCCGTTTCGCCGCCAATAACCGCAGATTCGTGAGACAGGCCTTTAACCGACTGCCAATGTTACAAACTGAATGGAAACAAACATAATATTTGGAAGTCATCAGTAATTTAGTGAATGGTGAAAACCCTCAGGATAAAGCTTTTTAAACCTTGGCCATTACGTTTTGCGTTTCTTACTGCTAATTATTATTATTTGGAGAGCGTGCTACGGGAAATGAGATGCAACTTCCCATGAATTTAATTGTTTTCCAGCTGGTGATCAGGATGAGGTTCTCTCCACCGCAGTCTGGCTTTGCATTTGCGGGATATAATCTTTACCAGTGATGCTGCCATTGTTGGACAACTAACGGATAACAAGGAGTCAATGTACAGGATGGACATTAATAATGTTGCTTGCTTGGTGCCCGAACACAGTTAGCAAGGCCAAGGAGCTGATTATTGACTTCAGGAAGAGAAAGCTGAGAAACTGTGTACCTGTCTTTATCAACGCAATGGCGGTGTAGAGAGTCAATGGCTTGAAGTTCAATGGTTTAAAAATGGCAGAACAAAGCAGGTTCTTCCATATGATACTTTGTTGGTGCCCTTTATGTGGCGACTGTTTGCATACCTTGGGTCTGCAAAACAAAGAATTTCACTGTGACTCGTCACATGTAACGATAAAGTATCCATTCATTCATTCAGAGGGAAACTGGTGATACGAAAGGGTATCATACGTATACTATATACGGTTAACATACTAACACCAGTGTGAAGGTAGATACAAAAAGCTGGAGTAACTAACTCAGCGGGACAGGCAGCATCTCTGGAGAGAAGGAATGGGTGACATTTCGGGTCGAGACCCTTCTTCAGACTGAACCCAAGGGAGTACTTCTGCTAACAGCAATTGTGGCACCCGGACAATCAATAACACTGATCTCACTTGTCGACCCTGTATATTTATTTCCAGTGAAATCCCTTGAAGTTCTTGACTGCTACAAGGAATACAGTCGTCCTGCTGAAATGAAGAGAACCTGTTTAAATATTTTAAAAGATGTTCTTAAGAATGCACCTCGGAGAAAGAAAGATAGAAATCGACAGGAGCTTATCTTTCATCAAGAGTAAAAAAAAACACACAGAGAGAATGCTCAAAATGGTTGTTTCAATGATTAATTTTGAGTAATTATTTGGTAGCGTTAGAGCGTTTGTTTAAGTAATGGTTTATGGAATATAGGTGCCCAATCTGCACATGTTGGCATGAATGTTTAATGTTTTTTCTATTTGCTGGGGTAATTTTAGTGCCACGTTGATTATTTTTGGAGATCAGCTTGATGTGAAGCATCTGGTATACCTGGTGCAATGCTTTCATTTTCACCGAGTGTTTGAAGCAGCGATAAAAGCAGTGTGCAAAACAAATAGGCACTTGAGTTCTAATAGTATCTAGCCATAAATGTCGGGCATCTGGAAATTATAGCTTCAATTTCATCAGTGCAGACTCTTTGTCTGTTTTATTATGCCTGTTTAGGATGTACGTAGCTGGAGGCAAAAATTATGTAGCTGACGGAAGTTGGGAAGCGTTCTCATCTGCACAGTTCAGATGGCCGCGTCACGTGCATGAAGGTTCTTCGATGAAGCAGCGATCCAGCCTTGTCAAATGATTTTGAATTGTTCTGTGCCATTGCAAGCTACAGCTACCACCCCATTTTGCCTGGCAAATTTGAGTATTGTTAATTGAAGACTGCCATTTAAACAAAAGCAAAAAAAAAATCATTTTTATAATCCAGTTGTTACATGCACCAAAGCAAACACGATCTCAAGAGCCAGCTGCTTTAGCACAGAAACAAAGATAACTGTTTAAACAAAGCTTATTAGATAGACATTTTGTGTCTATCTTAAGCCTTTAACTGTTGTTGCACAAACTGTTACGCTCTGGATGCTTTCAAGAGAGAGCTAGATGGGGCTCTTAAAGATAGCAGAGTCGGGGGATATGGGGAGAAGGCAGGAACGGGGTACTGATTGGGGATGATCAGCCATGATCACATTGAATGGCGGTGCTGGCTCGAAGGACCGAATGCCCTACTCCTGCACCTATTGTCTATTGTCTATTGTCATTCAATCCAAGTACTAACAAGGAACTGCTGTTGCTGGTTTATACCAAAGATAAATACCAAAGAGTATCTCCAGAGTTTTGTGTTTCTATATTCACTTCAAGTATTTTTGTTTGCCTGATTTATTTGAGATAAAAATTATGCTTGGGCATTATAAAACTTTTTGATTTTAGTTTAGGGATACAGGCCCTTCGGCCCACCGAGTCCGCACCGACCAGCGATCCCTGCACATTAACACCATCCTACACACACATGTGGACAATTTACTCATACACCAAGCCAATTCATCTACAAACCTGCACGTCTTTGGAGTGTGGGAGGAAACCGAAGATCTTGGAGAAAATCCATGGTCACGGGGAGAACGTACAAACTCCGTACAGACAGCACCGGTAGTCAGGATCAAACCTGGGTCTCTAGTGCTGTAAGGCAGCAACTCTACCGCTGCGCCACCGTGCCGCTCAAAACGTCTTCATTTTATGGTATTGTTCTTGCATTGTATTCATCCATTATTTTAATATCACAAAATGATTTTTGTGCTATTATATTGTGCTGGATAGATAGAACACCTTTCAAAAATGCAACATAATAAGCACACACTGATATGCTGTTACAATAAAAAAAGATTGAGTTTACATATGTACCTTTAGGAACCAGGGTCCACAATTTAAGAATAAGGAGTAAGCCATTTAGAACGGAGACGAGGAAACACTTTTTCTCACAGAGAGTGGTGAATCTGTGGAATTCTCTGCCTCAGAGGGCGGTGGAGGCAGGTTCTCTGGATGCTTTCAAGAGGGAGCTTGATAGGGCTCTTAAAAATAGCGGAGTCAGGGGATATGGGGAGAAGGCAGGAACGGGGTACTGATTGGGGATGATCAGCCATGATCACATTGAATGGCGGTGCTGGCTCGAAGGGCCAAATGGCCTACTCCTGCACCTATTGTCTGTTGTCTATTGCTTATTGTAAGCACTTTTTAGGACTTGTGCACCACACAAATTCACTCATGCATTCATCCTTAAAACTTCACATGAGCAAAATCACTTGCAATTGTAAATGTCTGAGGCGATTTAGGTATGTGATACCGTAGAAATCCATATTGTTTTTTTTTGTTCTATCACAACATGACATTGTATTTAATTAGACAAAAAATGCTGGAGAAACTCAGCGGGTGAGGCAGCATCTATGGAGCGAAGGAAATAGGCAACGAGGGTTTTGGCCCGAAACGTTGGCTATTTCCTTCGCTCCATAGATGCTGCCTCACCCGCTGAGTTTCTCCAGCATTTTTGTCTACCTTCGATTTTCCAGCATCTGCAGTTCCTTCTTAAACATTGTATTTAATTACATGGTTTCTAGTTTAGGATAGCGGGTTGCATGAACAAAATTGTTCATCGACATGTCAGAAGTATATTTACTCTGCGAGTCAAAAGAAGAACATTCCTAAGACAATAGACAATAGGTGCAGGAGTAGGCCAATTCGGCCCTTCGAGCCAGCACCGCCATTCACGCAGATTCCCTAGTATTTAGTTTAGTTTGAAAAATAATTTGGGAGAGGCCATAGCTTTCGACCATGCACGAGCATGACCACGATAGAATTGAAATGTACTTATATACGATGAAGTTTGGATGAATATCTTACAGTTTTTACTACTACACTAAAGAAACTATTAATCAAGAGTGTGTTTGGAAGATTCATCTTTCAACGGCATTGAATGTCTAGTGGAGAGCTTGTGGATGCGTGTCGATTATCTTCTGATCCCCTGTCTTCAGTTAAAGTGACTAAAGGACTAAATCCTTGAAACGATATAAAAATCTGTCACTACCGTGATCATGGCTGATCATCCACAATCAGTACCCTGTTCCTGCCTGCTCCCCATATCCTCTGAGAGCTTTATGTATGAGAAACTAATTAAAAGCTGCACGTCATGGAAATTTGATATACAAGGCAGCACAGTGGGGCACCAGTGGAGTTGCTGCCTCACAGCGCCAGAGACGCAGGTTCAATCCTGACCTCGGGTGCTGTCTGTGTGGAGTTTGCCTGTTCTCCCTGTGACCACGTAGTTTTTCTTTCGGTGCTCAAGTTTCTTCCCACACTCCGAAGATGTGCAGGTTTGTTGGTGAATTGGCTACTGTAAATTGGCCCTAGTGTGCAGGATAGTACTAGTGAGCAGATGCTTGGTGGGCTGATGGGCCTATATTGATGCTGTATCTCTAAACAAAACTAAACACGGATATTTTGGAAAGAATAAGCAGTCTTTCTGTCATCCACAGCATCTGTGGAAAAGAAAACCAAACCTAATGCTCAGGTTGAAATAAAATGCGAAGTGCTGGGGGAACTCAGCAGGTCAGGCAGCGTCTGGGAAGAGAATGAACAGGCCCTCCAATCTGAAAGAGGGCCGCCTGTCCATTCCTTCCCCAGACGCTACCTGACCAGCCGAGTTTCTTTCTGAGCCAGTCCGAAGAAGGGTCTCGACCAGAAAAGTCACCCATTCCTTCTCTCCAGAGATGTTACCTGTTACTGCAGCTTTTTGTGTTTATCTTCGAGTTTCTTTTGTTCAAGTTTACAGCTTCTGCAGTCCTTTATATTTTCAGGCTGAAAACCCTTCACCAGGTCCTGATGAAGGGTTCTTGACTTGAAATGTCAATTGTTCATCTTTAGGTTAGTTTGGAGATGCAGTGCAGAAACAGGCCCTTTGGCCCACTGAGTCCTCAATTCAATCATAGCTGATCTATTTTCCCCTCTCAACCCTGTCATTGTCCTGTCAGGGACACATGACAATAAACACTCTTGACTCTATCCTACACACACTAAGGACAATTCTTTTACACTTATACCAAGCCAATTAACCTACAAACTTGGACGTCTTTGGAGTGTGGGAGGAAACCGAAGATCTCGGAGAAAACCCACGCAGGTCACGGGGAGAAGGTACAAACTCCGTACTGACAGCACCCGTAGTCGGGATCGAACCCGGGTCTATGGCGCTGTGAGGCAGCAAATCTCCACCATGCCGCCCTATCTCACCTACTGCTCCTATTTAATTAGATGGCTCTTGTTGTATTGCTTTATTTGTGGGTTAGTTCGCTGTACACGGCATGCTACAAACCCTGCCACTAACAACCACACAACCCCCACGCTGCCTCGGCAAGGCCACCAGCATAATCAAGGACTAGTCTCACCCTGGTCACTCCCTCTTCTCCCCTCTCCCATTAGGCAAGAGTTTCAGAAGTGTGAAAACGCACACCTCCAGATTCACGGACAGTTTCTTCTCAGCTGTTATCAGGCAATTGAACCATCCTATCGCCAACTAGAGAGCGGTCCTGAGCTACCATCTACTTCATTGGAGACCATCGGACTATCTGTAATCGGACTTTAGTGGCCCTAATCTTGCACTAAACATTATTCCCTATATCCTGTACACTGTGGACGGCTCAATTATAATCATGTATAATCTTTACACTGACTGGATAGCATGAAACAAAAAACTTTTCACTGTACCTCGGAACACGTGACACTAATCACAAAACGGTCACAGTGGTGCAGCGGTAGAGTTTCTTAAGCCCCTGTCCCACGATGTGAGTTTACCCAAGAGCTCTCCCGAGTAAAAAAAAAAAAATCAAACTCGTGGTACTTCATCACGAGTATTTTTTTACTCTTGGACACAGTTGAAAAAAGTTCCCGAGTTTCCGCGTTTCCCGAGTACCTGCCGTTAGCAAAACGTGCCGCTACGAGACATCCACGAGCTCCGACGTACCCGCTACGTACTTACCACGAGTTTGATTTGTTTTTAAACTCGGGAGAGCTCTTGGGTAAACTCGCATCGTGGGACAGGGCCTTTACAGCGAGGGAGCGCCGGAGACCCGGGTTTAATCCCAACTACGGGTGCTGTCTGTACGGAGTTTGTACGTTCTCCCCGTGACCTGCGTGGGTTTTCTCCGAGATCTTCAGTTTCCTCCCACACTCCAAAGACGTACAGATTTGTAGGTTAATTGGCTTGGTAAATGTAAAAATTGTCCCTAGTGGGTGTAGGATAGTGTTAATGTGCAGGGACCAATACCATTTATGCTGAACTCAGAGCGCCAGACAAGATATAGTAAAAAGACACAAAGTGCTGGAGTAACTCAGCGGGTCAGGCAGCATCTCTGGAGAACATGGATAAGGTGACAAATTGGGTCGGGAACCTTCTACGATCTGAAGAGGATCCCAACCCGAAACATCATCCATGTTTTTCCAGAGATGTTGCCTTAAGAAAGGAGATGAGGAGGAATTTCTTTAGTCAGAGGATGGTGAATCTGTGGAATTCGTTGCCACGGACAGTGGTGGAGGCCAAGTCATTGGGTATTTTTAAAATGAAGGTTGACAGGTTCTTGATTTGGAAGGGCATTAAATGTAGCGGGGAGAAAGCTGGAGAACAGGGTTGAATTTGTTCTGAAAAATATGGTTGAAATTGGCCGAATAAGTTTACGCTCCTGACTCTCGACTCCTTTGTATTTGCTAACCTTCTTTTGTGCTGGTTTGACGATTTTGTCCAGAAACGTGGTGCAAAACCATCATCCCGATATATGAGTTAAAGAAGGAACTGCAGATGCTGGAAAATCAAAGGTACACAAAAATGCTGGAGAAACTCAGCGGGTGCAGCAGCATCTATGGAGCGAAGGAAATAGGCAACGTTTCAGGCCGAAATATGAATCCATTTCAGATCGGAAAGACTTTAGATATCAAATGTAATCAAAGTAGTGGCATTAAAGATAGTCAAGATAGTCACTGGAATTATTCAATCAGACCCTTCAGAAACTGAATACACCAAGCTCGTTAACATCTAGGGCTTTGAATGGATTATAAATTTTGCAAGCAGATTTGGGCCATTATATTCTTCCTGAGAAGGCAGGAACGGGGTACTGATTGTGGATGATCAGCCATGATCATAGTAAATGGTGGTGCTGGCTCTAAGGGCCGAATGGCCTTCTCCTGCACCTATTGTCTATTGTCTATTGTCATTCGGTCCGTCGAGTCGACTACGCCATTCAATCATGGCTGATCTATCTCTCCCTCCTAACCCCATTCTCCTGCCTTCTCCCCGTAACCCCTGGCACTCGTACTAATCAAGAATCTATCAATCTCTGCCGTTAAAATATCCATTGACTTGGCCTGCATAGCCTTCTGTGGCATCTCATGGAGTGACACATGAATTGGTACAGTTTAATTATCATCAAATAATCGATTCATTATTGAAAAGACGTGAACTTGTAGTCAATCCCATGTCTTTAATTCAATTAAGAATTCCTCCAGTGCCATCTCTGCCAGTCTCTCTGCCTTTCCTCTCTCCTGAAGTCCTGAAAATCACAAACGTTTTTTTTTGTTCTGTATTTGTGTAGGTTTCCCCTGGGAGCTCCGGTTTCATCCCGCACGCTGAAGCCGTGCACATTGCTGGGATAATTAGCAATTAGAATAAATTGTCCCTAGTGTGCAGTTGGTGGGAAAGTGCAGGGAGAAGTGAACAGGGCTGGTCTAACAGGGTGCTTGATGGTTACCTGACTCGATGGGCTGAAGGGTCTCTTTCTCATGCTATACGCCCCTCGGAGAAAGCCCCAAAAATAGAATGGATGGGAACTGTCAGTTATACTTGAGATATGCAAAGAAAACGGGACGGCACGGTGGCGCAACGGTAGAGTTGCTGCCTTACGGCACCAGAGACCCAGGTTCGATCCTTACTACGTGCTTGTCTGTACGGAGTTTGTACGCTCTCCCCGTGAACCGCCAGGGTTTTCTCCGGGTGCTCCGGTTTTCTCCCACACTCCAAAGAATAACAGGTTTGTAGGTTAATTTGACTTGGTAAAATTGTAAATTGTCCCTGGTGTGTGTTGGGTAGTGTTAACATGCGGGATTGCTGGTCGTTGCAGACTCGGTGGGCGGAAGGGTCTGTTTCTGCACTCCATCTCTAAACTAAACTAATATGATACCTTGGAACCTTGATAAATAATGCAATTCGTAAAGAGACTATTCAAACAATTACACTTGAGTCAGTTTGACTTAGTCCCAATCCCTTGTACTTACCCCAGAACCAATTCTGTCCGTTGCAAATATTTGTCCACTCCCCTTTCAAAATGTATTGAGTCAGTAGAGAGCCACTTGCATTAGCTGCTGATCTCTGACTAAAGTGGCCATTTGCCTGCTTTGCAACTCTCTCTGTGAGCCTGCGCGAAGAAGCCTTCCTCTTGTACATTCTATCACTGCAGGGAACAGGAGCAAGTCCCATCATCAAAGTTGAGGGGGGAAGGGGGAGAGTGTCAAGAGTCAACTAATATTGGAAAAATACCCAATATCATAGATAATCAAGAGAAGAACCTAAAGGAATCTCTATCACTGGAGAAAAGTAATAATTGAACAAAATTCATTAGTGATTGGAGCAGAATTAGGCCATTTGGCCCATCATCTACTCCACCATTCAATCATAGCTGATCTATCTCTCCCTCTCAACCTCACTTTCCTGCCATCTCCCATTAACCCCTGACACCTGTCCTAATCAAGAACCCATCTATCTCTGCCTTAAACATACCCATTGGTCTCCACAGCCTTCTGTGGCAATGAATTCCACAGATTTGCCACCTCTGAGTAAAGAAATTCCTCCTCATCTTCCTAAAGGAATGTCCTTTAATTCTGAGGCTGTGACCTCTAGTCCTAGACTCTCCTACTAATTGAAACCCTCTCCACATCCACTCTATCCAGGCCTTTCACTATTCAGTCAGTTTCAATGACGTCCCCCCTCATCTTGGTATTCATTTTGGTAGTAGAAATAACGGCGTAGACTATTTTCTAAATGGGGAGAGAATCCAGAAATCGGAGGCGCAAAGGGACTTGGGAATGCTGGTGCAGGATTCCTAAATAGTTAATCTGCAAGTCGAATCCGTAGTAAAGAAAGCAAACTCAATGTTTGCATTTAGTTTAAGAGGGCTCGTATACAAAGACAGGGATGTAATGTTGAGGCTCTACAAGGCGCTGATAAGGCCGCATTTGGAATATTGTGAGGAATTTTGGGCACCATATCTGAGGATGGATTGTTGGCTCTGGAGAAGATCCAGAGGAAGTTTACAAGA
The DNA here is from genome assembly GCA_038087875.1 of Malacoraja senta. Taxonomy (NCBI): domain Eukaryota; kingdom Metazoa; phylum Chordata; class Chondrichthyes; order Rajiformes; family Rajidae; genus Malacoraja; species Malacoraja senta. The sequence goes on from CM075978.1 coordinate 191,650,838, forward strand.
ATGATCCTAGGAATGAGTTGGTTAACCTATGATGCGCGTTTGTCAGCAATGGGCCTGAACTCGCTAGAGCTTAGAAGAATGAGGGGGGGGGGGGGGGGCCTCATTGAAACAATGGGATTAGGAGGGACATTTTATAACTTGACCAAAGCCAATTGTCCTACAAACCTGTACATCTTTGGAGTGTGGGAGCAAGCCCGAGCCCCCAGAGAAAACCCACGCAGGCCGCGGGGATAACGTACAAACACCATACTGACAGCGCCCGTAGTCAGGATCGAACCTAGATCTGTGGCGCTGTAAGGCAGCAACTCTACCGCTGCGCCACCATGCCAACCAAATATCCTGCAGTTATGTTCCCCTTCAAGCTTTCGGAGAATGGGGTTAGGAAGGAGTGATATATCAGCCACGATTAAATGATTGGGCTGAATTAATGGGCCGAATGGCCTAATTCTACTTCTATTCCTTGTGACCACTCAAGTTTACATCAGAAACATGCCGGCAATGGCGGCTGTGCTTACCCAGAAGGCCGTGCGCTGGAGAAGGTGCCCTGGACGGATATTTGCTAAGCTTTGGTGGAAATTCTGAAGTGATCCCCAAGCCAGTGATGCTTTTGTGCTTTGGCACATGTATACAGACACTCACCGACTTGTGCAAGGGCTACGTTCCGTGAAGCTTTACCTAAGACAGAGTTTACATAAGTCGGATTCTCTAGCCCCATCCCCTGCCCGAAATACCTCACTGAGAGTGTGAACTGTCTCAGCGGCGTCCAGGGCACTTTCTCCAGTGCACGGCCTTCTGGGTAAGCACAGCCGCCATTGCCGGCTTGTTTCTGATGTAAGCTTGATTGGTCACAAGGAATGGCAGTAGAATTAGGCCATTCGGCCCATCAATTCAGCCCAATCATTCAATTGTGGCTGATCTATCTCTCCTTCCTAACCCCATTCTCCTGCCTTCTCCCCATAACCTCTGACACCCGTACTAATGAAGAATCTATCTATCTCTGCCTTAATAATATCCACTGACTTGTGGCCTCCACAGCCTTCTGTTGCAAAGAATTCCACAGATTCACCACCCTCTGACTAAGTAAATTCCTCCTCATCTCCTTCCTAAAAGAACGCTCTTTAATTCTGAGGCTATGACCTCTAGTTCTAGACTCCCCCACTAGTGGAAACATCCTCTCCACATCCACTCTATCCAAGCCTTTTACTATTCTGTACGTTTCAATGATGTCCCTCCTCATGATTGTAGAGCGTTGTGGAAATTACAAATCGCCTTGATCACACTGAGTACTGAATTGCGTTGCGTAAGTCGCCCGTGGTTTAAGCCGGGAAGTGTCTGTAATTTGCTGCTCCTCAATTAGGTCAATTCAGACCAGCTGACATTTGAGAATTTCTGTTTAGCGTTGCTGCCTCACAGCGCCAGAGACCTAGGTTCGATCCTGACTACGGGTGCTGTCAGTAGGGACAATAGACAATAGACGCAGGAGTAGGCCATTAGGCCCTTCGAGCCAGCACCGCCATTCAATGTGATCATGGCTGATCATCCCCAATCAGTACCCCGTTCCTGCCTTCTCCCCGTATCCCCTGACTCCGCTATTTTTAAGAGAGTTTCTACATTCTCCCCGTGGCCTGCGTGGGTTTTCTCTGGGTGCTCTGGTTTCCCCCCACACTCCAAAGACGTATAGGTTTGTAGGATAATTGGCTTTGGTAAAGTTATAAAATGTCCCTCCTCACCCTATTGTTTCAATGAGTTTCCCCCCTCCCCTCATTCTTCGAAACTCCAGCGAGTACAGGCCCAGTGCCGGCTTGCGTCTTGTCGCTAATTCTGGATGTTGTCTCTGATGTTGCCTCGGCAAATAATTTATTTCTGTTTGAGATAATGTAATGGACTGTTAGAAAAGCATCAAGTCGCAGACCTGCCTGTCTTTTTGAAGTTTCCAGCTTGTATATCGTGATACTGAAATAACCATTTATGTCAGCAAGAGTTTTATGACTCTCATTAGAACCTAAATCACTCTGAACACAATTTTCACTTTGTCTTTTTCTCTTACTCAATTTCTCTCACTTCCATTTTTATTAACTTCGACGTGCTTTGTGTTTTTATTTGTTGATTTGGACTGTAAAATGGGTATCGGTGACGTTCGATTAAAACCCCCCAAAAAACGACAATTAATTTTTTGGGAACTTTCTTCTTTAATTTCCAAGAAGCCTTCAGCGGATGCTATGAATTAGGTAGATAGAAGGGTCTTGAAGAGTGAGTTGCTGTGGTTGAGAGTTTGCTTCAACTGTTGTACTGAAACCAACACTATTTCTCCAGTATCAGCACCGTCTAAAGGTAGACACAAAATGAGGTGTGGTGGGTGGGGGTGGGGGGACCTCATTGAAACTTACCGAATAGTGAAAGGCCTGGATACAGAGTGGATGTGGAGAGAATGTTTCCACTGGTGGGAAAGCCTAGGTCCAGAGGCTGCAGCCCCAGAGTAAAAGGACGTTCCTTTGAGAAGGAGATGGGGAGGAATTTCTCTAGTCAGATGTTGTTGAATCTGTGGAACTCATTGCCACAGAAGGTTGTGGAGGCCAAGCCAATGGATATTTTTAAGGCAGAGATAGATTGATTCTTGTTTAGTACGGGTGTCGGGGGTTATGGGGAGAAGGCAGGGGAATGGTGTTGAGAGGGAGAGACCCTTGGACCATCTTTGATTGGACTTTACTGACTTTATCTTGCAATTAATGTTCTTCACATTATTCCCTTTACCATGTATCTGTACACTGTGGACGGCTCGATTGTAATCATGTATTGTCTTTCCGCTGACTGGTTAGCACTCAACAAAGGCTTTTTCCTGTACCTCGGTACACGTGAGAGGAAGCTCAACTGAAGTCAAAGCCTTGGCCAGCATTAATTAAATTGCCAGTACGCAAGTGACGATTTATTGGTGTTGCAGAAACATTTGGGTAGTAATCACATCAGACTCAAGATAACGACTTTCAAAATCTCATTCCAACAGTTGGCAAATCATTCATTTTGTGCACAACTGAAGCATGTTTCTGCCATTAGGAACATAATAAGGTGTATCTGTAATATTTTAAATGAAAGTGATCATTTGTTATACGTACCACAAGGGTGAGAGATTGCATCATTAGCAAGAGAGGTGGGAAGAGATAATGATTCTTCAGTGTGAACATTATTTTGTATTCTATGCACTTGAAGCTCACAAATGCATGAAGGTCGACAGCTTGTTTCTTTAATAGTGCAAAGTAAAGCCAGCAAAGTCCGATCAAGGATAGTCCGAGGGTCACCAATGAGGTAGATAGTAGTTCAGCACTGCTCTCTAGTTGTGGTAGGATGGTTCAGTTGCCTGATAACAGCTGGGAAGAAACTGTCCATGAATCTGGAGGTGTGCATTTTCACGCTTCTATACCTTTTGCCAGATGGGAGAGGGAGTGGCCAGGGTGCGACGGGTCCTTGATTGAGGCAGCGCCAGGTATAAATGGAGTCAATGGAAGGGAGGTTGGTCTGTGCGATGGTCTGATTTTACTCTGATTTCAGTGCATTTTCCATGTGAATGATCTGCATCAGTCCCACCTCCCATATTAATACAGTCTAAAGAAGGGTCTCGACTCCAAACGTCCCCCATTCCTTCCATCCAGATAAGCTGCCGGTCCTGCTGAGTTACTCCAGCATTTTGTGTCTATCTTCGGTTTAAACCAGCGTCTGCAGTTCTTTTCTACACATTTAATAATTTATCTTCTTGACTTTCATGATAATTAACATGAGCTCCACCTAAAGAAACCACAAAAAGAAAACTATCAGAAATGTGAGGGCCCTGGTATGTGCTGTTAAATTATATTGATCTATTTTATGGTTTAGTGCATGGAAACATTGTACTCTTGATACCGTGATCTGCCATGTTTCAGAGTAATCAAAGTGATGTTAGTCCCCTTCAGCTCATCCAGAAGCTAATTGTAAATTGAGCTCCTACTCCAATATTTATTTTACTTCGGAGTCACGTGAGTGACTACGTGAAGAACCCCGCCAGTGCGCCTGCGCGTCATTACGTCAGATGCCTTGACGCAAACGGACGTGAGGAGCAGAGCTCCTCTAGTGGATTTGTAGTTTTCAACTACAAGGTAAGTAAAAACAATTTTTTTTAAAGTATTTCCAGGTCCGTTTACTGTGGGTCTGTGGAGATTTTTTCCACAAACGCCATGGAAAAAACGGGCAGGGGGAAGAGGCGAGCGACTCAGCCGACAGAAAGTCGGGAGTCTGCGGTTAGAGACCAACCGCCTCTAACCCCGGTACAGTCGCCAGGGGTGAGCGTAGCAACTGTGGACCTGGGGTTCGTGAAAACACAGTCAGCGCCTGTCGGGCGCAAGGCCAAGTTCAAATCCAGATGGCCCACGGAGGAGGAGTCCCAGGCAATGGAAGTAGCTCCAGGGCTAGATACTGCTTTTGAGCGTATTGCCCAAATGGAAAGCCTTGTACATAGGCTGTTGGAGCAAAGTACACTCAGGGAGGAGTGTACTGAAATCCAAGCTGCTGGAAGCAACTCAACAGCTCCTGGTACAGGGCTGATGGAATGCACCCTCAGGGATGAGGAGCGTGCCATGGGTCATGAGAGTTCAGACCCCGACTCTGATGGTGAGGCTATACAAGGTGAAGAACGGCAGCTGGCAGATATTCCACCACTGGCAGTACGATTCGCTGCCCCGTCAGGGTCAGGAGAGCCATTAGGAGAAGAACTGGCCTCCCTAATAAATTACTTGGTTTCCCATCAGCTGGAACAGCAGGAGATGGATGAGACTGCAAGAAAGCATGAGACTCCAAGTAACTGTGTGTTGCTGAAAGCACCAGCAGTGAATCAAATCATCTGGAATCAGTTGAGTATGACTATGAGAACTCAAGAATTAAAATTGCAGAGAATATTAAAGCTGCTGGGTTCTGGAATAACTGCTTTTGCCAGAATAGCGGATAAAAGCCAAGAGATGACGGAGTTGCATCAGGAAGCACTGGGGTTGCTATGCAGCACCCACTTCGAGATCAATTGTCTGAGTAAAGGTGCTATACGGCCTACTATGAATCTGAAATTCACAGCATTCTGTAAACCAAGTAATATACAATTACCCAACTTACTCTTTGGAGAGGATCTCGGGAGACGTATTAAAGAGTTGGAAGATGAAGCGAAAACAGGATTGATGAAAACATCAATGGTTGTAAAGTCTGTAAAGAGGAAGTATCCTTTCAGATGTCATACGGATCCTGGACCAGGACCAAGTCGCTCATCAACGCAGGGACGTAGTTGGCGGCCTGCAGCGGGAGCAAGAACCGGTGGGGGTGCTTCCAGGAGAACCCAGGGATCTCAGGGTACTCAAATGACTCAAGAGGTAGGTGGACCTGGTTCTCATGGGAACATACTAATGGGATTAAGTCCAAAAGTTGGAGGCAGATTACATCTCTTCTATAACAATTGGAAGAAGATTACTTCAGATGTGGTAATTCTGAATAGTATACAAGGATTTCGAATTGAATTCAATCCAAATTATGATTTGCCTGTCCAGCATGTTCCTAGCAGAACTCTCCACTTTGCACAAAAAGAAGTGATGGAGGTTCAAGCTGCACTTGAAACCCTATATATAAAAGGTGTTATTGAAGAATCAGTCTACCAAATTCACCAATTTGTGTCAAATGTATTCCCTCGATCAAAAAAGGATGGAGGATGTAGGATTATTATAGACTTGACAAGTCTGAATCCTTTTGTTCAATTTAGACATTTTAAAATGGAGACATTTGTGACTGCCCAACAATTTATTTCAGAAGCATGTTATATGGCAACTATAGATTTAAAAGATGCATATTATTCAGTGTCTGTTCACTCGGAAGATAGGAAGTACCTTAAATTTACATGGATGAACCAGTTATGGCAGTTCAAAGCCCTGCCTAATGGGTTAACGTCCGCTCCCAGAATATTCACAAAATTGTTAAAACCAATTCTGGGGTTGCTGAGAAGCCAGGGGCATGTACTAATGGCATACTTGGATGATGTCTTGATTATAGGAAAGACAAAACAGTCAACAGAAGCATCTGTTGCAGTTGTGAAATCAACTTTTGAAAGTTTGGGGTTTCTAATTCATCCAAAGAAATCAAGGTTAACACCATGTACCTCGATTGATTATTTGGGGTTCACAATTGATTCAGTCCAAATGAAAATTACTTTGCCCAGGGAAAAAAGGGTGGAGTTGATTAAAGATTGCAGTAATCTGTTAAACGAGCAAAACCCCTCAACCAGACAGGTGGCTCGAGTACTGGGAAAATTAGTAGCAGCATTCCCACCATTACATTATCAACAGCTGCAGAGAGTTAAAGAACAGGCACTGAGAATGCATGTTGGTCATTTTGATAGAACCATGCAACTAACAACAAATGCTGTTTCTGATCTGCAGTGGTGGATTCTACATGTCTCAAGCAGTTCCAGCAAAGTGCTGATTGAACAACCTTCCATGATATTACAAACTGATGCCAGTGCACTAGGATGAGGTGCAACTGACTTAACATCTAGCTGCGGAGGCAGATGGAATCAGGAAGAGTCATTGTTACTGCAGACATGGGGAATTAACTATTTGGAGCTTTTAGGATGTTTCTATGGACTCCAAGCTTACTGTTCTAACACAACTAATAAGCATTTTCAAGTTCAAATTGATAACACAACAGCAGTTGCCTATATTAATCATATGGGTGGAATCAAGTCGGTGTCATGTGACAAAATGGCTAATCAAATTTGGTCTTGGTGTATTGAAAAGAACATTTGGATTTCAGCTATCCATCTACCAGGTAGAATTAATACGATAGCAGACACCAGGTCACGAAAGTTCCATGATAATAAAGAATGGATGTTGAATCGAGAGGTATTCAAGGATATAGTAATCATATTTGGAATGCCAGACATCGACTTGTTCGCATCTAGACTGAATCATCAACTATCGAGATATGTGTCATGGGAATCAGATCCAGGAGCAGTGGCGATTGATGCTTTCTCGCTACATTGGGGTGGTATGTTTTCATATATATTTCCACCTTTCTGCCTCATAAGCCGATGTTTGCTTAAAATCAGGTAAGATGCTGCTTCAGGGGTATTAGTAGTACCAGATTGGCCTACACAGCCATGGTATCCGTTGATATTAGAATTAACAACACAAAATTTGATGAAAGTCCCAAAAAGAAGTAATCTATTGCTGCACCCTGTAACAGGGGAACAACATCCATTATATGACCGTTTGGATTTGTTGATTTGCAGGTTTTAAGAAGGCCTTTTCTGGGGCGAGGACTGTCTGAGCGTACTGTGGACATGCTTACAGCAGCCTGGAGGAAGAGCACTCAAAAACAGTACCTTTCTTATATTAAGAAATGGGAAGCATTCTGTGTACAAAAGAATGTGGAATATAGTACTGCAGATATTTCAAATGTTTTAGAATTTCTGTCTAAACTTTATTGTGATGAAGGTTTGAGTTATAGTGCAATTAATTCAGCCAGAAGTGCATTGTCCTCATATTTGGTTCTGGATTAAGAAAGAAACCCAATTGGGTCACACCCACTTGTTTCCAGACTGATGAAAGGAATCTTTAATTGCAAACCTCCGAAACCTAGGTACATGACAATCTGGGATGGAAGTGTGGTGCTGAAACTACTTTGTGAATGGTCACCAAGTTTGTCTTTACCTTTGCCCAAGCTCAGTATGAAAGTAGTCATGCTTATGGTACTAGTGACAGCACAACGAGTGCAAACACTTGGAGAATTACAAATAGACATGATGGAAGTAACTGAAGACAAAGTTACATTCTATATCTATGACCTACTAAAGCAAAGTAGGCCAGGTGTGACAGGATTTAAAATTGTGCTAGCAGCATATCCAAAGGATCCTTGTCTCTGTATCAAGACATATTTGTTACAATACATTGAGGTCACAAAGAATTTGAGAAATACGGAAACTGGGTTGTTGATCACACACAAGAAACCACACAAGAGAGTTTCAGTACAGACTATTTCCAGATGGATAAAAGAAGTCTTAACAGCTGCTGGTATTAACATTGATGTTTTTACGTCTCACTCGACTAGGGCAGCAGCAACGTCGGCGGCCAGGGCGAAAGACGTCCCCGTCGACCATATCCTCGCAGCCAATGAGTGGTCCAATGAGTTGATGTTTCAACAATTTTACCATCGGCCTATTGTTAATGCGCGATTGTTTGCAGAAACTATTTTAAGTACTGTGTAAATTCCTCTGGTTTAAAGGGGATCTGATTAATTTCATTATTAAAATAAATGAATTACTGCATTTGTGGTACAAATGTTATTATGAATGCATGATTGATTATTCTCGTTCCGAGTCAATCAATGCAGTGAGAAGCCGGGATTGATCTACGGCATGAAATCACAAAGCTTTAAAATCTTCATGTAGTCACTCACGTGACTCCGAAGTAAAATAGTAAGATTAAACGAGAACTTACCTAAGTTTGAAGTTTGATCTTTATTTTATGAGGAGTTACGTTGGTGATTACGTGCCCACCACGACCCTACCCTCTATCATAAAGGTCAGATGGAAGTTCTTGTCTTACTCGTTTTATTATGAGACTATATTACTTCGCTTGTTGTTTTTTGTGATTTCACACCGCTGCTTTGAAGATTGACGTGCAGGCGCACTGACGGGTCTTCTTCACGTAATCACCAACGTAACTCCTCATAAAATAAAGATCAAACTTCAAACTTAGGTAAGTTCTCGTTTAATCTTACTAATCTTTGTATAAAGCTACGAAGCTAAACTTTTGTACTAGATCTACCCGTCAGAGATCTGGAGTGAAATTAATAATCCATGCTTGCTGAGAGGATTTGTGAGTGTTTTGAATTACCTGTATTTCCCGGCAATGTAGACACTATTTTGTATCCTAAAATAAGGCCCGAAAATGTATCTGCGTCTTGGAGGCCGAAGGTTAGCTTGTTAGCCAAGAAAGATAGACTTGGGGCAAATCGCTTTTAAAACATGGGGGGGGGGGGGAGACACAATGAGGCCTAACACAGGGGTCGGCAACCTACGGCCCAGAACCCAAACTCATCTGGCCTGCAAGCGTATATTATTTTTCAATTAGTTTTCGCGACCTGGGAACTGCAACCAGTCCCGAGGCATGCAGGCGACCTGGACGCTACAGCATGTGGGGAATCTGGCCCGGGTCAGCATGGCCTGGGCTGCACAAAGTAGTAAACTTGGCTGGGCCGCCAGGGCTAAAGTTGTGGGGAGGGCAGGAGCGTTGAGAAGGAGGGTGTCGGGGATTATGCCAGCAATTCACTCAGTAGCTCGGGTGGCTGCGAGGGGCCGCCGGGACCGGACAGTGGAACCAGCCGCCACCTCAGCACCTTCTGCCGGCCCGCCAGCCAGCCTTCGGCAAAAGTGCAACTGGTGGAGGTGGTGGTTGGTGGGTAGCTACTGGGCGGAAGGCTGGCCTCTCTCTCTCTCTCTCTCTATCTCTCTCTCTCTCCCCCTCCCTCCCTTTCACCCTCCCCCCCCTCCCCCCTCCCCCCACCCCACCTCTCCCCCTCTCCCCCCACTGCACAGCGCATTGTGGGTGAAGATGGAGGCTCCCCAGTCCAGATTGCCTCCTTGAAGGAGTTTCACATCTTCCTTGCTACTGACTAAACCAAACCCTTGATCCTGTCCCGCCAGACTTTTTTTTTTGGCAACTTAAAATGGGGGCGCGTCTTTGACGCAGGTGTGTCTTCATTGCCGGGAAATGCGGTATGCCTGAAAAAGATTATGTGGTTCCGATGTTTAATATTGAATATTATAGCATGCCAGAATGTCTAGAGTCATAGTACCATAGTCTTACAGTGTTGAAACATGCCCTTCGGCCAAAATTGTCCATGTCGACTAACATGCCCCAACTACACTGGTCCAACCTGCCCATGTTTTGCCCATATCCCTCTAAACCTATCCTATCCATGTACTTGTCCTAATGATTTTTAAACATTAATGATAGCACTAGCCTCAGCTACCTCCTCAGGCAGTCGTTTCATATACCTACCACCCTTTTTGTGTAAACGATTTGTCTAACAATGCCAATCAAGTTAGGAGGTGGCATGGTGGCGCAGCGGGTCACGGTGCCTTAATGCAGAGTCCCGGGTTCAATCGTAACTACGGGTGCTGTCTGTACGGAGTTCTCCCTGTTGACCAGCATTGGTTTTCTCTGAGATCTTCGGTTTCCTCCCACACTCCAAAGACGTACAAGTTTGTAGGTTAATTGGCTTGGTATGAATGTAAATTGTCCCGAGTGTGTGTAGGATAGTGTTAGAGTGCGGGGATCGTTGGTCGGTGTGGACTCGGTGGGCCGAAGGGCCTGTTTCCGCGCTGTATCTCTGAGCTAAACTAAACTAAATCTAAACCAATGTCCTTAAATGAACGGTGAAGGCCATCAAAATATTTTGTATGTGAAAGGAAATCTTTGCAAGTTTGATGGGACTTTTCTTGTTTGTTTTGGGAAGATATGTAAATGAAATACTGAATTTCTTTTATTTTTAACTTCTGTTCTATGACTCTATTGTCAGCAAGGAGGGGTAGCGGTAGAGTTACTGCCTTACAGCGCCAGAGACCTTGGCTTCATTGGATGATCTCTCGAACATCTCCTCTATTAGGGCGGCACGGTGGTGCAGCGGTAGAGTTGCTGCCTCACAGCGCCCGAGACCCGGGTTCGATCCTGACTACGGATGCTGTCTGTCTGCACGGAGTTCGCACGTTCTCCCCGTGACCGCGTGGGTTTTCCCCGGGTGCTCTGGTTTCCTCCCACACTCCAAAGATGTACAGGTTTGTAGGTCAATTGGCTTCTGTAAAAATTGTAAACTGTCGCTGGTGCTGGTGTCCAGGGATCGCTGGTCGGCGCAGACTCGGTGGGCCAAAGGCCCTGTTTCCGCGCTGTATCTCGAAACTAAAAAACGAAAGCTAAACTTATTGTCATGTCTTCCTTTATGTCTGATGGACTTGCCCTTGGCTGAGGATGATTTATTTTTTGAGGCGCTTGTACTGGCTCCTAATTCATCTTCCTGTGGGATAAACTGCTGTGAAATGGTACCGATGCTTTCGATGTCAACCTATTTAGCTGTGGTTTAAATGCAACAGTATTTATGGGCCGATAACGATCAAGTTCACCACCTGCAGCATTTGGACGGCCACCTCACACCTGTTTTAATATCCTCTATCACAACTGAACAACCGTATAAACTTCAGACCAAGAGATGCATATCTCTCTGGCTAATGATAGATTCTTAACCCTCATACCGCGTACACGAACTGTCCATTTCGAACAGTTATTAACATGAGCATAAGAGAGAAGACAGTAGACAATAGACAATATCCCCATATCCCCTGACTCTGCTATTTTTAAGGGCCCTATCTCGCTCTCTATTGAAAGCATCCAGAGAACCCGCCTCCACCGCCCTCTGAGGCAGAGAATTCCACAGACTCACCACTCTCTGTGAGAAAAAGTGTTTCCTCGTCTCCGTTCTAAATGGCTTACTCCTTATTCTTAAACTGTGGCCCCTGGTTCTGGACTCCCCCAACATCGGGAACATGTTTCCTGCCTCTCGCGTGTCCAAGCCCTTAACAGACTTATATGTTTCAATGAGATCCCCTCTCATCCTTCTAAACTCCAGAGTGTACAAGCCCAGCTGCTCCCATTCTCTCAGCATATGACAGTCCCGCCATCCCGGGAATTAACCTTGTAAAGGTTAGAAGGTAGAATTAACTTGCGTTTCTGTGCAAACATTTGGGAACAGCTCCATCCAAGACCGCAAGAAATTGCAGCGAATTGTGGACGCAGCCCAGACCGTCACACAAGCCCAACTTCCCTTCCATTGACTCCATTTATGCCTCACGCTGCCTCGGCAAGGCCGGCAGCATAATCAAGGACCAGTCGCACCCCGGCCACTCTCTCTCCTCCCCTCTCCCATCAAGCAAAAGGTACAGAAGTGTGAAAACGCACACCTCCAGATTCAGGGACAGTTTCTTCCCAGCTGTTATCAGGCAACTGAACCATCCTATCAACAACTAGAGAGCGGTCCTGACCTCCCAACTCCCTCACTGGAGACCCTCATTTATAATCAAACTTCACTGGACTTTATGTTGCTCAAAACATTATTCCCCTTATCATGTATATATATGTACACTGTGGATGGCTTGAGTGTAATCGCAAAGAGTCTTTCTGCTCAATGGTGACCATGCAACAAAAGCTTTTGACAGTACCTCTATGACAATTGACTCGACAAAACTGAAAAATCCTCCAACTTTAACTCTGGAACTATATATACAATGTTGAATTTGCAAAGATTTGTCTGTGTCATTTAATATTCTGATATTTGATATTGGGGGGCTGTCTTGTTTATTGGAACAGTACAGCACAGGAACAGACCTTTCAGCCCACTTCAAACATATATGCCACTATCTGCCACCCCCACCACCCCTTGCAGCACGTCCTAGGCACTCATCGCACTCTATGTTTAATAAAAACTTGCACCCGCACATCTCCTTTAAACTTTGACCCTCTCGCCTTTAAAGCTATATCCCTCATTTCCACCCATTGAAACTAAATTTTGCTTTTTCACGTGAATCAAAAAATGCCGGGGGACTAATTGCAATTCAGTGGATTGGTTCGTGATCGATTGTTACGTATTTTTGGTTTAGTTTTAGAAGTACAGAGTGGAAACAGGCCCTTCGGCCCACTGAGTCCTTGATACGTCCCCTTGTTATCTCTCTTTTCCCTTCCAGAAGGAAAATGTAATTGGTATTGGTTTATTAAAGTCAATGCCAGGAAAAAGATTTTCTTGGAATTGGCGGGCACATGGATAGGAACGGTTTAGAAGGAATATAGGTCAATGTGGGTATGTGAGACTAACATAGATGGCCATTTTAGTTGGCACCTATTTCAATCCTGCATGACTCTATGACTCCAATTAAAGCAGATAATACTATACATGTGTTCAATCCAGCCATGCACATTATAACAGGTAGTGCAAAGCGAAAAATACCAGACTGCAGAATCTAGCTTTCCCAGCCTTGCAGCATAATAGTTCCTGGGAAAACATAAATGGAATAAAATCTAATTTGGATGCGGCATCATAGTTGGCACGGATGTTGGGCCAAGTGGTCTGTTAATTGTTTTTTTTTGTCTTAGTTTAGTTATAGACAATAGATAATACGTGCAGGAGTAGGCCATTCGGCCCTTCGAGCCCGCACCGCCATTCAATGTGATCATGGCTGATCATCCCCAAGCAGTACCCCCCGTTCCTGCCTTCTCCCCATATCCCCTGAGTCCGCAATCTTCAAGAGCCCTATCCCAGTTCTCTCTTGAAAGTATCCAGAAACCGGCCTCCACCGCCCTCTGAGGCAGAGAATTCCACAGACTCACAACTCTCTGTGTGAGGAAAGACATTCTTGCCATAGAGGGAGTACAGAGAAGGTTCACCAGACTGATTCCTGGGATGGCAGGACTTTCATATGAAGAAAGACTGGATAGACTCGGCTTGTACTGCTAGAATTTAGAAGATTGAGGGGTGATCTTATGAGAACACTCAAAATTCTTAAGGGGTTGGACAGGCTAGATGCAAGAAGATTGTTCCCGATGTTGGGGAAGTCCCAGAACAAGGGGTCACAGTTTAAGGATAAGGGGGAAGCTTTTAGGACCGAGATGAGAAAAAAAATTCACACAGAGAGTGGTGAATCTGTGGAAGTCTCTGCCACATAAAGTAGTTGAGGCCGATTCATTGGCTATATTAAGGAGGGAGCTAGATGTGGCTCTTGTGGCTAGAGGGATCAGGGGTAGGATAGAAGGCAGGTACGGGATACTGAGTTGATGATCAGCCATGATCATATTGAATGGCGGTGCATGCTTGACGGGCCGATTGGCCTACTCCTGCACCTATTTTCTATATTTCTATGTTTCTATGAGATACAGTTTAGAGATACAGCGTGGAAACAGGCCCTTCAGCCCACCAAGTCCACGCCGACCAACGATCCCCGCACATTAACACTGCCCAATGCACACAACGGACAATTTTACATTTACACCAAGCCAATTAACCTACAAACCGGTACGTCTTTGTAGTGTGGGAGGAAACCAAAGATCTCAGAGAAAACCACACGGTCACGGGAAGAACGTACAGAGTCCGTACAGACAGCACCCGTAGTCGAGATCGAACCCGGGTCTCCGGCGCTGTAAGGCAGCCACTCTACCGCTGCGTCACCGAGCGGCCTTTGGATGAATCCTGGAGTCCCTACCCAACAGTATCTTCGACACGCGGTTCACAACCTTAAAAAAATGAGAGCTTACAGGCTCACAACTTACCGAAGCCAATTAGCCTGCAAACCTGCATGCCTTTGGAGCTGGGAGGGAAACAGGAGCACCCGGAGAAAACCCACGCGGTCATGGGGAGAACTTACAAACTCTAGAGAAGTGCTATACACACTAGAGAAGTGTGATAACGCACACCTCCAGATTCAGAGACAGTTTGTTCCCAGCTGTTATCAGGCAACTGAATCATCCCGCCCACAAACAGGGAGCAGTGCTGAACTACTATCTTACTCATTGGTGACCCTGGGACTATCCCTTGATCGGACTTTGCTGGCTTTACCTTGCATTAAACGTTATTCCCCTATCATATATCTGTACAACTGTAAATGGTTCAATTGTAATCATGTATTGTCTTTCTGGTGCCTGGATAGCACGCAACAAAAGCTTTTCACTGTACCTCGGTACACGTGACAATAAACTGAACTCCCTCCAGACAGCACCCATAATCAGGATTGAACCCGTAGTCTCTGGTGCTGTGTGCAGAAGCTCTAACTCTACGCTGCACAACCGTGTATGCGACTCGATCACACTGGAAATATCATGAAATGTACATAAATGAGATGCTCGGATCATGTGATCAACAGAAATAAACATTGAGTCTGAAGAAGGGTCTCGACCCGAACGTCCACCCATTCCTTCTCCCCACAGATGCTCCCTGTCCCGCTGAGTTACTCCAGCGTTTTTGTGTCTATCTAGAAATAAATATTTTCTATTGCTTTAAAGTGCTGGACGTGATAATATTACTGTTGGGAATGTGGTTTGTCTTTTCTTCATCTGTATCTCTGCCACTTGAGACTTTGCATTTCAGCAAAGCTGAAAGGGATGGTTGCAGCATGCTCCCCTTCTGTTCTGCTATTCTTTGGTTGTAATACTGATGAACAACAGCTCTTGTTCCCACCCCCCCCCCCCCCCCCACACACAAAAGAACATGATCACAAAGGGCTTCAAGATGACTGAGGTCACTTGCATCCAACAGAATAGCAGGCGGAAAAAAAAAGAATTCATTAAAGCGCTGATAATATTGGCATCATTTTACATTGACCTTCCCATGTTCCATGAAGGGGGAAAGCTAATGAAATCTATACATGAGCTTGCCAGATATGTCTGTTATCTTTTCTTATTTTACTTCGGATTATGCACCAGATTCTTGTGCATGACAGCACATATTTCATGGTTTCATACCATTCTATACGTATCTGAAGTTCCATTTGCTGAAAAAAAAATCAAATACAAATTAGGTTATACTTACACTCTACCAGATCCCTGAATATAGAGCGGCATTTCATTACAATGCAGGTCATGATATACATGCCTTTTGAGATTGGTTTTATTAATAGGCTTCAAGGTGGGATGCTCATTTAAAGAATTGAATCCTATCAGCATCAATATCCTTGCTGGAGTGCCCAAGAGATTGCAATAGTAAACAGCAGAGGCAGCGCGGTGGCGCAGCCGGTTGAGTTGCTGCCTCACAGCGCCAGAGACCCGGGTTCGATCCTGACCTCGGGTGCTGTCTACAGAGATTGTACGTTCTCCACCGTTCTCTGCGTGGGTTTTCTCGTTACCGCTCACGCTCCAAAGTCGTGCAGGTTTGTTGGTTATTTGGCTTCAGTATAATTGTAAATTGTCCCTGGTGTGTGTAGGATAGCGTAGGTGTGCGGGGATCGCTGGTCGGTGCGGAGTGGTTGGGCCGAAGGGGCCAGTTTCCGTGCTGTATGTCTAATACTAAACTAAAACTAAGAGGCCAGGGTCTTAAAGCCTTGTTAATTGTTCTGTTGCCATCCCAAAACATGATTATAAATAGCAGAACACTGGGATGGAATCTCGTTATTTATTTTTTTGTTGGGTAACTCTGGGAAATTACTTGTGGCTAAAACACCGATGATTGGTTTTATTCATCCTTATTTATGAGCAGAGCACAACCTTCAAGTGCATCCAAAGAGGATCTGGCATTAGATTCATATGTTTAATATAAATTTAATTAAGTTGATTTGATTAGTCGGAGACTGTGACTGAATGTTGTCCCAATCTTTTGGTGATTGTGGGTCAATCTAATTTGTCTGAATATAGAAAGAAATTAGAATATAAGAAAAATTAGCAATTTCCACTAGGAGCTTAATCGCTTTAAAATAGGCAAACGTAAAATGCCAGATGACCTGTTGGGATTACATGTTCTGCTGGTATTTGGTGCATTGAGCCATCAATGCAAGTTAATATCACCTTATCACTTGCCCTGAATAACAAATTGCATTTAATTTGCCTCCTCCTTCCACACGCTCAACATTTGTCCATTAAATAGATGGAAGAGGTATATATTCTGTTTACAAATGTGTCACAGGGTGACATTGTTCTCTGTAATTCACACATCGAGCCCTGAATGATCGTATCCTACGAGAGAAATCGAGGGGTTTAACAGTAATACATGAGCAGCCTAAAAGACATTTTAAATTGGCTTAGACGTAGAGTTAATGTAAATATCCACTCCATACTGAAAGCAACGTGATTTATGAATAACGCCATTGTGAAATAAACCTTATTAAAATGCATTTTATATTACAGTTATCGAAGACATCAATCAATATCGCATGACAGCGTTTTAAGTTGATGTCTAAAAATTATATATTTTCCCCACTCGCGTTCCCTGCAGTGCTTATTCCGATTAGTGTTTGATGTTTCATCAGCGACATTAAATGAAGCAACAAATTGTGCAGTTGGTGATTTTGTACATTGACTCTAGGAAAGGTGTGATTTAATGCTCGTGACATACATTTATGCTGCTGCCCTGGTTTTTCCGAGCAAGTTACAAATTGGAAACAAGGTATTTGTCAGGCCTGTTTCCGCAGCTTTTTGAAAGTGATGGATTCACTTAAATGTTCTCATCCCAAAAATGTTCATCTTCATATTCTGTGATGCAATGATCAGAACATTCTTTGCGGGGAGCATCGGCAGCTATCCCTGATCTGTCACTATTCTTTAAACTAACCTAATGGATATTGATTGGGCATAGGTGAGGATTTTGTGTCTTCCAACCAATATATTCCTTTGCCGAAAAGGGTTTGATTCTGTTTCAAGGGGAATCTGTCACGATGGTGATTTAAAGAAAGTGTCAGACAGCGTGGAAACAGGCTCTTCGGCCCATCTTGCTCGCACCGACCAACATGTCCCATCTCCACTAGTCCCACAAGCCTGCGTTTGGCCCATAACTCTCCAAACCTGTCCTATCCATATGTACCTGTCTTAATGTTTCTTAAATGTTGCGATAGTCCCAGCATCGACTACCTCCTCCTGCAGCTTGTCCCACGCATCCACCACCCATTGTGTGAAAAAGTTACCCTCAGGTTTCTATTAAATCTTTCCCTCCCTCACCTTTAAGTTTCAGTTTAGTTTATTGTCACCTTTACTGAGGTACAGTGAAAAGCTTTTGTTGCATACGATCCAGTCAACAGAATGACAATACGTGATTACAATCGAGCCATTTACAGTGTATACGAGGCATGATAAGGGAATAACGTTCAGTGCAAGGTAAAGCTAGCAAAGTCCGATCGAGGGTTACCAATGAGGTAGATAGCAGTTCAGCACTGCTCTCGAGTTAGTTTAGTTCAGAGATACAGCGCGGAAACAGGCCCTTCGGCCCACCGGGTCCGCGCCGACCAGCGATCCCCGCACACCAACACTATCTCCACATACTAGGGCCAATTTTTACATTTACACCAAGCCAATTAACCTACAAACCTGTACGTCTTTGGAGTGTGGGAGGAAACCGAAGATCTCTGAGAAAACCCGCGCAGGTCACGGGGAGAACGTACGAACTCCGTACAGACAGCGCCCGTAGTCGGGATCGAACCCGGGTCTCCGGCGCTGCATTCGCTGTAAGGCAGCAACTCTACCGCTGCGCCACAGTGACTGCCCGCCCTGTGGAAACTTATGTTCTCTGGTTCTTGATTCCTCATACTCTGGGCAAGAGACTCTGTGCATCTACCCGATCTGTTCCTCTCACGATCTTGCACACAGCAAAGTGGGCAAAGTGATGTAGGGATGTTTAAGAAGGAACTGCAGTTGCTGGAAAATCGAAGGTAGACGAAAATGCTGGAGAAACTCAGCGGGTGAGGCAGCATCTATGGAGTGAAGGAAATAGGCAACGTTTCGACCCGAAACTTTGCCTATTTCCTTCGCTCCATAGATGCTGCCTCACCCGCTGAGTTTCTCCAGCATTTTTGTCTACCAAAGTGACGTGGGAATGTGGCTTTGCATGGGATCCTTTCTGTACATTGAGGGGGATCCTTGGTGATAGATGGAGGTCATATCTTTTATTCATGAAACAATGGCATTATATTTTAGCAGATCGAACGATCATTAAATAATCAAGTTTGTAACCAATGGGATTCTTTGTCTCTCCGTCTCAGTCTCTGTAGTTTAGTTTAGAGAATCAGCGCAGAAACAGGCCCTTCGGCCCACCGAGTCCGCACCCGCCAGCGATCCCTGCACACTAACACTATCCGACACACACTTGGGACAATTTACAATGATAGCAAGCCAATGAACGTATAAACCTGTACGTCTTTGGAGGGAATCGGAGCACCCGGAGAAAACCCACGCAGGTCACGGGGAGAACGTACAAACTCCAGCACCTGTAGTCAGGATTGAACCCGGGTCTCTGGCGCTGTAAGTGCTGTAAGGCAGCAACTCTAACACTGCGCCACCATGCCGCCCTTTCCGACACCATCTTTCCTGAAACCTATTTGTTCATTCTTTCCAATATTCGTGGCTTCTGCAAACCGATGGCCAAAGAGCAGTAGAGAGCCAATGGGTCCCTGACTTTGATCTGATATTCAATAAGATCACGCTCTTATCTTCAGCTTGTTGATTAGTAAGAGCGTCTAAGGTTACGGGGAGAAGGTGGGGGAATGGGGCTGAGAGGGAAAGGTAGATCAGCCATAATTGAACGGTGGAGCAGATCAGTCTGAAGAAGGGTCTCGACCCGAAACGTGGCCCATTCCTTCTCTCCAGAGAAGCTGCCTCACCCGCTGAGTTACTCCAGCTTTTTGTGTCTATCATCGGTGGAGCCGACACGACGCACCCAATGCCTAATCCTGCTCCAACGTTTCGTTTCGTTTAGAGACGCAGCGTGGAACCAGGCTCTTCCTCCCACAAGTCCATGCCGACCAACAATTGCCACGTACACTACTTGTATTTACACTCTATTTACTTCTATACACATCTAGGGACAATTTACTAAAGCCAATAAACTTCCAAACTTGCACGTCTTTGGAGTGTGGGAGGAAACCGGAGCACCCGGAGAAAACCCACGCAGGTCACGGGGAGAAGGTACAAACTCCGTACAGACAGCACCCGTAGTCAGGATCGAACCCGGGTCTCTGGTGCGGTAAGGCAGCAGCTCTACCCGTGCCGCCCTTATGGCGCATCAAATGGTGACCTCACCTCCACGTTACCATGTAGCCCAGAAACATTTCACCCGTTCCTTATCGAGGATCTACCAAACTCTGCCTTTAAAATATTCAACGACTTTGCTTTTACCACCCTTTGAAGAAGAATCCAAAGGCGGGCAGCATGGTGGTGCAGCGGTAGAGTTGCTGCCCTACAGCGCCAGAGACCCCGGTTCGATCCTGACCATGGGTGCTGTCTGTCCGGATTTTGTACATTCTCCCTGTGACCATGTGGGTTTTCTCCGGGTGTTCCGGTTTCCTCCCACACTCCAAAGACCTGCAGGCATGTAGGTTAATTGGCTTGGTATAAAAAAAATGTTTTAAAAAATGTCCCTAGTGTGTGTAGGATAGTGTTAATGTGCGGAGGATCGCTGGTTGGCGTGCACTCGGTGGGCCGAAGGGCCTGTTTACGCGCTGTATCTCCAAACTAAACAAAAAAAAATGCTTGATCCACAGAGAGCGAAAAATAAATGGCCTTATTTCTGATTTAAAGAAGCAAGCCTTTATTTTTAACCAGCGATCCCAAGTTTTCGATCTTTTCACGAGAATAAGCATCCTTTTACACACTGTCAAATGCCATTTGTTCCAACACCTGTGAAGTATCGGGGGATATTTAGCTGCGTGCAAGATATTATATTCATGTAAATTGTGTCAATGTGTTTTAGGAGGACAGATTGAAGCAGATTAATGGGAAACACGGAGTTGCAATTATGTTTAATAATTTTCAGGGCAATACAAGCTCCGTTGTAAATAAAGTTCAGTGTTTGCCCGATCCTTGCGGAGGCAGCAACGTAATCAATCCTCCCACAACATAACTAAAACAGAATGTAATCAAACACATGCTCTATGTCTCAAAGACAAATCAATTAATTACATTTCTATCAGCATTACATGTTCTAATTGATCAAGGCAGCGATCGTTTGATTTCTCTGTTCAGGCCTGCTCTTTTTTTTTGTTCAGTTTAGAGATACAGCGCGGAAACAGGCACCCAGTCCGCGCCGACCAGCGATCACGGCACACTAACACTACCCTACGCGGGATAAATTTACATGTAAACCAAGCCAATTAATTAAGCTTTGGAGTGTGGGAGGGTTTCCTGAAGATCTCGGAGAACATCAACGCGGTCACGGGGCGAACGTGCAAACTCCGTACAGACAGAACCCGCAGTCGGGATCGAACCCGGGTCTCTGAGCTGCAAGCTCTGTAAGGCAGCAACTCTACCGCTGCACCACCGTGCCGCCCTTTTATCAGTTAATAATGGACTATACTATAAATTAAAATGTACGACGCAGAGATTTCTCCAGCATAATTGAACCAAATGCAATTCATGACTCATTATTTTACAGGCACAAATAAACCCAAACTGTAGACCATATATTGTCAACAAATATGAAGATAGACACAAAATGCTGGTGTAACTCCGCAGGTCAGGCAGCATCTCTGGAGAAATAGGATAGTGTTAATGTGCAGAGGTTCGCTGGTTGGCATGCACTCGGTGGGCCGAAGGGCCTGTTTACGCGCTGTATCTCCAAACGAAACAAAAAAAAATGCTTGATCCACAGAGAGCGAAAAATAAATGGCCTTATTTCTGATTTAAAGAAGCAAGCCTTTATTTTTAACCAGCGATCCCAAGTTTTCGATCTTTTCACGAGAATAAGCATCCTGTTACACACGGTCAAATGCCATTTGTTCCAACACCTGTGAAGTATCGGGGGATATTTAGCTGCGTGCAAGATATTATAGTGTAGTGTGGGTGGGGAAGAGCTGGGGTCACATGGTTTGTGGGGTTGGGGAAGACCCAGTGGAACAGCCACTGAGGTTACCAGGGCAGGGGGGACTGGCACTAGGACCCAGCGCAGTCAAACCCAGGGGAGTGGGAATCTGCAGCGTGGAAACTTCAGGCCCTGTGCTGAGTCCAGGATTCAGGTAAGGTGACGGCTGCGGGCTGCTGGAGAGCGGTGGAGTGGCGAGGGTCGGTGGAGTCAATGGTGGATGACTGTGGGGAGTGGAGTCCGGGACAGCGAGCGAAGCGTAGGAGGTCCCGGTGGGCGGATGGTCGGTGGGGCGGGGAGGTTCGGTGGGCCCGGTGCGGCGGCAATGTTCGGTGGGTCCAGTGCGGCAGCGATGTTCGATGGGCCTGGTGCGGTGGCGATGTTCGGCGGGCCCAGTGAGGCGGCGAGGAGTGTATGCCCCAGTGGGGTGGTGCGGAGTGTAGGCCCCAGTGGGGTGGTGCGGAGTGTGGGGCCCAGTGGGGCGGCGAGGAGTGTGGGACCCAGTGGGGTGGTGCGGAGTGTGGGGCCCAGTGGGGTGGTGCGGAGTGTGGGGCCCAGTGGGGCGGCGAGGAGTGTGGGACCCAGTGGGGCGGCGAGGAGTGTAGGCCCCAGTGGGGTGGTGCGGAGTGTGGGGCCCAGTGGGGCGGCGAGGAGTGTGGGCCCCAGTGGGGCGGCGAGGAGTGTGGGCCCCAGTGGGGCGGCGAGGAGTGTGGGCCCCAGTGGGGCGGCGAGGAGTGTGGGCCCCAGTGGGGCGGCAAGGAGTATAGGCCCCAGTGGGGCGGTGAGGAGTGTGGGCCCCAGTGGGGCGGCAAGGAGTGTAGGCCCCAGTGGGGCGGCGATGTTCGGCGGGCCCAGTGGGGTGGTGAGGAGTGTGGGCCCCAGTGGGGCGGCGAGGAGTGTAGGCCCCAGTGGGGCGGCAAGGAGTGTAGGCCCCAGTGGGGCGGCGATGTTCGGTGGGCCCAGTGGGGTGGTGAGGAGTGTGGGCCCCAGTGGGGCGGCGAGGAGTGTAGGCCCCAGTGGGGCGGCAAGGAGTGTAGGCCCCAGTGGGGCGGCGATGTTCGGCGGGCCCAGTGGGGCGGTGAGGAGTGTGGGCCCCAGTGGGGCGGCAAGGAGTGTAGGCCCCAGTGGGGCGGCGATGTTCGGCGGGCCCAGTGGGGTGGTGAGGAGTGTGGGCCCCAGTGGGGCGGCGAGGAGTGTAGGCCCCAGTGGGGCGGCGAGGTTCGGCGGGCCACTCCGCGATGGTACCTCAGTGCTGAAGCTGCAGCTCGAAGCTCTGGCCGGTCCCGGCAGGAAAGGCCACACCCAGGCAGGGACTGGGAAAAATGATTAAATAAACTACATACCTTTTGCTTTGTCCTGCACTTGCGATCCGTGATGGTGAAGGCGTAGAAGGCATTTTTAGTCGAGTAGAACGAATTTTCAGCATCTGGGGATTGGGGCCGGAGGAAGGCAGGTGAGTGGACTGAGGCCGAGGCGATGTCTGGTGGAGGGGTGGTGGGTGGTCAGGGGGGAGGGGGGTATGAGGACTGTAGTGTGGGTGGGGAAGAGCTGTGGTCTTTGAGTAGAAGTCCGAGCAAATCAAAGATCCAAGGATCTTTGGAGCAAATTCCTCTCCGACAACGAATGTAAACCTCACCTGCATTTTAATCCCGCCCCCCCCCCCCCCCTCCACGCCACCAAAGCCTCAGGAATCGCAAGCACAGCGCCACTGATGGTAGGTTTTGTAACAACGCCACTATGTCAAAAGTTTTATACACCTTGGCGGAGCGAGGCTGAGGCCCCCTAGATCTCGAGGGCCTAAGCTTATGCTTATGAAGCTTATACGTAAATCCGGCCCTGCTTATCATGTAACTGTACACTGTGAATGGCTGGAATTGGTAATCATGTATTGTATTTCCGCTGACTGGTTAGCACGCAACAAAAGCTTTTCACTGTACACGTGACAATAAACTCCACTGAACTGAAAAAATACTCAGCGGGTGATGTTTAGTTTAGAGATAGAGCGCTGAAACAGGCCCTTCGGCCCACTGAGTCCGCACCGACCAGGGATCCCAGTACATTACCACTATCCTACACACACTAGGTACAATTTACAATTTTACCAAGCCAGTTAGCCGACAAACCTGCACGTCTTTGGAGTGTGGGAGGAAACTGGAGATCTCGGAGGAAACCCACGCAGGTCACGGGGAGAACGTACAAACTCTGTACAGACAGCACCCGTAGTCGGGATCGATCCCCCTGTCTCTGGCGCTGTAAAGCAGCAACACTAACGCTGCGCCACTGTGCTGCTAGGAAGCCACAATCAATACAAAAAAGACCTAGAATTTCACATCTGTGACTTTCCTTCACATTGCTTGATGGACATCTCGCTCTGCTGGGAGACCAAGGAGCATCTTTCACCCAGTTGATGATCGTCTTCCTTGAAGAGACCATCATGTCGATGCTTCCAGTGGCCAGCATTGAGAGTGCTTTGAGAGATGGGAAGGGTCTATCCTCCCCTTGGGAAGGATAAAGATCCCTGAGGAAGGGTGAAGACCCAAAATGTCACCCATTCCTTCTCTCCAGAGATGCTGCCTGTCCCACTGAGCTACTCCAGCTTTTTGTGTCTATCGTCGGTGTAAACCAGCACCTGCAGTTCTTTCCCACATGATCCTCACCTTAGATGGTTACTCAAGGCCATGCACTTTTCAGTCTCAACAACTGAGTCTTGAACCTGCTGGAATTCATTGCAACAGAGGGCTGTGGAGGTCAAGTCAATGGATATTTTTATGGCAGAGATTGATAGATTCTTGATTGGTACGGGCGTCGGGGGTTATGGGGAGAAGGCAAGAGGATGGGGTTAGGAGGGAGAGATAGATTAGCCACGATTGAATGGTGCAGTAGACTTGGTGGGTGGAATGGCCTAATTCTGCTCCCTTCACGATCTTCAGTGCATTTACACTGATACCAGAATGTGGTTTAGTGTAGGTTTGCTGAAGATGTTGCCTTGTGGTGCTCATTTGCAAATCTTGTTAACAGCCTGACCACAACTGCTCAATGAACAGGCCAGATCATTAACATTAAGTAACACATGTAATTTTGAGGCCTGCTCCTTTCTTAGTTGGTGTCGGTCATTTATCTCTGTCTGTGAGTCGGATAAATCATCTTGCATTCCTTGCAACTCTCAGCCCGTGTTGAAAGTTCAATTAAAAGTCCTGTTTTACTCCTCAGGCCCATGCATGGTTGTAAAACCTGGTTGATTTTTAATCGTGAACCCAGAAAAAGCTGCCTATGGAGGGCAGCTGCCGAACTACTTTAATGACTTTTTAAACTCAACGGCTCTTGCTGCGGATCTGGCTATGAAGGTATTGGCAATGTGTGCCTTTAGAGAAACAGCGCGGATACAGGCACTTCGGCCCACCGAGTCCGCGCCGACCAGCGATCACCCCCCGTACACCAACACTATCCCACAATATAGGGACAATTTACAATTTTTACCAAAGTCAATTAGCCTACGAACCTGAATGTTTTTTGAGCGTGGATGGGTGGAGCAAAGGAGGACCTGGCGTGGGATACGGGGATACTTTGTGACTTCGTCAATGCCCTCTATGTGCTGACTCTTTGCATACCTTGCGTATGCAACACAACGAATTTCACTGTGACTCGTCACATGTGACAATAAAGTATCCATTCATTCGTTCATTCATACCTCTACATACATCTACGACTTTGGAGTGGGAGAGGAAACCGGAGCACCTGGAGAAAACCCACGCGGTCACAGGGAGAATGTACAAACTCCGTACCGGCAGCACCCGCAGTCAGGATCGAACCCGGGTCCACTGGCGCTGTGAGGCAGCAACTCTACCGCTAAGCCCCGTTTTCATCATTTTCTCTCGTTATTTCTGATTTCGGGCACCTGCAGTATTTTAATTCTGCCTCAAAATTAATACACATCTAGATTAATTCATAATTAATATATATATATATTGTTGGCTGCAGAGGGCTAGTATGGACATTGTGGGCCAAATGGATTCTTGGGGTGGCAGCTCAGTCCCTCAAGCCTGATGTGCTGGCAGCTCACTCACGGCTGGTGGGCTGGCAGTTCACTCACGGCTATTTCATTTCAAGCAGAGTGCAAGGCCACCAAATTCAAATCCATTTCCTACCATTTCAAGCAGGGCGCAAAGCCACCAAATTCAAGTGCAGTTTCTTACCTCTTCGAGCAGGGTGCAAGGCCACAAAATTCAAGTGCAGTTTCATACCACTTCAAGCAGGGTGCAAGGCCACCAAATTCAGGTTCAGTTTCCTACCACTTCAAGCAGGGTGCAAGGCCACCAAATTCAACTGCAGTTTCATACCACTTCAAGCAGGGTGCAAGGCCACCAAATTCAAGTGCAGTTTCATACCATTTCAAGGAGGGTGCAAGGCCACCAAATTCAAATGCAGTTTCATACCATTTCATGCAGGGTGCAACGACACCACATTCAAATGCAGTTTCATACCATTTCATGCAGGGTGCAAGGCCACCACATTCAAATGCAGTTTCATACCATTTGAAGCAGGGTGAAACCACCATAAAGCCACCATAACACCACACAAAACACCACTCACAGTTCAGTAGACATTCAGTGTGTTCAGTTGATTCACAGCTCAGACAGCGTCGTGACCTCTCCCTCCCCCATCATGCGGAGACAGAGCCACACCCACACTTCCAGGTTTTATAATCCCTCCCCCTCCCACCGGAAAAGGTGTGGCCTTCATGGCGTGATTGACAGGAGAGAGATTCTCAACATTTTTTAAACACTAATAACACTTTTATTTTTCATTGATGGGAAGAATCCTCTGCACCTGATGGACTGAGTAAGATGGCCAAAAATCACAGCCGTAAGTGGTAGCGTTTTCTCTAAAATCACTATAGTGCAAACAAGAAGTTGTCAAGTTTAGACCAACAACCATTTGCAGTGCCTTTTCACTTCAACCCAAAACCCCCAAGCAACCACCTGCAGTGCTTTTTCACTTCAACCCAAAACCCCCAAGCAACCATCTGCAATGCCTTTTCTCTTCAACCCCAAACCCCCAAACAACCCTTTGCAGGGCCTTTTCACCAACCCAAAACCCCCCAAACAACCATTTCCAGTGCCTTTTTACTTCAACCCAAAACCCCCCAAACAACCATTTGCAGTGTCCTTTTACTTCAACCCAAAACCCCCCAAATATCCATTTGCAGTGCCTTTTTACTTCAACCCAAACAACCATTTGCAGTGCCTTTTTACTTCAACCCAAAAAACCCCAAACAACCCTTTGCAGTGCCTTTTTACTTCAACCCAACCATATTTTCAATTTCAAACAAATTAAGGGCACTCACAGTTGAGTAGACATGTGTTCAGTGTTATTCAGAGCTCAGAGAGACCCTCTCGCTTCCTCCATCTTGCAGAGAGTGAGTGAGGCACAACACTTCCAGGTTTTATAGTCCCTCCCCCCTCCCACCAGCAGGGGCAGCAGAGAGAATGGCCATTTTTTTTCTAACATGAATATCTCTCTGATTTTTCATCGATGGGAAAAATCCTCTGGTCCAGTCCGGTGGAGGGGGGCTCTGAGCGAGTTGGCCAAAAATGACGGCCATAAGTGGTGGCGTTCTCTGGGAAATCACATCGCAGTGAGTCAAAAGCGGTCAAGATCTTACTTCTAGTAATATAGATAATAATAATAATAATAGTCCATTGAAGTTCAGAGCTTATTTGAAATTATTAGAGGTTAATTTTCTGGTTATTTTCTAAATTGCATATTCAAATCTTTCTGAGAGCACGGCACAAATTTCAGCGCTTTTCATTTCTTATGCAGAAGCATTCTCCACAATGGACTTAAATTAGGACTCTGTTGGCAAGCAATTATACTATGCTGTGCACCAATCATTAGTTATATGTTTATGTAACTTCCACTTAGATGGGCAGATTGGAGAAAGTGAAACTACCATTTAAAATAACCGATAAAGAGGTAATAGACTTTCCAGAAGATTGAGCCATTAGAACTATGTTTTTCTTTCAAAAGATTCTAATTTGCTGTTTTCCAACTAAAAATATTTACATTTATTCTACTTAAAGCTTTTTTTAAACGCTCATTTTAGTTAATTAGTTCACAGAATTCAAATTAAATAAAAATGCACTTGGTACTTAAGGTGCCTGAGATATAGGGCTAAGGATAGACACAAGGTGTTGCAGTAACTCCAGCAAAGGATCTGAAGAAGAA
This sequence comes from Malacoraja senta, assembly GCA_038087875.1. Taxonomy (NCBI): domain Eukaryota; kingdom Metazoa; phylum Chordata; class Chondrichthyes; order Rajiformes; family Rajidae; genus Malacoraja; species Malacoraja senta. Next base: position 191,678,648 of record CM075978.1, read on the forward strand.
AGATGGGTGACGTTTCGGGTTGGGCCCCTTTTTCAAACTGAAAGTAGGAGGTGGGTGAACAGCTGGAGAAGAGAAAAAAACCAGGACCATAGGTTAGTTTAGAGATACAGCAGGGAAACAGGCCCTTCGGCCCACCAAGACCGCGCCGACCAGCAATCCACAAGTTCACAAGTTATCGGAGTAGAATTCGGCCCATCAAGTCCACTCCGCCATTCAATCATGGCTGATCTCTGCCTTTTCATTCCATTTTCCTGCCTCCTCATAACCTTTGACACCCGTTCTAATCAAGAATTTGTCTATCTCTGTCTTAAAAATATCCACTGACTTGTCCTCCACAGATCCTCTGAGTTCCACAGATTAAGTACCCTAGGATAACCAGGATTACTATTAACACTATTAACGCTATCCTACACACACTTGAGACCATTTTTACATTTACACCAAGCCAATTAACCTACAAACCTGTACGTCTTTGGAGTGTGGGAGGAAACCAAAGATCTCGGAGAAAACCCACGCGGGTCACGGGGAGAACGTACAAACTCCGTACAGACAAGCACCCGTAGTCGGGATCGAACCCGGGTCTCCGGCGCGGCAAGCGCTGTAAGGCAGCAACTCTACCGCTGCGCCACTGTGTTGTCCTAAGTTCTCCACATTGTTTCTCTGGAGATCACACCTGCCCTAGCCAACAATGGGCCTACCAAGCACCGCCCTGCCCAAGGTCATTTGTGGCCAGTCTTTCCTCATCTCGTGTGCTTCACCCCCACCCGCCCCTCCCCTACTTTGAGTCTGAAGAAGGGTCTCGACCCGAAACACCTCCCATCCTTTTTGTCCAGAGATGCCGCCTGTCCCGCTGATTTACCCCAGCAGTTTTTTTGTCCAGCTTTGGTAATAAACTAGCATCTGCGGTTCCTTGTTTCTACTGGTTCGTGGGGCCGCTGGTGGTGGAGGCCAGAGACAATCGTGGCCTTGAAGAGGCTTTTAGAGAGGGACATGGATGTACAGGGAATGGATGGACCTGGTCATGGGCAGGCAAGGAGATTAGTTTACCGTGGCTTCATGTTCGGCACAGACGTAGTGAAGGAAAAAAAAACAGGACAAATCAGGGCCACCAACAGATGCCGTCATAGAGGCAAGGAGGGTCCCTGATAAGCTGACTATGGTCGAGGGACAGGTGTGAGCTCAAGAGCGATACACAGCGAACTGTGAAACTGGTTAACTGATTTTTAGTGGAGGAAGGGGGGAGGGGGATAGGTGTGGAGGGGGAGGGGGAGGGGATAGAGGAGAGAGGTGTTTGCAGCAGTTACATTAGAGAATTCACCATTCATACCATCATAATAATAATCATACTTTATTAGCCAAATATGTTTTGCAGCATTCGAGGAATTTGATTTGCCATACAGTCATACCATTAAAAAGCAACAGAACACACAAAATACATTTTAACATAAACATCCACCACAGTGACTCCTCCACATTCTTCACTGTGATGGAAGGCGAAAAAAAAAGTTCAATCTCTTCCTTTTGTTCTCCCGCAGTCGAGGGCCTTGAGCCTTCCGTTGATGGGACGATCTTGGCTCCTGTAGCTGACGGTCGGGCCCTCCGCGTCGGGTCGATCAAACTCCTGCATCGGGGGGATGTCAGCTTCCCCTGCCGGGCGTTCGGACCCCGGGTCAGGGCTGGTCGAAACCTTCTGCGTCGTTTGGAGCTTCCCGACATCGGTCTCTAACCGAGACTGCGAGCTCCTCGATGGTGAAATCCGCAGGCCGCGGTTGGAGCGTGGATCCCAGGCAAGGGATCGCAGGCTCCGATGGTAAGTCCACGGCCCCGCGGTGGGGCTCAAAGTCAGTCCCGAGCAAGGCCTCCAGCTCCATGATGTTAGGCCGCAGAGCAACCGGAGATACGACCCGGAAAACAATAGCATCTCCGGCAAGGTAAGAGATTGAAAACAAGTTTCCCCCGACCCCCCTCCCCCACATTAACACAACCTTTTAAAAACACTAAAAATAACAAGAACAAAAAGACAAAAGACAGACAGACTGTTGGCGAGGCTGCCATCGTGCAGTGCCCTGGGCTTACCATTGGGGTGTAAGCTACCCAAGCTAAGTACGAGGTGCTGTTCCTCCAATTTGCATGCGGCCTAGCTCTGGCAATAGAGGAGGCCCAGGATGGAGAGATGAGTGTGGGATCTATCTATCCTGCTCCCTCTGATTATCTTTGTCAGCAGAATAAAATCATGAGAGGAATAGATCGGGTAAATGCACAGAGTCTCTTGCCTAGAGGAGGGGAATCGAGGACCAGAGGACATAGGTTCAAGATGAAGGGGAAAAGATTTAATAGGAGTCTGAGGGGCAACTTTTTCACACAAAGGGTGGTGGGTGCATGGAACAAGCTGCCAGAGGGGGTAGTTGAGGCTGGGACTATCCCAATCTTTAAGAAACAGTTAGACAGGTACATGGATAGAACAGGTTTGGAGGGATATGGACCAAGCGCAGGCAGGTGGGGACTAGTGTAGCTGGGACATGTTGGCCGGGTTGGGCAAGTTGGGCCTGTTACCACACTATATCACTCTATGACTCTATCTGACAACGGTATGAAGTATGGATCGATGAGAACGGAGTGAACTCTTTCAAGAGGATGCAGAGTGAACAGAGAGGAGAAACATGAGGTGGCTGTTGTCACACCAGCAGCTTGCAAGGGAAAGATTCAAAGCGCCGTCGAGAGGCCCAGGGAAGGGAGGCAGCTGGAAAAAGATTATCCCCTGCCCGAGTTTCTGCCTCATTTTCAGGAAGCTGTATCTCCCAACATTCCGTTCACGGGAACGCTGCAAGGAATAGTCACCGTCTAACAGACCCGCCCCGTCACTGAAATTATGTTTGGGGAGTTCCACGTGCCAAGTAATTAATGAAGAACATTTCAAATTGTGGTTGCCCCCTAAAACACACGCCGTTCATGTACTGAGTCACTATCCGCTTGTTAACTGAGGCCGTTGTTCAGTTTAAAAGAAAGCTTAAAATGTAAGCGGTCTTTTTATATTTCAACTTTGATGGAGGCTAAATAGATGAACCGATGTAGGCGAAAAAATATTCATTTTAATGTTGATCGTATACGTCTGATTATTGATTTAAAAAACGGGCGATGTTAACTAAATGCTTTATCTGACTGAAGAGATGCACAACAATGGGTCTTTGTGGTCTGAATCTCATCGCCGAACGATGTTATTAGGATTCAGCTGGCATCGCTCATGGCGTTTAAGCATTTTTTTATTATGAGAATAAGCCCTTTCTACTTGCTGTGGCATTGATTCAACCACGTTTAATTTAAGACATGAAGAAAGGCAAGCACTTCAGAATAGAAAGTTGGTTGTCCACAATGGTCTGTTGAACATCGCATTTCACAGCGACAACAGATAAATAAGCTCCCCTTAAAATGGTACAAAGAAGGTGGAGATAAAACGTGGATTGTTAATACAAAAATCTATAAACGTTGAGAGCTGTGCTTGCCTGGTGGGGTATATCAGCACCATGAGAGCAAGATCGGAATATAGACGCAAAAAGCTGGAGTAACTCAGCGGGACAGGCAGCACCTCTGGAGAGAAGGAATGGGTGACGTTTTCGGATCGAGTCCCTTCTCAGACTGGGAATATTGATGTTTCGTTGTATACATGTATTGATGTATAGTTTAAATGCAGCAACCACCTTTGGTAAAGGAGTCCAAGATTTTGTCTCCGTTGACAGAATGATCCCAGGAATGATTGGGTTAACGTATGGTGAGCGTTTGTCGGCAAACTCCACACAGACAGCACCCGAGGTCAGGGTCGAACCCGGGTCTCTGGTGCTGTGAGGCAGCAGCTCTACCCGCTGCGCTACTGTGCCGCCCTGATCTCGCGCTCCAATGAGGTGAGCACGTGGACATCGACCTCGATTACGTGTGGAAGTTCTAGAGAGAATCGCTAGAGTTTAGAAGAATGAGGGGGGACCTCATTGAAACGTACCGAATAGTGAAAGGTTTGGATAGAGTGGATGTGGAGAGGATGTTTCCACTAGTGAGAGAGTCTAGGACTAGAGGTCACAGCCTCAGAATTAAAGGACATTCCTTCAGGAAGGAGATGAGGTGGAGTTTCTTCAGTCAGAGGGTGGTGAATCTGTGGAATTCTTTGCCATAGAGGGCTGTGGGGGCCAAGTCAGTGGATATTTTAAAAGCAGAAATGGATAGATTCTTGATTCGTACGGGTATGGGGAGAAGGCAGGAGAATGGGGTGAGGAGGGAGAGGTAGATCAGCCATGGTTGAATGTAGGCGTAGACTTGATGGGCCGAATGGCCCAATTCTGCTCCTATCACTTATGATCTTATGAGAGTCAAAGAAAGACAAGAGAGTCTGCCGAAGGCTCGCGACCCGAAACCCGGCTTCCCTTCAGCCTCCTGGGTGGTGTCTGCTGTCTTGTACGTTGTCCCTAATGTGTGTAGGACACTGGTCAACCTGAGGAGCACCTTCAGCCACAGACAGATGCAACATGGACCGCCACAGGAGATCCTTTTCCCCTGTGGCTATCAAACTGTGCAACTCCTCCCCCTTCTGTGGTGGGGTAGACTGACTCCCTTCACCCCTCTCGCCCCTCCCCCCACCCCACCCCACCCCCACCCCCAATCTTTGCACATCCCCAATCCTGGACTTTCCACTCGTCACTTGAATTCCATGTTTCATGTGTCTTGTCGTGTGTTTTATGACTATTGCCGGACCAATCTCCCTCCCGGGATCAATAAAGTTCTATCCTATCGTTTCATGTCGTATTCAAGAGGTTTTTAGATGGGGACATGGATACGGATCACATGCCGGCAGAGGAGTTTGTTTTAACGGCATCATGTTTGGCATGGACATTGTGGGCTGAAGGGCCTGTTCCTGTGCTATGTGTGTTCCATGTTCACAAGTTCACAAGTTACAGGAATAGAATCAGGCCATTCGGCCCATCGAGTCCACTCCGCCATTCAATCGTGGCTGATCTCTGCCCCCTTAATCCCATTTTCCTGCCTTCTCCCCATGACCCTTGACACCCGTTCTAATCCTGAATTTGTCTCTATCTCTGCCTTAAAAATATCCACTCACTTGGCCTCCACAGCCCTCTGTGGCAAAGAGTTCCACAGATTAACTACCCTCTGACTAAAGAAGTTCCTCCTCACCTCCTTTCTCGAAGAGCGCCCTTTAACTCTGAGGCTGTGACCTCTGGTCCTAGACTCTCCCACCAGTGGAAACATCCTTTCACATCCACTCTATCAATGCCTTTCATTATTCTGGAAGTTTCAATGAGGTCCCCTCCCTCAACCTTCTAAACTCCAGCGAGTACAGGCCCAGTGCTGTCAAGCGTTCATTATGTGGTGACCCACTAATTCCTGGAATCATTCTTGTAAACCTCCTCTGGACCCTCTCCAGAGCCAGCACATCCTCAGATACTTTGCTCACAGTACTGAAATAGCAAATCCCTACCACAATGGTATACCAAGGCATGTTGAGCTAAGACAGATACATGGAACTAAACTCAGATCAGCCTTGATCTAATTGAGTATCCCTGAGGCCTTGCTTCAGCCATCCCTGTTCCTAATAAGAAACTCCGTTAATTACAGAAGGATTATTTTACTCTTCCTTATTCCCAGAAATAGGCACAGACTGGTCGTGTCACACCTTACAAGATGGTTGAGGAAGACCTTAGTGATCACTGATCTGTGGTAGACAAAATTGCTGGAGAAACTCAGCGGGTGCGGCAGCATCTATGGAGCGAAGGAAATAGGCAACGTTTTGCTCCATAGATGCTGCCGCACCCGCTGAGTTTCTCCAGCAATTTTGTCTACCTTCGATTTTCCAGCATCTGCAGTTCCTTCTTGAACATGATCACTGCTCTGTTCTGTCTGATGTTAGTCTTTGCATGGATCGACACACAATGCTGGAGTAACTCAGCGGGACAGGCAGCATCTCTGGAGGGAAGGAATGGCTGAGGTTTTCGGGTCGAGAGCCATATAATGGTATATGGACACACTGATCTGTTTTGTAGTCAATGCCTACTATGTTCTGTTGTGCTGAAGCAAAGCAAGAATTTCATTGTCCTATCAGGGACACATGACAATAAACTCACTTGAACTCACTTGAACTTGAACTTGAACTTCTTCAGACTGAGAGTCAGGGGAGAGGGAGCCACAGAGGTAAGGAAGGGTACGGTGTGAAAACACAGATCAAAGGTGAGGCTGATCAAGGACATGTAGCGTGCGTAGGAAGGGAACTGCAGATGCTGGTTTGCACCGAAGATCGACACAAAATGCTGCGGTAACTCAGCGGGACAGGCAGCATCTCTGGAGAGAAGGAACTGTAACGCTTCGAGTCGAGATCCGTCTTCCGAATGCTGCCCGTCCTGTTGAGTTACTCCAGCATTTTGTGTCTATCATCGTTAGCTGAAGGGAAGGTGACAACGAGCAACACAATCAATAATATTTAGTCAGGAGGGCAGTAGGACTAGTCGGTGATGACTAGATGGGGGGGGGGGGGGGGGGTGGTGGTGAGAGAGGGGGAAAGCAAGGGCTACTTGAAGTTGGAGAAATCAATATTCATACCGCTGGGGTGTAAGGTGCCCAAGCAAAATATGAGGCGGCGTTCCTACAATTTGCGTTGGGTCCTTACGATGGGTTTTTCAAATAGACGCTCCGGTCTTTGCCTGCTTTCATTGTGAAAATGGTGCCAGGACATTGTCATGTGTGCATCCTCTTGTCAATCCCACAGCGTAAAGAACTCTGAGGAAACCCAAGCATTGAGTTTTCCCAAGTACCGGGGAATTCCGGCAGCGTTGTGTTTAAATTTGTGCTTTGGGTAGTTTACAACCCAGCGGTATGAATATTGATTTCTCTAACTTCAAATGACCCCTTGCATCCCCTCTCTCTCCGTCCCTCACCCCACCCTAGTCATCACGCTACCTCACGGTTGTCCTGCCTAGTTTCATTGTTGGTATCACTCGTTTCCAGCTTCCCCACAGCCAACAATGGACCATTGTGGGCTTTACCTTTTTGTTGCTCCCACCACAACCAGAGAGCAGTGCTGAACTACTATCCACCTCATTGGTGACCCTCAGACCATCCTTGATTGGACTTTCTTGGCTTTACCTTGCACTAAACGTTATCACGTGTCTATACACTGTAAATGACTCGATTGTAATCATGTATTGTCTTTCCGCTGACTGGTTAGCACGCAACAAAAGCTTTTCACTGTACCTCGGTACACGTGACAATTTAAAAAAAATGAACTGAAAAAGTACTCAGCGGATGATGTTTAGTTTAGAGAAAGAGCGCGGACACAGGCCCTTCGGCCCACAGAGTCCGCACCGACCAGGGATCCCCGTACATTAACACTATCTACACACACTAGGGCCAATTTACAATTTTACCAAGCCTGTTAGCCTACAAACCTGTACGTCTTTGGAGTGTGGGAGGAAACTGGAGACCCACACAGGTCACGGGGAGATCGTACCTCGGTACACATGACGATAAATTGAATCATCGTTGCTGGCTTTGATTTGTCCTTTTACATAACTTTCATTCATTTGTTCTATATCTCTCTCTATATCATCGTCTATATCTCTCGTTTCCCTCTCCCTGACTCTCAGTCTGAAAGAAGGGTCTCGACCCGAAACGTCACCCATTCCTTCTCTCCAGAGATGCTGCCTGACCCGCTGAGTTACTCCAGCGTTTTGTGTCCATCTTCGGTGTAAACCAGCATCTGTAGTTCCTTCCTACGCATTGTGTTTAACAGGCTGATTGATACAAAGGATAGAATATTCAGGCTTTTCGGACTTACAGTGGGACTTTAGTGAGAATTATAGAAAATATTCCAAACAGAAGCAGGGCATGTGACCCACTGCAACAGTGTTGGGAGAAAATGAACTGACCAACCCAATTTCACGGCTGTTAAGTAATTGATTGAAACATACAGCAGAGAAACAGGCCCTGCAGCCCACCAACCCTCAGTCACCCATTCGCACCAGTTCACATAACTTCATAAGTTCTTGGAGCAGAGTTTGGCCATTCAGCCCATCAAGTCTACTCCGCCATTCAATCATGGCTGATCTATCTTTCCTCTCAACCCCATTCTCCTGCCTTCTCCCCGTAACCACTGCCACCCGTACGACTCAAAAATCTGTCAATCTCTGCCTTAAAAATACCCATTGACTTGACCTCCACAGCCTTCTATGGCAATGAGGTCCACAGATTCACCACCCCGTTCCATGTTATCCCACTTGCCAATGGGTATATCCCTTGGTGTGGTTTGGAAGAGGAAAGTGATATTATTCAGAGAGTGTGAAAGGGTGGTCCACATGCAAACTTCTCAAATTCCACCCAAAGTTTAGACCACCCAGAGGCTTCTTAATGACATGTGGATAGGTACGTGGATAGGAAAGGTTTAGAAGGATATGGACCAAACATGGGCCTACAAAGATGGGTCTACTGTAGATGGAGGCATCTTGGTCGGAATGGGCAATTTGGGCCAAAGGGCCAGATTCCATGCTGGATGACCACAACACGTCAGTTTACTTTCGCTGCAGGTCCAACTTTGCATTTAAGACACAAAATTGCCTGAGTTTTGGATTTCAGTTTTGGATATACCATTGAAGCATCCATATCACATTATTACATACTTGCATAGACCTAGCTCATCTAATTGTCCAAGTGTCCAATGATCCCTTATCTAAGATGTCTCTAAGTGCTTATGTTTCGTGATACCTGTACTGAACTGTATGCTCTGTACAAGAAGGGACAGAGCCGGCGGTACTTCTTGAGAAGGCTCCGCTCCTTCAACTTCTGCTGTAAGATGCTGCGGATGTTCTACCAATCGGAGTTAGCCAGTGCCATCTCCTTCGCTGCCGTGTGCCGGGGCAGCAGGGCGAAGGCCGCGGACGTCAATAGGATCAACAAACTCATCAGGAAGGCTGTCTCCGTCCTGGGGGCGGAGTTGGAGGGGAGGTGGTCTTGGAGGGGAGGATGCTCCTCAAACTGCGGAGCATCCTGGACAATACAACTCGCCCCCTTCCATGACACACTGGTCAACCTGAGGGGCACCTTCAGCAACAGACTGGTTCCACCAAGATGCAGCACAGAACGCAACAGGAGATCCTTCTTCCCTGTGTCTATCATATTATACAACTCCTCCCCCTTCTGTCGTGGGACTGACCCCCCCCCCCCCCCCTCCCAAATGAAGTTCAGTACAAGTCTGTTCCATCTAACTAGTGGTTCGAAGCAACAAACTGGGTTTCACGGGCTTCACCCAGTTTCGCCTGTTATTTTGTTGCCCACTTAGCTATCGGCCTTGGCTAAGGATGCAAGGAGATTGCATGCATTCCAATCCATTTATCCAAACGCTTTTCCTTTTCTGCATTTTTCCTCCAGATTCTGATTTTTTGACAACAAAACACTAGTGACGATTGGAATAATGTGCTCCCATTAGAATGAAGTCTCATTAGCATTCTGCCGTGATTTAGAAATGTTTTAAACCAGCGCACTCGGGAAAAAAAAAAAAATCCCTTTTTTAATTGCACAGCGAGTGAATTTCTTTTTGCAGATTTTGAGATAAGAATGCGCTGGTGCAAAATAAAAAAAAATCAAAAGACAATATCCACTTCACTAAATAAATACTGTAGGTCACAGACTAAATTACAATCGCTGAGGCATAGACGCAATCTATCATGGCAAATTAAGTACATTTTAGTAACCTACTTCCCCCCCCCCCCACCCCCCCCCCCCCCCGATCTAAAGTAAAAGGACACCTACAAACAAGCTATACTGAAAAGTGTCTCCATTTTAATTTATTGCATATTCGTTTTTAAGCGATTTTTGATATTCCTGTAAGAATTTCTATTTAGTTGCCTGGAGTGTGTGCATTATCATAAAAATCTGCCTCGGTTTTTTATTCTGTTCAATTTGATCCGAAGGGATCTAAATCCAATGAACCAATCCTAGAACCGAACCACGAAAAATGCTATTTCATTTGAGGAAATGCAGGGAGAAGATACAGCGATCTCAGCGAACATAATTGCATCTATATTCTGCTTTAATCTGTCTAACTGCCTGCTTTTTCTGTGCTGTTACGTCTGAAGCTTTTGTTATACTGCCCTCTGCCAGATTGATCAGATTGCGATCGCTGATTTTGAGCTTGAAAATATCATGCGGTCGTTTAAAAAAGCTAATAGCAAAAGAATCCTTGCGGTCCACTCTTATAATTGGCGTGGGTTTAGGGAATGATTGGACAACGTTATCAGGGAAATATGGGTTTAACAAAATCACACAGGATTAACTTTATCTCTATCTTTACTTCAATTTCAAACGTGGCCCATCATTATTCATAGGCCAGTTGGCAGCAGAGGCTTCAGCAGCGGTGAGGAGTAAGATTAAGTCTAGCAACATTTGAAATATGTGTCCCAACATGCATCTTATTCACGCAAGCTATTTAAAAGTATCCATGGGGTGAGCAAGTGTTGCCCTGTTTGGTTCACATCAGTCATTTCAAAGTGCAGTTTATAGCAAATATTTCATATGTGAATATTTTCCCATTCCGATAAGAGTCATCCCGCACTAAATCAGGCCCTTCAGCCCAACCCGTCCATGCCGACCATCTAAGCTGCTCCCATTTGCTTGCGTTTGGCCCATATCCTTCAGAAACCTTCCCTATCCATGCCCCTGTCCAAGTGTCTTTTATTTGCTGTTATAGTATTTGCCTCAACTATCTCCTCTGGCAGTTTGTTCCACCTATATCCACCTATATCCATTGAGTGAAAAAAGTTGCCCCTCACGTTCCAATTAACGTTTGTCCCGTTAATGACCTTAAACCAATGTCCTCTGATTTTTGATTCCCCCACCACCGGCAAAAGACCATTCACCCTATCTATTCCCCTCATGATTTTATAGATTTCTGTGAGATTG
>CM075978.1:191689791-191702291 GCA_038087875.1 Malacoraja senta
ATACCGTAAATCTCCGAGTTCGAATCAGGGCAAACTCGGGAGAGCCCTTGAATGAACTCGTACAGTGGGACAGGGCCATGAGGAACATGGATTCCACTGTGGTGGATGTGTATGTTAACTTTTATGTAGTTGTGTGTCTTGTTGCTTTTTGTTTAGTATGGCTGTAAGGTAATTTGAATTTCACTGTATCTTAATTGGTACATGTGACAATAAACTGACCTTGAAACCTTGAATTAACCTACAAACCCGCACGTCTTTGGAGTATGGGAGGAAACAGGAGCTCTTGGAGAAAACCCACGCGGTCACAGGGAGAACGTACAAACTCCATACAGACAGCACTCCATCAGGATCGAACCCGGGTCTCTGGTGCTGTGAGGCAGCAACTCTACCGCTGCGCCACCGTGCTGCCCATAATGTTAATTTGTGCAATATGTTTAAGTTCCATGTTGTAAAGGATGTTAATCCTCCAATTATTAGATATCGCTGATGGTGAATTGATGCTTAAAGATCAGTATTGTTGAGCTCTTGTGTTCTGGTATCTCCTCTGTAGCCAGGCTTGGATGTTAGTCATTGTGATCAGAGGGTGGCCTTTAGATGCTAATAGATAGTGAATGGTATTTGAGCTTTCTGCATGGTTCCCTCAGGCCACATCAGACCCACCTCTTGTCATCAGCTTTTGACACAATTGGGGGAAAAAGCAATTTATTGTTATAGAGCTGTTTTGCAATACAGCGCTTTTCATTATCGGACGGCAGAGTGAGAACAAGATCGTTTCGAGATACAGCGCGGAAACAGATCCTTCGGCCCACCGGGTCCGCGCCGACCAGCGATCCCCGCACGCTAACACTATCCTACACACACTAGGGACAATTTACATTTAGACCAAGCCAATTAACCTACAAACCTGTTTGTCTTTGGATTGTCGGAAGAAACCGAAGATCTCGGAGAAAACCCACGCGGTCACGGGGAGAACGTACAAACTCCGTACAGACAGCACCCGTAGTCGGGATCGAACCCAGATCTCCGGCACTGCAAGCGCTGTTATGCAGCAACACTACCGCTGCACCACTGTGCCGTCCTGATTTAAAGAATGATCTTCATATTAGGGCGGCAGCGTAGCGTTGTTGCCTCACAGCGCCAGAGACCCGGGTTCAATTCTGACTAAGGGTGCTGTCTGTACGGAGTTTGTACGTTCTCCCCGTGACCGCGTGGGTTTGCTCCGGTTTCCTCCACATTCGAAAGACGTACAGGTTTGTAGGTTAATTGGCTTTGCTTAAAAAAAAATTATAAATCGTCCCCAGTGTGTAGAATCATGCTGGTGTGCAGGGTAATCGCTGGTCGTCGCAGATTTGATGGGCCAAAGGGCCTGTTTCCGTGCTGTATTTCTAAAGTAATCTAAACAAAAGTAAACAAACAGCTAGATGCACTCAAGATAAAGACATTGCAGAATTGATTGCAAAATACAACACAGAATCAAGCCCTTTCGGCCCATCTAGTCCATGCTGACAATCAATACCCATTCACACTAGTTCTATGTTATCCCACTTATGCATCCAACCCAGACAAACTGGGGGAAATTTGCAGAGACCGATTCAGCTACAAACCCGCGCATCTTTGGGAAGTGGAAGGAAACCGGAGCACCTGGAGGAAACCCGCACGGTTACTGGGAGAACGTGCAAACTCCACACAGACAGCACCCGAGGTCAGGATCGAACCAGGCCTGAGAGAGGGAGGAAGAGTTTTAGTGTTAAATGTCTTGAAATTGGAACATTGAATGCAGCACAACAGCTGTGTATAGTCATAGTACTTCACCAGCTATGTCACAATGCTGTCTGTCATCGGAAAAGACTGATGTATATTTACACATGCAGTGGGCAGTGGGCAGGTGCTATAGACCTGCACAGGCAGGTAGACCCTCCCGCCCCCCACGAGTCTCGGGCAGGTGGGGCTCGTCAGCCTGGGAAGGCAGTCCATCTAGCAGAGGGGAAACTCTGGTTTAAAACTTCCACTGCCTTGTGGCCATATCCAGAAAAGGCTCCAGGAGTAAACCTCAAGAAAATCCTGAGTCGGAGCCCCTAAGGCAGTTCGTGGTTGTCTACAACCTCGCTCTGGCACCTCCTGCGACGGCACTGGTGCCAAACTGTAACGGCCCTGCTGTTCCTTTGGATCGATCAGCGACGTGGAGAGGGGGGACGTGCTGCATGGGCAACAGCCTGTCCTCCATATGACATCGCCCAGGCTTGCATCCGACCAGGATGCATCACCCATGGTCAGTCATGACCGAGATGACATTCTGACGCTGTGCATTTTTAATAAGTAAATGATGTTGCTACTTGTAGGATATTTCCCCATTGTTTATACTAAGGTTTGCTCAGGTTCTACCTGATCATTCCTGATATGCTTCAGTTGCTTACAGAGGTGTATAAAATCATGAGGGGAATAGATCAGGTAGATGCCAGAGTCTCTTGCCCAGAGTAGGGGAATTGAGGACCAGAGGGCACAGGTTTAAGGTGAAGGGGGAAGAGAGAGATTTAATAGGAACCTAGGAATAGGGGTAACTTTTTCACACAAAGGGTGGTGGGTGTATGGAACGAGCTGCCAGAGGAGGTAGTTGAGACTGGGACTATTGCAATGTTTAAGAAATAGTTGGACTGGTACGTGGATAGGACAGTTTTGGAGGGATATGGGCCAAACACAGGCAGGTGGGACTAGTGTAGATGGGACATGTGGTGGGTGTGGTTAAGTTGTGGTGAAGGGCCTGTTTCCATGTTGTATGACTCTATGCTGGCAGACAAGAGCAATCAACGACAACACCTCTTGGCATCCGATAAACTAAAAGGTTAGTTTGAAATGCATCTGCTTCCTCTGTCCAGTAAGAAACCATATCCTCTAGATGCGCCATTACTCCATGTTGCTTTGAGTAAAAGTTAGCATTAAACCCCCCACAAGTCACGGGCGTTTTTTCTCAGAGTCAGAGAACACAGTCAGAGCAGCACAGCACACGAACAGGCCCTTCGGCCCACAACGCCTGTGCTGACATACATCCGCCATGATTGAATGGCGGAGTAGACTTGATGGCCGAATGGCCTACTTCTGCTCCTAGAACTTGTGAACTTATGAAAAAGGTGCTTGGCATTAAGGTAATATGGAAGAAGTGCCCGATCCAGGCTTTGTAGAAGGGCCCTAGCAAGTTGGCATTTATCCAAACCATGATGCACAAGCAGATATTAATCAGAAACTCTGGAAAAATAAAAACAAAGTTATGTTTTATTGCAATTGAAAGAAGGTGAATACTTAGAAGCAGAAAAAAGTTGACAAACTTTGGACATTGGAACATTTTAAATAGAAATACTGAAAGGAAACTGGAATAAAAGAGGAGTAAAAGTGATTGATGAAGGAGCCATTAAGGAGGGTCCTGACATAATGTTACAGTTGTGGAAACATACAGGCCAGTTACAAGTTCCTCTCGTGGGTATTGCTCCATTGAGTCATAGAGTCACACAATGTGGATACAGGCTCTTTGGCCCAACTTGCCTACACCTGTCAACATGCCCCATCTACACAAGTCCCACCTGCCTGCGTTTGACCCCATATCCCTTAAACCTGTCCTATCCATGTACCTGTCGTTGTGATGGTACCTGCCTCCTACCTCATCCAGCAGCTTGTTCCATACATCCACCACCCTTTATGTAAAAAAATAGTTACCACTCAGGTTCCTATTAAGTCTATCCCCCCCTCATCATAAACCTAGGTCCTCTGGTTCTTGATTCCCCTACTCTGGGTAAAAGTGGCGTGGACCTTTAGTGTGCCTCAGAGGGCGGTGGAGGCCGGTTCAGAATCAGAATCAGAATGCTTTATTGTCATTGCATGTGTCACATACAACGAGATGACTGTGTCTCTCCATTTAAAAGAACTTAAAACATTCACATACTCATACTTTTTACACTCCCTCCCTCCCCAAACCCACCCATGGATTCACATTTACATAAATCAACACAGTCTCCCCACCCACCCCCCCTCCTTCCCCATAACCCGCTCCCGAGACAGAGTTCAGTTCCAAGATTGCTGATGGGTAAAAGCTGTTCTTGAGTCTGGCAGTACGTGTACCTTTAGCGACCTGTACCTCTTTCCTGAGGGCAGCAGTGTGAAAAGGTGGTGACAAGGATGTGTAATGGCTTTCACGATATTACAGGTCCTGCTGCAGCATCTGGAGTTCTCTGGATGCTTTCAAGAGAGAGCTAGATAGGGCTCTTAAAAATAGCGGAGTCCAGGGGATATGGGGAGAAGGCAGGAACGGGGTACTGATTGGGGATGATCAGCCATGATCACATTGAATGGCGGTGCTGGCTCGAAGGGCCGAATGGCCTACTCCTGCACCTATTGTCTATTGTCTATTGACTTACCATCTCGGAGCGGGCGATCCTTTGCCGAGGGTCGCCAGAAGAAGAGCTCCGAACGCGGGGCCTTTGGACTTTAACACCATGAAGCCCGCGTTCTCCGGTAAGAAGTGGCCGATTCGGGAGCTCCGGATGCTCGGAACAAAACGCATTTCTTCTGGATGAACGGAAGCTGAACCACACTGGAAAATGGGGGGGGGGGGGGGGGTGAACTGCCTTGATTTTCAGCTTGTCAAAGCTACAGGTGTCAGAGGTTATGGGGAGAAGGCAGGAGAATGGGGTTAGGAGGGAGAGACAGATCGGTCATGATTGAATGGCGGAGTAGGCTTGATGGGCCGAATGGCCTAATTCTGCTCCTATCAATTATGACTCGTGACCTATGAAGACAACGCAACTTTCTTGGAGTTTATTAACGAGTCTGAACCCACACTTCGGTCTGCTTTCAGTCTCTTCGCTCTACATTTCATTGTAACCCATTACCATTCATCTCAATCAGTCAAAGGTGTAACAGTTGCTGCTGCTGCTGCTGCTTTCCAATGCGCACTCCAATTAAACATGAGACTTTTGTGAAGGGTAAAATGCTAATCAGAAGGCAAAAAATGGAGCCAAATTAGCTTTCAGCCACAACTGACGCTTTACGAGAATGAACCCCTCTGATTAATTATCAACTTTACCCAGTAATAAAAGGCAAGGCAGCAACAAGAAATTGATTCTCTTCTTAAAGAAACAATTTAAGCCGTTTGGAATTATGCAAGTATTGAATTTTGAGTAGCTGGGGAAATTAAATTACTCGACCTGTGCGTCACAAGTTGTCCTCTGGCACTTGTGTTTGTTTGATAGGGGAACCTGTCCTAGCTATTAAGTATGTGGCATTGTGTGTTGTGAGATAACATAAGCAAATAATCCAGTGTGTACGCTGTTGCAAGCAAATGTTAGTGCCCCAATATCCTCTTTGCACTCTGCCATCTATTATCTGTGGCAAAGAAAGGCCAGTGGGGTGAATAATTTTGATCATGTTCTGTTATATAGCCTTCTGTGATTATTTTCTCTTTGTTGCAGGAAAATCATTCCAGACAAATATATCGTTGAGGCAGTTTTGCTTGATTTTTGCCTTTCAAGAATTGTACATCAAGAGCTGGCCTCTTGCCTGATCTCATTCTCCGGCACAATTGTACCAGTTGTACAGACCTGTTTGTCATGTTCTTTTCTGACTCCCAAACTCCGCATTTGGGAAAGCTACTGAATAATAAAAGTCTACTCTCTGTTTTTGAACTATGTTTCAGCACTTGGCGCGGTGGCGCAGCGGTAGAGCTGCTGCCTCACAGCGCCAGAGACCCGGGTTCGATCCTGACTACGGGTGCTGTCTGTGCGGAGTTTGTACGCTCTCCCCGTGACCCGTGTGGGTTTTCTCCGGGTGTCTAAAAAACGTGCAGGTTAATTGGCTTCTGTAAATTGTAAATTGTCCCTAGTGTGTGTATGGATGGTGCTGGTGCGTGGCGTGATCGCCGATCGGCACAGACACGGTTTCCATGTTTCCATGCCGTATCTTTAAACTAAACTAAACTTGGCACAGTGGTGCAGCAGTAGAGCTGCTGCCTCGTAGCAACGGTAGACAAAAGTGCTGGAGAAACTCAGCGGGTGCAGCAGCATCTATGGAGCGAAGGAAATAGGCAACGTTTCGGGCCGAAACCCTGAAGGAAATAGGCAACGTATCGGGCCGAAACCCTGAAGGAAATAGGCAACGATTTGGGCCGAAACCCTGATGGAAATAGGCAACGTTTCGGCCGAAACCCTGAAGGAAATAGGCAACGTTGCCTATTTCTTTCGCTCCATAGATGCTGCTGCACCCGCTGAGTTTCTCCAGCACTTTTGTCTACCTTTGATTTTCCAGCATCTGCAGTTCCTTCTTAAACGCCTCATAGCAATGTAGTTAGTCAAGTCAAGTCAAGTCAAGTCACATTTATTTATATGGCACATTTAAAAAACAACTCTCGTCGGCCAAAGTGCTTTACATTTGTTATAAGAATAGCACAAACAAAACAAACTACATACATATATATATATATACATGTAGCCCTCACTCAGAGGACATCAGGAAAGGCTTGGGAGTATAGATAAGTCTTTAGTCTTGACTTAAAAGAGTCGATGGAGAGGGCAGTTCTGATGGGAAAGGGGATGCTGCTTAAGCCCTCAGTTCCTTCTGAAATGGCTAGGGAAGTCACTCTATTGGATATTTGCCATGAGCTTCAGAAAGACAGTCGTGGTTTAAGATGGTGTTGCTCATTGACCACTCATTTGCCACAGAGGGCGGTGGAGGCCGGTTCTCTGGATACTTTCAAGAGAGAGCTAGATAGGGATCTTAAAGATAGCGGAGTCAGGGGATATGGGGGGAAGGCAGGAACGGGGTACTGATTGGGGATGATCACCAACATTGAATGGCGGTGCTGGCTCGAAGGGCCAAATGGCCTTCTCCTGCACCCATTGTCTAGGTATGTTACAAAACTTACCTTCAGTCGCGCTGTAATTCTGCCACTGGCCGTGTGCGCGATTTTGGCGCCTTTAAGGGGGGGGGCGGGGTTAAAACGCGGTTTCTCCTCCCTTGTCCTGGAAATATTTTGTTGGAGTACAAACTTTCGCTGACAAAATCGTTCCTACCGGCTTTTTGTGAATTTTTTTAATTTATTAAATCATCAATGTCAGCGCTACAGTCATTTTAAAAGCAGCTCCTGAAGCGTCAACGCCGATAACGGGGACGGATTTCACACAATGGACAGGTAAACGAAAGTGCTTTCTTTAAATGTATAAAAGTGCTTCTTAAGAAGCCTTGAATTCACATTTTGTCATGCGACACGGTGATTTTATTCCCCGAATTAACGGCAGTATTTTTCATGCCAATACGGGGTTAAATTCACCGCAAATGAACGTTCCAAAAGATCGCGTTCCAGAAATTCTCACTCGCAAGATGAATTAAATCCCCATTAATTTACAGGTATTAAACATTCAATTCCTTCCATTTGGCCTGTAAATTCATGAAAATTAGATTTAAAAATTATGTTATATTGTGAATTATTGTGTGAATGTTATTTGGACACTTAGGCTATTTAAAAATGTTAATCTATTCTTAAGAAATTGATAGATGTTTAGATCTAGTAATTGAATTTTGTAATTAGCTACAATTAGGTAACTAACTAATTATATGCTTTACTTTCATGTCTTCGAAGTAAGATTGTTTCATATTTGTTTCAGAATGCTTCAATCTATAATACCTGAAAATTTCTTTCAGTTACCATAATGTTTAAGAAAGTTATGAGCTTTTAACTGTCCTCGATCACAGCTTTTGTGTTAAGTCAATGGAAAAGCAATAGGGAACTAGATGCTAATTTCTGAGTATGATAATGGCCATAACTTCTTTAATACTGAAGATATGAAAGTGAATTAAGTGTCAAATTAAACTTCTTTTTATGCTTTATCTGATGGGATAAATTGCAGACTTTAGTTTTTAAATCTCAAAATTTTGTAACATTGCTACATTGTCTATTGTCTATAAGTCCAATTATGATGGTCCATGAGAGAAAGCAAAAAGTATTAATTAGATCCAACCACCAACCCTAGAACCCTCAATTGATTCTATTATTGAACAGAAATAGGGCGGCACGGTGGCGCAACGGTAGAGTTGCTGCCTTACAGCGAATGCAGCGCCGGAAACCCGGGTTTGATCCCGACTACGGGTGCTGTCTGTACGGAGTCTCTACGTTCTCCCCGTGACCTGCGTGGGTTTTCTCCAAGATCTTCGGTTTCCTCCCACACTTCAAAGACTTACAGGTACGTAGGTTAATTGGCTTGGTAAATTTAAAAGAAAATTGTCCCTAGTGGGTATAGGATGGTGTTAATGAATGGGTCGGTGCGGACCCGGTGGTCCGAAAGGGCCTGTTTCTGCGCTGTATCTCTAAAACTAAACTAAAACTAACACTAAAAAGGAATATACCAGATCCAGTCTGTAAAACTAGACCATGAGGGTTAAGTGCAAACATCGACAATTATCAGGAGCATTTATTGTGATTGGTATCCAATAACCATCAATGAGTGCACACACCCATGCTTTGATTTTTGGTTATGATCCAACACAGGAGACCATGTTTTGGTTTCTCCACAGTTGCTGCTTCACCACCCATGTATTTCCAGTGTCATTATTCCATTTCATGTTTCCACCTCAAAATTAGATTGCCTCCAGTAAAATGACTTGTACATTTCAGAATCAAATCCTCTGATAAGTCTGAAGAAGGGTCTCGACCCGAAACGTCACCCATTCCTTCTCTCCGGAGATGCTGCCTGTCCCGCTGAGTTACTCCAGCGTTTTGTGTCGATCTTCAGAATCAAATCCTCTAGTTCTGACATTGACTCGCTGGAGCCCCCCTCCGGGCGATGGAGACATGAGGAAGTGCGGATGCTGGAAACTTGTGTAGAACACCGAGTGCTGGATTTAAGGGCCTGTCCCACGGGCAGGCGATTCCAGGCGGCAAGCGCGACCTAGCAGGAAGCGGAGGCCGCGCGTGGACCGCTAGGGGACCGTGCGGGGACCGCGGGGTCAGTCCCACGTAGATCGCCGGAACCGTATGTAGTTGGTCCCGACACCGCGCGGGGCTCAGAAAAACTGACACTGTCCAAAAATGCCGTGCGGCAACGGCCTGCCGCCCCGCTGCCGCATCGACGCCGCGCGCACCGCCTCGACACCACAAGCACCGCCTGGACGGCGCTCACCATCTCGACGGAGTAGGCTAGCGCGTTGCGTTGCGTGATGACGTCATCACCCGACACCGCGCTCGCCGCATGCATTCGCATGCTGGTGGGACAGGCCGTACGGTAATCACTCGGCCTCCGCGCGGCAACCGCTGCCGGATAGGTTGCGCTTGCCGCATGCTCGTGGGACAGGCCGTACAGTGGCACCCGCGTGGCAGCCGCTTCCGGATAGGTTGCGCTTGCCGCATGCTCGTTGGACAGGCCGTACGGTGGCACCCGCGCGGCAGCCCCGCGGCCCCCGCTTCCGGGGAAGTCGCGCTTGCCGCCTGCAATCGCCTGCCCGTGGGACAGGCCCTTAACTCGAAGGCTGACACAAAATGGTGGAGTATCTCAGCGGGACGGGCAGCATCGCTGGAGAGAAGGAATGGGTGAAGGGTCACCTACTCCTTGTCTCCAGAGATGCTGCCGGTCCCGCTGAGTTACTCCAGCTTTTTGTGTCTATCTTCGGTTTAAAGCAGCATCTGTAGTTCCTTATAAACACAGAACACACATTGCTGGAGCAACTCGAAGATAGACACAAAATGCTGGAGTAACTCAGCGGGCCAGGCAGCATGTCTGGAGAAAAGGAGTGGGGGTGGCGTGTTGGTTTGAGACGCTTCTTCTGGAGTAACTCAGCGGGTCAGGCAACATCTCTGGAGGACATGGATAGGTGAAGTTTTGGATCGAGACTTTTCTCCTGACTCCAAATTGTCTCCAATACTTGGTCTGTGTCTATCCTCTCCAATTCTTGGTATCTGTAATACCCAGAAATAATTGTAACTTGATTGGTTAGAGGGCAGCGGTGAAATCCAGTTAATAATTCACAACCTCCACCTTGAAAAACAGTTTTGCTTCATTATCAACTTTTCTCACAAGCATTTAATTTTTTGCATTCATTGTTGAATGCAAAAAATTACTCCCTACTATATCATTGTAACATACTCTGTTAAAACTGTGTTCCAATGAAAGATTTGCCACTTGGATCCTGCTAGCATCAAATGAACCGAACAAGGAGAAAATTAAATGATTGATCACATGAAACAGGCCCTTCAGCCCACCGAGTCCGCGCCAACCCAGTGATCACCCCGTACACAAGCACTTTGCTACATGCTGGGGACAATTTGCAGAAGCCAATTAACCAACAAAGCTGCACGTCTTTGGAATGTGGGACGAGATGAGAATAAGGGGTTGGCCATTTAGGACTGAGATGAGGAAAACCTTTTTCACCCAGAGAGTTGTGAATCTGTGGAATTCTCTGCCACATAAGGCAGTGGAGGCCAATTTGCTGGATGTTTTCAAGAGTTAGATATAGCTCTTAGGGCTAACGGAATCAAGGGTAATGGGGAGAAAGCAGGAACGGGGTACTGATTTAAAAGCAGTGGACAACCCTCAACCGCTTGAGGACAGGTGTCGGACGCTATGGAGTAGCGATGAAGAGGTGGGGCCTCGTGGACAGTGCCTCCTGCGAGTGTGGGGACCCAACACAGACAGACAGTGGAGCACATCGTCACCAGTTGCCCCAAACACCGGCCACCGAATGGTGAACGAGGTCTGATTGACCTGGACGATGACACACATGTTGGCCTGGCTCGCCTCAACGGAGCTGCAGGTCAAAAAGACATACGACAGAAGAAGAAGGGTACTGATTTAGGATGATCAGCCATGATCATATTGAATGGCGGTGCTGGCACGAAGGGCCGAATGGCCTACTCCTGCACCTATTTTCTATGTTTGTATGTTTCACCCGGAGAAAACCCACGCGGTCACGGGAAGAATGTACAAACTCCGTACAGACAGCACCCCTAGTCAGAATCGAACCCTGGTCTCTACCTGCTGTGCCACCGTGCCGTCCAAATGAAGAAAGACCACGGGGAAAATTGGTATTGGGTTTGAAGTTTGTACATTTGGCACCTCTGACAACATTGACAAAATTCCCACAGTGTGGTTCACTGATATGGTTGTCGTATGTTTTGGCTATTAATGCTTTAAGGCAGCCATAAACATTTTTGTACTATATGAAAAATGGTGTTTGAAATGTTTATTTTTTAACCAGACTAGTTTTAAGTGTAATCAATTAATTATTTTTGAATTTATTGAATTATATTTGAAAAACAACATTAACAATAACTAACATTAAATAACTCCAATTTCTCATGAGTTGATTCATTACTATTAGTGTCAGAGATGAGGAGGCTGACAGTCCGTAACTCATAGCTTTGCACTGGTATACTGCATGTTTATAGTCAGAGGGTGGTGAATCTGTGGAATTCATTGCCCCAGAAGGCTGAGGAGGCCAAGTCAGTGGATATTTTTACGGCAGAGATAGATAGATTCTTGACTAGTAATAGCCCTCTCCCACGGTGCGAGTTCATTCCAAGAGCTCTCCCGAGTTTTAAAAAACCAAACTTGTGGTAAACACGGAGAATGAACGTAGCGGGTACGTCGGAGCTCGGGGACGTCTCTTAGCGCTAACGGCAGGTACTCGGGAAGACTCGCTAACGGCAGGTAAGCACGGGAAGACTCGTGAAGATTTTTCAACACGATGAAAAATGTCCACGAGAGCCCCGAGTACCGACAAGCGGCCATTACCGTAAATCTCCGAGTTCGAATCAGGGCAAACTCGTGAGAACTCGTGGAATGAACTCGTACCGTGGGACGGGGGTTTAAGGGTTTCAGGGGTTATGGGGAGAAGGCAGGAGAATGGGGCTAGGAGGATTTCTCCGAGATCTTTGGTTTCCTCCCACACTCCAAAGACGTGCAGGTCTGTCGGTTAATTGGCTTGGTATAAATGTAAATTGTCCCGAGTGTGTGTGGGGTAGTGTTAATGTGCGGGGATCGCTGGACGGTGCAGACTCTGTGGGCCGAAGGGCATGTTTATCTCTGAATTAAACTAAACTAAATGATTTAAACTTAGATATTTGACACTGCTGCAATCTATTGTAGGGCGGGCACAGTGGCGCAGCGGTAGAGTTACTGCCTTACAGCGCTTGCAGAGCCGGAGACCCGGGTTCGATCCCCACTACGGGTGCTGTCTGTACGGAGTTTGTACGTTCTCCCCGTGACCTGCGTGGGTTTTCTCCGGGATCTTCGGTTTCCTCCAACACTCCAAAGGCGTGCAGGTTTGTAGGTTAATTGGCTTGGTGCAAATGTTAATGTTAATGCACGGTGATCGATCATCGGAGTGAACTCAGTGGGCCGAAGGGCCTGTTTCCGCCCTGCATCTCTCAACTAACAAAACGACACTAAAGATAGGTCAGCCATGATTGAATGGCGGAGTAGACTTGATGGGCCAAGTTGGCCTAATTCTGCTCCTATCACTTGTGAACT
>CM075978.1:191707291-191761827 GCA_038087875.1 Malacoraja senta
GACAAGGTCCCACATAAGAGATTAGTATGCAAACTTAAAGCACACGGTATTGGGGGTTCAGTATTGATGTGGATAGAGAACTGGCTGGCAGACAGGAAGCAAAGAGTAGGAGTAAACGGGTCCTTTTCAGAATGGCAGGCAGTGACTAGTGGGGTACCGCAAGGCTCAGTGCTGGGACCCCAGCTATTTACAATATATATTAATGATCTGGATGAGGGAATTGAATGCAACATCTCCAAGTTTGCAGATGACACAAAGCTGGGGGGCAGTGTTAGCATTGAGGAGGATGCTAGGAGGCTGCAAGGTGACGGATAGGTTGGGTGAGTGGGCAAATGCATGGCAGATGCAGTATAATGTGGATAAATGTGAGGTTATCCACTTTGGTGGCAAAAACAGGAAAGTAGACTATTATCTGAATGGTTGCCGATTAGGAAAAGGGGAGATGCAACGAGACCTGGGTGTCATGGTACACCAGTCATTGAAAGTAGGCATGCAGGTGCAGCAGGCAGTGAAGAAAGTAAATGGTATGTTAGCATTCATATCAAAAGGATTTTGTGGTATTATGGAATAATAGTGTAAGGAATGCCTTTATTCTGCTGCCAGTGGTCAGACTGCAGTGACGGCATCCGGCCTGAAGGTGGGGCTGTGGGCGTAACCGGAGAGGCCTAGCAGCAGGGCCCGGGGATGCAGCACGAGGCTGCAGTTGTAAAGAGTTGCTAAATAAAGACAGACTCCGATTACGTCGTTGTACGAGCCTCATTATAAGAATAATTCGTTATGGTGTCAGAAACGGGATACTTGTAAGGGAAAAAAAAAAAAGAAGAAGAGGAAAGTGTATCGTTTTGGCGGAGAAAGGTGAGATGAGCTGGCAGATATGGCGCAACCTACACCAACTGCTACGTTCACAATACAACCTCCAGAGCCATTCGATTTTACCAAGCCTCAAGAATGGGAGCGTTGGATCAGGAGATTCGACCGCTTTCGGCTTGCAAGCAACTTAAACGCAACGTCGGAAGAAAACCAGGTGAACACGTTAGTGTACTGCATGGGTGATGAAGCCGAAGATGTGCTAAAGGGGCTAACGCTAACTGCAGATGAGAGGAAGGTGTACACGGATGTCAAGGCGGGCTTTGATGCATTTTTTGTGCCTAAAAAGAATGTAATCTACGAAAGAGCCAAGTTCAATCAGCGTGTGCAACTGCCAGAAGAAACGGTGGATTCCTTCATCACTGCTCTATACGGATTAGCTGAACACTGCAACTATGGACAGTTACAGAACGAGCTGATCCGCGACAGGTTAGTGGTCGGGCTGAGAAACGTCTCATTGTCAGAAAAGCTACAGCTAGACAGAGACCTAACCCTTGGAACTGCGATAACAAAGACAAGGCAGTCTGAAGAAGTTAGACGACAGCGGTCTGACTTAAGAGGAGAAAATGGCGGTGCTAGCAAGTGCTCTAATGTTGATGCTGTGCATGCTAAAAGCTACAGAAAACCCAAATTTCCCTCAAAGCCTCAGCCACAAGCACAAACACCAGGCAAAAATAAACTTAATACACGGCCACAGCCAGGTTCAAAGGCCTGTTATAGATGTGGAAAAATGCCCTCGCATGGAAAATGGGAATGCCCTGCTAAAGATGCTGTGTGTCACAACTGTGGCAAAAAGGGACATTATGGCAAAGTGTGCAGAAACAGTGCAAAATCTCTGAATGCTGTCACTACAGAGGAAGAAGAGAGCTTTTTCCTGGGAGCCGTGGATGCTGGAAAAGACCCATGGACGGTGCAGCTACAGGTGAGACAAAAAAAAGTGTGCTTTAAAATAGACACTGGTGCTGATGTCACCGCCATGCCAGCCGAGGTGTACCATGACATTACAGGGGGGCATGATGTGAAGCGCCTGGCAGTGCCGACACGCCCGTTGTTTGGGCCAGGGGGCAATGCACTCTCTGTCCTAGGTGTAGCCAGAGAAACACTGCGCAGAGGCAAAAAGACAGCCATAGAGAACATTTATGTAGTAAAAGACCTGCACACTGCACTGTTGGGAAGGCCTGCCATAGAACAGCTTCAGCTTGTGTGCAGGGTTGACAGCATCACCATGGAATCAATGAAACAACAATATCCGAAGCTGTGTAGCGGCTTGGGTCTTGTTCTGAGGCCATACTCAATTAAATTAAAGCCAGAGGCTGTGCCCTTCTCCACACACCACGCAGAGTCCCTCTGCCGCTTATGGGAAAAGTGAAGGAGGAGATAGACCGTATGGAGAAGATGGGCGTAATCACCAAGATTGAGGAGCCGACTGATTGGTGTGCCGGGATGGTGGTGGTGCCGAAAAAAGCAGGTGATGTTCGCATTTGTGTGGATTTCACAATGATGAATGAATCAGTATGCAGAGAAAAGTTTATCCTGCCTTCTGTCGAGCACACTCTGGGCATGCTAGCTGGCGCAACAGTCTTCAGCAAATTAGATGCCAACATGGGCTTTTGGCAAGTACCATTGACAAAAGAGTCTGCCAAATACACCACCTTCATCACGCCTTATGGGCGCTACTATTTTAACCGTCTACCCTTTGGCATAGCATCAGCCCCCGAGCACTTTCAAAGGATGATGGTGACAGAAGTGACCGGTGGCCTGGAGGGGGTACTGTGTCACATGGACGACATCCTGGTCTGGGGACAGACGCAGGAGGAGCATGATGTGCGGCTACATGCGGTGCTAAAGAAGGCACAAAAGGCCGGCATTACGCTCAACATGGACAAATGTGAGCTCACACGCCACACAGTCAGATTCCTGGGTCATGTGATTTCAGCAGATGGAGTGAAGCCAGATCCAGAGAAGACGAGAGCAGTACAAGAGATGGATGCACCCAAAAATGTCAGCGAACTCAGGAGTTTTCTGGGCATGGTCAATCAGCTGGGCCGCTTCTTGCCTAACCTGGCTGAAAAAGACAAAGTGCTACGAGACCTGCTGTCCAAGAAGAACCACTGGTACTGGGGGACAGAGCAGCAGGCCGCCTTTGATCAGTTAAAAACAGAGCTGTCATCCACACCAGTGCTCACATTATACAACCCAAACAGTGCTTTAAAGATCTCTGCTGATGCCTCTTCCTTTGGCCTGGGGGCAGTCCTGCTGCAGAAGAGCGATGCCATGTGGTCACCTGTGGCATATGCGTCCAGGTCAATGACGCCAACAGAGCAGCGCTATGCTCAAGTAGAGAAGGAGGCATTGGCTGCAACGTGGGCATGTGAAAGGTTCAGCTGTTTCATCCTGGGAAGACCATTCGAGCTGGAAACTGACCATAAGCCGTTGGTGAGTCTGCTGGGAAGGAAAGCTTTGGATGACCTCCCACCAAGAATCCAAAGATTTAGGATGAGACTCATGAGGTACAACTATACAGTCAATCATGTCCCTGGCAAAAGCCTGTGGACAGCCGACACCTTATCTCGTGCTCCTCTGAGAGCCGCAAGAGCACACACAGACACAAGCCTATTAGAGGACACCAACATCTATGTAGACTCTGTCATCAGCAACATTCCTGTCAGTGGAGATTATCTGAGCAGCCTACGTGAGCACCTGAAGGCAGACAGCACATGCTCTGCACTGATGGAGTACTGCACAGACGGCTGGCCCGACAAAAGCCAACTGCAGGGAGTGCTGAGACATTACTGGGCTGATAGAGCAGTGCTGACTGTGCACGATGGGCTGCTGCTGCGGGGCACGAGACTCGTCATCCCAACAGCCTTACAAGGTGATGTGCTGCAGAGACTACATGAGGGACACCTGGGGGTGACAAAGTGCAGGGGCCGGGCCAAACAGACGGTATGGTGGCCAGGACTCAGCAGCCAGCTGAATGACATGGTGCTGAAATGTAGAACCTGCATCCAAGAGAGAAGGAACGTCAAAGAGCCGCTGATGCCAACGGAGATGCCAGACAGGCCTTGGCAAACCTTGGGAGCTGACCTGTTCACGCTGAAAGACAAGACTTATCTACTAGTAGTAGATTATTTCTCAAGGTATGTGGAAGTTGCGCTGCTGTCACACACAAGGTCCACAGATGTGGTGGTGCACCTGAAATCCATGTTTTCTCGTCATGGAATTTGTGAATTTCTTAAAAGTGACAATGGGCCCCAGTTCTCAGGTAGCCACTTTAAAGCCTTTGCAGCAGAGTATGGCTTTGTGCACATCACGAGCAGCCCCAAGTTTCCTCAGAGCAATGGGGAGGCGGAACGCGCTGTACAAACCGTGAAAAACCTGCTAACAAAGGCATCAGACCCATATCTTGCATTGCTGGCCTACAGAGCAACCCCTCTACAGAACGGCTATAGCCCGGCCGAGCTGTTGATAGGGTGCCGCCTCCGCACTACAGTTCCTGCCCTTCCAACCCTGCTGAATCCAGTTTTGCCTGACTACAACGCGCTGGGGGCCAAAGAAAGGGAGAAGAGGAGGAACGACGCAAGATCCTTCGACAAGAGGCACGGAGCGAGAAACCTGGAGCCACTCGTACCTGGGGAGGATGTGTGGATCACTGATGCACGAGTCCAGGGCACAGTGCTATCTACACACAACACCCCTCGCTCTTATATCGTCCAGGTGCCTCAGGGCACTCTGAGGAGGAACCGGTATCACTTGGTGCCACTGCAGACCAACAGTGGGGTAGTCGACGCTGAAGATTCACCTACACCAGAGCCAGCTCCACCAGTGACAACATCACCCAGCAGAGAGGGCCCCACCACAGAGACGGTGCGGACCAGGTGTGGGAGAGAGGTTAGAAAGCTGCAGAGACTTGATTGGTGATTTATTGATTTGTTTGATCAGGGACAGGTCTTTCAGCAAAAGGGCAGAATAAACCCCTTAAGACCTGCAGAGACAAAGGTAGTCCACCCTTTGTTCTCAAAGAAAGGGAGATGTGGTATTATGGAATAATAGTGTAAGGAATGCCTTTACTCTGCTGCCAGTGGTCAGGCTGCAGTGACGGCATCCGGCCTGAAGGTGGGGCTGTGGGCGTAACCGGGGAGAGGCCTAGCAGCAGGGCCCGGGGATGCAGCACGAGGCTGCTGTTGTAAAGAGTTGCTAAATAAAGACAGACTCCGATTACGTCGTTGTACGAGCCTCATTATAAGAATAATTCGATAGATTTGAGTATAGGAGCAGGGAGGTTCTACTGCAGTTGTACAGGGTCTTGGTGAGACCACACCTGGAGTATTGCGTACAGTTTTGGTCTCCAAATCTGAGGAAGGACATTATAGCCATAGAGGGAGTACAGAGAAGGTTCACCAGACTGATTCCTGGGATGTCAGGACTTTCATATGAAGAAAGACTGGATAGACTCGGCTTGTACTCGCTAGAATTTAGAAGATTGAGGGGGGATCTTATAGAAACGTACAAGATTCTTAAGGGGTTGGACAGGCTAGATGCAGGAAGATTATTCCCGATGTTGGGGAAGTCCAGAACTAAGGGTCACTGTTTAAGGATAAGAGGGAAGTCTTTTAGGACCGAGATGAGAAAATCATTTTTCACACAGAGAGTGGTGAATCTGTGGAATTCTCTGCCACAGAAGGTAGTTGAGGCCAGTTCATTGGCTATATTTAGGAGGGAGTTAGATGTGGCCCTTGTGGTTAAAGGGATCAGGGGGTATGGAGAGAAGGCAGGGATGGGATACTGAGTTGGATGATCAGCCATGATCATATCGAATGGCAGTGCAGGCTCGAAGGGCTGAATGGCCTACTCCTGCACCTATTTTCTATGTTTCTATGTTTCTATGTTTCTTCAAAGACGTACAGGTTTGTAGGTTAATTGGCTTCTAAATGTAGAAATTGTCCCTAGTGACTGTAGGATAGCGTTAATGTGCGGGGATCGTTGGTCGGCGCGGACCCGGTGGGCCGAAGGGCCTGTTTCCGCGCTGTATCTCTAAACTAAACAATGCTCCATTAAAATTCATAACTGGAAGGGGAAGAAATTGATATCAATGTCTTCAGATATTTGAGTCCCAAAATGTTTAAAGAAAAAGATGCATTGTGGTGATGTGGCATAGTGGCATAGAGTGATACAGTGTGGAAACAGGCCCTTCGGCCCAACTTGCCCACACAGGCCAACATGCCCCAGCTACACTAGTCCCACCTGCCCGCGTATGGCCCCATATCCCTCCAAACCTGTCCTATCCATGTACCTGTCTAACTGTTTCTTAAATGTCGGGATAGTCCCAGCCTCAACTCCCTCCTCTGGCAGCTCGTTCCATACACCCACCACCCTCTGTGCAAAAGAATGTTAACCCCTCAGATTCCTATTAGAGTTTATTATTTTACTTCGAACAATTAGAGTTGAAGAGTCTTTGTGCAAGAATGTGGTCATCGTTGGGGCTGAGGAAGGTGCAATCGTGTTGTGGTAGAAGTCTCAGAATCATGACGCAGCATTGTAGGACCTTGTAGGAATGCTGCACATGGAACAGTGCAAAAGATAGACACAAGATGCTGGAGTAACTCAGCGGGACAGGCGGCATCTCTGGAGAGAAGGGATGGGTGATGTTTCGGATCGAGACCCATTCTTTGGAATAGTGCAGACTGTTCTGGTCACCCCATTACTAGGGAGGATGTGGAGGCTTTGGGAAGGATGCTGAGGAGGTTTATTAGAATGATACCTGGATTGGAGGGCATTAGGTGCAGGGAGAGGTTGGACAAACCGGGATAGTTTTCTCTGGAATGCCGGACGTTGCGTCTCACAACCTCTGACTTTTCATCTCTGGTCTCTGCCCACCATCTGCCTATAAACCCTCCCGCCTTTACCTGTACCAACCTGTTACCTGCCACGCTTTGTCCTGCCCCTCCTCTCTTCCAGCTTCATAGAAACATAGACACATAGCAAATAGGTGCAGGAGGAGGCCATTCGGCCCTTCGAGCCAGCACCGCCATTCATTGTGATCAGGGCTGATCGTCCCCAATCAATAACCCGTGCCTGCCTTCTCCCCATATCCCTTGACCCCACTAGCCCCTAGAGCTCTATCTAACTCTCTCTTTAATCCATCCAGTGACTTGGCCTCCACTGCCCTCTGTGGCAGGGAATTCCATAAATTCACAACTCTCTGGGTGAAAAAGTTTTTTCTCACCTCAGTCTTAAATGACCTCCCCTTTATTCTAAGACTGTGGCCCCTGGTTCTGGACTCGCCCAACATTGGGAACATTTTTCCTTTTATAATTTTATATGTCTCTATAAGATTCCCCCTCATCCTCCTAAACTCCAGTGAATAAACTGGAGAATAAACTCCCCCCCCCCCCACACACACACACAATCACTTGTCGGGGTGGACTTGATGGGCCGAAGGGCCAGTTTCAGCCCTGTATCTCTAAACTAAACTAACAGCAGGGTTGAGACCCAAAACATCACCTATCAATGTTCTCCAGAGATGCTGTCTGACCTCTTGTGTTTTTTTTTAGTAAACCAGCATCTGCAGTTCATTGTTTCGACGTGCTCTATCTCTCTATGACTATGTGGCACTACCCCTGTGCCTCAATCATAGAGTCATAGACATAGAGTAATACAACGTGGAAACAGGCCCTTCAGCCCAACTTGCCCACACCGGCCAAAATGTCCCAACTACACTAGTCCCACCTGCCCATGTTTGGCCCATATCCCTCAAATCTGTCCTATCCATGTACCTGTCTGACTGTTTCTTAAATTTTGTGATAGTCCGTGCCTCAACTACCTCCTCTGGTAACTTGTTCCATACACCCACCACCCTATGTGTAAAAAATCCTTTGTGTGAAAAATCTGCGCATCTACCCGTTCATGATTTTATACACCTCTATAAGGTCACCCCTCTCCTCCTGCGCTCCAAGGAATAGTGGCCCAGCCTACCCAACCTCTCCCTATAGTTCAGACCCTCTAGTCCAAGCAACATCCTCGTAAATCTTCTCTGTACTCTTTCCAGCTTGACAACATCCTTCCTATAAGGAGGAGGAGCTATCTTGGGGAACGGCTGCTAACCAGCAGCCGTCCGTTAAATTCACTTTTTTTACTTAGTTTTTAGTTTTTCCTGTCTATGCCTCGTGGGGAATTTTGACTTTTAATGTGGGGGGGTAAGGGGGAAACTATTTTATAGGTCCCTACCTGGTCGGTGAGGCAGCTTTTTCTCCGGGCTGCCCCGTCGACCCGTCCTTGCGGCCTACCAGCGGGCGTGGAGCGGCGTGGAGCGGCGTTTCCTGGCGGGAACTGCCCAGCACCTTCAGCTTCGGTGGCGGCACAGCGCTGGAGCGCTATCGCGGAGCGGAGCGGGCGATTCCTTGCCTGGGTCACCGCGCTGGATCGACGCGCTGGAGCTCCGGTGAGCTGTGGCCGCCGAGCTCAACACCTCCGGGCTGCGGGACTGCGGGGAGGCGGCGCGGACCCTAACATCGGGATCCTCGGAG
This sequence comes from Malacoraja senta, assembly GCA_038087875.1. Classification (NCBI taxonomy): domain Eukaryota; kingdom Metazoa; phylum Chordata; class Chondrichthyes; order Rajiformes; family Rajidae; genus Malacoraja; species Malacoraja senta. The sequence goes on from CM075978.1 coordinate 191,715,685, forward strand.
CTCCAAATTGGCGCGGCCTTGTTGGCTTCAGGTGCCACGGACTCCGGTAGGAAATCTGCTGCTCCAGGTGGCCCAGCCGCTGCGAGGACTCTCCCGACGCCGGGGCAACAACACCCGGTGAGAACGGCCAGGAACATCGGGCCTCCATAGAGGCAACTGTGGAGGCCTCAATAGGCCTGACTTTGGGAGAACTGGGGTTGGGGGCTGGACATTGTGCCTTCCCCCACAGTGGTAATCATCGTGGGGGGATGATTTTTGTCTGTAAATGATATTTTATTTTGTGTCCAAGATGGCTGCCGGAGGGGAGAGTGGACGCTGGCGCGCTTTAGCTGCCGCTGCTCTCTCTTCCATATTGTGTTTTTGATTTTTGTTTTTGGATTGAATTCTGGCTTTAATTTGTGTACTCGTGATGTCTTTACTATTTATTTCATTCCGCTTACATGTTTCTACACTTTGTTAAACTTTGTAAGGTGTCCTTGAGACTTTTGAAAGGCGCCCATAAATAAAATGTATTATTATTGATGAAGGAAAATGTATCAAAAGCCTTTTTGACCACCCTGACTACCTGCGACTCCACCTTCAAGGAACCATGCACCTGCACTCCTTGATCTCTCTACTCTGCAACACTCCCTAGAGCCCTACCATACACAATGTAGGTCCTGTTAGACTCCTCTAAATGAAACGCCTCACATTTCTCTGTATTAACTTCCAAGAAATTCCCTTCTTCCAAGTCACAACTTCAAAATTACACAGTGTTTATTTTTCACGAACAGTCACGTCGGGCGGCTACGGTGCCGCAGCGGTAGAGTTGCTGCCTTACAGCGCTTGCAGCGCCGGAGACCCGGGTTCGATCCCGACCACGGGTGCTGTCTGTACGGAGTTCGTACGTTCTCCCCGTGACCGCGTGGGTTTTCTCTGAGACCTTCAATTTCCTCCCACACTCCAAAGACGAATTGGTTTGGTGTAAGTGTAAACTGTCCCTAGTGTGTGTAGGATAGTGTTAGTGTGTGTAGAGCGCTGGTTGGTGCAGACTCGGTGGGCCGAAGGGCCTGTTTCAGCGCTGTATCTCTAAAGAAAAAGTCCGTGGCATTTGATCTGAACTCCCAGCGAGGAATGAGACCGATGAATATTTATCTCTCTAGAAGCAAAATGAAGATTGGAGACGCTAACATGATCTGCAAGAACTCAAGGCAGCTCACAGGACCAGTGGGCTGAAACACTAGCTATTACCTACAAGGGAACTATTGTCCTGCATGCTCTTAAAATAAATACCAAAACAAACTCCTTCCATTTTGGAATAATGATCAAATCCATCTAAATCGATCTGCTTTTTTTCAACTATTTAACTTTGTTTCATTTGAAATCTACAAAGAAAACTGAGCTGTTCCAATCATTTGAGATGTGTTACAACACTAAGATGGCTTTAAGCAAGTGTAGGAAGGAACTGCAGATGCTGGTTTAAACCGAAGATAGACACAAGATGCTGGAGTAAAGCCCTGTCCCACGGTACGAGTTCATTCCAAGAGCTCTCCCGAGTTTGCCCTGATTTGAACTCGGAGATTTACGGTAATGGCCGCTCGTCGGTACTCGGGGCTCTCGTGGACATTTTTCATCATGTTGAAAAATCTTCACGAGTCTTCCCGTGCTTACCTGCCGTTAGCGAGTCTTCCCGAGTACCTGCCGTTAGCGTTACGAGCCGCTAAGAGACGTCCCGAGCTCCGACGTACCCGCTACGTTCATTCTCCGTGCTTACCACAAGTTTGATTTTTTTTAAACTCGGGAGAGCTCTTGGAATGAACTCGTACCGTGGGACAGGGCTATAACTCAGCGGGACAGGCAGCATCTCTGGAGAGAAGGAATGGGTGATGTTTCGTGTCGAGGGCCTTCTTCAGACTGATGCTTTAAATACATTCACTTGTCCCACAGGCAAAAGGCTCAGAAATATTGTTGGTGGGGAACTAAGCTTGGATTTGGAAACAACATTGAATATTTTGTCAAAAGAACTTGGATAAAGTTACGTACCTGTTGCTTCCCTTGCCGTTGTGTGATTCTCAGTCCTAATGCCATTTCCAACATTCACGAGCACTATCCCACACACTAGGGACAATTTACACTTGTCACTGAAGCCAATTAAACTACAAACCTGTACGACTTTGGAGTGTGGGAGGAGCCCGGAGATCCTGGAGAAAACCCACGCAGGTCACGGGGAGAACATGCAAATTCCCGTAGTCAGGATTGAACCCAGGTCTCTGGCGCTGTAAAACAGCAACTCTACCGCTGCACCACTATGTGCCGTCAGCGATGGCAGCCTCGCCTACAGTCTGTCTGTCTTTTTGTCTTTTTAAAAATTATTTTTAATGTGTTTAAAAAAATATGTGTTAATGTTCTCTGGTTTGTTTTATGTGGGGGATGGGGGAGGGGGTCGGGGGAAACTTTTTTTTCAATCTCTTACCTTGCCGGAGATGCGCTTGTTTTCCGGGTCATATCTCCGGTCGCTCTGCGGCCTAACATCGTGGAGCTGGCGGCCTGGCTCGGGAGTGACTTTGAGCCCCACCGCGGGGCCGTGGACTTACCATCGGAGCCTGCGATCCCTGTGGATTTCACCGTCGAGGAGCTCGCAGTCTCGGGTAGAGACCGAAGTCTGGAAGCTCCAAGCCGCAGAAGATTTGACTAGCCCCGACTCGGGAGTCCGATCGCCCGGCCCGGGTGAGCTGACATCCTCCCGATGCGGAAGCTTGATCGCCCCGATGCGGAGGGCTCGACCGCCGGCTATGGGAGTCAAGATCGCCCCGACAACGGAAGGTTCGGGTGCCCTGACCGCGAGAGAACAAAGCAGGGAAGAGATTGCACTTTTTTGACTTCCACCGCAGTGAGGAATGTGGAGGAGTCACTGTGGTGGATGTTTATGTTAAAACATTTATTTGGTTGTTCTTTATTGGTATGACTGCATGGCAATCTGAATTTCACTGTATCTTAACGGGTACATGTGACAATAAACCTTGATTTGACAGTAGTTGACAGTGCAGGACTTGAGAAGTTGGCAGGTAAATAATTGACGGAGATAGAGAGTAAATTGAGTTTTGTTTTAGTTTCGAGATACAGTGTGCAAACAGGGACAAACCGTGTGGAAACCTGCACGTCTTTTAGGTAGGGGAGGATACCGGAGCATACGGTCACGGGGAGAACGCACAAATTCGGTACAGACAGTACCCGTAGTCAGGATGAACCAGGGCCTCTGGCGCTGTAAGGCAGCAACTCTACCGCTGCGCCACCATGCCAAAATCATTGCCTGCAGTTTACCATCAGCAGTCTCACAGGAAGTTCATAAATTCATAAGCGTTAAGGGCAGAATTAGGTTATCAGGTCCACTCCACCATTCAATCATGGCTGATCTACCTCTCCCTCCTAACCCCATTCTCCTGCCATCTCCCCATAACCCCTGACACCCGTACTAATCACAAATCTATCTGTCTCTGCCTTAAAAATATCCATTGACTTGGCCTCCACAGCCTTCTGTGGCAATGAATTCCACAAATTCACCACCCTCTAACTAAAGACATTCCTCCTAGATTCTTCCTAAAGGAATGTCCTTTCATTCTGAGGCTACGACCTCTAGTCCTGGACTCTCTTACCAGTTCACTCAAACATACGAGGTAATAAATAGTCTCATTGGAGCCGTAAATCCACATTTTAAACATTTATGTCATAAACCTATGAAATCTGATTAGTATTTTGCAGTTACACAAAAATGCTGGAGAAACTCAGCGGGTGCAGCAGCATCTATGGAGCGAAGGAAATAGGTAACGTTTCGGGCCGAAACCCTTCTTCAGACTGATAGGGGGTGGGGAGAAGAAAGGAAAAAAGGAAAAGGAGGAGCCCGAGGGCTGGGGGAGGGGCGGAGACAACCAGATGGCTGATGAAGGGGAGGGGACAGCCAGGGCTAGCAGAATTGGGAGAATTCAACGTTCAGGCCACCAGGATGTAGACTGCCCAAGCGGAATATGAGGTGCATTTCCTCCAATTTACGGTGTTGCTCGCTGTGGCCATGGAGGAGACCCAGGACAGAGAGGTCAGATATGGAATGGGAGGGGGAGTTGAAGTGCTGAGCCACCGGGAGTTCAGGTTGGTTATTGCGGACCGACCGGAGGTGTTCGGCGAAACGATCGCCAAGCCTCCGCTTGGTCTCACCGATGTAGATCAGCTGGCATCTAGAGCAGCGAATGCAATAGATGAGGTTGGAGGAGATGCAGGTGAACCTCTGTCGCACCTGGAACGACTGCTTGGGTCCTGGAATGGAGTGGAGGGGGGAAGTGAAGGGACAAGTGTTGCATCTCTTGCGGTTGCAAGGGAAAGTACCAGGGGAGGGGGTGGTATGGGAGGGAAGGGAAGAATTGACAAGGGAGTTACGGAGGGAGCGGTCTTTGCGGAAGGCAGACATAGGGGGAGATGGGAAGATGTGGCGAGTGGTGGGGTCACGTTGGAGGTGGCGGAACTGACGGAGGATCACTTGTTGTATGTGACGGCTGGTGGGGTGAAAGGTGAGGACTAGGGGGACTCTGCCTTTGTTGTGAGTGGGGGGATGGGGAGAGAGAGCAGTGTTGCGGGGTATGGCAGAGACCCTGGTGCGAGCCTCATCTATGGTGGAGGAGGGGAACCCCCGTTCCCTGAAGAATGAGGACATTTCAGATGCCCTGGTGTGGAACGCCTCATCCTGGGAGCAGATGCGGCGTAGACGGAGGAATTGGGAGTGGGGGATGGAGTCCTTACAGGAAGCAGGGTGGGAAGAAGTGTAGTCCAGATAGCCATGGGAGTCGGTAGGTTTGTAGTGGATGTCGGTAAGGAGTCTATCACCTGCGATGGAGATAGTGAGGTCAAGGAATGGTAGGGAAGTGTCGGAAATGGTCCAGGTGTATTTGAGTGCCGGATGGAAGTTGGTGGTGAAGCGGATGAAGTCAGTCAGTTGTGTGTGGGTGCAGGATGTGGCACCAAAACAATCATCGATGTAGCGGAGGTAGAGGTCGGGGATGGGGCCCTGGTACGCATTGAACAGGGATTGTTCTACGTACCCGACAAAGAGGCAGGCGTAGCTGGGGCCCATGCGTGTGCCCATAGCTACGCCTTGTATTTGGAGGAAATGTGTTTTGCAGTAATGTGCAGTAATGTGTTTTGAACTAAATCGTATGCACTTTGCGCCATCTGGTGGTAACTCAGAGATTAGATTTCAATTGAATTGTTTCCTCTTGACGCACAGTGGGTAGGAATAGAATTAGGCCATTCGGCCCATCAAGTCTACTCCGCCATTCAATCATGGCTGATCGATCTCTCCCTCCTAAACCCCATTCTCCTGCCTTCTCCCCGTAACCCCTGACCCCCACACTCACAAAGAAGGGAGGCACGGTGGCGCAGCGGTAGAGTTGCTGCCTTAACGGCCCCACAGACACGGGTTCGATCCTGACGACGGGTGCTGCCTGTACTGAGGTTTTATATTTTCCCCGTGACCAGGTGGGTTTTCTCCGGGTGCTCCGGTTTCCTCCCACACTCCAAAGATGTACAGGTTTGAAGGTCAATTGGCTTCGGTAAAAAAATGTGTAAGTTGTCCCCAGGGTGAAGGATAGTGTTAGTGTACGGGGTAATCGCTGGTTGGCATGGACCCGGTGGGCCGAAGGGCCTGTTTCCACACTCTATCTCTAACGTCTAAAGTCACGCAAGGCTGGGTGTTTTTATTACTTCGACACATTTGTCAAAGCATCAAGTTGGGAAAAGGGGAAGTACAACGGGATCTGGGGGTCCTTGTACGTCAGTCTATGAAAGTAAGCATGCTGGTACAGCAGGCAGTGAAGAAAGCGATTGGCATGTTGGCCGTTATAACAATAGGAGCAAAGAGGTCCTTCTGCAGTTGTACAGAGCCCTAGTGAGACCACACCTGGAGTATTGTGTGCAGTTTTGGTCCCCTAATTTGAGGAAGGACATTCTTGCTATTGAGGGAGTGCAGCGTAGGCTTACAAGGTTAATTCCCGGGATGGCGGGACTGTCATATGCTGAGAGAATGGAGCAGATGGGCTTGTACACTCTGGAGTTTAGAAAGATGAGAGGGGATCTCATTGAAACATATAACATTGTTAAGGGCTTAGACACGCTAGAGGCAGGAAACATGTTCCCGATGTTGGGGGAGTCCAGAACCAGGGGCCACGGTTTAAGAATAAGGGGTAAGCCATTTAGAACGGAGACGAGGAAACATTTTTTCTCACAGAATGTGGTGAGTCTGTGGAATTCTCTGCCTCAGAGGGCGGTGGAGGCAGGTTCTCTGGATGCTTTCAAGAGGGAGCTAGATAGGGCTCTTAAAAATAGCAGAGTCAGGGGATATGGGGAGAAGGCAGGAACAGGGTAATGATTGGGGATGATCAGCCATGATCACATTGAATGGCGGTGCTGGCTCGAAGGGCCAAATGGCCTACTCCTGCACCTATTGTCTATTGTCTATTGTCTATTGTCTATTGTGAGTGGATAAACTTTCCACCAGCCTCTTAGCCATGTCTCAGCCACAGTTGATTTCTCGATGACGGGACATTTTTTTCTTTTTGTTTAGAGTTTAGAGATACAGTGTAGAAACAGGCCCTTCGGCCCACCGAGTCCATGTCGACCAGCGATCCCCGCACACTAACGCTCTCCTACACGCACTAGGGAAAATTTACAATTTTACCGAAGCCAATCAACCTACAAACCTCTATGTCTTTGTAGTGTGGGAGGAAACCGGAGCACCCGGAGAAAACCCACGCAGTCACAGGGAGAACGTACAAACTCCGCGCAGACAGCACCCGTAGTCAGGATCGAACCCGGGTCTCTGGCGCTGTAAGGCAGCAACTCTACCGCTGCGCCACCATGCCGCGCGCACATTCGCAATAGTTTGATGGGTTTTCTGCAGGACGTCATCCTTTGCTGTCATGACCTCGTCCCCCACCTCAAGCCCTGACCAACGACACCTGGAAAAGGAAAAACAACTTGAATAAGAAATACACAAAATGCCGGAGTAACTCAGTGGGACAGACAGCATCTCTGGAGAGAAGGAATGGGTGATGTATCGGGTCGAGGCCCTTCTTCAGACTAAGAGGAGAATCAGTCTGAAGAAGGGTTCTCTCCAGAGATGCCGCTTGTCCCGCTGAGTTACTCCAGTATTTTGTGTCTATCTTCGGTTTAAGCCAGCATCTGCAGTTCCTTCTTTTCGGCCTGCCCCCAGCGGCTGTCGTAGTCGTAGCAGGTCGCCGAAAAACCGGCGACAACCTACGTCATCACCTACGTCAGGAGAAGTCAATAGACAATAGACAATAGGTGCAGGAGTAGGCCATTCGGCCCTTCAAGCCTCCACCACCATTCAATGTGATCATGGCTGATCATCCACAATCAGTACCCCTTTCCTGCCTTCTCCCCATATCATATATATATAACCATATATAACCATAACAGCACGGAAACAGGCCATCTCGGCCTTCAAGTCCGTGCTGAACATTAAATGTTTTATTTTTTTAATTTTTTTTTTAAATTAAAAATAAATACTTCCCCTAGTCCCATCTACCTGCACTCAGACCATAACGCTCCATTCCTTTCCCGTCCATATACCCATCCAATCTATTTTTAAAGGATAACATCGAACCTGCCTCCACCACTTCCACTGGAAGCTCATTCCACACAGCTACCACTCTCTGAGTAAAGAAGTTCCCCCTAATGTTCCCCCTAAACTTCTGTCCCTTAATTCTCAAGTCATGTCCCCTTGTTTGAATCTTCCCTACTCTCAATGGGAAAAGCTTATCCACGTCCACTCTGTCTAACCCGCTCATAATTTTAAAGACCTCTATCAAGTCCCCTCTTAACCTTCTGCGCTCCATATCCCCTGACTCCACTATTTTTAAGAGCCCTATCTAGCTCTCTCTTGAAAGCATCCAGAGAACCTGTCTCCACCGCCCTCTGAGGCAGAGAATCCACAGACTCACCACTCTCTGTGAGAAAAGTGTCTCCGTTCTAAATGGCTTACTCCTTATTCTTAAACTGTGGCCCCTGGTTCTGGACTCCCCCAACATCGGGAACATGTTCCTGCCTCTAGCGTGTCCAAACCCTTAACAATGTTATATGTTTCAATGAGATCCCCTCTCATCCTTCTAAACTCCAGAGTGTACAAGCCCAGCCGCTCCATTCTCTCAGCATATGACAGTCCCGCCATCCCGGGAATTAACCTTGTAAACCTACGCTGCACTCCCTCAATAGCAAGAATGTCCTTCCTCAAATTAGGGGACCTAAACTGCACACATTACTCCAGGTGTGGGCTCTGTACAACTGCAGAAGGATCTCTTTGCTCCTATATTCGATTCCTCTTGTTATAAAGGCCAACATGCCATTCGCTTTCTTCACTGCCTGCTGTACCTGCATGCTTACTTTCATAGACTGACGTACAAAGACCCCCAGATCCCGTTGTACTTCCCCTTTTCCCAACTTGACGCCATTTGGATAGTAATCTGCCTTCCTGTTTTTGCTTGGAGGGCTTGCTTTAAATGGGGCTTGGCCAACATGCTGACTGTATGGAGTTTGCACGTTCTCCCCATGATCGTGTGGGTTTTCTCCGGATGCTTCAGTTTCTCACACACTTCAAAGACGTACAGGTTTGCAGGTTAATTGACTGGTAAGCTGTAGAATTGTCCCTTGTGTGTGTGCGGGTTAGTGTAAGGGGTCGGCACCTGCTCGGTGGGCAGAAGGGCCTGTTTCCGTGCTGTATCTCCAAAGTCTAAAAATCACGGGGAGAAAGCACGGGCGCCATGTTGGATTAACAGATGTGCACCTAGCTCCGCTCCCGAAAAATGTCACGATTTTTCGTGTAAAACGGGTCCATAAATCGGGACTGGATTAAAAAACCTTACCGGAGCTTCTGGTCGCTAGTAAGCGCGATGTTTTAAACGGTGGTTTAAAGCCTTTTAAATGAGTAAACTGTCTCCAGCTAAGAGCCCTCAGAGATCAGTGAAAAAGCTGCTGAATAATCCGAAGAAGTCTGAAGGACAAGTTACCTCTGAAGTTTCTGAAGTGGTTGCAGAAATGGATACAAGATCTAAGACAGAGTCTGGTAAGGACAAAGAGTTTGATGATTTGAAGAAATCTGTGAAAGATATGAAAGATGAAATTTTGGATGAAAATAAAAATATGATGGAAAAAATTGAAAAGATGAGGTAGGATTCAAATGCTGGTAATCAGAAGGCTATTGATGCTGGTAATCAGAAGGTGGCTGATTTACTGGACACTATAAATAAACAAATTGATGAGGTGAAAGATGGACTATCGGAGAGAATGGACAAGATGGATGAAACTACTACGGACAGGTTCACGGCTGTGCTTGAAACAGTAGCTGCAAGTATGCGCACAATTACGGAATTGGAGAAAAATATGGCTCGAGTGGTTGAAGACATGGCGAAAATGAGGCAAGAACATGAGCAAATGAAGCAAGAAAATGAACAAACTTCACTACAGATGGTGATTCAACTGGGGAAAGTCTCAGACAAATGCCTGGACCTGGAAGCTCGCTCTAGACGCCAGAATTTGAGAATTCTTGGAGTCTCAGAGGGAGTCGAGGGGAAGGACGTTCGTGAGTTTGCCATGGGCTTACTTAAACAACTGATTAATCTTTCCAAAGAACCGAAAATTGAAGTGGCTCATCGTGTTCCAAGATTTAAACAGAGATCTGATGCTGGAAAAAGTCACCCACGACATATTATTGTGAAATTTCGGGATATTTTAGAACTGGAAGATGTTATGAGCAAAATCAAATACGGAGTGCAGCTGCGGGTGGACAATGACATTATCAAGATATTCAGGGACTATCCGTATGAAATTGTGCAAAAGAGAAACCAATTCGGGAAGGTTAAAGAGCTTTTAAGAGGGAAACAAGGGATCAGATATGGGGTTTTTTATCCAGCTAAAATGCGTATTTCTTTCAAGGGTTCTGAAAAGTAATTTGCAAAACCTGAAGATGCGTTCAAATATGCCCAGAGTATCGTTGAAAAATAGAAATCAAATGGAGGTTTGGCAGATTTGAACCATTCCAAGCAATGTTTTGTTTTGGGATGGCTAGACTGTTATCTATGGAATTTTGAATCAAAGACACTTTCTGTTCAAAATGAGTAAACAGCTGAACAGAAGTGAATGGTATATACCAGAAGCATTATCTGTTTAATAGACTACAATATTAAATCCAATTGTAAGAACTTATCCTATTAACAACTTAATAAGTTATCTATGTTAGATTAGAATAGCTACGGACGCTAACAAAAATAAAAAAAAAATAAAAAAAATAATGAACTAACAATACTAATACGAATTTTTACTAAATTTAAACCTTATCTATAACTGGGAGGAGGGGATGAGAAACGAGCACCTGGCTTAGGTCCAGGGGCACGTCTCGTTAACCCCTTCAACCAACAGTTGACCATTATTGAAGTCAAAATTATCTGTTTAATAATTAGTAGCTAAAATTGCGATATATACATGATATGTTATAATGAAATATATAGGGTAAAATTGTATTATATATCTGAATGTGAGGCCCCGTTTTAATATTTTAATATGTTATGATTAACCAAGAGAGCGGAGCTATTTGTTTAACATCATAATGGAAGTCGAAACAAGGTTTTTTCCCACCTACAGGTGGGCCACTTGCTACAGTGCCGACTATATTAGACACTGTATTTTCACTTTTTTAGCTTTTTTTAAATTATCACATAAACTCACACGTTTGTGTTTTGTGTTTAGAGATAAGCGTAAAAGGGATATACCAACAAAACTTAGAAATTCAAAAGTCCCCCCAATACCCAAAGACCTGGGATATGGATGCACCACAAGATTTAAAGGTACTATAATTATTCAAAATGCAAGATGCTAAGCAAAAGAACCTAGGAGGAATCTCATTCTGTAGTTGGAATATAAGAGGTATTAACAAACCTATTAAAAGGGGTAAGATACTAGCTCAGCTGAAACGGTACAACTGACATTATCTTCTTACAAGAAACTCATTTAAAATCTCAGGATCAAGTTAGGTTGAGGGCGAAATGGATAGGTCAAACATACCATTCTTCATTTACTTCGAAATCTAGAGGTACGTCAATCATTATAAGAAAAGGTATACCATTTAAAGCAAAGAATACCATAACAGACATCGAAGGGAGATACTTAATAGTTAATGGAGAAATTCATGATACTCCAATTACCTTGGTAAATATATATGCGCCTAACTTTGACAACCCTCATTTAAAAAATAAAATTCTGAACATAATCGCAGAGTCTAACTATCAAAATGTTATAATAGGAGTAGACTTTAACTGTGTTTTAGATCCGTATTTAGATAAATCAAGCCAAAAACAGAGAGGGAATATGAAATCTAAAACCAGTGAACTTCTCAATACTTATATAAACAATACTAATATAGCAGATGTTTGGAGAATTGTTAATCCAACTGGCAGGGAATACTCGTTTTATTCAATGGTACACAAAACATACTCACGTATAGATTATTTCCTGGTGGATACAAAATTAATCCCTCATACTTTTAACCCAACATACCATACAAATTCGATTTCAGAGCATTCACCACTAACTTTCTTTTTAAAACTGGAAGGAATGTCTAAGAATAAACCGTTTTGGAGATTTAATTCTCAAATCCTAAAAGATCCACAAGCGAGTATATATTTAAAAGAACAAATGGATGCCTTTTTTCAAATAAATGACACTCCAGATATATCGCCTACTGTATTATGGGAATCTTTTAAAGCATACATTAGGGGTATTATAATTTCATATCAAGCTTTTCAAAATAAAAAGAATAAGAATGAACAAAGACAGTTAGAAGAACATTAGACAAATGGATATAGATAATGCTAAAGATCCATCAATAGATAAACATAATAAAATAATAATTTTTAAATTTAAATTAAATAAACTATTATCAGCCAAACTTATAAGACTTTTTCAAATTACAAAACAAGAGCACTTTGAATTTGGGGATAAACCGCATAAACTTTTGGCTTGCCAGCTAAAAAAACGAGAAAAAGAACATACGATCCCAAAGATTAAATCAGATAGAGGGGAATTATTAACCATACCGAAGGATATTAATAAAAGATTTGCGCAATGAGAATTTGTATACATCTAAAACGACAACTGACTCCAATAAAATTACAGAGTTTTGGGATAATTGTAATCTTCCAAAGTTAGAGTTGAAGGAACAAGAGGAATTGGGTGCACAAATCTCAATTAAGGAATTAGAAGATACAATAAACTCACTAAAGAATGGAAAAACACCAGGTCCTGATGGATTTACTAATGAATTTTATAAAATCTTCTATGACAAAATTATACCAAGATTACAAAAAATGTACCAATATGCTTTTAAAAAACAAATACTACCTGATACATTAGCGGAATCAACGATTACACTAATACTTAAGAAAGACAAAGATATAGAAGAAGGTACACAAAAATGCTGGAGAAACTCAGCGGGTGCAGCAGCATCTATGGAGCGAAGGAAATAGGTAACGTTTTGGGCCGAAACCCTTCTTCAGACCCGAACCGGGTTCATATAGAGCTATAGCATTGTTAAACACAGATCAAAAAATATTAGCGAAAACATTAGCTAGAAGATTAAGTAAATATATTAGTAAACTAATAAACCCAGATCAGACGGGGTTTATCCCTAAGAGATATTCATCTAACAATATGAGACGTTTACTCAACATAATGCACTCACACAAATCTGAAGAACAAGAATTATCAACTATTTCGCTGGATGCTGAAAAAGCATTTGACCAAGTAGAATGGAATTATATGGATAAAGTATTACAAAAATTCCAACTGGGAGAGAATGTTATTCTATGGATTAAATTATTATATAATAAACCTACAGCTAGAATATTAACTAATAACATATTATCCTCGAAATTCCAACTATCAAGGGGAAATAGACAAGGATGCTCATTATCACCACAGTTGTTTGCTCTTATTATTGAACCGCTAGCAGAAAAATTTAGAATACACCCTGATATCCATGGGTATAATACTAAAGATTCAAATAATAAAATATCTTTATACGCGGATGATATATTACTGTACATTACAAAACCTCAAATCACTATACCAAATATATTAAATTTAATTGAAGACTTTGGATCCTTTTCTGGATACAGAATAAATTGGAATAAAAGTGAAATTATGTCAATAAAACCGAAAGACTCAACACATCTTTTAAAATTCCCTTTTAAAATAGCTACAGAAAAATTTAAATACTTGGGAATCGAAATTACTAGAACATATCAAGGTATGTTTAAAGCAAATTTTGATCCTCTACTTAATAAATTAAACACACTAATTAAATTTTGGAAAACGCTCCCGATGTCTTTAATAGGCCGAATAAATGCAATAAAAATGATCTTTCTACCACAAATGTTATACCTATTTCAATCGATTCCTATATACTTACCAAAGAAGTTTTTTTTAAAATTGGACTCAGATATCACTAATTTTATATGGGACTATAAATCACATAGAATACAAAAAACTCACTTGAATAAACCTAAAGTATTAGGGGGTTTAGCACTACCTAATTTCATGTATTATTATTGGTCAGTAAATATTAAAAATATGATTCAACTGATGGATAACTATGCCCAGCAAGTGGACTGGATTGTAATGGAGAGAGAGGATTGCTCCTCTGGAAACATTGGAGCGATCCTCCTCTCACCAATGAAACTGAATAACATAAATTATAATAAGAACCCAATTATACATAGCACAATCCGAATTTGGAAACAAATAAAACAAAATTTAAAATTAAGAAATTTATCACTTTTATCTCCCATAGTTAATAATCCTTCGTTTAATCCCTCTATTATAGATACACCTTTCACACACTGGGATAGACTAGGAATTAAAACGTTCGGTGACTTGTATGAAACTGGAAAATTACTTTCATTTCAACAATTACAAATAAAATATAAACTCGGAAATAATCAATATTTTAAATATTTTCAAATATGCGACTATTTGAAAAAATATACAAAAGATCATTATAATAGCCCAGCAGATGTATTGGATGATGCAATGCAGATAAAAGCTGAATCAGCAAACTTAATATCATATTTGTATAATATTATCTTAAATGTAGAAATACCATCTACGGAGGGTATCAGAAGAGACTGGGAACAAGAATTAGCTATTAAAATTTCAAAGGAAAGGTGGAATGAACACTTATTAAACGTGCATAAATGTTCGATTAATATAAGACACACTTTAATACAATTTAAAATTTTACATAGATTATATTATTCCAAAACTAAAATCCATAAAATTTTCCCAAATGTATCATCCATTTGTGATAAATGTCAATCTCAAGAAGCTACTATAGCGCACTCATTTGTTTTCTGTACAAAAATTCAAAAATTTTGGATTGAAATTTTTGAAATCAGTACAAAATTATTTAAAATAAAACTGATACCCAAAGCAGAATGGATTATCTTCGGAATAACGGAAGATGGTCCAGAACTAAATGTGTTCCAAAAGAAACTAATAGACTATGGGTTAATAACTGGAAAAAAGCTAATCCTAAAATTTTGGAAAAAGGCTCCAATACCAACTATAAACATGTGGATTTCAAATATGTTCAAAACATTACACCTAGAAGAGATAAGACTCCTCCTGGCAGGTAAACCAGATCACTTCCACCTGACGTGGTCTGCATTTATAGAATTATTACAAATATAGGGTGCAAAAGTACCTTAAAAAAAAAACTGAGGTCAGGTAAGGGGGGATGAAAGTTGGAGAGTTGGTATGTCCCATTTGCGTGATGCTTACAAAAACTATTTGTTTTTCTCTGTTCCCTCTTTCTCTTTCTTCTTCTTTTCTAGGGTCTATTTCTTAACTCTTTTTCTTTTGTTTTTAATTTCGTTCTTATAGGGTCTTCGTTCTTTCATGTTGTCACGTTTTTTACACTTACACCTTTTCCTTCACTTTCTTCTTTCTCTCAATCTCATCCTTTCCCTTTATTAGTGTAAAAAACAAATGGAATACATTAATTGTAAGAAGATATATGTGACGAGTACTAATGTAAAAAAAAAGTTATCTGCCTTCCTGTTTTTACTACCAAAGTGGATAACCTCACATTTATCTCATTAAACTTCATCTGCCATGCATCTGCCCACTCCGCCAACCTGTCCAAGTCACCATGCATTCTCATAGCATCCTCCTCACAGTTCACACTGCCACCCAGCTTTGTGTCATCTGCAAATTTGCTAATGTTACTTTGAATCCCTTCATCCAAATCATTGATGTATATTGTAAATAGCTGCGGTCCTAGCACCGAGCCTTGCGGTGCGCTCATTGGCGTCAAACCCACTGTCGCCGAAAAATGTTCAACATATTGAAAATTTAGGGGCGACCAGAACGACGCTGCGACTTTTTACGTGACTGAGGAGACGACTCCCGGCGACCACCTGCGAACATGTGGCGACAAACTAGTCGCCTGTAGTTGCCTAAAAAATCACCTAAGTGGGACAGGCCCGTTACATGTCCCTTGTATAACCCTATTATCTGGACTCCTGGTCACATCGCACCTTCGCTTGGAGATCAGATCTTAAAACCATTGGCTCTGTCACGGTGTCCCCTAACTACAGGTATTGCAGTTGGTCAGGTACGTAAGTTGGTCAGGTAGGTAGTTGTTCGCTAGCCCCCCCCCCCCCTCAGCCCATACCTGTAAGTGAGTGTGAATGAAGAGAAGCCTAAGTCCCTCGGGGACATGGTTCCATTTTACCACCTCCTATAATAATGTACAGAGAATATAGAACATAGAGCAGTACAGCACAGGAACAGGCCCTTCAGCCCACAATGTCCGTGCTGTACATGATGCCAAGACCATCCCTTATCTGCAAGGCTTGTGCTGGCTCAGCTGAAAAATATCACAAACTCCCTGTTGGACCCTCTGCAGTTTGCATATCGGGCCAATAGATCTGTGGATGATGCAGTCAACCTGGGCCTGCACTTCATCCTCCAGCACCTGGACCGCCAGGGGACCTATGCGAGGATCCTGTTTGTTGATTTTAGCTCTGCATTCAACACCATTGTGCCAGAGCTACTACACTCCAAACTTTCCGAGTTGACTGTGCCTGAACCCCTCTGTCAGTGGATCACCAACTTCCTGACAGACAGGAAGCAGCAGGTGAGGCTGGGAAAGCACATCTCGGACCCGCAAACGCTCAGCATAGGAGCACCGCAAGGCTGCGTACTCTCTCCTCTCCTCTACTCTCTCTACACCAATGACTGCACCTCCTCCACAGACACCTCTGTCAAGCTTCTCAAGTTTGGAGACGACACAACCCTGATTGGACTGATCCAGGATGGGGAGGAATCTGCCTCCAGACAGGAAGTGACACAGCTGGCGTCCTGGTGCCATCGCAACAACCTAGAGCTCAATGCTCTTAAGACAGTGGAATTGATTGTAGAGCTTAGGAGAGCTCCCCCTCCCCTCACCCCACTCACCATCAACAACACCACAGTCACATCTGTGGAGTCTTTTAAGTTCCTGGGAACCAACATCTCCAAGGACCTTAAGTGGGGGGCTACCATCGACTCCACAGTCAAAAAGGCCCAACAGAGGATGTACTTCCTGCGGCAGCTGAGGAAGCACAATCTGCCACAGGCAATGATGGTCCAATTCTACACGGCCATCGTAGAGTCTGTTCTCACCATTTCCATCATGGTCTGGTTTGTCTCAGCCACCAAGCACGACATCCGGAGGCTGCAGTGAATCGTCCGATCAGCAGAGAAGATTATTGGCTGCAACCTTCCCTCCATTGATGAACTGTACACTGCAAGGGCCAGGAAGCGAGCGGGCAAGATCACCTCTGACCCCTCTCACCCTGGCCACAAACTCTTTGAATCACTTCCCTCTGGAAGGCGACTCCGGACTGTCAAAGCTGCCACAGCCAGACATAAAAAACAGCTTTTATCCACGAGTAGTTGCTCTACTCAACAGCCAAAAATCTGTAGCCTCCCTTTGATCTGGTATTTTGTTGGTTCACATGCTTGATCAATGGTGTTTTATCATGAATGTCTTATTATTATTAATGTTTAGTGTTTTCTGAGTCATTCGTAACTCACTGTATGTCATGTTGTTACTTGTGGGCGGAGCACCAAGGCAAATTCCTTGTATGTGAATACTTGGCCAATAAACTTACTTACTTACTTACTTATCTACCAGCAACAACGTCTCTCCATTCCCTAAATATCCATGTGCCTATCCAAAAGACACTTAAACGCCACCATTGCCTCTCCCTGAACTATGTTCTCCTTAAACTTGAAACTCCTGCCAGAGTGTTCTAGACACCCTCCACCCACTGTGTAAAAAAAAACTTGCCCCGCATATCTCAAGAGAGAGCTAGATAGGGCTCTTAAAAATAGCAGAGTCAGGGGCTATGGGGAGAAGGCAGGAACGGGGTAATGATTGGGGATGATCAGCCATGATCACATTGAATGGCGGTGCTGACTCGAAGGGCCAAATGGCCTACTCCTGCACCTATTGTCTGTTGTCTATTGTCTATCTCCGTTAAACCTTGCCCTCTTCAAGCTCTGCCCCTCCAATCATTGATATCTCCAATATTTCCATCCATATAGAAAGGTTCTGACTGTCTGCCCTGTCTATGTCTCCTTATGACTTCATACACCTGGAAATGTATGTATCAGTACTTTAACTGAGGGAAGATAGACACAAAGTACTGGAGTAACTCAGCGGGTCAGGCAGCATCTGTGGAGAAAAGGAATGGGTGACGTTTCGGGTCGAGACCCTTCTTCAGACTGAGAGTCAGGGGAGAGGGAGACATAGAGATATGGAAGCTACATAGAACCAACGAATGAAAGATATGCAGGAAGCAAGGACGATCAAGGTGGAGCCCACAATGGTCCATTGTTGGCTGTGGGGAAGGTGACAACGAGGGATGCAAACGGTGAGTTCACAGGAGACATTCAGCCCACTGCTGCCGACACTATCACCCTCTCCGACAGGCCGCTGTTTCATCCCACTCTCCTGGCTTTCCTTCCTTCCAATTACCCCTCTTCCCAAAGCATGCCCTTCCCTATTAAGGAATGGTCCAAATCCTGGTGCCGTTCCTGGTGAGAAAGTTGGAGCTTCCTTGGAATTAAACAGGGCCGGTTCATTGGCAACCTAGTTAACTGCAACAGAACCTGCAGAAGTCAGGCTCAGTCTGACGAAGAGTTCGGGCCCAGAACGTTACCTATCTATGTCCGCCTGAGATGCTGCCTGACCCATTGAGTGACTTCAGTAATTTGAGTTCTACGCTAGATTCTAGCATCTACAGTTCCTCATGACCACGGACTATCCTTGATCGGACTTTGCTGGCTTTACCTTATTCCCTTATCATGTACCTACACGCTGTAAATGACTCGATTTCAATCATGTCTTGTCTTTCCGCTGACTGGTTAGCACGCAACAAAAACCTTTCACCGTACCTCGGTACACGTGACAATATACGAAACTGAACTGAACTGGGCTGGAGAAGCAGGCCCTTCTGCCCAACTAGCCCATGCCAACCAACATGCCCCATCTACACTCATCCCACCTGCCTGTGTTTGGCCCATATCCTAAGGTGCTTATCCTATCCACATCCCTGTTCAAATGTTCTTTAAACATTGTGGTAGCACCTGCCTCAGCTAACCTCCTCCAGCACCTAACTCCTGTGTCTAACCCCAGGACAAATACTTCACATTGTCCTTACATACAACGTCAAAAGCCTTATTGCGTTCCCATTTCCATCTGTTTAATTGTGCAGTTAAAATAAACAGGAGTATGATGATGGGATTTTTTTCCCTAAGATTGGAACTATATTATACTGACACCTAGTGTTAAAGAAGGAACTGCAGATGCTGGAAAATCGAAGGTACACAAAAATGCTGGCGAAACTCAGCGGGTGCAGCAGCATCTATGGAGCGAAGGAGATAGGCAACGTTCCGGGCCGAAACCCTTCTTCAGACTGATGGGGGGTGGGGGGAGGTGGGGAGAAGAAACGAAAAAGGAGGAGGAGGAGGAGCCCGGGGGCTGAGGGAGAGGTGGGAAGGGGAGGAGACAGCAAGGGTTAACGGAATTGTGAGAATTCAATGTTCATGCCACCAGGATGCAGACTACCCAAGCGGAATATGAGGTGCTGTTCCTCCAATTTCCGGTGTTGCTCACTCTGGCCGTGGAGGAGGCCCAGGATAGAGAGGTCGGATACGGAATGGGAGGGGGAGTTGAAGTGTTGAGCCGGGAGGTCAGGTTGGTTGGTTATACTGACACCTACTGACTAAACAGTGGATTATCAATTGCTTTTAAACATGAGTCCTGCTTTTCTTCTTATCTCATCCGTACCCAGTGCTTGTGATAAGTTAATAAGTTGTCGGAGCAGAATTAGGCCATTTGGCCCATCAAGTCTCCTCCGCCATTCAATCATGGCTGATCTATCTCTCCTCTCAACCCCATTCTCCTGCCTTCTCCCCATAACCCCTGACACCCGTACTAATCAAGAATCTATCTATCTCTGCCTTAAAAATATCCATTGACTTGGCCTCCACAGCCTTCTGTGGCAATGAATTCCACATATTCACCACCCTCTGACTACAGAAATTCCTCCCCATTTACTTCCTAAAGGAACGTTCTTTAATTCTGAGGCTATGGCCTCTGGTCCTGGACTCTCCCACTAGTGGAAACATCCTCTCCACGTCCACTCTATCCAGGCCATTCACTATTCGGTAAGTTTCAATGAGGAGGTCAAAAAGGCTTTTGGCACTTTGGCCTTCATCAGTCAGAGTATTGAGTATAGAAGTTGGGTGGTCCTGTTGCAGTTGTATAAGACGTTGGTGAGACCGCATTTAGAATATTGTGTTCAGATCTGGACACTATGATATCGGAAAGATATTGTCAAGCTTGAAAAGGTTCAGTAAAGATTTACGAGGTTGTTGCCAGGACTAGAGGGTGTGAGCTATAGGGAGAGGTTGAGTAGACTGGGTCTCTGTTCCATGGAGCGCAGGAGGATTAGTGGTGATCTTATAGTGTACAAAATCATGAGAGAATAGATCGGGTAGATGCATAGAATCTCTTACCCAGAGTAGGGGAATCAAGGAAGGACCAGAGGACATAGGATCAAGGTGAAGGGGAAAAGATTTAATAGGAATCCGAAGGGTACCTTTTTCACACAAAGGGTGGTGGGTGTATGGAACAAGCTGCCAGTGAGCTAGTTGAGGCTGGGACTATCCCATCATTTAAGAAACAGTTAGACAGGTACATGGATAGGACAGGTTTGGAGGGATATGGACTAGTGCAGCTGGGACTAGTGTAGCTGGGACATCGTTGGTTGGTGTGGGCAAGTTGGGCCGAAGGGCCTGTTTCCACACTGTATCACTCTATGACTCTATGAAGTCCCCCCTCATCCTTCTAAAGTCCAGCGAGTAGAAGCCTAGTGCCGTCAAACGCTCGTCGTATGTTAACCCTTTCATTCCCGGGATATGATGCGATGTTGTTGCTTAGGCAATGGAACGGACAGGAGAGGCGTGTATAGACTGAACCAAATGTGGCGCGGCAGAAGCGTTTGGGGATATAAGATGCTGAGAGTATGCATCGAGGCTGAGGAAGAATAGATCGCAGGCTTTCACACGTGAAACAAGCAGTACGACACACTGCTGCAGCGGGTGGAGCTGCTGCCTCACAGCGCCAGAGACCCGGGTTTGATCCTGCCCTCGGGTGCTGTCTCTGCGGAGTTTGCACGTTCTCCCTGTGACTGCGTGGGTTCTCTACGGGTGCTCCGGTTTCCTCCCACACCTCTAGGACATGCGGACTTGAAGGTTAATTGGCCCTCTGTAAATCGCCCCCAACATGTGGGAACAAGGTGAGAAAGTGGGATAACATGGAACGAGTGTGAAGGGGTGATCGCTGGTCGGCGTAGACTGGGTGGGCCGAAGGGCCCGTTTCCATGCTGTATCTCTAATACTGAACACGGAAACTAAACGTTGATGCTGGTCGAGAAGACATTTCTTTCCATTGTGTGGTACATGGGCTGTTAAATTGGAATGTATTGGACAATAAAAATTTTTAAGGTCTCCAGAAAAAAAAAAAAAATCATATGTAGTGTAATTGACATACTCAACTCATAAAAACTAGGAAGGTCACAAGTGATGGAGTAATTTGGCAGGTCAGGCAGCATCTCTGGAGGACATGATTAGTAAAGTAAAGTAAGTTTATTTATATAGCACTTTTCAGTCGATTTCAATCAAAAGCCAAAGTGCTTTACAGGGAAGACTATCCATACAAATAATAAAAAGAGGTAGAAAAAAATGACACAACACACTATAAGAAATTCAACACGAACATCCCCCCACAGTAGAATCTACACTCTCCACTGTGAGGGAAGGCACTAAAATGTCCAGTCCTCCTCCTCCTAGTCCACCCGAGGTCGGGGCCAGTTTGAGGCCACCGCAGCCAGTCGCCGCAAAGGCAGCCCGATGATTATAGGCCCACCCGCATCGGGTGGAAAAGTCCTCAGCAGCTTTGAAATGTCTGGAGCGGCCGCTCCTTCCCCGGAGACTGCGACGCCCGTGGACCTCAGGCCGTGCCGGTTGGAGCTTCGACTCCGCGGTGTTTTTGATCCAGCGCCGCCCGCCAGTGGCGGGATGCCCTCAAACCGCAGACTGCAGACCGCGGCTGCTCGATGTTGGTGGTCGGCGGTCACAGCACTCCGGAGCGGCGACCCGACAAGGCATCGCCCGCTCCTTGTTGGTGTCCCAGCGCTGTGCCGCCGAAGCTGTGGTCCCCCGGCAGGAAACGCCGCTCCAGACCGATGGAAGGCCGCATGGGGAGATCGGAGATGCGATTTGGAGGAAAACCGCATCTCCGACCAGGTAGGACTGGGGTTAAAAGTTCCCCCCCCCCCACATAGAAAGAATAGACTCCAAAAAAAAATGTTTTAGACAATAAAAAAGTTAGAGGACGGACTGCAGGCAGGCAGCCATACAAACGGCGCCCACTCCTGCACATCCGCCATCTTAAGTGTTGGTGGTCGGCGGTCACGTTTCAGGTCGGGACCCTTCTTCAGACTGAGTTACTCCAGCACTTTGTGACTTTTTTTGTAAACATTCATCTGTGAGCCCTAGTGAGCCCACACCTGGAGTATTGTGTGCAGTTTTGGTCCCCTAATTTGAGGAAGGACATTCTTGCTATTGAGGGAGTGCAGCGTAGGTTTACAAGGTTAATTCCCGGGATGGCGGGACTGTCTTATGCTGAGAGAATGGAGCAGCTTGGCTTTTACACTCTGGAGTTTAGAATGATGAGAGGATATCTCATTGAAACATAAGATTGTTAAGGGCTTGGACACGCTAGAGGCAGGAAACATGTTCCCGATGTTGGGGGAGTCCAGAACCAGGGGCCACAGTTTAAGAATAAGGAGTAAGCCATTTAGAACGGAGACGAGGAAACACTTTTTCTCACAGAGAGTGGTGAGTCTGTGGAATTCTCTGCCTCAGAGGGCGGTGGAGGCCGGTTCTCTGGATGCTTTCAAGAGAGAGCTAGATAGGGCTCTTAGAAATAGCGGAGTCAGGGGATATGGGGAGAAGGCAGGAACGGGGTACTGATTGTGGATGATCAGCCATGATCACATTGAATGGCGGTGCTGGCTCGAAGGGCCGAATGGCCTACTCCTGCATCGATAGTCTATGTCTATTGTCTATCTGCATTAGTTTGTTTCCACCTGGAAAGTAGGAACCTGATTGCTCTGAGTTGGAGGGGTTTTGAGGAAATATCAAGTTCAAGTTGAAGTTCACATTTATTGTCACATGTACCAATTAAGGTGCAGTGATATTTGAGTTACCATGCAGCCATACAAGTAAAGAGAACACAACACACAATAGAATTTAACATAAACATCCACCACAGTGGAATCAGCATTCTTCACTGTGATGGAAGGCAATAAAGTTCAGCCTCCTTTGTTCACCCGTGGTCGGGGCCTTGAACCCTCCGCAGTCACCGCTACAGATGTTCAGGCCCTCTCGTCGTGAAGATCGAAACTGCGACGTCGGGACGGATCGGAACACACTCTTGGCGTTTCCGAATCGGCCGCTTCTTACCGGAGACCACGGAATCACAATGTTAAAGTCAACATGCACCCGCGGTCGGAGCTCCAACACTGGCGATCCTCGGCAAACGATCGTAGCTCCGCGATGTTGAAGTCCGCGCCGCGCCCGCAGCTAGAAGCTCCGCATACCGCTGCTCCACCATGTTAAAGGCAACAGGCACAGGAACTCCAACACTGGCGATCCTAGGCAGGTGGTCGGGGCAATAAACAAAGAGATAATAATAATAATAATAATGGATGGGATTTATATAGCGCCTTTCTAATACTCAAGGCGCTTTACATCGCATTATTCATTCACTCCTCAGTCACACTCGGTGGTGGTGAGCTACTTCTGTAGCCACAGCTGCCCTGGGGCAGACTGACGGAAGCGTGGCTGCTAATCTGCGCCTACGGCCCCTCCGACCACCACCAATCACTCACACACATTCACACACATTCACACACATTCACACGCAGGCAAAGGTGGGTGAAGTGTCTTGCCCAAGGACACAACGACAGTATGCACTCCAAGCGGGATTCGAACCGGCTACCTTCCGGTTGCCAGCCGAACACTTAGCCCATTGCGCCATCTGTTAAAGATAGGATCTAGATCAATGGTTGAGGAGGAAGGAAACCAGATATAGGTTTGCCCTGAGTTGAGTCAAAGACCTCCCAGTGGAGTTTCCATTCAGTGAGGAAAGTTGCAGTTGTTTCACCTCTTGGCCAAGGACAATGTGACAAATTTGCGATCTGGACCTCCAGATGGACAATACCATTCTCCATTGTAGGAACAAGGAACTGCAGATGCTGGTTTACACAAGTGGACTCAAAGTGCTGGAGTAACTCAATGGACTAAGCAGCATCTCTGGACAACATGGATAGGTGACATTTCGGGTCGGGACCCTTCTTTAGAAACTTTGCCCCTCTCACCTTAAAGCTACATCCTCTAGTCCTTGGCATTTCCACTATCTTCTCCATCTATGTCCCTCATAATTTTAAAGGCTTTTATCAGGTCTCTGCTCAACATTCGAGTTAGGTTACATTGTGTTGAGTCTGAAGAAGGGTCCCTGATCCCAAATGTTGTGATGTAGCCAAGTGCTGGAGATTGCCCCATACCCCAGGTTATGGCCTCACACATATTGTGTCTACACCCTCACCGACCAGCTTTCACTTCCCCCTAACTTTGAGAAGATGGTCCCCAACGAGAAACATCACCTATTCATATTCCCCAGATGTGCTGTCTGACCCGCTGAGTTACTCCAGCACTTTGTGTCTTGCCTTGGTAAACCAACATCTGCAGTTCCTTGTTTCTACTAGTCAGTCTGAAGTATGTTCCATTTTCGGAAGAAAGGTCCCGACCCGAAACGTTACCTATCCAGGTTCTCCAGAGATGCAACAGAGACCTGTTGAGTTACTCCATCACTTTATGTCTTCTTGTGTATTAACCAGCATCTGCAGTTCCTTATCCCCACAATGGTATTGTTCATATTTCATTACTTTAGACTGTTAATAAACCAGAAACTCAGGAATTGTTCCTTCGATCACCTGTAACCACAGAGGCAGTGAGAATTTACAACATAGACAATAGGTGCAGGAGTAGGCCATTCAGCCCTTCGAGCCAGCACTGCCATTCAATATGATCATGGCTGATCATCCAAAATCAGAACCCCATTCCTGCCTTCTCCCCATATCCCTTGGTTCCGTAATCACGCAATGTAATTCATGAATCTTTAACCTTTTAAACAACGTTGAGAGTTAAAATTAACTTAATCAAGTACGAAGGGTCTCGACCCGAAACGTCACCCATTCCTTCTCTCCAGAGATGCTGCCTGTCCCGCTGAGTTACTCCAGCATTTTGTGTCTAACACGGGCAAGAATCTTGATGCCCTTTTTGCCGCAGGTGTTGAGAGCTAAATAGAGCTTCCCCATCACCACCAGATAAAATCAAAGATAAATTGTACAGAATCTCCACCCCAGTCAGACGCAGCGGGAGGGAACTCCAGGGGAAGAGATGCGATGGACACCCAGTGAGGGTTGCGTCAGTCAAGAAAATAAAGATGAATATTCCTGTAGTCAGGCAGGGATTATTAGGGGGCTGTCCCACTTGGGCGACCTAATTAGCATGTTTTAGAAGAGTTTGAAAAAATGTTATGTTGAAGACCTCCTTCGACTATGTTGAAGACCAGCTTCGACTAGCTACGACTAACCGGGAAAATTGGACACCGAAGAGTGGAGAGTGAAGACGACCTCCTTCGATCTCCTTCGACTATGATGAAGACTATCTACGTCTACCCTCGACTACCTTTGACTACCCTCGATTACCTGCCGACCTACTATGACCTACTACGACTAAACCTACGAGTAAAAAAAAGTATCGATTTTTTCCATGGCGACCTTTTTTTACTCGCGGGCTTTTTTTAACGTTGAAAAAAACGCCGCGACCTAGCTGAGGCCTCGAGTACGCGGAGACCTCTCTCGAGCATGAAGGAGAGTTACGAAGACCTCCTACGACCTCGTGTCGACCATGCTGCGGAGTATGAGTCGAGGGCAAACTCGCCAGAACTCGCGGATTAGGTCACCCAAGTGGGACAGGCCCTTTAGCCTGAATTGTAGTTTAGTTTAGAGATACAGCGGCAGAAGGCCCTTCGGCCCACCGACCAGCGATCCCCGCACACTAACACCATCCTACACACATTAGAACCAATTTTAGGTTTATACCAAGCCAATCATCCTACAAACCTGTCGGTCTTTGGAGTGTGGGAGGAAACCGAAGATCTCGGAGAAAACCCACACGGTCAGGGGGAGAACGTACAAACTCCATACAGATAGTGCCCGTAGTCAGGATCGAACCCGGGACTCTGGCGCTGTGAGGCAGCAACTCTACCGCTGTGCCACCACGCTGCCTTTTGAGGCTTTGAGAAAGAACTGCTAGAAGAGTCATCGCTCTGGGCTTGCGATGCACCAGAGAATGGAGCAATGAGTACAGAAG
The DNA here is from genome assembly GCA_038087875.1 of Malacoraja senta. Classification (NCBI taxonomy): domain Eukaryota; kingdom Metazoa; phylum Chordata; class Chondrichthyes; order Rajiformes; family Rajidae; genus Malacoraja; species Malacoraja senta. The sequence goes on from CM075978.1 coordinate 191,741,836, forward strand.
GCCAGTCACTAATTGTACCAGCCTGTAAGTTCTGTGCGGGATTGTAATAGCTTAGAATGTCAGCGTTGTGCTGATGCTAAGGGAAAGAGGATTTTCTGATCAATGGTCGGCATGTACTCTGAGGGCCGAAGGGCTTGATTCCATCCTGTATATCTAGGGTTGGCAACTTTCTCACTCCCAAATAAGGGACAAAAGGTCAAAATACGGGACAAATTCCCCACGGCGATTCGTTGACCGACTGGGCCGTGGCTGGGTGAATGATGAGTTGGCCCCGGGTGCTGGACTGCACACAAAGCCCAGCCGGCGGGCCAGCTGAGGCGTTTTGGCCCGGGCAAAGACCAGCGCACCATCCAACTCATGAACCGATGATCGGCCATGAGAAGGAGGTGGGGTGGTGGTGGTGTCGGCGGTAAGTGAAGGTCCGAAGGTCGGACAGCTGGCCGGGCTGCCGACAGACGGCCTCACGGGCGAGGCTCTGCTGCTGCACTCCATGGGCTGCACTACGTCGGGACGGGTGAGGCGGGGCCAGATGTGTCGCTCCGACCCGACAGTCCCCTCGACCCGAGTAGTAGCAGTCAAATACGGGACAAGGGCGATCGCCGTATGGGACAAACTAATTTAGCCCAATATACGGGATGTCCCAGCGAGCGGGCAAGATCATCTCTCACCCCTCTCACCCTGGCCACAAACTCTTTGAATCACTTCCCTCTGGAAGGTGACTCCCGACTGTCAAAGCTGCCACAGCCAGACATAAAACTGTTTTTATCCACGAGTAGTTGCTCTACTCAACAGCCAAAAATCTGTAGCCTCCCTTTGATCTGGTATTTTGTTGGTTCACATACATAGATACATAGAAACATAGATACATAGAAAATAGGTGCAGGAGTAGGCCATTCGGCCCTTCGAGCCTGCACCGCCATTCAATATGATCATGACTGATCATCCAACTCAGTATCCTGTACCTGCCTTCTCTCCATACCCCCAGATCCCTTTAGCCACAAGGGCCACATCTAACTCCCTCTTAAATATAGCCAATGAACTGGCCTCAACTACCCTCTGTGGCAGAGAGTTCCAGAGATTCACCACTCTCTGTTTGAAAAAGTTTTTCCTCATCTCGGTCTTAAAGGATTTCCCCCTGATCCTTGAGCTGTGACCCCTTGTCCTGGACTTCCCCAACATCGGGAACAATCTTCCTGCATCTAGCCTGTCCAACCCCATAAGAATTTTGTACGTTTCTATAAGATCCCCTCTCAATCTCCTAAATTCTAGCGAGTATAAGCCAAGTCTATCCAGTCTTTCTTCATATGAAAGTCCTGACATCCCAGGAATCAGTCTGGTGAACCTTCTCTGCACTCCCTCTATGGCTATAATGTCCTTCCTCAGATTTGGAGACCAAAACTGTACGCAATACTCCAGGTGTGGTCTCACCAAGACCCTGTACAACTGCAGTAGAACCTCCCTGCTCCTATACTCAAATCCTTTTGCTATGAAAGCTAACATACCATTCGCTTTCTTCACTGCCTGCTGCACCTGCATGCCTACTTTCAATGACTGGTGTACCATGACACCCAGGTCTCGCTGCATCTCCCCATTTCCTAATCGGCCACCATTTAGATAATAGTCTGCTTTCCTGTTTTTGCCACCAAAGTGGATAACCTCACATTTATCCACATTATACTGCATCTGCCAAACATTTGCCCACTCACCCAGCCTATCCAAGTCACCTTGCAGTCTCCTAGCATCCTCCTCACAGCTAACACTGCCCCCCAGCTTAGTGTCATCTGCAAACTTGGAGATGTTGCCTTCAATTCCCTCATCCAGTTCATTAATATAAATTGTAAATAGCTGGGGTCCCAGCACTGAGCCTTGCGGTACCCCACTAGTCACTGCCTGCCATTGTGAAAAGGACCCGTTTACTCCTACTCTTTGCTTCCTGTCTGCCAGCCAGTTCTCTATCCACATCAATACTGAACCCCCAATACCGTGTGCTTTAAGTTTGTATACTAATCTCTTATGTGGTACCTTGTCGAAAGCCTTCTGAAAGTCCAGATACAACACATCCACTGGTTCTCCCCTATCCACTCTACTAGTTACATCATCGAAAAATTCTATAAGATTCGTCAGACACGATTTACCTTTCGTAAATCCATGCTGACTTTGTCCAATGATTTCACCACTTTCCAAATGTGCTGCTATCCCATCTTTAATAACTGACTCTAGCAGTTTCCCCACTACCGACGTTAGACTAACTGGTCTGTAATTCCCCGTTTTCTCTCTCCCTCCCTTCTTAAAAAGTGGAAAAAGTGGGGTTACGTTTGCTACCCTCCAATCCTCAGGAACTACTCCAGAATCTAAAGAGTTTTGAAAAATTATCACTAATGCTTCCACTATTTCTGGAGCTACTTCCTTAAGTACTCTGGGATGCAGCCTATCTGGCCCTGGTGATTTATCGGCCTTTAATCCATTCAATTTACCCAACACCACTTCCCGACTAACCTGGATTTCACTCCATCTCCTTTGACCCGCGCCCCCCTGCTATTTCCGGCAGATTATTTATGTCTTCCTTAGTGAAGACGGAACCAAAGTAGTTATTCAATTGGTCCGCCATTTCCTTGTTCCCCATGATCAATTCACCCGTTTCTGACTGCAAGGGACCCACATGCTTGATCAATGGTGTTTTATCATTAATGTTTTATTATTATTAATGTTTAGACTTTTCTGAGTCATTCGTAACTGTCATTGTGTCTCATATAACCATATAACCATATAACCATAACAGCACGGAAACAGGCCATCTCGGCCTTCAAGTCCGTGCCGAACATTTAAATTAAAAAAAATAATAATAAATAAAAAAAAAATAATAATAATAATAAAATACTTCCCCCTAGTCCCATCTACCTGCACTCAGACCATAACCCTCCATTCCTTTCCCGTCCATATACCCATCCAATCTATTTTTAAAGGATAACATCGAACCTGCCTCCACCACTTCCACTGGAAGCTCATTCCACACAGCTACCACTCTCTGAGTAAAGAAGTTCCCCCTAATGTTCCCCCTAAACTTCTGTCCCTTAATCTCAAGTCATGTCCCCTTGTTTGAATCTTCCCTACTCTCAATGGGAAAAGCTTATCCATGTCCACTCTGTCTAACCCGCTCATAATTTTAAAGACCTCTATCAAGTCCCCTCTTAACCTTCTGCGCTCCAAAGAATAAAGACCTAACTTGTTCAACCTTTCTCTGTAACTTAGTTGCTGAAACCCAGGCAACATTCTAGTAAATCTCCTCTGTACTCTCTCTATTTTGTTGACATCCTTCCTATAATTAGGCGACCAAAATTGTACTCCATACTCCAGAATTGGCCTCACCAATGCCTTGTACAATTTTAACATTACATCCCAACTTCTATATTCAATGCTCTGATTTATAAAGCCAGCACACCAAAAGCTTTCTTTACCACCCTATCTACATGAGATTCCACCTTCAGGGAACTATGCACAGTTATTCCTAGATCCCTCTGTTCAACTGCATTCCTCAATTCGCTACCATTTACCATGTACGTCCTATTTTGATTTGTCCTGCCGAGATGTAGCACCTCACATTTGTCAGCATTAAACTCCATCTGCCATCTTTCAGCCCACTCTTCAAATGGCCTAAATCTCTCTGTAGACTTTGAAAATCTACTTCATTATCCACAACACCACCTATCTTAGTATCATCTGCATACTTACTAATCCAATTTTCCACACCTTCATCAGATCATTGATGTACATGACAAACAACAGTGGACCCAACACAGACCCTGAGGCACCCCACTAGTCACCGGCCTCCAACCTGACAAACAGCCATCCACCATTACTCTCTGGCATCTCCCATTCAGCCACTGTTGAATCCATCTTGCTACTCCACCATTAATACCCAACAATTGAATCTTCTTAACCAACCTTCCATGAGGAACCTTGTCAAAGGCCTTACTGAAGTCCATATAGACAACATCCACTGCTTTACCCTCATCAATTTCCCTAGTAACCTCTTCGAAAAATTCAAGAAGATTAGTCAAGCATGACCTTCCAGGCACAAATCCATGTTGACTGTTCCTAATCAGACCCTGCTTATCCAGATGCTTATATTGTTGTTACTTGGGGCGGAGCACCAAGGCAAATTCCTTGTATGTGAATACTTGGCCAATAAACTTACTTACTTACTAATTAATATGGGACAGTTGGCAACACTATGTATCTCTGAACTAAACCCTGTTTGAAGTAATGTCGGACATCTGTGTGTAATGTGTAGTGTCTATGTTAGTCTATGTCCAAGATGGCGGTCGGAAGGGAGAGTGGACGCTGGCGCGCTTTAGCAGCCGCTGCTCTCTCTTCCATATTGTGTTTTTGATTTTTGTTTTGGGATTTAATTCTATCTTTAATTTGTGTACTGGTGATGTCTTTGCTATTTATTTCATTCCGCTTACATGTTTCTTGTTAAACTTTGTAAGGTGTCCTTGAGACTTTTGAAAGGCGTCCATAAATAAAAAAAAATATTATTATTATTATTATTATTATCTGCACAGATATTCAGGGAGGATGTTCTGTGGTTTTACTTAAGCTTTTACCAGAATGATGTCTGGATTCAAGGGTATTAGCTGCAGGGAGAGGTTGGACAGACTTGCATTGTTTTGTCTAGAATGCCAGAAGCTGCGGAGAGACCTGATAGAAGTAGATACAATTATGAGAGGCACAGATAAGGAAGATAGTCAGAAGGTAGACACAAAAAAGCTGGAGTAACTCATCGGAACATTCAGCAACTCTGGAGAGAAGGAATGGGTGACGTTTCGGGACTTTCTGTGACCTGCTGAGTTACGCCAGCCTTTTGTATCTATCTTCGGTTTAAACCAGAGCATCTGCAGTTCCTTCCCAGACAGTCAGAACCTTTTCCCCAGGATGGAAAGATCACACAAAGAGAGAGGGCATTGCTTTAAGGTGAGAGGGGCAAATGTGCAGGGCAAGGTTTTTACACAGACGGTGGTTGTAGGGTTACCAACTGTCCCGTATTAGCCGGGACATCCCGTATATTGGGCTAAATTGGATTGTCCCGTACGGGACCGCCCTTGTCCCGTATTTGACGGCTACTACTCGGGTCGAGGGGACTGTCGGGTCGGAGCGCCGCGTCCGGCCCCGCCTCACCCGTCCCGACGCAGTGCAGCCCATGGAGTGCAGCAGCAGCAGCAGCGCCTCGCCCCTGGCCCCGTCGGTCGGCAGCCCGGCCGGCTGTCCAACCTTCGGACCTTCGCTTGCCACCGACATCACCACCACCCCTCCTTCTCATGGCCGATCATCGGTTCGTGAGTTGGATGGGGTGCTGGGCCAAAACTCCTCAGCTGGCCCGCCGGCTGGGCTTTGTGTGCAGTCCAGCACCCGGGCCATCTCATCATTCACCCAGCCACGGCCGAGTCGGTCAACGAATTGCCGTCGGGAATTTGTCCCGTATTTTGTCCTTTTGTCCCTGATGTGGGAGTGCGAAAGTTGGCGACCCTAGGTGGTGGGTGCCTGGAACACACTTCTGGGGGAGTGGGTTGAGGCAGATAGGATAAGGGCGTTTGGGAGACTATTGGATAGGCACAAGGACACGCATGGAATGGAGGGATATGGATGAGTAGAGGCAGATAAAAGTTGGTCTTGGTATCATGTTTGGCACAGATACTGTGGGCCTGTCCTCGTGCTGTTCTGTTCTAGGATCTAGGTTTTATTCTACAACGAAAATGATGCGTAAGCTACCTTCTCCCGCAGTAGCAACAATTCAATACTCTGCCATCAAATTATGAATGCCTTGCAAACCCGTTGATTCATACTATCCATAAAACACAATACACAGGGACTGTGCGGAGTCTCTTGCCCAGAGTTGGTGAATCGAGGACCAGAGAACATAGGTTTGAGGTGAAGGGGAAGAGATTTAATGGGAATCTGAGGGGTAAAGTTTTCACACAAAGGGTGGTGGGTGTATGGAACAAGTTGCCAGAGGAGGTAGTTGAGGCTGGGACTATCCCAACATTTAAGAAGCAGTGAGACAGGTACATGGACAGGACAGGTTTGAGGGATATGGACCAAGCGTAGGCAGGTGGGACTAGTGTAGCTGGGATGTTGTTGGCCGGTGTGGACAAGTTGGGCCGAAGGGCCTGTTTCCACACTGTATCACTCTATGACTCTATAACTATGACTATAAGCAAGTAGCCGTGTTATATTTTGTTCACTACCATAGCAACGATGTGGAAATTAAAGCTTTGACCAACAAATGTTCTTTCAAGGAGATTTGATCCTTGGGGTTATTTGACAGGGATAATCTAATCTTCTTAAATAGATGTGAAGCTATGGTTATCTAGTCTTTGACTGAAAGATGTGAAAATACTGCATGAGATTCACAAATACAAAATATGTTACCGTGTAGGAAGGAACTGCAGATGCTGGTTTAAGCCGAAGATAGACACAAAATGCTGGAGTAACCCAGCGGGACAGGCAGCATCTCTGGAGGAAAGGAATTGGTGACATTTCGGGTCGAGACGCTTCTTCAGACTGAAGAAGCCTCAGAATTAAAGGAATAGGTAATGTTTTGGGTCAAGACCCTTTTTCACCTCCAACTCAAGCCCAATGCCTTGTTTGGCCCATATCCCTCCAAACCTTTTCCTTTCAACGTACCTGTCCAAGTGTCTTTGAGTGTTCTGCTGTGCAATAGGATCCTAATCTCTTATCTAGCGCAGAAATAATACGACGTGACTGATTTACCGATGAATTTGTCTTTTACGCAGATTTATTTTGCCATAAATAATGACTCGTTAAGTACATTTATTAAATCTAATAAACCATTGAAAAGTGTGTATGCGGTTGAACGAATTCATAAAATATAAATAAAAATCTCATTTACTTTCTAGACAGTTCTGACAACCATTGGACTCCGTGAATCATAATGTGGTGGATTATTGAGAACATCAGTGAATGAAAACCATTACCGGTAATTTAATTAAATTACTGTCATCTTTCAGTATACACGATGGTTAAATGATTACTAATATATTGTTTATTCTGTGAGAATGCAAGACGAATACTGGCCCATCAAAAAAATGTTGGCTCGACGTCACTTGTGCTTGCGAAGTTGGATTAAATCAAAATCTGCAAACGTGGAGATTTTGAAGTGAATTCTGAAAACACATTGGAAAGAAAAATGTTGACGCGTCATTACTTTTTCTCCCTTAATCTAAAATTAATTTTCTGTCTTAAGTCGATGATCTCCCTCTTCTCTCATACTCAAAAGCCAGCGGGTTTTTAATCTCCCAGCTGTCACCCAAAGGACATTATTCATTTTGTGTACTGTCTGTTGGCAGGCTCTCTGGCTTCAGACGGGTGTCAGGGGTTATGGGGGGAAGGCAGGAGAATGGGGTTCGGAGGGAGAGATAGATCAGCCATGATCGAATGGCGGGAGTAGACTTCATGGCCTAATTCTGCTCACTTTCAGTCACTTTTGACCTTATGACCAAATGACAACACAGCCGAGCCTGCACCTCATTCCATCTATCGTCCATGCGTCTTTACTAGGGGTTGCCATGTGTTCATTCCTCATGGGAATCCCGGCCGGTTTAACCACGGACCAAGTCTAGTGGGGCAACCCTCCAATGTCGCCCAATTCGTGAACATTCAGGGAATGGAGAGATGCGTGGGAAGGGACTGCGGATGCTGGTTTACACACAAGATGGACACAAAATGCTGGAGTAACTCAGCGGGACAGGCAGTATCTCTGGGGAGAAGGAATGGATGATGTTTCGGGTCGACACCCTTCTTCAGACTGAGCCTCAGGGGAAAAAGAGACACAGAGATGTGGAAGGGTAAGGTGTGAAAATGAGACATCAAAGGGGATGAAGGTCAAGGAAAACATAGAATAGATCATTGTTGGCTAGGGGAAGGTGACAACAAAGCATACAAAAATACGGGGATCACGTGCAGACAGGTCTCACCCCGGCCACTCCCTCTTCTCCCCTCTCCCATCAGGCAAGAGGTACAGAAGTGTGAAAACGCACACCTCCAGAGTCAGGAACAGTTTCTTCCCAGCTGTTATCAGGCAACTGAACCATCCTATCAACAACTAGAGAGTGGTTCTAAGCTATCATCTACTTCATTGGAGACCCTGGGACTATCTTTAATCTGGACTTTATCTTGCACGGAACGTTATTCCCTATATCCTGTTTTTGTACACTGTGGAGGGCTCGACTGCCATCATCTCTAGTCTTTCAGCCATGATCATATTGAATGGCGGTGCTGGCTCGAAGGGCCGAGTGGCCTACTCCTGCACCTGTTGTCTATTGTCTATTGATTGGAAAGCACACGCCAAAAAGTATTTCTAAACTGAACTAAACATTAGTGCCCCCTTTGTCTCACTTTTGCCTCCTTTACGCCTCTGGCCTTCATCATATAAACCATCTATCTGCCAAACACCCCCCCCCTCCACCCTCCACCCGTATCCACCTATCCACCTATCACTTGGTCAGTTTGAAGAAGGGTCTCGACCTGAAACGCCACCCATTCCTTCCATCCAGAGATGCTGCCTGTCCCGCTGAGTTACTCCAGCGTTTTGTGTCTATCACTTGCCAGGCTTTGTCCCATTCCCACCTGGCTTTTCCAGCTTTCTCCCCCCCCCCCCCACTGCAGTGAGTCTGACGAAGGGTCCCGACCCAAAACATCGTCTGTCCATTCCCTCCACAGATGCTGCCTGACCCATTTACTTCTATTCCTGTGGCAATAACTAGCCAACTGCTGTGGAGATGTGATATACAACCCCAGATCCTTGGTAAAATGTCATAAAAGTTTGGAAGGTTAAAGTAATGTAGGTCTTTTGACTGTGATGCATGGTACTAGAGATAGTGACGACTGCATTTTGGGGTGAAGTGAAAGTCCTTTATCTTTGGTTTAAGTAATTGCAAGCATTGTTTTTTAAGGAACTTTAGGTTGGAATCCCTCCGTAATCAGGACCATTTGTCCCCTACTGTACAGCATTTGCATAAAACCCTCTCGATTTTGAGTATGTTAAAGAATAGTTCCTTGTATTGTGTGTTTAAGATGGTTGTCCTTAAAATGACCTTGACAGGTTATATCCTGATGTGTAGGAAGGAACTGCAGATGCTGGCTTAAACCAAAGATAGACACAAACAGCTGGAGTAACTCAGCGGGACAGGCGGCATCTCTGGATAGAAGGAAGGGGTGATGTTTCGGGAAGGGTCTAGACCCGAAACGTCACCCATTCCTTCTCTCCAGAGATGCCGCCTGTCCCGCTGAGTTACTCCAGCATTTTGTGTCTATCTTAGGTTATATTCTGACATGGGCATGGTTTTCCCATTGACAGGATGCATCTGAATCTGAGTTTGTCTTTCCACCCCATTTCACCCTGATTAGTCCTTCTTCACCTCACTCTCTCTACATCGAAGATAAAAAAAATTAAAAATAATATACTACAAGACGTAGGAACATCTTCTTCCCCAGTGTTATCAGACTAATGAACGGTCCTCTCATAAACTAAGGGTGTGCTCCTCATCTTCCAACCTATCCCATTATGCACCTTGCACTTTTTATTTGCACTTTCTCTGTTATGCTATAACACTGTTACACTATTTTGCACTCTGATATATTTCTCTTTGCGCTACTCATTCTACCTGTGTACAGTTTGATTGTACTCTGTAAGATTTCACTGAGCACAACACTACAACCTCCATTAAGCTCTCAACCACATGGACTATTATTGTTATTATTCCACTATTATTATTATTATTATTATTATTTGTTTTTAATGTGGACATATGTTTGTGTAGGAAGGAACTGCTGATGCTGGTTTAAACCGAAGATAGACAAAAACAGCTGGAGTAACTCAGCGGGACAGGCAGCATCTCTGGAGACAATAGACAATAAACAATAGATGCAGGAGTAGGCCATTCGGCCCCTTCAAGCCATAAGGAACGGGTGACATTTCGGGTTGAGACCCATCTTCAGACCAGTCAGGGGAAAGGGAAACGAGAGATATAGAAGATGATGTAGAGAGATAAAGAACAATGAGCGTTAGCTGTTTGTTGGGTGAAACTGAGAAGATGGTGCGACTTGGGTGGGGGAGGGATGGAGAGGGAGGGAATGCCGGGGTTACTTGAAGTTACGTAGACTGGGCGATCGTTTCGCTGAACACCTTCCCCCAGTCCGCCTGGACCTACCCGATCTCCCGGTTGCTAAACACTTTAATTCTCCTTCCCATTCCCACTCAGACCTCTCTGTCCAAGGTCTCCTCCATTGTCAGAGTGAGGCTAAACACAAATTGGAGGAACAGCATCTCACATTTCGCTTGGTCAGCTCACAGCAACGTGGCATGAATATTGATTTCTTTAACATTAATTGTGTTGTTCACAGTGTACTGTGTTTACATATTTCTGTTGTGCTGCTACAAGTAAGAATTTCATTGTTCTATCTGGGACATGTGACAATAAAACTCTCTTGACTCCTGACAACAAGCAAATAATGTTTGTCACGGTACCTCAATACACATGACAAGAATAAATCAATGTAGATTTTAGACAGTACCTGTAAAAACTGGCACTAACCTAAAAGCGCTGTCCCACGGTACGAGTTCATTCCAAGAGCTCTCCCGAGTTTGCCCTGATTCGAACTCAGAGATTTACGGTAATGGCCACTCGTCGGTACTCGGGGCTCTCGTGGACGTTTTTCATCATGTTGAAAAATCTTCACGAGTCTTCCCGTGCTTACCTGCCGTAGGCGAGTCTTCCCGAGTACCTGCCGTTAGCGCTAAGAGACGTCCCCGAGCTCCGACGTACCCGCTACGTTCATTCTCCGTGCTTACCACGAGTTTGATTTTTTTTAAACTCAGGAGAGCTCTTGGAATGAACTCGTACCGTGGGACAGGGCTTTAAGCAAGCAGCTAAGTGATATCTCCTGCAATCTATATTTTTTGTGCAGTTTCAGTTTCTCGTGGTCACACAGGCATGCAATAAATAAGGGACGAGTGTAATACGTCAACTCTATGCAATTAACCTTAACGTTTATTTTTTATTATTTTTCTTGAGGCCGATTACTAACCAATAAAATATGTTTTGCCAAAAAGAGGAGAAACTCAGAACTACACTGACTCGGCACAATGAGAAAAGTCGCTATTTTCTAAAGAGGCAGTTGCAATTTATATATCAAAGAGAACTAACATGTACTGTATACAGAAGATAGACACAAAACTCTGTGGGACAGGCAGCATCTCTGGAGAGAAGGAATGGGTGACGTTTTGGGTCGAGACCCTTCTTCAGACTGTGAGTCAGGGTAGATGGAGTCTAGATATATGGAGTGGCAAGGTGTGAAAACCGACCCGAAACATCACCCATTCCTTCCTTCCTTCCAGAGAGGATGCCCGCCCCGTTGAGTTACTCCAGCAGTTTGTGTCTATCTTTGGTGTAAACCGGCATCTGCGGTTCCTTCTTATCTGAGTGTTGACTTTAAAAAAACTGTTAGAATTTTGACTTAAAAAAAAAACACTTCCTTCCTGCACATCCTTAACGCAGTATTCAAGAGAGAGTTGTATTTAGCTCTTAGGGCTGACGGAATCAAGGGATATGGGGAGAAGGCAGGAACGGGGTACTGATTCTGGATGATCAGCCATGATCATATTGAATGGCGGTGCTGGCTCGAAGGGCCAAATGGCCGACTCCTGCACCTATTTTCTATGTTTCTACATAAACAGAATGTTTTGAGTAAACTGCACTGCATACGGAAGAGTAGTGCTGAAAGGGTTAAAATTGTCCGGATTTAACTTGCCACCAAAAGTTCTATTATTCAGCTAAATGAGTGGTTGCTTATTTATGTCAGTTTGGAGTTTGCAGTATGTTATTAAGTTGTCCAGCAGGAGGCAGTATAATACCATATACTGCACACTGAAGAGGCAGCCAGCCCTGAGCAGGAATCTGTTACTAATTAATCCAACTCAGAGGATGTATAAAATACTGTTCATTTGTTCTGTGCTATGGGATGTGGGTTCTCTCGAGAATTCAACATGTTACTCTTCATCTTTGATTTCAAACTCCTTATTCAACCACTGCAGGCGAGGATGGAGTGGGATTAATCCACGAGGAAGCAAAACCAGAAAATTGGCTGTACATGACTTGGGGAACAGAACACATAGAGTTATAGAGTCATACAGCGTGGAAACAGGCCCTTCGGCCCAACTAACCAATGTGTCCCATTTACACTAGTCCCACCTGCCTGCGTTTGGCCCTCATCCCTCTAAACCCTCTGAAGAAGGGTCTTGACCCATTCCTTCTCTCCAAAGATTCTCCATAGGTACTCCAGCTTTTTGTGTCTATCTTCTGTCTATATCTATACTATTACTAAAACTCTCATCTTTTCCTCTTCCGGTTTGCGTTTTGTTTTTAATTGCATGAAAACGGTACCCTATATCGCTAGGATTTTTCGCCGCCTTCCTCACCGTTCTCCTCTGCTCCAAGCGCGCCACGTTTTGTACCGATCGGTGGAATATTACAAAAGTAATGAAGGTTTAAAAAATCGTGAGATCAACAGATTTGTCTTCTCGCCTGTCTGTCACCATGAAGGTAACACCCCTTCCGGCACCCGCTGTCAATCACCGGGGCGAGGAGAATAAAGCCCCGGAGGCGGGGCTGAGTCCACAAGCCGTGCTGATTGAGTCCACAAGCCATGCTGAGTGAGCCCGCAAGAGTGGAGTCGGGGAAGCCACTGAATAGAGTCGGGGAAGCCACTGAGTAGAGTCGGGGAAGCCACTGTGTGGAGTCGGGGAAGCCGGGGAGTGGAGCTGGGAGGTGCTGTGTGGTGCCTCAGCAAGTGGCCGCTAAGTGGAGTCCCTCCCCCCCACACACACTCACCCCCTCCCCACCTCCACACACCCCCCCTCCCCTCCTCCACACCGATAACCCCCTTCCCCCTCCCCTTGCCCCCTTGCCACCTCCCCCCCTCCCCCTCCTCCCCACACACCTCCCTCCCCCCACACACCCACACCACCCTTTACCCCTCCCCCATTCCTCTCCCCATCCCCCACCCACCCACACCACCCCCCTACACCCCACAACCCCCCACACCACCCCAGCCCCTCCCACACACAACCCCCCCACACCACCCCAACCCCCGCACCAGCCCACCCCACACACCAACCCATGAATGAATGAATCTGATGCCCAATTACCACAGTAATACATTAAATGCAGCAAGCAACAGGCCTCTCATAGTGAAACCGGCGAAAGACATATTTAGAAACTTAATAAAGATATTTTTTTAATCTATTTTTAAACGGATCACGGTTCCTAAAGTGAGTCTGAGTATTGTATGCTAACTGCTTTTGCCCTAATGGGCTGATGAAGTAGAGTCATTGTCAAATTATTTTTTATTGTATGGAGTCTGAGATTTTATTCGAAACTGCTATTTGTGCTACTAAGTGTATTCCCAAATCACCTTAGACAATAGACAATAGGTGCAGGAGTAGGCCATTCGGCCCTTCTAGCCAGCACCGCATTTCAATGTGATCATGGCTGATCATCCCCAATCAGTACCCCGTTCCTGCCTTCTCCCCATATCCCTTGACTGCTATCTTTAAGAGCTCTGTCTAACTCTCTCTTGAAAGCATCCAGAGAACCGGCCTCCTCCAGAGGCAGAGAATTCCATAGATTCACAGCTCTCTGTGTGAAAAAGTTTGTCCTCATCTCCGTTCTAAATGGCCTACCCCTTTTTCTTAAACTGTGGCCCCTGGTTCTGGACTCCCCCAACATCGGGGAACATGTTTCCTGCCTGTAGCGTATCCAAACCCTTAATAATCTTATATGTTTCAAGAAGATCCCTGGAATGGCTGTGGTCATTCAGATTTATCTTGTGGAAAGGTTTCTAATTGAAGCAGATCCAGAATTGTATACATTTTAAAGTTCATGTGACAGGAGCAGAATTAGGCCATTCAGCCCATCAAGTCTACTCTGCCGTTAACTTCATAAACTGATGTCATATGTAGAGGCAGGATTTTGCCATAAATGCCATGTGCCTTTTCATGCCTTTTTTTAAAAATGATTTCAGGAAGATAATGCCTTTTTCACGATTAAGTGCCAAAATCAGCCTTTTTTGCCGTTTTTACGTAAAGTACAAGAACATTTACACCACCGGGGTGAAACCCGGCTGTAGGTGGGTGTTAAGTGGTGACTGGAGACGGGTGCGTGGGAAAGGGCCCAGTCTTTGCAAACTGGAGTCAAGCTGTGAGTAGTTGTGAACTCAGCGGGTGCAGCAGCATCTATGGAGCGAAGGAAATAGGCAACGTTTCGAGCCGAAACCCTTCTTCAGACTGATAGGGGGTGGGGGGGGGGTGGGGGGGGGGTGTGGGAGAAAAAAGGAAAAAGGAGGAGGAGGAGCCCGAGGGCTGAGGGAGGGATAGGAAGGGGAGGAGACAGCGGGGGCTAACAAAATAGGGGGAATTCAATGTGTGAGTAGGTGTGAAGTGTTGGTTGGGGTTACCAGGGTTAAGTTTCTGTTTATCGAACCTGCAGTAGGACTCGGCAGGTCGTTGGTCAGCTGACGATTGTCCAAGGAGCGGGGTGGGGGGGGGGGGGTGGTTTCCTCTTGTAGCTTGTGATTTCTTGCAAGCCCTTCCACACTGAAGAGTCATTTGCTGAGAACTTGCTCCTCAACTTCTCAGAGTACCTTTCCTTGGCAGCTCTGATTCCTCTTCTCAGCTCGTACTTGGCCTGCCTGTAGAGGTCTGCATCCCCGCTCCTGTCGGATCTACCGCTGCAAGCGTCCAAATGCCTAAAGTCAAGTCAACGCCTTGTAAAAAACGGAACTATTTGGTGAGAGTGTACGGGAGTGATATATTCTCTACAGCCAACTGTGTGCTGTTTTGCAAAGCATGTGAGAAAGCAGTGAATCATGAGAAGAAATATTTCATCTCCCAGCATGTACAGGCAGCTAAACACAAGTCGGTGGCAGAGAAACTGAAGGTAGGAAATACGCAAGCTTGTCTCCTCACAACATTTACTGCTGGCTCCAATCGCAAATCTGAGTTTTCGAGTGATCTGTGCAATGCATTCATTGATGCTGGAATTCCACTGTGGAAATTGGAAAACAAATCTCTCAGAGTTTTTTTAGGGAAATACACAGAGGAACATATACCAAGCGAGTCATCATTGCGGAAAAATTATGTTGACAGCAACTTCAACATTGTTGTGCAGAAAATTAGAGATGAAGTTGCATGCAACAAAATATGGATCTCAATGGACGAGACAACTGATGCTGCGGGGAGATATGGTGCCAATGTGGTCATTGGTACACTGGAGGCAGGTCAACCATCAAAGGAGTATTTCTTGACATCGGAGGTATTGGAGAAGTCAAAGAGCTCAACTATTGCTCAGTTGTTTACATCTTCACTTGCTGTACTTTGTACTTAAAGTTCCTGGCGATGTAGGTAAAGACTTACAAGGAAAATGTGAGAGCGGGATTTTAGCTAACAAAGATCGTGAAGAAATACAAAACATAGCTAAGGTTCTCAAAGGTAGTTGTAAGGCACATGATATCGACATGAATGTAGAGTTTGTAGCTTGTTTCAGGTATGCACCTGTGACCTCAGGTGGGGTAGAAATAAGTTTTTCACAACTGTAGCATATTCTGTCTGACAGACGGCATAGTTTAACACCAGATAATTTGAAAAGATGCTGGTAGTTATGTGCAACCAGGCAAATGTGGTCATTTAATGATTTAATGTAGTATACCTTTATAGTTATCATTTTTAACCATATTTTGGTGGTGGAAATAAATGCCGTTTTGCCTTTTTTGTCAATAAATGCCTTTTACGTGCCTTCTTTGTAATTTTATTATGCCTATTTACCTGCCTATTTCAGAGATTTTTAGCGCCTAAACATCCTGGCTCCAGTCATATGTCATATTTTCTTATTGATTCATAATAAATGTGTAGTTTAGTTTAGTTTAGTTTAGAGATAGAGTGCGGAAACAGGCCTTTCGGCCCACCAAGTCTGCACCGACCACGATCCCCGCACACTAACACTAGGGACAATTTTTACACTTACACCAAGCCAATTAACCTCCAAAACTGTGCGTCCTTGGAGTATGGGAGGAAACCAAAGTTCTCGGAGAAAACCCACGTGGTCACGGGGAGAACGTACAAACTCCGTACAGGCAAGCACCCAGATGGCTCTCTGGCGCAGTAAAAGGCCTGTCTCACGAGTCTGCGGTCATTGGCGGCGAAACGGGAAGAATCTGCCGCCATAGACCGCGCACTCGTGAGAACGCACAATTCCGGGGCCGTGCGGCGGTGTTCCCAACACCGCACGGTGCTAAAATAAAACCTACACTGTTGAAAACTATATTCTTACCGCACAACCTCCACCAGTGATGCACGAGTGCGGCACGGCCGCCCGCACGGGCCGCCGCCAGTGTGGCTCGAGCGCCGTGCGTCAAACTTCCTCTGCCACAACCTCCGCCAGTGAGGCACGTGTGCGGCACGGCCGCAGGCACAGCCACCGCTACAGCGCCACGATCAGGACGGCCGCCGCCACAGCCGCCGCTCGTGAGTCACGTGCGGCGGGCCGACGTCATCGCAGTCGGCCCCGCCCTTTTTTTAACTTACCGCAAGCACGTGGGACCAGCCGTATTTGAATCACTCGGCCCCCGCGCAGCATCCGTGCGGCGCTCCCGTGGATAGGCTCGGCGCTCTCGCCGTTGCCGTGCGGTCCACTCTACAGGCGAAGCCGCGCTTCACCGTCGATGACCGCGTAAGACAGAGCCTTAAGGCAGCAACTCTACTGCTGCGCCACCATGCAGCCCCAATGTGTAGTGAAATATAATTTTAGTGCTTGTCGGCTACTTCTAGTTAGTTAGTTTAATCTATTGTCACGTGGACCGAGGTACAGTGAAAAGCTTTTTTGTTGCGTTCTATTCAGTCAGCGGAAAGACTATATGTGACTGCAATTGAGCCATCTACAGTGTACAGATACAGGATAAAGGGAACATAATTGTTGCTGTTGCAGCAGAGGTTTAAAAGAGTGGAGCGAATGCAATGAGTTCTTGTAGATCCACCTCTCGGACCAGCAGAGTCGCCTAGCTTGGGTGCCTAATATCCTTCATCGAGTTCTAAAAGGATAATATAACATGTTTATCATATCTAAAAGGCGTAGAATTTTAATGCTGTGTTTTTCTCAGAGTATCAGATTTCTAAATTCACAGATTATTTTTCATTTTTATTTTAGTTTGGTTTAGAGATACTTTGTGGAAAAGGGCCCTTCGGCCCACCAAGACCTCTCCGACCAGCGATCCCCGCACATTAAACTTAAGCCCCTGTCCCACTTACGTGTCCTTGGCACGCTAATTACGCAACCTCGTGGTCGCGTTGAGGCGCGACGGTCCCGCGAAGGTCGCCCGCGAGTTCATGCGTCCGCACAGCCGTCTGGAGAGCGTGACGTCATTTGAAGATGGACACACAATGCAGGAGTAACTCAGCGGGACTGGCAGCATCTCTGGAGAGAAGGGATGGATGATGTTTCGGGTCGAGACCCTTCTTCAGTCTGAAAGAAGGGTCTTGACCCGAAACGTCATCCATTCCTTCTCTCCTGAGATGCTGCCGGTCCCGCTAAGTTACTCCAGCATTTTGTGTCCATCTTCAATTTTCTTGGCCCCTGCTTTGGGAGTAGAAGTGGGGGCGGATCCGGATCCGCAACGGCCGTGAGCCCCAGACCGAGTTCGACGATCGTTTGCCTGCTTCTGCTGCTGTTGGAGGTGAGACGTTGAGACGAAAGTGGGACAGGCCCAGGGTCTTGGGCCTGTCCCACTTTGGCCGTCAGTTACGCGACAGGCCGTTGGCGCGCGAAGATTTTGTTCGCTACAAAATTTCGGAGCGATGTTGCGCACAACTACATACCCCTCCGCGCTTCTCAGTGGGACCGGCCCCGCGCGGCCACACGATGCCCGTACGCCTCAACGCGATGAGGAGGTCGCGTAATTTGCGTGTCAAGGACACGTAAGTGGGACAGGGCCTTTACCCTGGGGACAATTTCTACATTTACACCAAGCCAATTAACCTACAAACCTGTATATTTTGGAGCGTGAGAGAAAAACTAAGATCTCGGAGAAAACCCACACAGGTCACGGGGGGGGGAGGACAAACAAACTCCGTGCAGGCAAGCACCCGTGGTCAGGATCGAACCCGGGTCTCTGGTGCTGTAAGGCAGCAACTCTACCGCTGCGTTGGGGCCAGCATGCAGAGTGTTTGGGTGCGTTAAATCCTTCATTGGGTTCTAATAGGATAATCTCACCTGTTTGTATCATATTTAAAAGGTGTCGAATCTTGAAGCTGTGTTATCCACAGTGTCAGATGTCTACATTCCAAGATTATTCTTGGGATCTTTGCACAGACTCTGCAATTTTTCATTTAGCTTCAGAACATTAAATAGTTTTATTTTAACGTGACCCAAATGTACTCTATGTGGAAGGGGAAATTAGACCGGGTTAGCAGGAGGCATCTGTTATATCTAATCTGCCATTTTGAGTGTTTAAAGTAACACAGTTACAGAACTATGGAACCGGCCTTTCAAGAAAGGAACTAAGTGACAATGCTGTGTGGTATTTATACTGTTATTGGCTAATAAACTTTCATCCATTAGTCAACTTCCTGCTAATTATGGGTTTACAAGTCTGCGAGGTCCCCACGTACTGTACATTCTATTTTGTGATAAGTGGCTCCAGACCAACTTTAATCGTGCTTTTCAAAACAGATGAGTGGCCTGAAGACATGTTCACCAAGCCCCGTCTCTGTGAATCCCACTGAGGGTGGACACTCACAACACTCTCCAACACCAACTGCAGGGGCTTTTCAAGTTATCTTCAAATAACAACTTCCTTTTTCTTCAAACCAAAGCAGGAAAGCAAGGAGTGGCTGCGAAAGTGTTTTTTAAATCTCACCTGCATATAAATAGTTACATTAACATATATACACACACACACACACACACACGTGTGTATATAAATAATAAATATAGACATCCTCATGCTCACACACACACACACATGCAAATATAAATATATATTTATATAGACATTTTTATGTATGTGTTCCTGTGTATGGGCATGTGTGTGTGTGTGTGTGTATAAATATATATGTATGTATGTATGTATATATGTATGCGTGTGTATATGTGTGTATGTGTGTACGTGTATGTGTATGTGTATATGTATATGTATATATGTATATATATATATACGTGTATATATATATGTGTGTGTGTGTATATATATATATATACTTGTGTGTGTGTGCAAAAATATGTATGTATATATATATGAAGGTAGACACAAAATGCTGGAGTAACTCTGCGGGTGAGGCAGCATCTCTCGAGAGAAGGAGTGGTTGACGTTTCAGGTCGAGACCCTTCTTCAGACTGATGTCCGGGGAGGGGCGGGACAATGATAGAATGTATTCGGAGACAGTAAGACTAGTGGGAGTACTGGGAAGGGGAAGGGGATGGAGAGAGAAAGCAAGGGATGCTGCCTCACCCGCTGAGTTACTCCAGCATTTTGTATCTACCTTCGATTTAAACCAGCATCTGCAGTTGTTTTTTACACGTTATATATGTATGAATATATATATGTGTATATCTGTGTATTTACATGTATGGATGTGCATATATATATGTGTGTGTGTGTGTGTGTGTGTGTGGTGTGTGTGTGTGTGTGTGTGTGTGTGTGTGTGTGTGTGTGTGTATGTGTGTGTGTGTGTGTGTGTGTGTGTGTGTGTGTGTGTGTGTGAAAAAAAAGAATATATATATATATATATATATATTGAGCATCAGAAGGACACTCAAAAAATATCAGAAGGATATTTTTCTTTAAAAATATCAAGGAAGTTGCCTTCGGAACCTTTGAGCCAAGATCATATTGAATAACGGTGCTGGCTCGAAGGGCCAAATGGCC